>CM068713.1:22133989-22782739 GCA_035079005.1 Fraxinus americana
AATAAAGTGAATTTCTGAGTTGTCAATTTCATAAGAAATGTTACTTAATTACACAATAGTTAAGTTAATTCTAAAAATAAAATACATAATAAAATTTTGATTTTGAAACTAAAGAAATTAACTAAAAACTCCACAGAAAAAAAATAAATAAATAAATAAATAAATAAATAAATAAATAAATAAAATATATATATATATATATATATATATATATATATATATATATATATATATATATATATATATAAGGAAAGTTGGGGAAATAAAGTAGTTAGGATTCATTATTTCACTTAATCGTCACTAAATTCATTTATCAATGAAACTTGATTTTCCTATTTTAACTAATTATCTCTCTCGAGTGAAATTAACACTAATCAATTGGTTTAACTTATATCTTTATGCCCATTAAAACACAATCAATAGTATTAAATCTTTGTGAAAATAGTTTAATGAGTTATCTAGGCTTAGGAGTATATCCCTATCTCCTACAAACCACATGGTGTAAAAATGTAAAATCCATATCTTTAATGATTTACTAATTGGTGTAAAATGCAAAATATTCTTGCAAACATTATACAAACCACTTGACACAATCATTTATTGGCCAAATACATGAAAGCATTAAATACAATAGTAACTACCAAAAAAAAAAATGTAATCTAACATTAAACAGCAAATATTGAAATTAATAAAATTATATTAAGCTAATTCATCATCCCAACATTAAAGAACTTAACTCATTTTATATAAATGATAAAAATGAGAAGATTTATAGGCATACATTACAAGTTAGAGAAAATAATGAATAAAATACAAGACAAAAGAGAGAATCCATCTTTTGGTTGGATTTTTGAAAGAAAATGGATTTGGTCTTGCTTTTTCCCCAAAATCATTCACTTTTCTTGTTTTTTCTCTTCCTTGTGCCCAAGTTTTTGCCCCCATTTCTCTTGAAATTGAATGTAAAATGAAGGGTGATTGAAGAATGGGGCTCAAAGCTGAATTTTGGCTTATAAATGACCTAAAACCATACCCAAAAAATTATCAACAGCCCCCCAAAAAAGAGCAAAATTTGCAAAAACGGGGCAAAATTTTTTTGCCCAGATAAGCTGGTGTGCGCACCGAATAGGCAATGGACAATGTGCCCATTAGCTGAAGCCTCCCACATCCCATGCACAGGGACCTTTTTTTTTTTTGCCTCTGTTGCAGCTCAGGACATCTACTAATTGTGCACGGGGGCCTCCTCGAATTTTTGACTTTTATTTCGATTATGCCCTCAATAATTTGCATTCACCTTCAACTTTCAGTACATTACACATTGGTCACCAAATACATGTTTTTGTACACTTTCAGTCATTTTTCTCTCCCTTTTGCCTTGTTATCCTTCAATTAAGAGATTCTTCCCACAAAGACAAACATTACCCAATTGTTGGTAGAAATCCACTCATTTCTTCAATAATTAGCTAGTTTTAGGTCATCAATAAGTGTGTCGATACATACTTATCAAGCACCACTAAATTTAAACTCTTACTTGTCCCAAACAAGATCAACTACTAGCACAATCAAACAAAATGGAACGCATGTCAACAATATTAGATAGCTTGTCGGTATAATCAATTAACAAATATGCCTCCAAATAATGATACGTAAAACAAGTTGAGCTTATCTATTGTTTGATCAGTGTGTGTGCATAGATACTTTCAATTAGACTCGAAAAAAGTTTTAGAGACAAAAAATTTTCAAATTGGTGTCAAGTCGGACCTTAGTGGTCATTTCTTTCATTTCTGCTCGTAAAATTCACATCCCCTAAATGGATACTTTTTTTTCTTTCCCAAGATGTTAATCCATAGATTTTTATCAAACCACTCATTTCTTTTACCATTCTAAATTGATTGG
Source organism: Fraxinus americana (assembly GCA_035079005.1). Lineage (NCBI taxonomy): Eukaryota > Viridiplantae > Streptophyta > Magnoliopsida > Lamiales > Oleaceae > Fraxinus > Fraxinus americana. The sequence goes on from CM068713.1 coordinate 22,135,883, forward strand.
GTCTAATAGGCAATGTTAACAATCTAGTCATGTAATTTTTCCCCCCCCCCCCCCCCCCCAAAGTTGAGTACTTCGACATTTAAGCTCACACTAAGTAATTCAAGCCCACTAGTCATCTAATCCCTCAAATTCAATTACAACTGGACAATTACTTTCTAATTTTTGCAATTAATTACTTTCTATTTTTTAGGCTGGTCCGCACTAATTTCTTTCTTAAGTAGGGTAACATGAATAACCTTACGAGGACCATTAAAATTTGGGAGAAAGTTTCAAATTCATTTGTTTATAAATATCTGAATGAAAGTTTTCTAGAGTCATGCACTAGCGATAAGTTATGAAACATAATTTTTATTGTCGTGCAGAGCTAGTACGCGGATCGACCTCAGTTAGAATGGGGACAAGATGCCCCAATCCCAAGAAACAAAATTTAAGGATAATTTAGAAATTTCAGATTTGTAATTCAATTTTACCCTAATTTATCTTAGAGGTCCCTTCTTCTGCTTTGTTTGGATCAAGGTGCTGTGTTCGCGCCTTCCTACTACCTAGGCTAATTATACCTAGGAAGTAACCTTACATCACATGTCGAAGCTAGTTCTTATGCCATGGAGCTTGAGAATCCACAATACTCATTGGAACGCGATGCTGTCTATCAGAGGATTGTGCCTTCCTGAATCAAAATGAAAGGTTTTGTATGTATTTCAACTTCATGTTCAGTTATTCAACCACTCCCTACCCAAGAGTTGATGACAAAACAGAAAAGGGATAAGAGAAAAGTCTTATGTCTTGTTTATACTATGTGATTTAATTTTATAGTGTACTTCTAACTTTGAAATTAGGGTTTGACCTATTTCCAAAGTTTTCATCTAAATTAGGCTCTTGAAGTTAAGTTTTCCTGACACTAGATCCATACAATGTTTTTGTTCTAGCAAGAGCTTGCAAATTTTGGCACCTGGAGTCTTTTATGGCCTTTTATAGATGTTAACGGAGCTAGATTTTATATTACTTGTCTTACTTGTGTGATAAGATTTAACAAAAGGATGAAGTGTTGGATCAAATTGGAGTGGTCAAGCTAATGATTCATGTAGCTGACCACAAGCTTACAGGGAATGAGGATTAGTTTTTTGTTGTTGTAGACTATGATGCTCGGACTCTCCAAAAATGGAGAAGTATCTGTGTCGACACGACATGACACAGATCGTATCCTTCATTTTGCACTCGGACACGGCAACAAAAGGAAGAAGACATTGGAAAGTGGTTCCTTGCTTTTGGTTTTGCGTCTATAGCGGAGTCTGCATGGAGAATGTTGGTTGTGCTGGATAACGGAGAGAGTTATTTGGGAAGACGATAACAAACAGAGAGTTATTGGAAGACGATTGTCTCTGTATTAATTGAAGTGGAGTGTCTCTGCTCTAATTGAAGTGGGCTATGCTGAATTTTGGAGTATGTGTTATATGCGCTCTTGTGAAGTCCAATTCATTAAAATTACAAATTATTTTATTGGGATAAATTATATGACCAAACAAATTTAATTTTAGTTTATTTTTGCATCAAAGTTTTTATTTTTTATAATTTATTTGTGTGAACTTTTTTATTTTGTAATAAAAATGACTTAGTGCTATATCTTATTTTGGTATTAAATTTAAATTTATTTCTAAATTTATTTTTAAATGATATATAAGTCATTAAAATTGATTTTTTTTCGTTAACTTTTTTTGAAAAGAATTTATTATATCTTTAAATTGGAATTAATTTCAAATTATGATCTAATTGTTTTTAAATGATATATAGGTCATTAAAATTGATTTTTTCGGCATCGGCCCGCGCATGTCGCAAAGTTCGCATTGGGCGCTTTAGAGGCGCACTTTGCACGTACGCATCGTCGCAAAGAGCTGTGGAGCCTTAAAGTTTTCAGAAATGGACTCAGGTTCGATGACATGACAACGGGAGGTTCGATGAGTTGGCATCCTAAGTGGCACACATGTAACAATTTGTGTCACTTCGTCCTGAGTGGCGTTGGTTCACTTGGACGTACACATGGCATCTGCATGGCCGATGACTGTTCAGAAATTGGTGAATAGGCATGATGAATGGACACCACACTTCATGGTTAAATCTGGGCCGTCAGATCATGAAACAGTGCGATCCAATGGCTAAGATGTATCAGACCAAGTGGTGCACTAGTGCATGAAATGTCACACATCCATTCAATGAGATACTTCAATCTTTATAAATAGAGACATTCAGATTCGTTTTTTTTGTACACTAAATTAATTAATATACTCTTGATTTCTAAATTCCTCCTCTCTCTATATTCTGCAAAAATTTCTTCAATATATTCGTGGTTTTTTATTTCAAGTACGATCATTCTTTGGTTCGACTGACAAGGTTGGTATTGTGCAGTATCGACTTTGGATGAAGCGTTGTATCTTGGGAGATAGACGTCCATAATCACGTTTGCACGTTGTTGGGGGAGAAATCTATCTTAAGGAGATTTGCTTTGCATACCTTGCTTCATCTTCTGCTTTTATTTTTCTGTTCTTTTTATGTGTTCTTTCAATTGCGTTAGTCGAATTTCCGACAACAATCTTAAGACAAATCTTTACTTTCTTTCTTTCTTCTACATTTCTCTTATTAATTATTTTCTATAATTGTGGTTTTACAGAAATGACTAGTACTATTGAAAATAATACTAGTGTTGTGATTGCACCAAATTCTGGTTTCAATCAATTTGTCATGCCACTAGCTTCACAATATGAGAAATAGAAAAAATTCAATGGCACGGATTTCAAGCGTTGTCAATAGAAGATGCTATTCTATTTGACAACGTTGAACTTTCTAAAGTTTCTGCTTGAAGAATGTTCCGCACAAACATTGGAGAATGCTATTGATAAAAATACTCAGTTAGCCATTGAAGCATGGAAACATGCAGATTTCTTATACCGTAACTACATTCTCAATAGATTGTAACACTTTATATAGTGTGTATTGTAACTACAAGATGGCTAAGGAATTGTGGGAGTCTCTTGACAAAAAATACAAGACAGAAGATGTGGGAACGAAGAAATTCATTGTCGGCAAATTTCTGGACTTCAAGATGACTGATCCAAAAACAGTAATGAGTCTAGTTCAAGAGATGCTAGTTATACTTCATGATATTAAAGCTAAAGGCATGACTTTGAATGAATCTTTCCAGATTGCTGCTATGATCGAGAAACTACATCTACTATGGAAAGATTTCAAAAATTATCTCAAGCATAAACGCAAATAGATGACGATGGAGGATTTAATTGTTCGACTTCGCATTGAAGAACACAACCAAGCTGCAGAAAAGAAGAATAATGTACGTAACATAGAAGCAAAAGCTAACATGGTAGAAGACTCAGGGTCTAAGAACAAGAAAATGAAGCATTCTGGCTCATCCATGGACAAAGAAAAAATCAACAATGCAAAACGGTTCAAGGGAAACTATTATATTTGTGGAAAGCCGGAACATCGGCTAAAGACTGTCGAAGCAAAAAGAAGGATACACCGAAGAAGAAACTGCCCCAAACTAATATAACCGAAGTGGATAATATTTCTACGGATGTTGGAGACATCAACCTATCCGCTGTTGTTTCTGAAGTTAACTTGGTATCTAAAGCCAAAGATTGGTGGTTGGACGGATGAGCCACTCGTCACATCTATGCTAATAAGGGTCTATTTTCTGAATATAAGACCCTGAATGATAATGAGTGCCTTTACATGGGCAATTCTACAACTTCCAAAATTAAAGGAATTGGAAAGGTTATTTTGAAATTCACATCAGAGAAGGAACTAACATTGAATGAAGTTGTACATGTCACAGATATCAAAAAGAATTTGATTTCAAGAGCTATCCTTAGTAAGAAAGGGTTTTAAATAGTGTTTGAATCTGATAGATTTGTACTTACTAAGGGGGCATGTATGTTGGGAAGGGTTATTTACTTGATGGTCTGCCAATGCCGTTGTAGTGGACAAAAAAATCCACTTAATTGTATCCACAAGTTATTAATAAAACTAATAATTTTGTTTACTTGTTTGACTCTTCAAATTTATGACATAGCAGATTAGGACATGTAAATCATGCTTCCTTATGAAAACTTGTACGTTTAGGTCTTATACCTGAACTTGAATCCGAAGACGAACATAAATCTAAAATTTGTGTTGAAGCAAAATTTGCTAAAAAACCTTTTAACTCAATTGAAAGGAGTAGTGAACCGTTATGTTTAACACATAGCGACATCTGTGATCTAAAATTTGTTCAAACTCAAGGTGGTAAAAAATATTTTATTACGTTTATTGATGATCACAGTAGGTATTTCCATGTTTATTTATTAAGTAGCAAAGACGAAGTATTGAATGTATTTGTTACTTACAAAAATGAAGTTGAAAATCAACTTGGAAAAACAATTAAGGCATTAAGATCCGATATAGGTGGTGAATATGATTCATCCATGTTTAATGAATTATGTGCCAAATTTGGTAATATTCACCAAACAACAGTCCCTTATACTCTGCAATAAAATGGGATTGTTGAAAGGAAAAATAGAACTTTAAAAGACATGGTTAATGCTACGCTTATAAACTCTGGATTACCACAAAACTTGTGGGGAAGGAAGCAGTGTTAACTGCTAACTTTATTCTGAATAGAGTTCCCCACAAGAAAACTAGTTCAATACCTTAGAACATATAGAAAGGAAAAATGCCTTCCTACAAATACTTAAAAGTGTGGAGGTGTTTAGCTAAAGTGGTCATTCCACCTCCTAAAAGGATTAAGTTAAGTCCTAAAACTATTGATTGCATTTTTATCAGATATGCAATAAATAGTAATGCTCACAGATTTTTTTGTGCATAAATCTGATATAAGTGACATTCATATCAATACAATTATTGAATCTAGAGATGTTGAATTCTTTGAAAATGTGTTTCCTAATAAAAGATATACTCTTGAGAATATTCAAAAGAGAACACGAGAAAATGCTTTTGAAAATAATATAGAACCTAAACAAAGAAGAAGTAAAAGAGTAAAGGTTGCTAAATCCTTTGGTCCAGATTTTATATCTTTCATGATTGAGAAAGAGCCTCAAACATTTTACGAAGCTATGACTAGTCCAGAATTTGTATTCTGGAAGGAAGCTATAAATAGTGAAATTGAATCCATTATGAGTAACAATACTTGACAATTGGTTGATCTTCTTAAGGGAACTAAACCAATAGGGTGCAAATTGATCTTTAAAAGAAAGTTAAGAGTTGATGGTTCAATAGACAAATACAAGGCTCAACTAGTTGCAAAAGGTATCGTCAGAAAGAATGGATTGATTTCTTTGACATATATTCTCCAATAACAAGAATTACTTCTATTCGAGTTTTAGAGTGTGTTTGGTAGGGATTTTTAGGGGGAAAATTGATTTTTAAATAGTGATATGATGGAAAATGTGTGGTTGAAAAAGAAGAAAAAAATATTGATGTGATGGAAAGTATTATTTTATTGAAGAATGTGTGGTTGAAAATGAGAATTAATTTACTGTAGAAAATAAAAATCTGTACCAAACAAGCCCTTAATTGTTATTGCAGCCTTGTATAATTTACATATACATCAAATTGATGTTAAGATTGTATTCTTGAATGGTTAATTAAACGAAGAAATATATATGGAACAACCAGAAGGTTTCATAGTAAAATGACAAGAGAACAAAGTATGCAAACTTGTTAAGTCCTTATACGGTTTGAAGCAAGTTTCTAAACAATGGCACGAAAAGTTTGACAGTACCATGATTAGGAATAGATTCGCCATAAATGCATATGACAAATGCGTATATTCGAAAAGATTCAAAAAGGCATACGTACTTGTCTGTTTATATGGTGATGACATGCTTATATTATGGACTAATATAGACGTTATCAATAGAACAAAGACTATGTGTACCAATAACTTTGAAATGAAAGATATGAGTGAAGCAGACTTTATTTTAGGAATGAAGATATCTAGAACAACAGATAAAATATTCTTGTCTCAAACCCATTATGTTGATAAAATAATTGAAAGGTTTAAGATTCATAATATTAAAGAAACGAGTAACTCATTTCTTCCTCATGTAGTTCTTCACAAAAATAGTGGAAATGGAAAACAGCAGTTAGAATATTCTCAAATTATTGGTAGTGTAATGCACTTAATGAATTGTGCAAGATCTGATATAACTTACTCATAAGTAAGCTCAGTTGTTATACAAGTAACCCAAGTAATCAACATTGGGATGCATTACTTAGAGTTTTGGGATACTTGAAATGGACCAGAGAATATTCATTATGTTATAGAAAATATCCTCCAGTAATTGAAGGATACAGTGATGCCAATTGGATATTAGATACAGACGAGTTTAAGTCTACCAGTGGCTATGTATTTACTTTCGGTGGTGGCGATTTATCATGGAAATCTTCTAAGCAAACGTGTATAGCTCGATCTACTATGGAATCTAAGTTTATTGCTTTAGATAAAGCGAAAGAAGAAGCAGAATGGTTAAGACATTTCGTAGAAGATATTCCTATATGGCCAAAGCCTGTACCGACTATTTGTATTCATTGCGATAACCAAGCAACAATAGCCAAGGCTGAAAATTTTATTTATAACGGTAAGTCGAGACATATCCATCATAGACATAATAACGTTCGGTAGTTGCTCTCAAATGGAACAATATCAATTGACTTTGTTAAGTCAAAAGAAAACCTGGCAGATCCGTTTACTAAAGGGTTATTTAGAGAGCGTGTAGACTGTGCATCGAGGGAAATGGGTTTAATACCTAAAGCCTAATGAGTCATCTTAACGAAAACCTAACCTAGCAACTGGAGATCCTACGGACTAGGTTCAATAGGAAAAATAATTATGAATGACTTGATAAGAGCACTTAGAAGTTTAACTCATTCCCATTTCTATGATGCAAAAAGTGCTGCATATAAAGTTTTTAAGGATAAACTTTGCTTTTAATGATGACTATAATGAGGGTATTTTTTATAGAACATCACCTATGTAAGTGCGAACTTGGCCGGTTCTTTGAGAATTTACTTATGCGAATTCTCTAAAGTACTCGCAGAACCCAAGTAGTTGAGGGCCGAAATAATGAACACAATAGAGAACCAAATTTTGATATGAGAAATAACGTGTTTGGTCTATTGTCTGAGTTTGCAATAACGGTTGACAGTTCAAAACATTACATTCACTGATTAACCAAGTGAGTTCGATATATTTTTACTAAAGAAGATTCAAAGCAAAAGCTACCTATCTTGATGCGTTATCTTTCAGATAGTACTCTTCTTTCTTCTTCCTTGATTTGAGTCGACTTCTTCCATTCATGTGGAAGATTGTTGAAATTAATTGATAAGGTGTTAAATAACTAATGTGATATTTAATTATGTGGGCCATTGCAATTAATTTGGGTGAATTGAAAAAGTCTCTAATATATGCCCATAAGTTGATAAGCCCACTTTTAAGTATCTTATATATGGTAAGGAATCTCACATCGAAAATTTACTAGAAAAAAGACTTATTTATATAATGGGATGTGTATATATGTTATAATTTAATAAGTGGTCAACAACTTAGCTAACTTTGGCTAGCCAAAGGCTAGCAAACTAGCCACCACTAGAGTGGCGCTTTGCACCACTTGCCCCGCGCTGTGCCGCGCCGCGCCCCATCCTCGGTCTCGACCTCGGCCCGCGCACGTCACAAAGTTCGCATCGGGCGCTTTAGAGGCGCACTTCTCACATACGCATCGTCGCGAGGAGCTGTGGATCATTAAAGTTTTCAGAAATTGACTCATGGTTCAATGACATGGCAACGGGAGGCTCGATGAGTTGGCATCCTAAGTGGTACACACGTAACAGTTTGTGCCACTTCGTCCTAAGTGGCAGTTGGTTCACTTGGACGTACGCATGACATCTACATGGTCGGTGACTGTTCAGAAATTGGTAAATAGGCATGATGAATGGACACTACACTTCATGGTTAAATCGGGCCGTCAGATTATGAATCAGTGCGATCCAATGGCTAAGACGTATCAGACCAAGTGGTGCACTAGTTCATGAAATGTCACACACCCATTCAATGAGACACTTCAATCTCTATAAATAGAAACCTTCAGATTCGTTTTTGTACACCAAATCAATTAATATACTCTTGATTTCTAAATTCCTTCTCTCTCCATATTCTGCAAAAATTTCTTCAATATATTCGTGGTTATTCCGTTCGAGTACGATCATTCTTTGATTCGACCGACAGGTTGGTATTGTGCAGTATCAACTTTGGAAGAAACGTTGTATCTTGGGAGACAGACGTCCATAATCCCGTTTGCACGTTGTTGAGGGACGAAATCTGTCTTAAGGAGATTTTCTTTGCATACCTCGTTTCATCTTCTGCTTTTATTTCTCTATTATTTTTATTTGTTCTTTCAATTCCGTTAGTCGAATTTCCGACAACAAATATCATCTATTTGTGGACAAGTAAATGAAAATTTAAATTGATTTTATTCAGAACAATTGTCCAATGCTTATATTTGAGTTTCTTAGTGTACTAAGTTTTTTAAATTCTTATTTGTCTTTGTTATTTTGACATTGTTCTGTCATTTAAAAAAAGATATGTTCTGTAGGATGTATCCCCGTACCTATATCCAAAATTGGATCATTTTTAACCGTATCACCATATCTTAATTTTTAAAATGAAAAGAATCCGACTCCTAGATATGTACCCGTATCCAATATCCGCACCCAAATCCGAGCATCATAGGTTGTTGATGTCTTTCTCTTGCATTTAGTACATGTTCTGGAAGTGTTTAGATTATAATCATTTTTGTTCAAACCTATTTTTTATCCACATATTTCGTGTGACCACAATTACTACTTATGCACCATTCATTTCTATTGGTTTATAACATCTCCCAAACAAGCTTTTAGTCAGCAACAATCAACGAGCTTGTTACTCCTCTTGTTGCAATAACTTCAAATAAGTTTGGGAATTGTTTATCTTACCTGTAGCACGTCTCTGAATCAGCGAAACCTACTTCTTTCTATCACCTTATTGCTTAAGAAGCTGTATGCTCGATCTGAATTTAATGGGTTCATTTGATGGAAACTGATCTTGTTTAGCTTGCCAGTTTCTATGGCAGATTCGATGTGGTGATGGCCTCTTGTTACTGTGGTATATATCTAAATAATGTTGGATGCTTCTCTTGGCTACTTCACCCGCTTCAAAATCATTCATAGAAGCAAATGACTTCTAAATCTCAATATTGTTATGTTTATACCATGTTTGTTGATGATCCAAAATTTCAAAATGGTGTCTTGATGCATTGAAACTTGATTGAGTCTTCTATTTTGTGAGCTCGATCTGTCACTGAGATTTGATTTTTATCATATTCAACAAGATATCAGAGCTACTGAGATTGACAAATTAGATATGCACTCATCCTTCCGTCCGGGTGACATTGTTAGAGCTTTAGTTGTGTCCTTCAGGCTGAAATAAATGTTAATACATAGAAATGTTTCTCTTAAATCACTTCTGCTGAAAAGATGTATTTTGCTTATGGAAATGCCAAGTAAATTTACCTTTTTGGATTGTTTTGCTAAGAACTTCTATTGAATTTTCATTGTCTTTATTTTGGTCTCTGAGTGCTCTACCTAGAATGTATTGATTGGATGACATACATTGACAACTGATTAAATTGTTGAGTCAGACTTGTGAGCCTTTATTTATTTCCTTGAAAAGCCATCCCTTGGAGATGCTCGGGCATATCATTTATGAACTGCAAAAAATGAGCTGAGTGTTGTATCTGCAGCAAGTGCAGCAGGTATAATTTCCCCTGTTTTTCATACTATCAAATTTTTTTCTTAAATAGTTGTACTTTCGACATTGCCAATTTTCAAATCTGTTTATGTTCTTCAATAAATTAGTCAGCCTAAGTGATTAATGTATTGGTAATCAATTTATATCCAGTTTCCTGTGCAAAGATCATTCATCAGCTAAGCTATATGATGCCAATAACAGTTCAGTTATTTTTTTGACAGTAAAAATAGCTGATCGGATTTCTTTGAAGGAATGGGAGAGAAGGGTTGGTTGGGGTTGGGCATGTAGAGATTATAATTTTTCTTTTTTATTGTTGGTGACAAAGGTAAGAACCAACATAAAATTTTCTATTTGGTAGAACATATCTGCTTGAAACTCTTGGAAAAAAGTCTAGAGAAGCTTATAAATCCCCTAACTTGTGCTTCTATTAAATAAACACTGAACTTTGTCAATACCTTCTTAGTGGAATTCCTGAATGGCTAGCTTATTGACAACCTTTAGGATATCAATTCCAACAGATCAGCCCAAAACATGAACTATTGGTTATCAACTCCTTCTGTCCCACCTTTAATTGTAGACTTTCCCTGGAAAATTCTTGTAGGCTACATTTCTGCCAGCAATTCTGATAAATTATCCTGCTGATTATATTATTTAATACAGAACTCAGATAGTGTAGAAGAACTAGGTTTCCAATACTAATAGATGATTTTATACATTGTCCCGTATCTTGATGCTTGTCATGTTTAATAAATTCTCAGCAAACCTGGTTAATCCCTGATATTTTCTATCTAAGCAGTCATCTTTCATACCATTGACATGGATGTGTCTGTGATATCTGCTGCAAAGTATGCAAGCAAATACCTGGTTCAATTTTTTTTTTATTTTTAACATACACCATCACAAATTCTTTGTCTACGCGATAACACATCCGACAGAAATTGAAGTTGCCAACATAGTGAAGCGGGTCTTCAATCAAATGACTACCTGCTGACAAGATGTTTTGGGTAAATTCTTGAATAACCTCTAAACTAAAGTTTTCCTATACCAGAAACTGACCCAGCTTGAGTAGGCAGTCACTAATGGAAGTTTCAAAAAATAGCCTAGTAACTTTGTCATTTGTGCCTCGCAAAATGCTCTGACGGAAGGGTGGTTGAAAAAATTGTATTTATTTACAAGTCTGTATGTTAATGCGATATATAGTATTATAACCTTAACTAGACATTCCATAATTATGTGAAGTAAGATGACATTCTGTAGGTGCAACAATAGTTCCCGTAAGTTGGACAGAGATGCAGAGTGCCCTTTAACAGGTCAAATTGAGCCAAGAAAAGTTACTAAGATTGGAGCCTGACTGATAAAAGCCGCTGCTGGCCTAAAATTATCCAGTGAAAGTTGTGGACTGGCACAACCTGGTTAAAAGTGGTAGAAAAATTGCTTTTTGGTGGTTGGGCCTGTTGGCCACCATTGACTTTCAATGTTATACGGGATATTTTATGAACTTTTCATTCTTCCAGGGAATTGCCATAATGTTGAAGACCATATACTGCTACCTTTTCATTATGTTTTGAAATTTAGTGCAAATTATTGTAAATGGAGAAATCGATTTTCCTTTTACCTTCCACAGAAAAAGAAATGAAAACGGTGGAGGTATCAATTATGTAGGAGTGTAAACAGTTACGTAGGCAGTTTTTTGGCGTATTTTTTAAATCAAACCATATAAAGCATCTCGACAAAAATTGAACTCAAACTGAATCTTTGTATCAATCAAGCTGCTCAAGAAGTTTCGAACCGTTGTTTTCTTATATGTTTGGAGGATATGATGCATGGCAAAAACGTTTCCCAATTCTTAAAATGTTTTGCTTTGGTGTTAATTGAATGTTTTAGTTTGGTTCAAAATCAAACGCTAAGAAGTTCACGGGGATCTAAACCTAAATCAAAATATTGAAAGCATGGTTTCAATTTGATATGGCAGTTTGACGACCTTTGTTTATACTTTTATGAGAGGAGATATGATGTAGCAAATTGGAGAAGAATGTGATTATGTTAACATAATATGAACCGACTTGTTGATTCGTAATGAATATTGATAAAGGACAAACAATGAAAGAACAAATCGGTGCTAATAATTTTCATAAAAATAGCCAATGATTTAAAATACATAAGCTAGGCCAGGGTATTTTAATGAGAACTGAACCTCTCGAATCGAAACCGAATCAGAATCATGGATTCTAGTCCGGTTCCAAAAAAAATTAAGAACCGAAACCAAGATCGATAATCGATTGGGTCTGAATAGGTCTTGGTTCCTGAACCTAAACCATGAGTACTCAAATGAAACCGATTTTCTATATAGGCCTTGTTTGACAATCGAAACCAAGATCGATAATCGATTGGGTCTGAATAGGCCTTGTTTGACATCCATTGTAGGGAAGAAATTTGATTTGGAATAGTGATTGATGGAAGAATGTGTGGTTAAAAAGTAAGGAGAATTTTTGGGTTTATGTGTAATATTATTTTATTGATAGAATATGTGGTTGAAATGAAGAAAGAAAAAAAAATGAGAATGAGAATGAGAAAAAATGGGTGTCAAACATAGGCATAATTTATTGACTGTGTAAAAAAATAAAAAACTTACAAACTCTAATTTAGAGAGTAATTAGTCTAAAACTTTAGACTCTAACCCTAAGAAATCAAGACTAACTCCTACTTTTTTGCATTTGACCTCACATCGTATTGTTCCATTTTAGATAAGTAATAATGATTGAACAAGCTCAAATAACTGATTTGACAGCACCTGTTTGGATTTTTTTTTTCAAGCAGTCCAATTATATGTCTACACGTGTTTCCACTATTTTTGAACATGTTTGTGTAGCATGATTGTTTCAGATATTAGTGCATGTTAATCTTTGCAATATAGTCTTTCTGTGAATCAAAAAGTTCAAATTAAGTTGTAAAGTAAGTTGATGAATCAAAGCATTCATTTTTTGCAATTCAAGCGTTTTACTTTCTTGCATTGTTTACAAACTTAAGTGTTTTTTCATATTTTTTTTTATAATGCGTAGCAATTGAACTTTGATATATTCATACATTGGGTTGTGATGTACCTTTTTGGTTATCTTGAGTTCGTAATTCTCTTTTAAAATATATTTTTTCAATTTTTATTCAAATAGAGCGAGTTCAATATGTGGACTACAATTTCTTGATAATATATAGTTATGTATCTAATTAGTATTTTTTTTTTTTATGTCAATTCATTTTAAGAGTAGAAGAATTTAAACAGTGTTCATAATTAAATTATAGGCTCTAGCACGCCTCACATATAAATCGAATAAGATTTATTAAGAAAAATAATTTATTCTCAAATTGCAATTTCATTTTTGATATTTTAATTTTCTCTTCTTTCGTGATATTTAGTCTCCGCTACTTTGCTTCATGAAAATTTCTTAGTTGAATTTTATTCCTTGCACAAATATTGTCGAATAGTAGCATGTTAGGTATATAAACTGAAAGGGCCTATATGAAATGCTTATTAAATGTATATAAAAAACTATTATGGCCAAACAGGAATCGAAACCGATGGTTCAAGTTTAGATTTGGTTCCAATAATTATAAGGACTCGAATGGTTCCATGAAATACCCGAATTATAATGAGTGGTTTCGGTATTGAAATACCCAGACCGGCATACTTGATGCACATGCCTAACATACACCAACTCTTAAATGCCAATAAAGATCAAACGATGAATGGAAAACTATTATAAAACTATATATGAAGACAAGAACAAGAAAAACAAAATAAAATAAAAAATCAAAATTCAAGTATATATTTTATTGTAACAACCGTTGTATATAGGATTTCAAATAGAGTTAGAATCTGAATAGAAGATTAAATAAAAATTGTCCAAGCATCACGATAAAATTAATAGTCAAACATAATTATCTCATAAATTTAGAAAACTCCCCCTTTTGTGATTATTGATGAGTGTATTTTACTCATACCTTAGATATAATCTAAACTTGATATTTAATTTATTTCTACAAGTTTTAGAACGTTTTAATGTGTGTCTTGATATTGTAATATAGGTTGATGAAGTTGAAAGAAATAAACAAAAGTTGGCAAAATTGGAAAAGATGACTAAATTGTAAGAGATTCAAAGTTCGGGGACTAAAGTGCAGATACGAAAAAAGTTGTATCGGACCTTGTGCTTGCAGTTAATTGGATAAAGAAAGAAGTCAAATGGATCAAATATAGTCAAAATATGATCACACATCATTTTCCAACCGAAAAAGTTATGCTTCAAATTTGCAGTCTCATAATGAGACTCATTTTTGACATATTAAACGAATGAATTGGAAAATTATATCTGAAAAAAAGTTGTATCCCTTTAGTTATCTTTCCAACGTATCTTGAATCCCCTCAATCGGATATCGAGAAAAACAGTTATGATAAAAATACTGAAAGACACGCGCAGTAGTGAATTTCCAACGGAAACGGGCGCCGCAGCGCCACCATTGCTGAAAATCAACAGAATCATGGGCGCCGAGGCGCCGCTGTGTGATAAATAGGTTTTTGAATTTTTTGGACTCTTTTCTTGGTCCAACACAACTCCAACCCGTCCAAGATTTCATAATAATATAAATACAATCCTAAAGACCACTTTTGAGGGGAGAATTCAACACACAATTGAAGGAGACAAATTGGGCATAATTCAAGAAATCAAAGGGAGACAAATACAACATTAAGGACGAAGATTGATGATCTATCCAAAAACTAGTTTTTCTATTCTTTTCTTTATGTTGCTTATTTTGAATTGTATAGATTTCATGTTTTTTATCATGAACTAAAATATTATTCTAGGGTTTGATTGTAACCAAAACTTGAGAGTATGATTTGAATTTAATTTAGTTATTTCTATGAAATTTTCCATTCATTTTATTTGTGTTATAATTTTAATACTTTCAATTAATTGACCACTAATTGAATGAGTAGATACTATTAAATTTCGGCACTCGAGAGATGGGGATTTTGGTGCGATCATAAGATTAACACAACATAGATTTTATAGGTTTCGAGAGAAAATATAAGATCTATGAAGTTTACTCCATAAAAGAATCGTGAACTTAATAATTTCTAGATTTTAATTCGAAATAGAGATATTGGAATTAATTTCTAGAATGAATTTTTATCCGGCACTCAAGAGAGAGGGTAGAATTACATTAGGGTTCTTGCTTATAAATATGAAAAATTGATTAGAAATAACTAAGTTTTTGAGAATCATATTTGATAGTTAGGTGAAATCATTCCCTTGACTTTTCCTTCTTGATTAAATTCATATAATTTGTATTCATTAAATTCGTCGCTAAAATTATCGTTAGATTAGTTAACAATATTGATTCATAACTCATTCATCTAGATAAAATAAAAGCTACATAATTATAGTACTTAGTACAAAATTAAATTACAATCCGTGTGGGTTCGACACTCTTAACTCTATTACTATATTACAAAACATGACACCGTTCACTTGCGGCATAAATCACGTTATAGAAAACGTGTGATAAGTTTTGGTGCCGTTTCCGAGAATTGTTTTATTTGATATTTACTAATATTATTACCAATTAGCTTTTATTTTAATTTAGATTTTTGTTTTTGTTTTTATTTATTTTATTGATATCTTTGATAGTTTCTTGGTTTGTTAATTTTAGTTGTGTATGCGAAGAGTGAAGAATTTGAAATTATTACCTATTGATCCTGATCCAGAACGCACATTCCACTTTATAAGGGGTAAACAGAGGGATGGGCATGAAGCAATGGCAGAACTGGAAGATGGAGCAGCAAATGAAAATAATCAACAACGGGGCTATTTGGGACTATGTCAGACCAGTTGTTAATGACAACTATTCCGGTATTGCATGCCCAGCTATTGTTGCAAATAATTTTGAACTGAAGTCGGGATTGATACACATGGTACAACATAACCAGTTTGGGGGAGCTTTGACAGAAGACCCAAATGCTCATCTTGGTTCCTTTATTGAAATCTGCGATACTGTCAAGATGAATGGTGTTACTGAAGACACCATCAGACTCCGCTTATTTTCCTTTTCCTTAAGAGATAAAGCCCAAGCATGGTTCCAATCTTTTCCATATGGATCTATCATGACTTGGGAGGGATTAGCACGGAAATTTCTAACAACATTTTTTCCACCCTCCAAGGCAGCTCATTTACGGAGTGAAATTGGTCAATTCAGACAATCTAACTTCGAGCCATTTTATGAGGCATGGGATAGATTCAAATATCTACTTAGAAGATGTCCTCAGCATGGTTATCAGAGTTGGGTGAAAATCGAACTCTTCTACAACGGACTGAATGGTCAAACAAGGACAATAGTGGATTCTGCAGCAGGAGGAACTTTGATGTCCAAGACTCTAGCTGTAGCTTATTCATTGTTAGATGAGATAGCTACTAATAGCTATCAATGGCCAAGTGAGCGTTCAAGTGCTAAGAAAGTTGATGGCCTTTATAAGGTGGATCCTATCACAGCTATTGCAACTCAGATATCATCTCTCACTACTCAAATAGCTGCATTAGCATCACATGGAACTCAGAAGAAAGCAGATTCCATCATGGCTACTTCCATATCATACCATGAGTCTGAGTCAGAGAATGAGCAAGTCCAGTATGTGAATGACAGAAACTTCAATCAGAGAGGAAACTACTTAGCAAACTAGTACCATCCAGGACTGCAAAACCATGAGAATCTCTCTTATGGTAACAATGCGAACGTACTACAACCACCATCTGGAGGATATTTTGGGAACCTTCATTTCAGAGACTAGATTGAGGTTCAACAAAGATGAGTTAAGAGTTGACAACATCGAGACTCATATAACCAACTTGGGGGTCACGATGAAGAATCTAGAGGTGAAAATTGGTCAGATAACAACTTCACTACAATCTAACAGAAAGGAAAATTTTTCAGTGACACGGAGGTTAACCTAAGGGAGCACTATAATGCCATCACATTAAAGAGTGGTAAAGAAGTTGAAGAAAGCAAGCCTAAAGAGGTTGAGGGGCCTACACCGGATCCCATACTTACAGAGGAATAGCATATTGAAGAGCTAAAGACCGAAGCAGAGGCAACAAAAGAGATTAATAAACCTTACTCAATCTCATTTCCAGACAACCAACTATTTGGAAGCCCCAGCTACCATTCCCACAGAGATTCATGAAGAAGAAAATTGATGAGCAGTTCGCAAGGTTCCTGGAAGTCTTCAAGAAAATTCGCATCAACATTCCTTTTGCAAATGCCTTGGCCCAAATGCCTAACTATCCTAAGTTCTTAAAAGAAGTGATGTCAAAGAAGATAAAGTTTGAGGAGTTCGGGACAGTTAAGCTGAAAGAGAAGTGTAGCGCCATTCTTCAGAAGAAGCTTTCTTAGAAATTGAAAGATCCAGGCAGCTTCAACATTCCTTGTAATATTGGTGGTATCACATTTGTAAAGCATTGGGTGACTTTGGAGCTAGCATTAACTTGATGCCCCTATTAGTGTTCGAAAAGTTAGGTCTTGGAGAAGTAAAGTCCACAACCCTCACCTTGCAACAGGCAGAAAGATCAATTACATACCCTAAGGGCATTATTAAAGATGTATTGGTGAAGGTCAACAGTTCATCTTTCCGGTGGACTTTGTGGTGTTGGACATGGAAGAGGATGAGAAAGTACCACTGATTTTTGGCAGACCTTTGCTAGATACTGGAAGAGCATTGATTGATATACAAGAAGGAAAGTTGATACTGCAGGTTAATGAAGAGCAAGTGAACTTCAACATCCATCAAGAAAAGAAAGCCCCTAAAACATTCAATGCATGCACATGATCCAATCCATCAATGCAGAGAGGGATGAGAAAGACAAGAAGGAAGTGTTTTAAGACCCTCTAGAACAACATTTGGTTCTCCATTAGTCAAGGTCTGATACATTTGCAAATGGAAAGGGACCAATGAAATGGTGGATTATGTCTTGGAGCAGGAAACTTCTCCACCTGACAAAAAGGAGATCTACGTGGAAAAGCCTTTGAAACCACCAAACCTTGTCAAACCTAGGGAAGTTTTGAAGGCTACACCGGATTTAAAACCATTTAAATCTATTGGACATGCTACAGTGAAGAAGAATACAAAGTCAAGGGTAAAGTTTAGAAAGAAGAGAGAAGTGTCACCTGAAGATCCAACGTAGACACCTCGGTTATGTCAAGTTAATAACGTTAAAGAAGCACTTTTTGAGAGGCAACCCAAGCTTTCATTTTTATTTATTTTATTTTTGAATTATAAGATAGTTATTTAAGAGTTTATTTAGGAATTTATCAGTCATAGCCCATCTTCCCTTAGGTTTTGAGTAATCAAGATGGTTTTAGATGTTTGAGCTAAGTATTTAATATCTAAAATTTGACTTTTCAGGAACATGACGTTGCGAAACACTCAAACCAACATTGACAAGGATAAAACGGGATAAATTTCAAGTTTGGGAGAGAAGATAGAAGAAGCATCTATCAAATCCAGATAATTCAGGGAAGTCTTCCTCACTTTTCTTTAAGTTTACATTGGGGACAATGTTCAATTAAAGTTTTGGGTGTATTATAAATTGTATAATTACCTAATATTTTTATTTTGTGTGCGTGTTTTTTTTTAAGAAAAAAAAAAGTATTTACTTGATTTGCATGCTTGTGTGAGTTAGGTAGCCTTGTCGGCAATGATATATTATTGAGGACATCTGTTAGTTTATGGATCATGAATATGTTATGTGTTTTAGTTAATTTTTTTTCTTATTCATGAAGAACGTAAAGTATTTATGCACGTGAGTTGATTGTGGTGTTGTACATAAGTAAGTTGATTCATGTTTATACGTTGAAATAGAGAACTTGGACGATCAATCCCAAAACCGAATATTCAATATATCATTAACCTTGTATAATATAATTTGGGACGTTCAAGCTTGTAAATGATATGATTTAGGAATGTAGTAATTACATGCATGCTGAAAAAAATATTGTGTGAAGTGTCTTCAACTCTCAAGTATGAACTAAGTGATGACTATATGCTAGGAATCTAGCCCGTTGATCATTTTTGCTTTCCTTTTAAAGAAAGAGCATTGCACTTGTTAACTCATTGTTTCACACCTGCACCTTTTTTACTCGAGTTATTAAGTTCTTAGGGGTTTCTTAAGACCTGGTACCCTTTGGTATTTCAAAACTGGGGAGTTACCGACTAAAAGCTCGCTACAAGGGTCAAAAAGAGAAAGAAAGGGTGATGTTAATCTTAAGTTGGAAAAAAAATAATAATATCAAAATAAGAAAAAAAAAAAAAAAATTGTGCAATGGTGAAAAAATGTTGATGGCTTAGATATCTAGTGGGTTTAAATTATTTAGTATAAGCTTGATTATCGAAACACTCATAAATTGGGAGAATTATCACATGGCTTGAATTGTTGACATTGCCGGTTAAAATGAACCAAAGTTGAGTGGTGTAAGAATTTAGTATTGAAAATTAACTTTAGAATACACCTTGTGAAGTGAAAAGAAAACAAGTTTGGGGGTGTATGAATCTAACGAGCGAAGTAATGAAATATTTGACTTTTAAGGTCGGGAATTGGATCAACTTATTATTGTACAGCGTTGCACTTAACTCTCCACACATACACCTATTTTGTATTGAATAGTTGAAAATTTAGATTGGGCATTATAACTATGAAGTGATTCATAAATTGATGTTATGTTTTCAATCCTGAGCTATGAAGGCAAGATATCTAGCGAATTTTTTTCGAGTGATTTTGTTTGATTTAGTTGTGTTTGTAGATTTCTAGAGTTTTGTGTTTGCTCGAGGACTAGCAAAGTATTAAGTTTGTGGGTATTTAATGAGTCTATTTCACTCATACGATATCATCTAAACTTGATATTTAACTAATTTCTACGAGTTTTAAAACGTTTTAATGTGTGTTTTGATGTTGTGATATAGGTTAATGAAATTGAAGAAAATAAGCAAAAGTTGGCAAAATTGGGTAAGATGGTTAAATTGTAAGAGATCCAAAGTTCGGGGACTAAAGTGAAAATACTCAAAAGTTGTGTCGGACCTCAAAATGAAGATTCGAGAGTGCTTGGAGTTAATTGGATGAATAAAAAAGTCAAAGGGATGAAATATATGTAAAGTATGATCACACTTCATTTTCCAACTGAAAAAGTTATGCTCCGGATTTTCAGTCTTATATTGAGACTCATTTTTGACATAAAAAACGTTTGAATTTGAAAATTATAAATGTAGTAAAGTTGTAACCCTTTGAACTATCTTTTGAACGTATCTTGAATCTCCTCAATCGGACATTGGGAGAAAACGTTATGATAAAAATACTGAAAGACGCGCAATACTGAATTTCCAACCGAAATGGGAGCCGCAGTGCCGAAATAAATAGCGCCGCAAAGACCACCATTGCTGAAAATAGTAGAATCATGGGCACCGCCGTGCGAGAAATAGGTTTTTAAATTTTTTATACTCTTTTCTTGACCCAATACAACCCCAACACGTTCAGGATTTCATGATAATATAAATACAACCCTAAAGACCACTTTTGAGGGGAGAATTCAACACACAATTGAAGGAGGTAAAGTGGAAATAATTCAAGAAATCAAAGGGAGGCAAAAACAACATCAAAGACGAAGATTGAAAATCTATCCAAAAACTAGTTTTTCTATTCTCTTCTTTATGTTGTTTATTTTGATTTGTATAGTTTTCATGTTTCTTATCATGAACTAAAATATTTTTTTAGGGTTTGATTGTAACCAAAACTTGAGAGTATGATTTGAATTTATTTTTATTATTTCTATGACATTTTTCATTCCGTTTATTTGTGTTATGATTTTAATGCTTTCAATTAATTGGCCACTAATTGAATGAATAGATACTAGTCAATTCCGGCACTCAAGAGAAGGGAATCTAGGCGCGATCATAAGATTAACACAACATAGATTTCATAGGTTTCGAGAGAAAGTGTAAGATTTAAGAAGTTTACTTCATAAAAGAATCACGAACTTTATAATTTCTAGATTTTAATTCGAAATAGAGATATTGGAATTAATTTCTATGATTAATTTTTATTCGGCACCTGATAGAGGGGGGGTAGAATTATATTAGAGTTCTTGCTTATAAACATGAAAAATTGATTAGAGATAACTAAGTTTTTGATAATCTTATTTGATAGTTAGGTGAAATCATTCTCTAGACTTTTTCTTCTTAATTAAATTCATATAATTTGTATTCATTGAATTCGTCACCAAAATTATCATTAAACTAGTTAGCGGTATTGATTTATAACTCATTCGTCTAAATAAAATAAAGGTTACATAATTATAGTACTTAGTACAAAATTAAATTACAAACCATGTGGGTTCGACACTCTTAACTCTATTACTATATTACAAAACTTGACACCGTTCACTTGCGGTATAAATCATGTTATAGAAAACGCGTGACAATTATTTACAAAATAATAGCCTCATTAAAAATTCAATTTGACAAAAATTCAGTTGCATAAAAATATCAAATGATGAAAAAAGAATTCAAATAATTATAACAAAATTGGAGTAATTAAATGTTGCTTTATTAAAACCTTATAAGAAATCAAATGACACAAAACTTCAGTGAAGGAAAAAGTGTATATCTACTCTCCTGTTTCAATTAATGAAAAATTCTTCCGTTGAATCACCATATCTTGTACTTCAATATTTTCAATATCATAATTCTGATGAAGTATGTTTTCATTTGTACTTTATATTTATCAATCTTTGATGATTGTGAAATATGATGACTCTGTAAAAAAAATCAAGTCTTTTTTATGTTTTCTTTAGGAGTCCATACATAATATAATATATAAAAATATTATTTTTAGGATATATATCTTGTAAATTATGAAAATTCATTACATAATGAATGTGACTCATTGAAACTTTATTAGGAAAAACTTTGGAGATAAATTTTAAAAAACAAGAGTGCGTCATTCTTTTTAGTATGATATAAAAGTTGTCGCATTAAAAATGTTGTCTAGCGTATTACTCCCCTAACTATTAAATTACTTGAATTATGTACTTCAAGCATATTACATTCTCTAGTGATAGTATCACTAGTCATGCCATATAAGTAAGCTATAACCACATTTATTATAAGCGTATCAAATGTCATGTATTATCAGGATATATAACAAGATATAGACTTGTGTTTCATCCACCACAAGATAATTTATCTATTTATACAAGTCTTTATGAAATTCATTATGTTGAAAATCGTACATCACATTTTATAACTTTATTTTTCTCATTTCCATTTTGCAAAAGTATACACCTTTAAATGTTCGAACTGACGATCCATATAGTTTAGATTTCTTAGTAAGTTCAATTTTGCTACGATTACATACTTTTATTTGATCAATCATTTTTCCCATCAACATGATTTGACGAATTTATTCGATATTTTCGTTATTCGTAATATGAAGCGGTACATCATGTGAAAAGTGTTGTCGATAATTTTTTTGCTTTTCGATTTTATTTCTTACCCAAAGCGACACAACCTATTGAGATACATTCACTTTTAATATTTCAAGTACTTGAACCTCTTTTAAAGTTTTATAATTAGTTATATCCATATGTTCTCCAAGAGTGTACGCCCGCTAAATAGGACTATCTTTCTTATTTGCACCATTTTCTATTGGAGATTTTTGTCTTAAAATTGAATGTTATAACGCTTATGATGCCATAGAATTATCAAATATAAAGTTAACTAATTATTCTCCCACGATGTCAACTCAAGTTGGAGCATTCAAAATTGGTGTGTGTGAGATATTGTTAATTTCTTTTACCAGTAATTGTATCAAAATGAATTATTTTTCGAAATTTTGGTTCGAATTTTCTTTTGCAAGGATATAGATAATGTAATATGCATAATATATATTATTTTCAGTTTCTTACTCTCTCTCCCTCCCCCTCCCTAATGTCGAAAATATTATCCAATCAAATTGACAATAAACAAATCGTTATGGCTTAAGATAATTTTATAATTTCAAACTGAACATGTACTTTCAAAATTATTTAAATTTCCATCTCAATGCACGGTGATGGAGCTATTTTACATATATTGTACTATAAAAAATTATTAGATGAAAATATTAGACTCTAGCCATAAGTCAAATATAGCGAGGAGAACCTTGACATAATACTATAAATTTTGTTGTATGTGAAATAGCATTCCCTACTCAAATATGGAAAGCACCTCTGTTTTATCAATATTAATGATTTAAAAATTAATTTGAGACACTAGATAAAAAATAGTGTTAAATCATTTATTATAATTTCAAATAACTATTATTAAAAGGATGAAATTTAGGATCAATGGCACTAACAAGACACACCCGTCTTGATTGTATATTCTGAAAATTATGCTCATGATTTAAATTTAAGTAAGTAAACTTGTATGTATAATGTTATACAATCATCTAATATATGTATCTATTTCAGATAATATCTAGGTGGTCACATGGAGGGTGACAAGGCCCCAATATTATCATAATTAATTTTCAAGATTATAGGAATTTAGTCCCAATTTTACCTAGTGATGATCAATGATTAATTTTCGATAATTTATTGGGTTGAAAAATCTTTTGGTTTTTCATTAATTGTACATTTGAATTCTCAATAATATTTCACTTCATTGTTGAGCCATGATAGTGTGACGGGTCTTGCTAAATGATAAAATTAAATTGAACTTCGGGTTCAATATAGAATGTGCAACAATTATACTAATATTAGTATATTGTATTAATTCCGACACACATTATATATATATATATATATATATATATATATATATATATATATATATATATATATATATATATATATATATATCACTTAATATTGGTTTATCTGGAGACTAATTAGATTTGCAAAATTTGATATTAAATTAATGTTAGGTTCAACCACTTATCTTTTTATCTCCTTCAGGAAGTCGTGATAAGCTCAACATGATGATTGGGATACAACTGGATTCCCATAATTAAATGAGTGAACATATATTGTCCGCTGTCGCTTTATCATAATTAAATAAATGACTAAATAACACAATACAAGTGGATGATCATTAAATTCATCCATGATATAAAATCAACATAATGTCCACAAATTTTGGTCCAACGTAATGTCATGTAAAACTAATATAATATAATATGTCAAATATTATTGGTGCATAATCGATAGCACAAAACTTGTATACTTTCTTTTAGGAATAAATATCTATTAATAAAATTAATATTTAGGTGATTTACTTTGATATTCTTATATTTTAAAGCATTTACATTGTGCTTCTTCCAGAGTAATATAATATTCTTATTGAATATTGATAGACATAAATGTGTGCTTCTTTCGAGAACATATCACGATATTCGTTTAGAGTAAATACAATTTTTAATTTTGCTTTTTAAAGAGTATAAACACCATTATTATGAATAACCTTATATGTTTAATATTTAATTTAATAAAAAATAAATAAATGAACTTACTTGTAGTATAAAAGAAGTGATTAAATTGGTGTATTTTCATATTTGATAGATGTAGAAATTTTCAAGCAGTTTATATATATTAGTAGTCGAATCAAAATTTGCTATTGTTCATGTAGAGGTTTCTCATGAATTAACTATTATCTTAACTATTGGATCTGAAGAACAATGGGTTATGAACTTGCTTTCTAAATTTTACATAATCAGAGTACGAGTGTTGAGTATCAACATTTGATCACAGCTGTATAGCCTATCCAAATTTTGCGTTTTCTACACTATTGATATCGAATTTTCTCTTTATTTTTGGGTGAGCTACTTCGTGCTGATAACTTACTATAAAAATATAGAGAAAGACAAAAATAAGAGAGAAAAATAAAGAGTCAAAATTCAAGTGTATTTTTTATTATATAGATTAATAGCATGTGAACGATGTGTATCTTTATTAGTGCGTTTGTAATTGGGTTGAAAACATTTTTATATGGAATTCATCAAGTGCGTGGTTTCTACAATGCAAAACGACTACTCAGCACCTCTTACAAACACTACACGCCTTCTCACGCCGATAGTAGATTATAAACTCAATATACAATTGCTACGTGAAACCCTAATTGGCAAAACGAAATTGAAGTTGGGTCTGCACTATCAATAGATCCTCTTCAACAAATACATTTTAAATAATGCATATTGTATTGAGAATGCGCTAGTTTTTGTTCATCAAGTGAACTCATTTTCTCAATTGTTGGGAATAAACTGGTTAATGCAGACACCAATACAAAGCACAATATAGTTCTAAGGGTGTGTTTGGTACCCATTAAAATTTTCATTCTCATTCTTCTACTCATTTTCAATCACACATTCTTCATTAAAATAATATTTTCCATCACATCAATAACTTTTCCTTCTTTTTCAACCACACATTCTCCATCAATCTACTATTCCAAAATATATTCTTCCAAAATAATATCCATCAAACACACCCTAAAGCTCATAAACCAATGTACAAGCTCAATAGCCAATCTGAATTCCAACATGAACTAAGAACAGAGTTCACCAACTCATTTAAACCAAATGACAGATCAATAATCAATCCCAGCAGAACATAATCAAATGTAACAACATAAACTGGTAATGACAGAGTTCAATCTTAATCTCAAAAATTCTGCATTAACAATATGTAATCAAACACATATCAATGGCATTAACAGATATGCATAAAATCATATAATCTGAAATCATAACAGAAACCAATATCAAAACATGAAATGGACATAATAGAAGCATAAAATGGACTGAAGCTTCACTTCCCTTTTACCGTCCAAAGCAGCTACCCTCTTCTTCCCTTCCTGCAGGTTGTTTTCCTCTTCAATTCGACCGAATGATTGGACTCAGGAATAGCCCTTCCACGCCTTGCAATCGCATCCATAGAGAAGTAAGAACCGGCAAAGAACACTCACACTTGACTAGGTCATCAATCCAAAGGGATCTACCATAAATCAGTCAAGAAAAAAACCCCCAATCTGACCCAAAAACCTTCGAGAAAGAACCAACAGCTTAACCCTACTTCAGGTCTAAGCAACACACGGGTTATCACTTCTACGACAGGTTTAATCGATTGGTTTAGAGTGAACTTCTAGAGGAAAAAGAAGAATAGAACCAGACAGAGAGAAACCAAGAAGAGAATCGTGCCCTTGAAGGAAGTCGAGAGTTGTGTATCAAAGAAGCCAAAACCTAAGTGATATAGATTCAAAATAAGGCACACAATCTGGGTCAAACAATTGGCCCAAAGGTGTTAAAGAGAACCACCAAAATAGGCACAATAAGCTCACAAACTTCACTTGGTTCTCGTAACACACTCTCTCGGTTGTGAATTGCACATGGAAGGACTGTTCATCATCATCGCCCACTACCTGCAAAAAAAATTAACCAGTATCAATATGCAGCAAAGATAAGCATAATTTAAATTTTCCTACAGGTAGAATTTTAGTTCCCACATCAGAGGGATTCCTATCAGTGTGAATCTTAACAAGTTCGACTTCACTTTGAGAAAACTTCTCACGTATAAAATGATACTTCACCTCAATATGTTTGGATCTCTCATGATAAACAGGGTTTTTACTAAATGACAACGCACTCCGACTATCCGTAAACATAATAGGTGTATCATACATGAAGTTCAATTCTTTAAAAATTCCCTTTAACCACATACATTCCTTAACCGCCTCGGTTATGGCAACGTATTCTGCTTCAATACTCGACAGATTCACTAAAGGTTGCAGCTGAGATTTCCATGTTATGTAGTTATCACCTAGGGTAAAGAAGTATGCCGTAATTGATTCCCTACTGTCTTTATCACCAGCAAAGTCAGCATCAACGTAGCCCTTAAGAGTCAACTCCTTAGATCTTTTCTCGTACACTAAGCCTAGATTTAAAGTCCCAACCAAATACCTTAATAACCATTTCATACCCGCCCAATGCGGCTTACCAGGATTGGACATAAATCTACTTAGAAGACTGATGGAAAATGCAAGATCAGGTCTGGCAGTAATCATAGAAAACATGACAGAACCTATGACATTAGCATATGGAATATTTTCCATCTCTTTCAATTCAGACTCGAATTTAGGCGAATGATCATGTGAAAAGTTCATATGAGTAACAAGAGGCACATTAACAATTTTGCTATCTTTCATTCCAAATTTTGTTACAATTTTGTTCAAGTACGCTTCTTGTGAAATTGTTAACCTATTCTTAGCCATATCCCTTGTTATCACCATCCCTACAATCTTTTTAGCATTCCCTAAATCCTTGTCAAATTTTGATTTTAAAAGATCTTTAAGTTCATTAATTTGAGTCTTGCTAGATCCAGCTAATAGCATATCATCGACATAAAGCAGCAAGTGGACTTCACAACCGCTCTTTATGTCATTAAAATATAAGCAAGCATCAAATTCACTTCTCTTAAACCCTATCTTCAGTATAAAAGCATCAAACCTCTTGTACCATTGTCTTGGGCTCTGTTTCAGCCCGTACAAAGATTTCTCCAACTTGCACACATACTCAGACTTACCTCTAGCTATAAACCCTTATGGTTGGCTCATGAAAATATCATCTTCCAACTCTCCATGTAATAATACAGTTTTTACATCGAGTTGTTCAAGTTCCCAAATGAATTGAACAACAAGAGCCAACATCAGTTTGATTGTCTTATAGTTAACTACGGGTTAAAATATCTTATTATAGTCCACACCCTCTCTTTGAGTATAACCCTTAGCCACTAATCTCGCCTTGAACCTCACAGGATTATTAGTGTCTAAATCTTCCTTCAACTTGTAAATCCACTTACATAGAACTAATTTCTGATCTTTAGATTTCTTAACAAGTTTCCAGGTTTTGTTATCACTCAAATATTTCATTTCCTCCTGCATCGCTTTTATCCAATTTTCAGCATATTTTCATTAATAGCTTCTTCATAATTGGCAGGTTCTATCTGTTCAAGGACTTCACCTGAAACTAATGCAAACTCAGTCAAACTTAGGGATTCATACCCAGGGTTAAGCCTAATCTGTCATCTTGCCCTATCCCTAGTGAGTTGATAATCTTGATTAGGTGGCTGATCATTAAAATGTTCAACTTCAACTGGTTCAGTGTTATCTTGAAATTCAGTCACCTCTTCAAGTTCAGGTTCAGTTTTAGTTTCAGGTTCTTGACATGTAGGGTCATTACCGTCATTCCTAGGTGTAGGTGAATCAAGCTTAGTAAGTTTCACCTCAGTCTGAACACTCCTCTCAGTTTCAGATTTGTTTGCTTCATCAGTTTTCTGTTTTAGACATGGCATTTCAGATTTATTAAAGACTACATTCCTGCTGTTAATAATCTTAATGCCTTGAACCCCTAAAACCCATAACCTATAGCCCTTCACACCCTCTGGATACCCTAACATCACACACTTGACCACCATCGGCTCAAGTTTCCCTTCAGATTGATGTGCATATGCCGCACAACCAAACACTCTCAAGTGTTCCAGATTTGAAGGCTCCCCCATCCACAACTCATGTGGGGTCTTAAACCCTATACTGCTAGACAGTGACCTATTAATCAGATAAGCTTCAGTGCTAGCAGCTTCAGCCCAAAACCCTTTGGCAAGGCCCGAGCTAATCAACATCTACCTAACCTTGTTCATTATGGTCCTATTCATTCTCTCAGTGACCCCATTCTGTTCAGGTGTGTATTTCACCGTTCTGTGTCTTGTTATCCCTTTCTGCTTACAGAAGTTGTCAAATTCGAAATTATAGAATTCAAGCCCATTATCAATTCTTAATGTTTCAAGTTTCTTTTCTAATTGATTCTCAACAGATTTAAGCCAAATTCTGAATTTCCCAAAAGTTTCCGACTTAGCCTTTAGAGGATAAATCCAACCTGTTCTTGAGTAATCATCCACTAAGGACAAGAAGTACTTACTTCCACCAAAAATGAAATGCTTCTCCGGACCCCATAGATCAGCATGAATATAGTCCAATTGACTGCTGGTCCTATGAGAGCTAGTTTCAAAGCTCACCTTATGTGACTTACCCAAAACACAAGTTTCACAGAAATCCATGGTTTCAATATCATCTTTTCCAAGCAATTTTTGATTACTTAAAGATTTTAGCCCCTTAAACCCAATGTGACCCATTCTGTTATGCCAAAGTTCCGTTTTGTCTTTCTGACTGTAAGAAGACTCAAAACAGATGTAGTTTTAGTTCTACCCTCCAGATAGTACAGCTCATTCTTCTTTGGTCCTTTCATAACTATCAGAGATCTCTTAAAGATTTTCAGAACGTTATTCTCGGATTTAAAAGTATATCCCTCATCTTTAAGAGAACCTAAGGAAATGAGGTTCCTCTTTAAATTAGGGACATACCTAACCTCCCTGAGTTGCCTAACAACCCCATTGTACATCCTGATGGCTATGTCACCAACTCCAACCACATTCTGAGAATTGTTATCTCCCATGTAGACCTTCCTAGGCTCAACCTCTCTATAGTTATAGAACTAAGACCTTTCAGGGCACATGTGAAAAGTGCACCCCGTGTCTAGGATCTAATTTTTATCAAATTCCCCCTCAGACACATTCAAGACATGTAGACTATCAAATTCAGAAACAACAGCAGTGTTGTTTTTATCAGTGTTATTCAAGTCTTTCTGTTTCTTCTTCCAATCAAAGCAGTCTTTCTTAAAATGTCCTAACTTTCCACAATTATAACATTTTTTTTACCACTTTTGTCTTTTGATTTTGATCTCATCTTAGACTTTCCCCTTCCTTTTTTGTTATGGAAGTTAAATTCTTTCCTTTCAATTCTCCCCCTAACGAATAGGCTTTCTTCTCTCACATTTGTTCTGTTATCTCTCTTTAGTTCAAGTTCTCTCGATTTCAACGCATCTACTACAATAGCCTGCGTAAGAGTGTCCTTACCATATTTTATTGCGTTTCTAATTTCTTTATAAGATTCGGGCAATGAATTTAACAATATGACCGCTAAATCCTCATCATCGAACTTCTTATCATTATGAGTCAAACTCTTAACGATTATGCTATAATCGCTCAAATTCCCCTCTACATCCTTCCCCGGGTTCATCTTAAAACTAAATAGCTTTTCTAATAGGTAGATCTTGTTAGGTAAAGTCTTAGTCAAGAATAAGGCATCTGAGGCAGTCCATAATGTCCTATCATCTTTAGCATGATCAACTTGTCTAACAGTGTTATCAGATAAATGCAAGATTATGGAATTGTATGCAATTTCATTCATTTCTTCTATTTTATCAGGTTTTACTTTTAACTCGTCAAAAAAAGTCAAAGGATCATCGAGAGCTTTAGCAACTCTATGTTGGACCAAAATGACCCTCATTTTCTGTTTCCAAATTGAGTAGTCCCCCTTTCCATCGAATTGCGATAATTCGACCCTCGAACCCATTCCAAATTCTGTAAAAGGGTGGCCCTTACTCATGGACACAATAGAAAAGGTTTTGAATCTTTTCCAGATGATCAACACACAATATGAATGCAGAGTTAAAACCAATGTCCAGAAATGAAACACAACACCGAATCAATTCGATCACTTAAACTTCAGTGTGATGTCTGTGCCGGTGTGATTCGAACTTCGGCAATGCACAAGTATATAATGCTGATAAACGTGCTTTTCAGGTTACAAATTAATCACAAGAATTTAGTAACCAAGCAATCGTGCATAAAAATGGTAAAAGTACCAAACTTAACCTATCGGAGAGTTTGGAATAATCTTACCAAACTACTGTTGAAAAACAGTAAAAATACCCTCGGTCGAGCAAGCCAGCCAAAGTTCACCAGAATCACTCGTCACCTATCAGTCAACAACATGCACAACAGAAAGTTTCAAATAATCAATATCGAATTAGAAACCCTAGAATGCCAAAAACAATTAATTGACCCAAATAGCACATTCACAATGCCTAAATCAATGAAGGATAAAAAAGCCCTAGACCTATCGCCTTAGCTCTGATACCAGATATTGGGAATAAACTAATCAATGCAGACATCAATACAAAGCATAATATAGTTCTAAAGCTCATAAACCAATGTACAAGCTCAATAGCCAATCTGAATTCCAACATGAACTAAGAACAGAGTTCACCAACTCATTTAAACCAAATGACAGATCAATAATCAATCCCAGCAGAACATAATCAAATGTAACAACATAAACTCGTAATGATAGAGTTCAATCTTAATCTCAAAAATTCTGCATTAACAATATGTAATCAAACATATATCAATGGCATTAACAGATATGCATAAAATCATATAATCTGAAATCATAACAGAAACCAATATCAAAACATGAAATGGACATAATAGAAGCATAAAATGGACTGAAGCTTCACTTCCCTTTTACCGTCCAAAGCAGTTGCCCTCTTCTTCCCTTCCTGCAGGTTGTTTTCCTCTTCTGTTCGGCAGAATGATTGGACTCGGGAATAGCACCTTCCACGCCTTGCAATCGCATCTATAGAGAAGTAAGAACCGATAAAGAGCACTCACACTTGACTAGGTCATCGATCCAAAGGGATCTACCATAAATCAGTCAAGAAAAAAACCCCTAATCTGACCCAAAAACCTTCGAGAAAGAACCAACAGCTTAACCCTACTTCATGTCTAAGCAACACACGGCTTATCACTTCTACGACAAGTTTAATCGATTGGTTTAGAGTGAACTTCCAGAGGAAGAAGAAGAATGGAACCAAACAGAGAGAAACCAAGAAGAGAATCGTGTCTTAGAAGGAAGTCGAGAGTTGTGTATCAAAGAAGCCAAACCCCACGTGATATAGATTCAAAATAAGGCACACAATCCGGGTCAAACAATTGGCCCAAAGGTGTTAAAGAAAACCACCAAAATAGGCCCAATAAGCCTACATCAATAATTGCAAACTGCTTTCATGATCTATAGCACATTCTAAAAAACTCGTTTTTTGGAGAAGTGTTTCCAATATTTAGAACTATGCTCACGAGTTCTTGCCTATTTTGGTTTCTCAATAGAGATTATTTCTTTTTTCCAAATTGTTATCAAGCTTTATATTTGTCGATTTGAATGTAACGACATTTTCAGGCATTGTAACATCATTTTGACTAGAAAATTCTTTGATGGAAGTATTCGAACTATTGAAAATTTGGTTAACATCCTCATCAGGGTTAAAAATTCTACTGCAATTCATTAGAAAAATTGTATAAAATAGGGGGGAAAGAATTAATTAGTAGAAGAGAAGCGAAAAGTTCAAGAAATAATTACAAACAAAACATTCTAACAATAATTGCAAATTTATACTGCTACAAAAAGATATTTTAGGATAGGATAGAGGAAATTGCACCCCATTTCACTTTTTGAATTGTTACTTACAAAGATATCACATTTTAAAAATCTTTACAAGATCGTTACTTTTGGACTTTTTTACCCCTATAGACAATTTAAATTCCATATGTATCCTTAATTAATTTGATTTGATTAGATATAAAAAGTTGTACAAAATATCACTCAAACATCCTATCAGACCTACCCAACCACCTTCTAAACGAATTTTGCTAAATGTACTCGGGCACCCCCACCGCCCCCCTCACAATGAGGGGGGCCTGAGGTGAATAAAATAATAGGCAAGCCCCCCATTGTGAGGGGGGACGTGGGGTTGGGTACACGGGCATGTAAACGCCTGTGTACCTGTAACATCTCTTCTTCTAAACTCACGTTTCCCACCCTTAACCCACCCAGACTTTCTAAACCCACAACCCACCCTCTATTCTCTTCTTCTTCCACGAGGAGAAAGCTAAGAAATTTCAATCCATGGTGAGATGTTCTCTCAAGTTCAATTTCCGATGAAATTTACACAACTCCATTGATATTATTTTGTCATTCGAGCTCGTAGCTTTTTCCATGGTAAGAATCTTCACCCCTTTCTTCTTATTTTTTTTTTCTCAAAGATTTTAAAGTATAATGGGGAAGGGAGAGAAATGAATGGGGGTGAGGCACACCACGTGTTTGTGATAATTGATGAATTTGTTTTGCTGCAAAATTGTAGAGTTTGCTTGATTTGTTGATGCAGATTAAGCCACTTTCAAAAGCAATTGTGGTTCCTCTTGTTCTTGAAGCGATGGATAGGATTATAATCGAGATTTTTGACATTTATGAGAATATTTACAGAGGATTTTCCAGATCTGATCAGCTTTTTGTAGCCTATAAATGGTGAAAATTTGAAAATAAGCCACAATAATGTGGAGATGCTATTACAAGGAAGAGATTAATCTTTTATTTTTCTGTTTCTTCAACTCTGGAATTTTGATTTGCAATCGTAGTGTTATTTGCAAAATTAATTATGAGTAGATTACATAAATAGATGCTACTCAATCTTTTTATACTCTTTTTTTAATGTTACTAATAATACAATTTCTCTCTATATGTACACCATTGTTGATAAGTTCAATGTTTTTGTGTATGTTTTTTTGCTACTAGAAGGGTGTTTCGATTGCGAAATTAGAGTTTGCAAGTTGTATTTTTTTGGTGGATTATGTTGATATGGCAAAAAACTTCTTTGGGAAAGATTTGCTGATGTGTTCTTGAATTATGTGTCCAGTCGATCGTTATGTCGAATATTTTGTCTAGTTTACTACTTAACAAAGATTATCTATTGGGACCGACAGTTGAACCGTCAACACTTAATTAAATCTTATGTTCTTGAAGAAGTGGAACGGTATTTGTATGCGAATAAAACTTGCAATGGTGATAATGATAATCTAACATAAAATGACGAACGCCATCATTGTAATATACAAAATACAAATTTAGCCCTTGAATTTCATTCCACTTTACGTGCTTTGTGTTGGAACGGGAATTTAAACATGTTGCCCAGTTGTGGCCAACTCATCGACACCGAGCATATTCCCGATTTGTACGCTAGACTCGGATTTGAATAGCTTACGTCGCGTGGGTGATCTACCTGGAGGAAAACGTACACTCGGAGGCCAGATACAAACACGGTGAATTTGAGATTATTACTCATACCTAAAAATTTGAGATACCAATGATAAGCATTCAGTACAATTAAAATATTGGACTTTAATAACATGCAAGCTAATAAGTGTATTTTATAC
This sequence comes from Fraxinus americana, assembly GCA_035079005.1. Classification (NCBI taxonomy): domain Eukaryota; kingdom Viridiplantae; phylum Streptophyta; class Magnoliopsida; order Lamiales; family Oleaceae; genus Fraxinus; species Fraxinus americana. The sequence goes on from CM068713.1 coordinate 22,169,958, forward strand.
ACTCATTCGAGCTATAAATAATGACATTTTATAGTTTTTTGATTGGAATATTACCTAATTTGTTATGTATTGTGTTTAATATGTAAAATTCATGATTTGATAAAGAATCCATAGTGTGGAGAGTAAAGTGCAAATACTCATAAGTTGTGATGAACCTCACGATGAAGATTTGAGATTTCTAAGTGTGAATTGGATAGGAAAAGAAATCAAATGAATGAAATATAATCAAAATATTATCAAACATCAATTTTCAGCCGAAAGAGTTATGTTCCGGATTTTTAGCCTCAAATTGAAACCTATTTTTGGCATTGTGAACATTCGAAATGGAAAAATGATATTATGGAATAATTGTAGGCCTTTGAGTTGGTTTTCCAATATATTTTGAATCACTACAACTGGATATTGGCGAAGAGAGTTATGAAAAAATATTGAAAGTTACTCGTTAGAGAGACCAAGGCGTGCCAAAAAAGGGGTGCTTGAGGGGCAAGGGAAAAATCTTATTTTCCATATTTTTGTTTTGATAACAATTCAATGCAATTTTTTTGGCATCCTTTAAATACTAAAACTTGACTTGAACGTGGGAATCCTCCATTCGACCTAATTTCATCATTTTCAACATATTTGGGAGGAGAAGAACAAATCTTTACATCAATTCAAGGCTAATCATACAAGGGTTTTGAAGATTCATAACGCAATTTCAAAATTTGAGCAAATAACGTGGATTTATCCTACTTCTTACATCTTTCTTATTTTCGGGTGATTTTTTCCAACTATTCTTGTATAATTTAATTATAAGAATATTATGCTAGTTTTTCTATTGTATTGGATAGATGATGAACCTTACTAGTTGTTAATTTCAATTCAAGACCGTTTATTTAGTAAATCATTGTGTTCTTTATTAAATATGCATGAATTTTGTGTTGTTTAAATACTTGATCACCATTTATATAATTTATTGCATATTCGTAGTGTTGAGTGGCTCATAGTAAGTAAAATAATGAATATTTTACACGAGTAATAGGTATTAGGAATAATGTTTATGGTATTTGCAATCGTGTAATTTAATGCATGTTTTTCATATATAAATTCGGATCAAGAATATGACCGGGTCGTATTAAATATGTGTTTAATATATCTTGAAAAAGAATAGTGAATAAAATTGGACTATCAATTGTCATAAACAATAGAAAAATACTAGTTCATATGGGTGGAGAATTGGAAATAGCAGTAATATGGGGATTCAGCAATCCAATACATTTATCTCATACTCATAAAAACACTTTTAATTGCTCTCTTAGTTAAAATTAGTATAAACAAAAAATCATCTATTTTTTGTTACAACACTTTTGATAATAACTAGTCTACCATAGTTTAGACATTATTTCTTGTAGAATGATACTTTTAACTCACTACATTATTACTTGTCAACGATCTCATACGTTTGTAAAATTTTATCAAACACAAGTAACACCTACGAATAAATTACACCAAACAGGAGCAAACCAGTCAGACCGACAATTCAAATGCCCTTCCCGACATTTACTAACTGACAAGTTCGACATTTGAACTATCGATCTCATTCTATTTCGACGTTGAATTGTCAATATTTATGGTTAACAACTGACGGGAAGCATGCTTTAATGGGTGTGATTGGAATACATTATTCATAGCATTAAATGTGTTCATCAATGCTAAATTACCAAATGTCAAATTCTTTACAAAAAATTTACAATGCTTTATTAAATAGAAAATCATTTACAGGAAGACATTGCTATCTTTATTCAAAAGATTTGCAAAACCAAATCGAATGAATGACTAATTATTTGCAAAATTGAAAATTAATATGAGCATGTTGAATCTAGCAATTCAAAAATTGTAAGTTGTGAATTTGGGGTTATGAATTTTTTATTTATTTACGGTTAACAATTTTGTTAGAGTATCTCCAAGAGACTCTCTATTTTTAAAGAGCATACTTTATCATTTAGAAAAAATCTATAAATTTAGAGAGTTAAAATTTTGAAGTACTTCAACAAGCTCTTTATCTTTAACACTTAATTTTAGTACTTCCAAAAAATATTTAATATTTTTCTTTATCTTTTATTTTAAATAGATTTTCTTTAAATTATTTTATTGTCTTCCTACATTGAAAATTGAAATACTTTGAATGATTTAATTATAGAGAGTGAGTTTGACTCTCCAATTGGAGAGTCAAACCTACTCTCTAAATTAAAATGTTAATTTAAAAAATCTCTTGGACCATGATTTTAAATGATAACTCTTTAAAATGGAGAGCATCTCATGTTTACAAAGTCGCTTGGAGATACTCTTACCCATTGGATTATAGATATATTCAATGGTTTTTTCTTATACAAGTCAAATAATCAAATCATGATATTAAGTAGCATTAAATGCATGCATTCATGAGCATTAAATGCACCCAAAAATGTATCTTCAAGGGTGATTTGAACATTTCACACCCAAAAAATAACATTTTTTAGCCTCAAGGGCGACAACTTTTTGTTCATTTTCAAATTTTTGTGACATCTATACAAATTCATCGATTAGACTGTGAAGACGAAAATTTCCAAAAAAAAGCTCAAAATTGAAATTTCAAATTTTGAATTCAAAGCCCAACAACTACCTGAATACAATTAAAGCATGGTGCTTTTGCAACTATGCAGGCCAGCCCGAGGGATCAACTTGCACAGAAAAATCTTTGCTTGATTTTCCCCTACAACTCGCCTCCAGAGTGAGAGGTTCGTGTCCACTAACATCACTAAATACGAGTAGATTAGCACAAAATATTAGATGGGATTGATTAACCTCTTAATTTTAAATTTATTTATTTATAATGATAAATATATAATTAAGGGGGTATTTGTTTTTTATTCTCAAATTCTACAGTAAATCAATTCTCATTTTCAACCACACATTCTTCAATAAAATAATATTTTTCATCACATCAATAATTTTTTTCTTTTTCAGCTACACATTTCCCATCATATCACTATTCAAAAATCAATTCTTCCCCCAAAAATCCTTACCAAACAAGCACTAAAAGAAATTATGGTTTAACTCATAAATATTGAGTTCCAAATAATAGACAAACATGCATAGACAAAATAGGAATGTCAATGAGATATAACAAAAGCAGCCCTCCCCCACCTCCGCCTCAATAGGGACTTTTTGCAAGCCAAGGCATTGTAGTGCAGGAATGGGAATTAACCATTTATCGCTTAATTATTTTTTAACATAAACTTAAACATAAAATAAAATTATTCAGGACACGTTCGGAATATTCAGGGCGATAACTATGTTTCGGCCCCACCCCAACTCAAATGGGAAATCTGAATTGCAATGTAGACGATCATTCAGTCAAAAAGCAAGGATTAGATTGTGCCCATGGTCTTGCTAAATTTTGCTTCAGCTATACGTACAGTCGCCACTGCTTTGTAAGCAGCCAAGTTCGCATTTACCCTAAGAAACTGTGTTCTTTGACCCTTTAGAACAGCCAACCCTTCTAATCTTTCAGTTGCAGCTTTAGCTTCTTGCACTTTAAGGAATTTAATCTGTTGTTCCGATGCATCTCGTTCAACTGACATTGCTGCAAAAATCCATATTCATTATCGTTAACAATGTTACAATACAAAGGGCATGCAGATTTCTAGGATTCTAAAATATCAAAATTTTGGTGGCCTATCAACAAATGTCTATGAATATTTGTCAGCCAATTCATTTAAGCAATAGAAGACATCACTCTGATTATCCAGTGTGTACAGCTTGACAACTCCAAGTCAAGGGCATTTAAGTAACAATAACTTCTCACCAAACAAATTTATTTCTTGTTCATGGCATTACCAAGATCATGGGAGCATATCGAAGAAATTACTTGATATGCCAAAATTTTAAAAGGATGCTTCAAACAATGGTGCCACTAATACCATTACAAATATTACTCTACATAAGTCTACGTCATTAAATACTAGTAGGCTGGCGCCTAAGTTAAAAGGTCAACCTTATTAAGAGGAGTAGTCCAATCATTTATAAATTGGTCTATATTTACATCTTTATTCGATGTGGGATTATAATTCTTAACATGCCTCCTCAAGATGGTGGCTTGTTTGAGCAGACCAATCTTGAAATCCGTATGCTCACTTTTGGAGTCTTAACCGGATCGAATTGCTCGTTAGAGCTTAATGGGATCTGATATCATGTTAAAAGGTAAATAAATTGAATAATGAATTGGCTCAAGCTTGATTTCTTCATTCAGCCGTAAAGAGGTATAAATATTTACATCATGAAGGTTCAAGATGATACAATGATTGGTTCCTTGATTCAAGGAAGCTGTTAGAATATATTACAACAAACTTGGCAGTGGGAGCACAATGGTGAATGCTGTTATCATGAGTGCTGATATGGAGCATAGCTAATGTGGAAATGGATGCTGAGATGGAGTAGTGTTGTCACATTAATTCTTAACACCCCCCTTCAAGCTAGAGGGCAATGGAGTGACTCCAAACTTGTCTTTTAAGAAGAGGAACCTAGAATGGGAGAGTCCTTTTGTCAGCAAGTCTGCGATTTGATCAGAAGAGGGAACATACTTAACTTCCAATTCCTTTTTTAGCACCTTGTCTCTGATGAAATGAATATCTAATTCAATATGTTTTATCATTGAATGGTATACTGGATTGGCTGCCAAGGCACCGGCACTCATGTTGTCCACCAAAAAATTGGAGTTGGTCCAAGTGGCAATTCCAGCTCTTTGAAGAGTGATTGAATCTAGGCTATTTCTGAGGCTGCTGAAGCAAGTGCTCTGTACTCAGATTCGGTGCTTGACCTAGCAACTACATGTTGCTTCTTTGATGACCAAGCCACTAGATTTTCTCCCAAATAAATACATATCCGGCCGTTGACCTCCTATCATCTGGACAAGAAGCCCAGTCAACATCTAAGTATCCGCTTAACTCCATTCTGTTTGTCTTTTTGTATCCAAAGTCCATGATTGATTGTTCCTTTAAAGTACCTAAGTACCCTTTTTAATGCTTGCCAGTGAATTGAAGTGGGAGATTGCAAAAATTGCTTCAATTTATTTACCGCAAAAGTAATATCAGGTCTGGTGTGAGTTAGGTATTGCAGCCCTCCTACAGCACTTCTATAAACTGATGGATTTTTCAATGTTTCACCATCAGCCTTAGACATTATTTTCCTTGCAGGAATTGGAGTTGGACAAGGTTTCAAATTTTCCAGTTCAAATTTTCTGAGTAGCTCACCAATATATCTTGTTGGAGTGAGATGAAGTCCTAATTCATGCCAATGTACTTCAATTCCCAGGAAATGATGAAGTTGCCACATATCTTTGAGTGCAAAACTCTTGTTCAATTCATTTATAAATCTCTGCATCAGTTCTGAGTTGTTACTTGTTACCACAATGTCATCCACATAAATGAGTGCAAAGATGATTTGCCTTTCAATTTTAAAATAGAATAAAGATGTGTCTGCAATTGACTGCTTGAACTTCCAACTCAATAACATTGATTTTAGCTTGTCATACCAGGCCTTTGGTGCATGTTTTAGTCCATAGAGTGCCTTTTCTATCTTACAAACATGGCTAGGTTTCGATTGATCTTCAAAGCCCTCAGGTTGATTAATGTAGAGGTGTCAAGACGGACGGGCCGGCCATAACCCGTGAAAACCGGCCCGTGAAAACCGGGATCGCGGGCCGACCCGTGACCCGTGCGGGCGGTTCACGGGCCAAGGAGGTGTAACCCGCGGGCTTCGCGGGTTGCACCCCCACGGGCCGCGGTTAACCCGCGACCCGTAAAAAAAAATTGAAAAAAAAAATAATACAAAAATTAAAAAAAAGGGGGGAGAGAGCCAAACAAAAAAATTTAAAAAAATAAAAATAAAAAAAATTTTAAAAAAGGCGTAGCCTGCTGCATGGTCAATTTTTTTTTTTTTTAATTTTAACTAATGGTAATATAAATTTTCTAACGGTTATATCATCCCCTTCATCAATAAATTCCAATTTATTCTTACATTTATTTTTACAATATTCTCTCATTAGTTATTATACATTTATACTTCATAGTTCATACTTGTTACTACTTTACTACAATTACAATTATTTAATTGCAAATATCATCATCATCTTGATTATATTTCTTTCTTCTCGGTTCTCACTAGTCACTATTAAATTTTTTAGTCCTACTATATTATGGATTCTCGCGATTCTTCTTCTCAAAATCCTATTTTCAATGATAGTTGCTCTCCATATGGGCCAAACCGGAAAAATTCTATATTTTTATAATTTTATTTATACAATCATACGGGCCAAACCGGAACGAATCGCGACCCGCGCGACCCGTGACCCGCATGGGCTCGACCCGGATGGGTCAGCGGGCGGGCCTGGGTTGTAGTCCAAAATTGTGGGCCGACCCGTAACCGGCCCGGAACCCGCAGCGGGTGGGCTTTTTTTCACGCGGGCCGTTACCGGGCTCACATGTTGGCGGGCCGACCCGGCCCGGACCACCCGGATTGACACCTCTAGATTAATGTAAACAACATCTTCAAGCTCACCATATAGAAAAGTATTATTTTTGTCCACCTATCTGATTTTCCATCCCTTTGATACTGCCATGGAGAGTATAACTCTTAAGGTTGAGGCTTTAATCACTGGATTGAAAGTTTCCAGAAAGTCTATACCAGGTTCTTGATGGAAGCCCTTTGCTACGAACCTTGCTTTCAATCGCTAAACAGAGCCATCCCAGTTCCTTTTTACTCTGAAAACCCACATATTTCCAACTATATTGTAGTCTGGTGGTGAGGGAACAAGTTTCCAACTCTTGGTTTTCATCAGGACATTAAACTCTTCTTCCATTGCCCTCTTCCATTCCTTACTTTGCATAGCTTCAATGACATTTTTTGGTTCAGATATTTCAGAGATACCTTTAGATGATTTTCCTAGAAATGCCTTTGGTTTGAAAACTCCTACTTTCCCCCTTGTAATCATATAGTGTTCTATCAGATTTTTGCTTGTGTTGAAGTTCAACTTGTTGCTGGTTGGTTGTGAAGTCGTTTCAGCCCTTTCAGTATTCTGAGGATGTTCTGTTTCTATTTCCACATCTTGGTTTAATTATTGGCTACTTATATTTTTGATTAGATCAATGCTTCTACTTTCATCCCTTTCATTATTTGTTCCTTCAAACTGATTATTATGTGAGCTAGGACGTGGATGATGTGCTGCATTGGTTGCCTCTAGAAGAACTATATCAGCAGGACTTGTTATAGGTTGAATGTTATGTGGTTGAGGTGGAAACTGAAAATAGGATACTATGGTTTCTAGGTTACCAGAGTTTTGTTGGCTTTGACTTGAAAACATAGATTCAAAGGGAAATTCGAGTTCATTGAAAACCACATGCCTGGAGATATAGACTTTACCTGTTGAAGTTAAGCATTTGTACCCTTTATGAGACTCACAATAGCCAATCAATACACACTTAGTTGAATGAAAGCTGAATTTATGTTTTTGATAGGGCCTAAGATAGGGGTAGCAGGTGCAGCCAAAAATTTTCAGAGATTTGTAGTTAGTTTCTTTTCCATAAAGAGTCAGGAATGGTGATTTCTTCTCAAGTACAGGGGTAGGTAATCTGTTGATGAGGTAAGTGACAGCTTGAAAGGATTTCTACTAGTATTTTAATGGATTTTGGCTTGTACTAGAAGTGTGAGCCCTATTTCTGTGATGTGCCTATGCTTCCTTTCAATCCTACCATTTTGAGCTGAAGTAAGGGGACAAGGATGTCTGAATTCAACACCCTCTTGTGCTAGAAACTTTGTAAAGGCTCTATACTCTCCTCCCCAATCAAATTGAAGGATTTTTAATTTTGTTCCAAGCTTGTTTTCCACTAATTTTTTATATTGGATGAACACACCAAGAGCATCAAATTTCTGTTTAAGAGGGTAGATCGAAGAGAATCTACTGAAGTCGTGTAGAAATGTTATGTAATATCTAAAACCACATGTTGATAGGATAGGTGCTGGTCCCTATAGATCTGTATGCACGAGTTCAAAGAGTGATTTTGCATGTGAGGTTGAAAGAGAGAAAGGTAGAAGATGTGATTTCCCAAATTGGCAAGCATCACAGAAGGAAATACTTTCATTCGTCTTTAACTTTTGATTACAGAGTTTGAGAACTTGAGACATCACTTGGCTAGATGGATGTCCAAGCCTCTTGTGCCAAACATTAGCTTGGAAATTTAAAGATTTCTAACTCGACTCTATACTGGGATTGAAAGATAGGGCACTACGGCAGTAGTTATTTGAGTACGCAGTAGGCTGATGGTGGTTTTTGGTGTTTTGTTGAGGCAAGTCCAGTTGATATTGCCCTTCCTTAAGCTTCCCTTGCAGTATCACTTCCTTCGTTAGCTAATCCTTAACAAAACAGTGGTTAGAATAGAATTCCATATAGACTGATGAGATTCTTCTTGATTTCAGGTACAAAAAGCATTTTATTTAAGACAAGAGTTTTGTCATTCATCATTGGAAGATGGCTTTTACCAAAGTGTGAGATCTGAAGTTTATTTTCATTTCCAACCATGATTGTTTCCTTACCAGTGTATTCATTTGGTGAAATGAGATTCTGTTTATCTAAAGTGATATGACTGCTAGCTCCAGTATCAACAAACCAAGCTGGATCATTCAATGTGCTGGGAGTTGCAACATAAGTTGCTGGTGCAGGTGAATGACTGTAAGTTTGTCTGTGGTTTGGTAGCACACCTATGTACCTTTCATCAAACCGAAAGTTACATATGTTGGCCTTATGACCAGCCTTTCCACATACTTGACATATATGCCTATCATCACCAGGCCTATCACCACCATAGAAGGTTCCACCTCTGTTTCTTCATCTTCTTCCTCCTCTATAATTGCTGTAACCAGAGAATCTTCCATTTGAGTGTTGTCTGCTGGATCTAAAATGGCTATAGTTCGAACCAAATCTCTGGGAAAAATTTGCTAAGGCTTGATGATCAAGGCTAATTCCTGCCATTTCATTTCTGACTGAGTTGCGATGCTCCAATCTACTTTCAAATGTCATCAATGTAGACTGCAATTCTCCCCAGGTAATGTTATCTCTACTATTGATCTGAATAACAATTGGAGTATAATCTTTATCCAAACCTGCCGAACTTGAGTCACCAAATCAGAGTGAGGAACAGCTTTTCCTGTAATCTCAAGGTTGTATGCCAGCAGCTTCACTTTGTTAAGATATTGATCAATGCTCATAGCTCATTTTCTTGATTTTTGAAGTTCACCAGTAAGAAAAGTTATCATGGATCTGTTCTGAACTCCATAGCTTTCCTTTACTGTTGTCCATAACTCGTTTAAGTTTTTAGTTCTCGTAACTCTCATGGCTATATCCGGAGTCATAGAGGAGTAAAGCCAGCCCATCAGCAACTGGTTTGTTGACCTCCACTGGGTGTGTTCAGGATTTTTAGTCATTTCGATGCTGGTTCCCATTTCACCAGCAACCTGAACTCTAATGAATACCGGACACAGCTTTGTCTCCAGAGTATATCCTTCAAGGTCATGTCCCCTGATTATGGGGAGTATCATATTCTGCCAAAGAAGGAAATTATTTTTGTCAAGCTTAACTGATACCACTTGGGTTAAATTCATGCCGAATGGTGAGGTGTTGCTGGTTCCTTGCATCGAGCCAGTGTTACTACTTGAGATGGATGCTTGAGCAAAGTTTGCATCAGTGTTTTGTGGGGAATTACTGGCATTTGCCATTGTGCAGCTCTGATACCATATTAAGAATTGAGATTCCATCTTAAAAGGTCAACCTTATTAAGAGGAGTAGCACAATCCTTTATAAATTGGTCTATGTTTATATCTTTATTCGATGTGGGATTATATCCTTTAACATAAGTGAAGTTCAGTCGACCTGTAAGTTGGTCTCAATATATAGTCATATTAAACAAGCACATACAAAAGATAAATTTAAATTCATTCAGAAAATTTCTGTAAACATAAGCAATCAAAATAGAAGATACCCATCTAACTGCAACTGCAGTAACGGTAGTTTACTGAGGAAAAGCACCTTGCAAGAAAGTGTTGGATAAAAGTAAGAATGACAGCAATGGAAACCAAGAAAATGGAAAAGAAGATGAATATGAATAATAATATCGAAACAAGACTTGATCACGAAATGAAATCGTTGTCCTCAAACTATATTTGCTTCCTTCACTATGCTTTTAAGGATTAAAATTGGCAAATAGTTTGTAGGATTTTCAAACCTTGAATGAGAAACACCAAAAGCAAAGTGATTCTTCAAATAGAACAAGTGAAAATGTAGGAATGATTATATGAAGTAACCAAATTTGACAAGAATTTATAGATGAAAAATTGGATAACTTCATATATATTTTATAATGAAAACTAATATGTATTTATAGTTTTCAATCATTTCTACACAAACTGGTTTCAACACAAGAAGAAGAGGTGCAATGCTTCACCAAAAAACCACTTGAAAATTCGAAAAAATCCTACCTAACGGTCAGATTTTACTATTATGAGACAGCATAGGCTATAACTATGCAATCACATAGTTATAGTAATGCAGCCCCCAAAATTCCCTAAAATCGCCTATGCGGCCGCATACCAATATGGCCTATGCGATGACACCAAGGTTAGTTTTTCCACTTATTTACAAATTCATCCATCCATGGTTATTTCGCAATTTTGAACAACACCACCAACAATCCCCAACTTGTTCAAAATTAATGTTAATCACATAATCAAATATCAACACTTATGCATAAGAGTTAGATATCTTTCGATTTGAATCTAAGCTTGGTGTAAATCTCATAAAGCATTATCGAAATTTCAGGTAGCTAGAATACTTTGAACCAGTTATTCCTTGTGACAATACTGATGAAATCACACACACGAGTTAAATTTCACAAGTTCCTATAACTCGCTTAATGCTAATATGGCCTTGCACTTATCCTATTTCTTTGAACTTTTAAAGAGAGAAAACTTCAACTTTCTAATAAGGCGGTGCCACTTCGAAGTGCACATAGGTGAGGTTCTTCCAGTATCTTTGTTACTTTTAGAGATATTTGTACTCCATACTACACTTCATTAAGAGTTTTAATTATAACTCATCCCTCCAACAATAACAACCAACGCTATTTATCAATGATAAGGTTTAATGATTTTAATAATGTTGCGATCCATTCACTTATCGATTAACTTGTTACTACCCCCCCCCCCCCAATTGAACCTAAATACACTTGTTTAGTATATTTAAGGAATTTCAATTCCATCCTACTTGATGTCGATCTCACTAACTCCCTCATGAGAGATTTAGTAAACGGATCTGCTAAGTTCTCACTAGACTTAACAAATGTAAGAGAAATTATTCCATGCTTGATTAATTTCCTTATATTTACATGCTCGTTAGATCCATGTGTCTAGACTTTCCATTATATACTTTGCTATAGGCTCAAGTAAGAGTAGCTTGACTATCACACAAATAGGTATTGAAGAAAAATCTTTTATATCTAAAGGTATTTCATAAAATAAATCTCTTAGCCATTCAGCTTCTTTTTCAGTTTCGGCCAATGCTACAAACTTCGATTCCATTGCTGAGTGAGTAATGCAAGTTTGTTTCTTAGACTTCCAAAAAACTGCACCTCTTTCAAGAGTAAATACACAACTTGAAGTGGACTTATTTTTTCCTGCACTCGATATCCAACTTGCGTCAATACATCCTTCCAAGATTTTAGGAAATCTTGTATAACGTAGTCCAAGGTTTTTGGTTTTCTTCAAATAACCAAGAACCCTTTCGATGGTCTTCCAATGCTCGAAACTAGGATTGCTAGTAAACCTACTTAGTTTACTCATGGCAAATGCTACATCAGGTCTTGTACATTGTGCAACGTACATAAGACTTCCAATTGCACTTGCATATTCTATTTGAGCTAGTGCTCTTCCATCGTTCTTTATCAATCTGATACTTGGATCAAACATGGTATTAGCTTCTTTAATGTTCAAATGTTTGAACTTATTTATCACATTCTCAACATAATGTGATTGACTCAATATAAAACCCCCACTATCCTTTTTAATTTTGATATCATTGATAGTATCCACTTGTCCAAGATCTTTCATTTTGAACATGGAGGATAGAAATCTCTTTGTTTCTTTGATACCGTCTACATTGTTGCTAATGATTAATATATCATCAACATATAGACATATTATATTGTAAGCAAGATACCCCCACACTTTAAAATAATTGACATTTGGTTTCCTACCTAAAATAATTTCATATGGAGAAACCTTATTCTTCTTCGAAGGAATCCTAATGCTTCACCCCTTAAGTTAGATGGTAATCCAAAATTCAATAACATGACATTTATCATTTCTAAGAATGTCATATTCTTCCTTTCAGCTAAACCATTTTGTTCAGATGTTCGTGGTGCATAGCATTGATGTATTATACAATTTTGTTCACAAAACAAATTCAATTCATTGGAGAAGTATTCTCCACCTCTATCACTTCTTAAATTTTTAAGTTTCATTCCTAATTGATTTTCAATTTTAGTTTTGTAAGTTTTAAAAGCACTAAAAGCTTCATCCTTACGTTTTCACAAATACACATGTATATCTAGAACAATTATCAATAAATGTAATAAAATATTTATTAAAATCCCTAGTTAGCATGTCATTCAATTCACATATATCAAAATAAATAAGGTCAAGTAAATATGTTGATCTTACTACACTATGAAATGGCTTTTTAATCATTTTAGATTTAATACAAGTATCACATTTTTCTAAGTTATTAATGTCACATTGTATCAAACCACATTTAATCATTCTTTTCATGGTACTAACTCCTATATGTGTTAATCTACCATCCATAAATTAAAAGAGTCAAAAACATAAGCAAATTTTATTTTTATTAGAATTATCCTCAATAGTATATAGTTTGACCATTCCATCAGTATAATAGTCATTTCCAACAAAATACCCAATATGGGTTAGTACAAGTTTCCCTGACTCATACAGTTTTAATTTCAAGTTTTCCCAACAAAACTCCACTTGCTAAGTTCCTATTCATTTCTAGTACATGAAGGACACTGGTCAAAGTAATCTTCTTTTCCGACGTGAAGATGAGTTCCGCATTACCTTTGCCAATCACTTTTGATCTTTCTTCATTCCCATTTGAATTCCTTGACCATTGTCAATGCCATGATAAGTTTTGAAAAGAGACTTATCATAACAAATATGGATGGTTGCGCGGGTGTCATACCACCATCCCAGAACTTTTCCTTAGACTGCATTGATTTCGCTCACTGTGGCGATAATCTCATCAATGTAATTCACTTCTCCTTTCTTCTTCGATTGTTTTCTATGCAATCTCTAGCATAGCGTCCCCGACTTTCTACAAACATAGTAAGGTCCCTTGAACTTGTTTTTGAACTTCCCTTGATCCTTTTAGAACCAAGAGGTTTCCATTTCTTTTTGTGTTTGTTGGCATTGTCAACATTATCCACGACATTGGCTTTTGAAGAGTCATCATAAGAATTTTCAGTCTTATCTCTTGCCCTAAATTCTCCCTCTATACGAAGATGTTTTTGTATTTGTTCCAAAGAAAAACCTTCAGAGTTCTGAAGAATCTTCTTCCTATATCCTTTCCAAGACCCTGGGAGTTTAGCAATAATTGCTCCCAGTTGGACAGTTTTGGTAAGTTCGATTTTCACCACTTTCAGTTTGTTAACAATAACTTGTAATTCGTGTACTTGAAGCAACAACGGAATGTTATCCAAAAACTTAAAATCAAAGTATTTAGAGATTAAGAATTTCTTTGTACCTTCCTCTTCGGCCTTATATTCACTCTCAAGTGCATTCCAGATTTCTTTTGCCGAAGTAGTGTTGGTATAGAGATCATACAAATGATCCGATAGCACATTTAGAATGTGGCCACGACATATTAACTCATCATCTTCCCGTTTCTTTCTTTCTGCACTAACTTCTTCAGTATCTCCTTTGGTTGCATCGGGAATAGGCTCTAATTTTGGATTAAGAACACAGAAAATCTTCAACGTCGTAAGGAGGAATTTTAGTTTGTCTTGCTACCTTGTAAAGTTTGCACCATCAAACACGTCCAAGCATATCAAGTCTTGATTCATCATCTTGATTGTTACAAGTGTAGACTCTGCTTCCATCGCAGTAAAATAAGGAAATATTATTTGAGAATGTTGTATAAAAGTATGAATGACTGCAATGGAAACCAAGAAAATGGAGAAAATGAATATGAATATGAATAATAATATCAAAACAAGACTTGATCACGAAATGAAATTGTTGTCCTCAAACGATATTTGCTTCCTTCACTATGCTTTTAAGGATTAAAATTGGTAAATAGTTTGTAGGATTTGCAAGCCTTGAATGAAGAACACCAAAGCAAAGTGATTCTTCGAGTAGAACAAGTGAAAATGTATGAATAATTATGTGAAGTAACCAAATTTGACCAGAATTTATAGATGAATAATTGGATGATTTCATATATAATTTATAATGAAAACTAACATGTATTTATAGCTTCCAACCATTCCTGCAGGATAAGTGTATTTTCTACACTTATTCGGGGTTTGAAACTCTAGAATTTTGTTGTCGTTTTGGCAAAATACGACCTAAATTATGTTATATTGCATCTTATAGGTAAAACTCAATGTTTGATGAAGAATTGGAGAAAAGAATGCAAAAATAGCAAAAAATGGTAAAATTCAAAGTTCGAGGATCAAATTGCAAATACTCAAGAAGAACTTTGAAAATTGCTAGGAGACAATTGGATGAAATTAGAATTCAAAAACGAATGGAACATGATCAAAGTATTATCAAAATCAATTTCCAATCACTCAATATATATTCCAGATTTTTAGCCAAATATTGATACCCCTTTTTGGCATAGTAAACGTTCGAATTGGAAAAACTCTATTTCAATCAACGTTGCAGCTCTTTAAGTTATCTTTCCGACGCAAGTTGAATCGAATAAATCGGATATCAGAAGAGAAAGTTATGACTAAAATACGGACTACTGTGCAGAGACAAAAAATCTGCGCTCAAAGGCAGCTTTCCTTATTCGATTAGAACTCTTTTGGAAACCAATTTGGACGTGATTTTCAACCAATTTTAGGCTCCTATAAAGAAATACCAGTAGAATACGTATGGAGAACCTCCCTAGGCCTAGAAATCTCTATGCTATACATATTTTGGAGGCGAAGAACATGACTAAGAACGTGGAATCAACGCGACTTGTATAGGATATTGAAGATTCTTCAGTCGGATTCAAGATTCACATCAAGAACGTGGATTTTTCCTACTTCTTCCATCTTTCTTATTTTCGGGTGATATTTTTCCAATTATTCTTGTATAATTTAATTATAAGAATGTTAGGCTAGTTTTTCATTGTATTTGATGAATGATGAACCCTATTGTTTATTTGTTTTAATTCGAGACAATTAATTTAGTACTTCTTGATTTTTCTTGATTGGTTTTTGATAAGTGTGTTTTACACACGTAATTGTGACAGAAAACAGATTGAATGTTGTTATAAAAAGCTCGAAAAAGACTTAATGAGTTATATATCATTTTTGTAGGGCGACTCTAATGGAATGAATGAAATGTAAGCGAAAAGAGGCGAAAATGACCAAAATGCAAGTCAACGAAAGTTCAGGGACTAATTTGCAAATACTCAGAAGTTGACCCGAATGATCAATCAAGCATAAATATCTATGGAAGTCCTAGTTGTTAACAACATGGATGACTAGAAGTGGTTAAAGAAGGGATCAGGACCAAGGATGGACGGAAGAAAACCTTGGGGACCAAAATGAACAAGTTGGAACTTCCCTTTTCCCTTGCGATCGCATGGTACAATGCCTTGCGATCGCCCAAGCTTCAACAGGGAGTTCAGAGGACGACAACATTTATGCCTTGCGATCGCAAGGGATCCTTCCTTGCGATCGCAAGGAAGGTTTTCTGCGCGAGAATTTTTAGTTTCCTTTTCCGAATCAAACACTTATGGAATGATATTTTAGCACACTATTTAAACTAAAACTCGTCCAGAATTAGGGTTTATGCATTCTTAGGGAGAAAAAGTCGAATTTGAAGAGCAAGGAGAAGAGTTTGAGCTAGGGTTTCACATCAAGATTCAAGCCCTAAACTTCTAATTTTTTGGTGATGTCTTCTTTCTATCATTTTTATTGTTGTTTTAATTTCATTATGTTAGGCTAGACTTTTTATATACTAGGTGAACGATGAACCTCGCATTGTGAACTCGTTAATTCTATTTTGCAATTTGATAATTAAACACTTTGATGGTTTTGAATGATTTATATACGCTTATTGTCTCCGTGATTATAGTCGACGATAATTGTGTGAGTTTAGGTGATTTATTTCATGCATTCGAAAGAAGGGAAATAAATTCAACAAGGTGTAAATCGTCGTTTTGTTCATAGAGGATAGAAATATACCGATATGCATTACGTGAATCTCTAAGTGTTTACAAAACTACATGCATCCTTATATATTGCATTTGTCATAGAAATATAGTCAAATGGTATACTAGGATAGGTTCAATTCTACTCGAAAGAGATTGTTGGATAGGTTAGAAACATTGATTCTTCAAACGATTCATTGTGTTGTCAAAATTGTGAGATAGGGTTTAAGAGTGAACTTGCGTGGCGATTCAGGATCCTAGTGCGCTTTTCCATATATTAATTTTCTCAAACTTTACATTCAATCGTTGTTTTACAATTACATCACAATTCTAGTTTAATTTGCATGCTATTTACAATTTCATATTAAAATCACAAAAACTACCAAATTGAGTTTTATAGTTTTGGTTAAGGTTACAATAATAGAAATTAGATTAGATCAATCCTCGTGGGGACGATACTCGAAATTTTACAATTTCCACTTTATTACTTGTCAACGAACCGTACACTTGCGGTGATTTAAATTCGAAACATATTTTCGTGAACAGTTTTGCATTTCTATTGAACTATGTGATTGTTTGATCACCAATTAGATAGTAAGTTGCTTGTTGTAGTATAGGAATACTTACAATAAGTCTAGAACGCGGCAAAATCAACACATGGACAATAGGTATTAGGAATAATATCTATGGCATGTGGAATCATGTGATTCAATGCATGTTTTTCATATGAATTCGGACTAGGAATATGATCGGGTCGTGTTAAACATAGGTTTAATATATCTTGAAAAATAATATTGAATAAAAGTGGATTATCGATTGTCTTGAATGCATGAATTTACTAGATTACGAATTAAGAATTGAAATAAATGGCAATAGGGGAATTCACGATTCCAATACAAACATTTACATATTAGATAAACACTTTATTTGTTTTGTTAGTTTATGATTAATATGGATTATATACAAATCATCTCTTTTTTTGATATTACCACACTCCGAATTTAATAGTAACTATTGAACTACAAATTAGACCTTATTCCTTGTGGGAACGATACTCTTAACTCACAAATATCATTACTTATAAAACGACCCCATACGCTTGCAGGTTTCATGCGAACACACAAACTGGTTTCAACACAAGAAGAAGAGCTACAATGCTTCACCATAAACCTCCAGAAAATTCGCAAAAATCCAACCTAACGGTCGGATTTTACTACTATGCGACCGCATACGCTATAACTATGCGGTCGCATAGTTATAGCAGTGCAGCCCCCAGAATTCCCTGTAGTCACCTATGCGACTGCATGCCAATTTTTATGGCACCAAGGTTGGTTTTTCCTCTTCTTTACAAATTCATCCATCTATGGTTATTTCACGATTTAGAACAACAATACCAACATAAAGTTCGTTGTTTGCCTTTCTCAGCCAAACTTCCTTGTCGTAAGAATGATCTTTTCATCTAAAAAACAGACTTTGGGATCTCCTGAGTTCTTCTGGGTTGGTAAAGCTGTCAATGGAAGATTTGATTGTAACTTTAAATTATAAATCCACTCAATGGCAAAGAAAGAATAATGCCACTTATCGAGGACTTAAATAATACAACAGGATAGATAAGAGAACAATGTATTTTATTCTTTTTCCTCTTTAAATACATCAAAGTTCAAGAGTGAAAAAACAAAAGGACAAAAAAAAAACCTAACCAAAAGAAAAACATCAAACATTAAAGTTTAACATGAGCAAAAGAATTAAGAATGAGAAGACCAAGGGCGGATCCACGAATTTAAGATGCATGGGCAGAAAATTAGTCCAGTAACACACTGCTAACGCTGGGGAGACAGAGACTATAAAGCAAAATATAACAATTAGAGTTGCCTTCCATTTAATTTAAAGAAAACAAAAAAATCAGATGTCGTAGAAAGTATATTGGTAAATAGAAGTGCTATTCAAATGTTATAATCTTATCAATTGCCTTCACAATAAGGGTAATTGTAACAATGACAACGAGTCGTTAAATCTTATGTTTTTATTGGATCGTTAAGGAAATATAAAAGAATCCTATTACAAATGTTATTGTAATACTTCTTTAATCACATTCACACACATCCAAAAACAAAAGTTCAAAACCCTTATCAAAGCATATCAATTTGCAGAAGGTAAAACGATGCTCCACGAGCAAACATATAAATAAAATAGGCCAATTTTTACTACACTTTTCCATACACAGACATCCACATACATAAAAGGCAAATAAAATAATGCAATAATTTCTCAGAATGCTGGATGTAAACCAAAACCCATCTCTATATAAATAAATAATTAAATAACTTGACATATCGATAACATTTACTCATGTCTCACATAAATCTACTACATACACATAAAACGAAGGCTGATTAATGGAGATGGAGATACAAAATAAAATTGAAGAATAAGAAACCTTAATTTTTGAAACTAACACGAGGTATACGATTGGAGGAAACATTGTGTAGAGATGGAGATCAACATGCATTAAAGATGGAGATAACTCTTTGATTGAGAACTTGACATCGAAAGAACCCACGAGGTTTCGAATTTGGAAATTCTTGAATTTTACAAGGAAGTCGATCTTTTGGATACAGACATAGAGAGAGATGGGGATTTCAATTTGAGTTTGGGGTATGGGAATGGAATTGGGCCGTATATGTTTTAATATAATATTTCCATTTGGGGAAAAATACATAAAAACCATGCCTTCAAAATACACGTTCAAATTTAACAAACTTGACGAAATCTTTCAAAAATTAGGTGGTTGTGTTTTGTGACTTACGATAAAATTTTTCCAAATAAACATATAATTTATGGTCATGGTTAAATACTAATCACAAATCAAACTAGATCACAGTCCCACATACACAATTTGTGGGGTCACAATTACATGTTTAGTAGCAAATCACACATTTAATCATAGGTCGCTAAAGGGAAATCCTAGTTTCAAATTGAGTCACTATTCTTGCAAACAGAGATTGAAGAAGGTATCAGCCAGAGACTCTTCGCCCCTGGCTATGAAACTAGGTTGTGGCATTATATACAGTATGACTAGCGTCGAAGGATGGCAACTTTAATGTCAGTGATATTAGGAAAGGAAGAGACGGAATCACAACTTACTATCTGGTCGACACAAGTAGGGTCACTGGGAAGGGCCAGTTAACTGGTTACATTCACTCTTTATCTCACCCCACCCTCACCTAACCGACTCTGCTACCGTCGATGCTACCCAAATCGTTGTTTTCACCAATACACCGTTATCACCACCACAAGAAAACACCTGACTACAATAAACTGCCGTCGTGTTCAGTGAATTGGCAATGACAATGCGATAGAGAGAGAAGACGCAACAGCAACAGAGTAAGCTACGAAGCCATCGTAACTAGTTCCAAGTACTTCTAAATCCCTAATATTTTGAGAAGAGTCTATGGGTAGGTTTAGCTTTTCTTGTGGAGGAATTAATGCAACTGGGACACCAAAAGTGCATGGAGGTGTCACCACAACCAATGCTTACAGTTTGAGAAGAGAGGTCTGGTGAGACATCGGTAGAGATAGCTGCAGTACAAGGAGACACGGTTGAGATAGAAAGCTATAATTTTAATTGTATTTGTACAACAAAGAAGTGAGCGGGGAGGGAAGATAACAAAGAAACAGGGATAGAAGTGGGCGGTGGTGAACATCTTTTGAGAGACATCGGGTGTGGATTTAGGAAATAGGGAGAAAAGATGAATTAAATGATAGGGTAGGGTGTGTTGTAGTGTATACCTGAGTTTTGAAAAAAAAAATTAAATTTTGATTTTTGAAATGTAAAAATAGAAAACATGGATGGCTGGTAATTTTCTCCTTTATTTTTTATTATGGGCTTGGACGATTTTGTAGTGGGGTACCTGGACGACATAGTCATCTATATCGAGACATTGGAGGAACATGTGCTACATGTGAGGCAGGTTTTCAATCGGCTATGAGAGAATGAACTCTATGCCAAACCGTCTAAATGCTCATTCGCTTAGATGTCTATCAGCTTCTTAGGTCACATTGTCGAACAAAGCAAAATAAGCATGGATTCGAAGAAGATTACAGCCATCAAAGATTGGCAACCACCAAAGAATGTCCATTATATGCGTTCATTTCTCAGGTTATGCAATTACTATTGAAAATTTGTGAAATGTTACTCAGAAATTGCATTGCCACTTACCGAATTGACAAAAAAGGATAAGGATCGAGACTTGTCATCCTAATGCCAAAATGCTTTCGAAAAGTTGAAGAAATCTATGTGGACGAACCCGGTGTTAGCTTTGCCGGATATGACTAAACTTTTCAAAGTGCATACCGATGCTTCAGACTTTGCACTTGGTGGAGTCCTTATGTAAGAACGATATCTGGTAGTGTATGAGAGCCGAAAGTTGAATCAAGAAGAATGTCGTTACTCAGCGTACGAAAATGAGTTGTTGGCAGTAGTCCATTGCCTTAGGGGACGACGTCACTATTTGCTTGAGTCTCCATTTATTGTGAAGACAGATAACACTGCAGTTAGTCACTTCATGTCCCAACCGAAACTATCAAGCAAATGGCTCGTTGGCAAGAACTTCTTTCAGAGTTCAATTTTATGCTAGAGTATCGTTCTGGATCTAATAATTATGTTGTCGATGCTCTTAGTCGTCTGGCCGACTTAGCCACCATTTGCTCTATAGCTGCTCTTTTAGGGAGCACAGTTACCACAAACACAATAGACTAAATTCGGGCGCTTTTTGATAAGGATCAGGCTACTCAATATTTGGTCGACCTCATCAAGCAAGGCAAAGCTCGACAGTTTTTGCTCGATGAGGGTCATCTAGTGAAGACTAAGGGAGATCACCTATATGTCCATAAGGGCGGAGATTTGAGAAAATCACTAATCGCAGAATGCCCAGACACAATTTGGGTAGCCATCCTAGAGAGGAACGCACTTCTGCACTACTACAACGTGCATACTACTGGCTTCAAATGCAGAACGATATTGCAACTAATACGAAAACTTGTCTTATTTGTCAACAAGATAAGACAGATAATCAGAAAAAAGGCAGGTTTGCTGGAGCCCCTTTCCATCCCAACTAGAAAATTTGAGAGTATCGATGGATAGCATTATTGGATTGCCAGAAGTTAATGATCTTAGCACTATAATCGTCGTGGTAGACCGTCTATAAAAGTAAGCAGCTTTCATTGCAGTGCCCAAGAATGTACAACTGAAGAGATGGCTCAACTCTTCTTGAAACACATTGTCAAATACTAGGGATAGCCTAAAGACATCGTTAGTGATCGGGATCCTCGATTTACTGACATATTTTGGACTGATTTGTTCAAACTTCTTGGTTCAACTTTGAACATGAGTTTTAGTTTTCACCCACAATATGACGGGCAAACAATGCGCTTCAATTCTATGTTAGAAGAATATTTTCGGCACTTTATCTCTACTTTGCAGAAAAATTGGGTGAAACTTTTGGATACGGCTCAGATATGTTTAATTGCCCAAAAGAGCTCTTTCACCAATAAAAGTCGTTTCGAGATTGTTACTGGCCAACAACTATTACTCCATCATACTGTGGATATCAATCAAAGTACCAAGTCCCCTCAAACAAAAAACTTCTCTTAAGAGTAGAAATGAAACATTGAAATTGCTTGGAGTTATCTTGAGAAAGCTTAGAAACGGTACAAAAAGTCCAAAGATCTAAAATTTCGTTTCCTTGAATAATGTTGGAGATCTGGTAATGGTTAAACTCCTCGACAGATGCTATTACAAACCGACAAGAGGGAAACACTCAAGATTGGTGCCAAAATATATTGGACCATTACCCATCGTGAAGAGGATTGGAAGAGTTGCATACAGAGTTGCACTCCTTTCATGGTGCAAAATCTATAAGGTCCTTCATGTTAGTGTACTCAAGCCATACTTTGCCGACAAGGATGACGCATCAAAAAATGAGCCAAAACGACATGTGTTTGAACTGAAAAGAGTTGGAAAGAAGGTTGTTGAAGAGATTCTTGACCATCGAACTACTCGAGCTTCTAGGAAATATCATCAAGAGTACTTGGTCAAATGGAGCGGATGTAGGAGCAATGAGAACAGTTGGGAAAGAGAAAAAGATCTTGGAGCCTTCACACCATTAATTGAAGCATATCATTCATCGATGGCTCTGAGGATGTCGCTAAAACAAATGGAGGAGAATGTCAAGTACGACAGCTTTACATAAGCCCCTTGCCCAATCGCAACCGCAGTTTGCCCAACATCGATTGTACATTATACTTATTAGTTCAAGTTTGAGTTGTAATTTCCTTTCCATTATAATAGTTTATTTCAATTGTAAAATAGTTCTGATATTGGTAAACGTTTAGTATGATTCCTTATTATTTAAACGTCTACTCCTATCACTTAGGTTTTTGTTCCGCGAGCTATTATAGGGGGTATTAGTAATTCAAAAACTTTCAAGCTTACTGGTGTTCGCACTCTGCACCAGCTATTGTAATTTCCTGCTTTCATCAATTGCAATTTATAGTTTTTAAGCAATCAATGATTAATTTACTTTCAATGCATCTTAATTTTATGTTGCAAGCTTTCTACAAATTGTAATCAAATTTTCTTTCGTCCCGAAATGATCGAAAGAAGGCGGAATGTAGTCTAGCGGAGCAGACTACTGCCTCACTGTGTCCCTTTTTGTGTCAAGAAGAAAGACACCCCGTGAAACCTAGACTTCCCTTTTATTGGATTACAATCTCAATTTTCCTCTTTTAAGTTAGGCTTGTTTTATTATTTGAATCTTTAGTCATTTGTCTTTTATTCTTCATATTTAGATTATCATCATCCCAAATCATTCATATTTGATGATGCAAGTTCTAAAAGTTTGTAATTTAGTCTCCAAACTTTCTAAATATCGAATTTAACTCTCGAAACTTATGAATTAGTTGAATTCTCCATTAATATTTTTAATTTATCAATTGCAGCTCGATTGGTCTTCATGTCTTCGAATAAATTCCAATTTCATCTAAGTATATCAAAATTAAGATTTTGCCTACAATTAACATAATCTTACCTAAATTAATTAGATATTCACTCAGTTAGCCTAAAATTAAGTAAAAAAGCTAACTTATTAATATGCACTTATCATGCTACAATTTAAATCAAAAGATCATGTCTTGAATGGCTAAACTTGAACTGAAGCAAGCAGTTATATAATTAAAGCATTCTCAATTTGTTACCACAATTTAGATTGGGAGGAGTTTGAGGAAATCCTTCGTTTTTGTGCTTCAAGTCCCAACTGATTCTGTTTGCCATCGCATTATGGTTAAGGAGTTTACTTTGTATCATGGGAAGTTGACTATTGTTTTGTTTACTGAAGAGGAGGATACATAGACTGAGTCATTCAAATTTATACTTATTGGCTAATTTTCTCGGTGCAAGCCCAACATGGTGAATGTATGCAAAAATGTTCTGAGTTTAGCTTTCATGGTGACTTCCAATGGGTCCTTACTAATTATGAGTGCATATTGATTCACTTGACACATCATTGTGGGGCCGAGCCCCTCTTTTTGACCTTGTGTGGTTGTTGATTATGTACCACAGTGTACTAAGCTTTATGCTACTGGTTCGAATGGTAAAGATAAGGGACAACATGAGCCTTGTAAGCAGTGGATTCTGGTTATTGGGACTACTCCTGAACATCATGAGGTTAATTCGTCTGTGGCACCCAAGGACGGACCCACATGGGGTCAAGTGACCCCACAATTGTTTTTCCATAGTTGTTTTGAGCCCTTTACACCAAGATATCGTTCAGATACAATAAAATTATATAACAAAGGAAAACAAGTTGCTGTTGAAGGTCTAAAAACTTTTAATAGTGTTATATCATTTACCTCTGATTTATGGACTAGTAGTAATAAAAAAAAGTTATATTGTTACTAGGTTCATTACATTGATCACCTGTGATTTCTACATAAAATGATTATTGCATTGAGATGTATAGAATATCATCATAATGCCACTAACATATATATGATTTTAAAATATATTATATAAGAATATGATATGCAAGAAATTGTTCGAAATTTTACTTTTGATAATGCTAGTGTGAACAAAGTTGTTATCTAAAAATTTATTAATGATCTTAAATCTGTATTTGGAAGTTTATTTTTTATCAATGTTGTGTATGCCACATTATCAATTGAATTGTAAAAGATGGATTATAACATATAAGATTGCATTTAGATAAAATTAGACAAGCAACTGATTTTATTACCTTGTCAATAGAAAGAAAACAAATATTTAACAGTTTGTGTGTAGAGTATGACTTACAAGAGAAATTATTTGCCACTTCTGTAACACATAGATGAAACTCTACATATCTTATGTTACAGTAATGTGAAAATTATGATAAAGTTATTTCATTATATTATAATGGTGGGGCTTACATACGGATTCAAAAATAATTTGGAAGATTGAGAATGGTCTATTGCATTTAGTGTGAAAAAATTCTTAAAACTTTTTTTCGATACCACAAATGATTGTAACTATGCTTATTACCTTATATTTTCAATTGTTTTACAACGATTTTTCTACATTTCATAAATATATGAATTAGTCAATTTTTGTTGATATAATCTACTTTATGGAGTTAAAATTTCGTAAATATTAGGAATGATTACCTTCTTTATTTAACTTCGGTGAGGAACTATAGAATTAATTTAACTGGCACAAAAGCTATTACAAGGGGATTTTATATTTCATGAATGTGAAATTATCACATACGTATATAGAATCTATATTATGTGAAATATATAACTGTTATGCTAAAAATGAAGTTAGGACAATTCTACTTTCCAAAGTTCTTTTTCAAAAAATATTTCAACAAATTCATATGACAAATGAAATTATTTAGACACCGATTGCAAGTGTTTTTTCATTTAGTTCTAGTTCATCAATATTTAAAGCGATAGATGTCAGTAATACAAAAAATTCCCTTTAAATTAGGTATGTTTATGTGCATGAACGTTCGTAGTGTGTTTACAATTAAAAGAATATAAGAATTTAGTCGTCTATTATGGTGGAGATGTAATGAAAGCAATATCTAATTGTATCCGGTGTTTACAGTACAATCGGATGTTGTATTTAATTTAGGTGGTCAAGTTTTATTAAACGAACGATTAAGACTAAAATAAGATATATTGAAGACTTTAATGTGCTTGAAGGACTGAGAATGTGCAAAATTACGTATTCAAGAACAAATTGATAATATAATGGCCAAAGAGTTGCAGCAGATCTAAAGATATGATAATGTAAGTTTTTAAATTGATTAGTTTAAAAAAATTAAGTAATTTTTAAATTTATTGGTTTTAAAAAAAATTGTCCATGAAATATATTATTCGTGTACAATTTTAATTCAGTCTACGTTGATTGTAGCTGGTCCGAAATTTGAAAAAAGGAGGAAATTTATAAATTTTATTTAAGGTTTGTTTGAGCCCCAATTTTGGTGCAGAATACATTTTGGAATAATAGATTAATGGAGAGTGTGTGGTTAAAAAAATGAATAAAAATTTTGAATTTATGTGTAATATTATTCTATTGAATAATGTGTGATTTGAAAAAAAACGAGGATCAAATAAGGGCTTCATTTATAATTCGTAGACATTGCATAAAATTAGTCACAAATTTTTTTAAGAAAAAACCCAACGAACTGGCTTGACTTGACTTGGGTAAAAAAAACTCGAATTATTTTTACTCTAGCCGAACCCGAACTTTGAGTTTCGGCTCGCGAGTCGACTAGTAAACATCTATAATTCGCTGTCCAAATTTCCTTCTGTTAACCGTCTGTCTTAAAATTTGAAATTTGAAAATTCTTTAATACGCTGTCGTTTCATTTTCCCCCAAATTCATCATGATGCTATAAACCCTTCCTCTCTGTATATGACATGATATACACTATACTAAAAAAATATTTTTGATTAATTATCTCTGAAAATGGAGGCGGACAATGATAAAGAGAAAATGGAGGAAGAAATGGAACACACTGACACCGAGTTTTCCGATTCTATAATGGATGATTCTTTGGATAACGCGAATGAAGAAGAGGATGTCGCAGAATCACATCCCGAGGTGCAACTTTAATTATTAATATCTCTTCTGATAATTTTTGTAATTATTTTTTTTTTTCGAAAAAGTGTCGTACATTCTTCTTCAGTGGTTGTGCTGTTCCCTTGTGATCAAATTCACTTCCTTGTTTAGTTCTAAAAAAATTGTGGGAATTGGGAAGAATGGTTGATGATTTTCTCGCTGCAAATTAGAGACGAATTTGTGAATGTTTATATCGAAAATTGGGGATGTACTTTCTGCTTCAGACTTTGTACACTGTTTATGCTCATCATTTTTGTTCTTCTGTTTCATACGATTAAAGTGTCTCTTTAGCTAGTGTACTTTGCTACAATAGTTTTTTTTTTCGTCCTCTACATCGATTGCTTAATTTCTTTTGATTCGATGACATTTTTTCCTTTCATGTTTATGCTTGATCCCAGAATATGTTCTCATTCTTTTTTATGTTCAAATTTCGTTGGTTTCATTCTATATTTTTTTTCTTATTTTTATTATTATATAAATTTGTATTTCCGTATGTTGTAGGAACCATTGACCGAGGAGGAGATAGAAGACCTCATTGCTGAACTTATAGAAGTCGAGGGTAAGGTAAATATCATTTCTCCCCTTGATATGTTGTGAAAGAAAAGAATACCCTGCTTTGGAATTAATAGTTTACTTTTAGGCTGCCGAGGCTCAAGAAACACTGGAAGATGAATCACTAGCAAAAGTGGAGGCGGATGTTAGGGGAGAACTAGCCCAATCTCTCTCTGGAGATGATGTAAAACATTCCTTTTTCTGTAAAACATTCCTTTTTCTGCATTTTCCCTATCTTTTGGATTGTTATGCTTTTCTTTTTCTTTCTTGTTGTTTTTGGTTTACTTGTCTTTTAACTCCTTTTGATGGGTGATAGTTGGAGAAGGCTGTTAG
Source organism: Fraxinus americana (assembly GCA_035079005.1). Lineage (NCBI taxonomy): Eukaryota > Viridiplantae > Streptophyta > Magnoliopsida > Lamiales > Oleaceae > Fraxinus > Fraxinus americana. Next base: position 22,197,512 of record CM068713.1, read on the forward strand.
GGAGGAGATGGCGACATTCAAGGAAGAGTGGGAAGTTGCGCTCGATGAGCTTGAGACTGAGAGTGCTCATTTATTGGTATGCTTTCTTAGATTTTCTTACTTGTTAACCCTACCACTATTTCCATTAGTACTTCTATCCACATCAGTGGTGTCAATAGAACTGTAGGAATTTAATTTTGTAAATTGGTTTCTTAATTTTTTTATTTTTACTTTTTCAAATTTTTAAATAAGAGAAAGGGAAACTATGTCATCTGTTGATATTTAAATTTAAGTATTGTTATATATCGACTTTTTTTCTCAGCGTTTTCCCATAAACTATGTCTATATATAATGTATTAAAGCATTAGATATAAGAAAGTTTACTCTGTGGTTCCCCGACATTTTCTCCTTTGTATCATACAGTTTATTGTTTCTTTTCACTTGCCCCGCTGAGCAGGAACAACTTGATGGTGCTGGTATTGAACTCTCAAGCCTCTATAAGTGGATTGAAAAGCAGGCTCCAAATGGTTGCTGTACTGAAGCATGGAAAACGCGGACTCATTGGGTTGGAAATCAGATGTCAAGTGATGTGACTGAGTCAGTTGCGCAAGCTGAAGAGTATCTCCAGACCTATAGGCCTGTGAGAAGGCATGTTTACTGTCTTCCTGATGAGTCTATACGCATTTGGGTTAAATTTCATTATTTATATCTTTCTAATTTGAAATCTTTCTTATGGGGACAGACGGCATGGTAAAATTATGGAGGAGGGTGCCAGTGGTTTCCTCGAGAAAAAACGTAACAGTGAAAACAATGAAGGGGCAAAAAACAGTTCGGATGTAGATTGGGACTCTTTCAGCAAGATGTGCTCTGACAAATCATTGATAGAGAATATCAAATTTGGCAGTGAGCACTGGGCTTCTGTCTATCTGGCCAGTACACCACAACAAGCTGCTGAACTGTGTCTAAATTTTCCAGGAGTCAACGAGGTGAAATATTTGAAATTGTTAGATCTTTAGCAGAACCTAGCTTTTTGATGTTACAGCTGCATGGTTTTATCTTTTCCTTCCATCTGATAATTGAATTCGTTCTATTATTTTAGTTCAGTGTTCTTTTTCATATTCCTAATTCAATCACAACTATTCTCTATTGTTCCAAATATTCTATGGACTATGCTGAATGTTTTAGGTCCTGTATCTTTTCATAGAGTTTTGCCAGGCTTAGCATGGGTGCATCTAATTTGTGTGCCTCTGATAGTTCAATTGTGGGACAATCCAAGCTTAAGTAGTAAATCGGTGTAATCATCAGAATGTTTCAAAATAGTATCAGTCAAACTGAGCCCTTGTTTCGTCTCCATTATTTCCAAAATACATTTTTCTCTCTTATTTTTAACCACACATTCTTCAATAAAATAATATTTCATACAAACCCAAAATTTTCCTTGTTTTTTAACCACACATTCTCCATCAAATCATTATTCCAAAATACATTTTTGACAAAAAAGTGGGGCTCAAACAAGATCTGAATTGTAGATCAAGATCTCACTACATAATCTAGGTGCATTAAGATATCATTATATATCTTATGTCAAGCAATTCCTGATCACTTGAAATGAGAAATGGAATTTTCATGTGTGAAATAGTGAAACCCCTAGGAAAACTTAAAATGAATATCAGTTCATAAGGAAAGGTTTATATAATTTGTGATAATCGAAGAGAGAAAAGGGTGGAGGAACAGAACTGGCCCGAGGCTTTGCAGCTTTGAGTTGTTGAAAGTTCTTCTAAACCATTAAGAACCTGGATAAACATCAATGCATGATTCTAATAACTTCATCATACTTGCTCTAGATTCTGCCGTTAGTAGTTCTTTTCAGTTCAGTTGCATTTTGAGAAGTTCTTTTTTCTCTTTCCCCTCTACTCTTGTCAGGTGGAGGAGATTGATGATGTTGATGGAAGTTCAAGTGATCCATTTGTTGCAGATGTTGTAGCAAATGAAAGAGATTTGAATCTCACTGAAGAGCAAAAGAGAAACTTTAGAAAGGTCAGTTTTATCTTCTTTCTAATGTAGTACACTGTATTGACGGCAATAACCAAAGAAAGTTGTTTCTCTTTCATTAGTTTTAAGTTGATTTATGTTCCTGTTCTCTCTCATTAATCCAGGGGTGTCCATGTATTAGAAAGATAAACAAGGGCTGATTTCATGCTTGCTCTGTGCTTGGTTGTGATCTAATGTGATGCATAATCTATCTATTATTTTACCCTATAGAAATCATGTGATAAAATTACATGATTTGAGGGCCATGATGACTTGCACACATTGTTTACAGCTATTGGAGGCTTACGCCTCGAGTCGTGTACTGTGTGAGGCTTTCATTGAAAGCCTCGGAACCTATGCCTTAAGTGCCGTACTTGAAGCTTATACTTCGATTTACTGAGGCTTACAGTTCTTAGCTCAACCTCAGGGAAACTAAAGTCTGGACATTTATTACTAGTCTCAGATTTTTGAGCTATTTTTTCATAATCTAGAACTTTTTACTGGTCTTTCTTGTCTTTACATGGAAGGGAAAGGGGAAGGAGAAGGCTCCGTTGCATGATAGTGATGAGGAAGATGATAGATGAATCTTGAACATTGATGATTCTTTTAATGATCCTCGAAGCAGTGATGATATGGGATATTTATGGGATGTTTATACTTTTAGTTAGGATTTCAATTTTGTTACGTGATTACTAATTTGAGAAATTATTTGCTACTTCATCGATCTATTTTATTTGTATAAGTTAAACTTCTAATTTGGTTTATTTGTTTTATTATGAATTTTAAATTAATTTATTGTCTATTATAAGTGTGTGTGTGTGTGTGTATATATTTTTTAAAATGCTTTTGAATTATTTATTTGTTTGTCTTGAGGCTTACTCCTCCTAGTCTCTCATAGGGTACCCAATTGAGCCTTTATAAACATTGCTTTTACAGTTTTATTTTCTTTTAGATCCGAACTTTTGATTGCATATTTCATGAATTTTAACTTGTTTTTTATTAACTTAAATATAAGAAAATAGGTGGTAAAATATAGATTGAAGTCTAGCTATTTTTGTTCTAGCTTCAGATTATTTTCTATAGTTATTCTAATTCCTGTGCATTCATTTCTTAAATAGCAGCACCAGAACTTTGCAGGGACAACAATATGGGGCTTTTAGTTGTCAGCCATAATATGCTTGTGTTTGGTCCCCATTTTTTCAAAAAATTATTTTCAAAAACACATTTTCAATTAAAATTATTTTACACGTAAATCCAAAACTGTCTTATTTTTTAATTACACACTTTCCAACAAAATACTATTCAAAAATGCATTTTGACCCAAAAGTAGGGCTCAAACAAAGGCTATATTTCTTAGGATTAATAGCAGAAAACACTCTAGAAATGTTTCCGTGTGCGATATACCCCATTACTTATTGAAAATCTCAAAAAACCCCCCTATTTGAAATCTTTTGTACGAAAAACTCCCCTACTGTGAAGATCCGTTAGCTTAACTGTTAAAAATAATAAAAAATGCCAAAATTAAAAAGGAATAATTATAGTTGCAGTCCCAAACATATTTTTTATATGAATTATACCCAATTTTTTTTATATATATCACCCACATTTCTTAACCTTTAAAACTTTATTTTCAACCCCAACCTACCCCACTTCATCTTCCCCCAAAAAATTTATTCTGCTATTTAATCCCCTCCAAAACTCTCCTATATCCCTTATCCCAAATTTCTCATTTCTTTTTCTTCTCAAGATTACACTTTAAAACATTTGATATCAAAATTATTTTGATAGATAAATTTATAGAGTTGCACTTCAAAAAATTTACTTCATCATCTTCCCAAGAGCTTTTAGAAAATTGCAGGGATTTAAAAATCAGCCTCCATGGATTAGCAGCAATGGCTCTGATCATTTCGTTATGCTGGGAAGATTAAAATGGGATTTTCGAAACAATTTCTCTTCCTCTTCACTCCATTTCTCTGTCACTCTCTCTTCCACATCAGTGAAACCCAACTCAGCAAAAGTCTTGGGCCTAAAGATAGCATTTCCTCCATGTGCACAAATTAAAACCTCCTCGAAGCAGATTAACTGGGTTGGGTTATTTTCCTTGCAAAATTGGGGGTTTATGTTACGGGTTCATGGAGGTAAGATGGAGGGTTTGGGGCTTTGGGTTGAAATCTTCTGAATTGGGATTGGGAAATTAGAAAAATGAATTGTCAGATATCTTGTTTGGGTGGGGGAGACTTGCAGGGGGGGTTTTCATACAAAAGATTTCAAACAAGGGTCTTGTGCGATTTCTAATAGGCAGCAGGTTATATCGCACACGGAACGTTTTTAGGGGGGTTTTATGGTATTAATCCTATTTCTTACCAATTCTTTCCTTCAACTTTGTTATTATTATCTCAACTGATTCATTCGAGCATTATACCAAGGTTTCATTTAAATTATAAAATCGGTGTTTGTAACTTTTCACACGATAACTATGTTAAATAATATTAATCAATGCTTCTCTTAATTTTTTCTTATTATACCAAGACTAGATTCATACATCGTTCATATTTTATTTTGGTGTGATAGTGATGGAAGTATAAATTTAAATGTTTGGTGTGTATTTTTCCCCTTCCTCTTACATAATATCCATGGGGTTCGCTTGTCTTGTACTGCATGATAGCTGACATGATTACTGTTATTTTGATATGTTAAATAATATTAATCCACGCTTCTCATAATTTTTGCTGATTATATCAAGATTAGATTCATATGTCATTCATATTTTATTTTGGTGTGATATTGATGGAAGTATAATTTTAAATGTTTGGTGTGTATTTTTCCCCTTCCTATTGCATAATACCCGTGGGGTTTGCTTGTCTTGTACTACATAGTTGACATGATTACTTTTATTTTGATATGTACTATGCACACTGACAGGTTAAAGAGGAAGACGATGCATATGTTGATCTGAAGCTTCAAGTTCATTTGAAAAATAGGAGACGTAGGAGACGCAGAGAGGTAGTTTCATGTTTTCAACAGTTAAAATTTTATCAGTTGAATTAGTATTTGTTGATTAATTATCTATCTCTAGGTTTTTAATATACTTTTTCAGAAATGATTCTTTGTGTAGGACATACTTTATTCTGTAAAATAGTACTGCCTATGTAATTGATGCTGTCGTAGATGTAAACGAGCCAAGTTGAGCATAGCTTTGAGCCTGGCTAGCTAAAAGTTAAAAACTTGACTAAAATATCCATGGTTTAAAATCCAATTGAATTTGATATAGCTTTATAATGAGGTTTGAACTTGCTGCAGACTAGTAAATGCAAAGATTTAGCTCTGCTATCAACAACGTGTAGTGTGACTTGATTATTGGATTCACTACCAAGGGAATTCATAAATTTTATATAGTACTCATGCAATGTTTATACTTTATAGAAAATAGTAAATGTGCAAGTACTATTCTAATTCAAAATCTGTACTCGTATTGGGTATGTGCCATTATCTTTATATCAACCTCAATTTGGTTGAGAATTCAAGCCATGCAGCTAAAAAAAGCCGAGCCTGGTGAACTTGATTTAAGCAGAGTCAAATAATTTTTTTTGAGTGGTGTGTATTTTAACAATTTTTTTTACCGAATTGAAGATATTATGTTAAATATTGGTCCAGAGTCCAGATTGAAGGGAATAGAATGGTTTAGGAAATTCTACTTTTTGGAGGGAAAAATCATCATAGCTAGACAGTAGTCCTTAAATCATTGATACAGAGATATCTGAAGGAAAGAAGTGGACACGAAGTTATGGATAGCCTACCTCCCTATGCTATGATGCTCAGACTCGGGTACGGGTATCATATCTAAGTGTCGGATTTTTTATATTCTAACATAACATATAGGATACAGGGATATTGCTAAAAAGAGTCCAAATTTCAGACACACGTATGTGAGTACGTCTTTCAAATTTCAATTTTTTTTACTAATTCAGGATGTTATTTTGAATAGATCAAAATTAATTATTCACAATAAAGGAAATGAGTATTTAATAAGGGGTTAAGACGAATAAAATAAAATTTTGAGTGTTTAGTTTTCAATTATGGGAATTATTAAATGTTATATAAAATAGAAAATGAGTAACTTGATTATAATTTGGATTTAGGCACCGTTTGGTAACCATTATTCTAGAAAAAAATGCATTCTTTGTGTCAAATCACACATTTTTTGTGGTTGAAAATGAAGGAAAAATTATTGATGTGATGGAAAATATTATTTTATTGTTGAATGTGTGGTTGAAAATTAGTGGAAGAATGAGAATGAAAAAAAGAATGGATACCAAACAGAGGCTTAGTGGATCACTAAGTAGCATTACATGAAATTCATTTTCATTTTATACAAACAAAACCCTAAATTGAGAGAGAGGAGGAAAAAAAGAAGAAAATGGAAAGAAAAAGAAAGAAGAAAAATAAGGTAAAACCTAGCACCGCCGCCTTTCTTCACCCTCTGGCGATGATGCTAGGTTTATAGAGAGCAAAAGTGGGAAAGAAGAAAAGGGAAAGAAAAGAAAAAGAAAAATAAGAAGAAAGAAGAAAAAGAAGGAAGAAGAAGCAAAAGCGACGAAATGTCCGATTGAAACTTAGAGGATCCGACACATATCCCATACCCATGTCATTTCGTGTCGTGTCGTGTCCGACACGGGTACTCCAATTATTTCGAAGAGTTTGAGCATCAAAGTCCCTATGCACATGAGAACATGTTACTATTTCATCCCACCTTGCCTAAAGACCAAGTAAAGCTAGAGACCAAGTGCCATGCACTGTTCCTGCTTTGTGGGTCGTGAGAAAGCTACCTAGATAAGTCTTCTGGTATCAGACATATTGCGTGGCAAATAGAGAAAAAGTTATTTATTAAGTGTGGATCACTTGCACGAGTATGACCTGTAGATTAACAAAGTAAAATTTTATTGTTGAAGGAAAATGCGTCATATTATGGGCTAAAACTTTGTTAACTCTATTTACCGGATGTAACAAGTGAAAACATTGAATTGATGGTCGTAACTGATGGAAATCCTTTTATATTATTCTATGATTATTTTCCATGTTTAGATTTTTATTTTGTGAAAAGTTATTAGGGTTTGTTTACTAGATTTATTATTATTATTTACTAGGATCTCTAGTAGGGGTGAACGTGGTTCAGTTTGGGCGGTTTGTGCCATATTTTCAACTCAAACCATTTCATGCGGTTTGAAAAAGTTTCGAACCAAACCAAACCATTTTATTTTTCGGACCAAACCAAACCATAATTTGCGGGTTGGTTTGATTTTAATCTGCGGTTTACCTATCGCCATTATAATAATATATTTAAAATAAATTAACATATAAGTTTAAACGAGAATTAATAATGTTAAATATTAAATTACATTCATCTTTCCCACGAAACTCGTGAATAAATTATTTTCAAAATTGGTTGCTAAAAGATGTTAATAGAATGAATATATCTTTATTCCTTTTTATTTACCTTTTCTTGTTTGCCTTTCATATTGTCATATAGTGGTTGGTAAAGATAGAGTCACATTCTGCTGTAATAGTTTGGTTAAAACTCCTTTCGTCCTACCAGTGACATGAAAAACAAGGACTGAACATATGTTTAAATGTACAAAAAGTGATAGAGTTTAGATTTATTGGAAATTGACAAATTTTATTCTCTAACGACTTTACGAAAGTAGAATGTAGTAGTACTAGTTAGGGAACTTTAACATTTTCACACAATCAATACGCTCTGTCTTTCGTTCTTTCTAAACGACAAACAAGTTCATTAATCATCTAGGCACATAAATAGTCATTTTTTAAATCCAAATCACAACTCACAAGTGTATAATAAGTTAAAAAGATAACAAATAAAAGAAAGAATAATTAAAAAAATGACTTGAATGAGAATCTAAGACTTATCAAGAGAGGAGAGAATGGTGATTCAGGTAGAAATTAGCAGACTAACAAACAAAAGACGACTAACGATTTGCGATTGGGAATCACATTTTGTTTAGTAGTGGCAGGCAAGCGACAAATGTTTGAGAAATGAGAGTTTAGGTTGCTTCTAAAGTTGTAGGTGTGATTTGCTGTCGTAGTTTTGTTGTATTATGATTTGGATTGTTGAAAATAAATGCTTTTTTATATGATTTTTGATTAATTTTAGTTTAGATTAGGAGCTTGTTTGGGAGGGATTAAAATCAGATTAAAATTGAAAATATAGCTGTTGGAGTTGACTTTTATTAGACGAGTGAGACCAAATAACGACTATATTTTCAATTTTAATTGGATTTTAATCCTTCCCAAACAAGCTTTAGATATCAGGTCACGACATGTGTTGTGGACTTTTAAAACTATCGGTCAATAGTGATGAACTTAATTTACTTTATATGATTATTTTAATGAGTTGGTTGTTGTTTGTATTACTAAATTGGTATTTTTTTCTAAAAAGTAAAAACTTTAAAATTTGTAAGTTAATAAAATTAATTTTTTAATTAAAAAATTTAAAAACGGTTTGCTTCGGTTTTATGCAGTTTTTGAAAATTGAAATCTAAACCAAACCATTTTGAAACGGTTTGAATCGGTTTGAAGGAAAAAAAACTGCGGGTCCATGTGGACCCAAACCAACGGTTTCAAACTAATGGTTTCGGTTCGGTTTGCGGTTCTCGGTTTTTTTGTGCAGCTCTAATCTCTAGGATTTGATTAGATGATTCCAATTTAAAATATATTTTTTGAAACCATATATAAGTGCTTTTTCATTGTAATAAGTACAACTTTGATAATGAAATAAATAGATATTTTCTCCCTTAATTTCTCTTCCATCTCTCTAATACCCGTTCTCTTTTTATCTCCCCTTCTGTTTTCCCCCCTTTCTCTCTTTCTCCTCCATTTTCTTCTTTACCTATAATTTACTCTTGTTTGATTGCATTCTACGTTAATTTGGTATCAGAGCAAGTCTTTTTTTGGGTCAATCAAATTTCATGTTCAAATTCAAAACTTATACTCCCACATCCTTAGCCACCTTCAACCACTCACAAATATCTCGACCACAACTATTGAAAAGAGGAAAATCAGCAGCAAAAGAAGGATTTGACGTCATATGGTCGGTTTCTTTATTTGATATGAAGAACGATTACCCTCCTTGGCTAAGAATTTGCAGTTTGTCTCCGACTCGTCAGAGTTCAATTCTCTGAACTCGGGAGAAATGGTGAAAATCCTATTTTATTATGATTATTTTCCATGTTTAGATTCATATTGGAAAAGTTATTAAGGTTGATTTACTAGATTTTTTAGGATTTTATTATGTTTGTTTACTAGGATTTGATTAGATGTTTCCTATGTAAAATATATTTTATAAAACCCTATATAAAGTGGTTTATGCATTGTGATAGATTTTTGATAATGAAATAAATTGATATTTTCTCCTTTAATTTCTCTTCCATCTATCTATTTCCTCTCTCCTTTCCATCTCTTCTTCTTCTTCCTCTTTTTCTCTTCCCCCCTCCTTTCTCTTCTACTCATCCCTTTTTGCTTTCACCTATAATTCTATTATCTTGTTTGATTGCATCCTACCTCAGTATCCTTTTCTGGCCATAAGAGCCCATAATTTTACTTAAGTTCTAGTGTATGTTTAAATGAAAGAACTAACTATTTTGTACTCAAAGAGCAATAGGAGGTTGATCTAATGTTTTTGGACATAGATCTCACAATTTTAGTTTTTCAAGTTTTCTCAAAAGTGTAGTTTATTCTCAAGGATCTAGATGTATTCTCCTTGTTGATTTATCATAATAGTCCTTTCCAAAATGATGTAGATAATGGGTTCTAAGAACATTACCCTTTTCTGTATCTTTGAGTGTATTTAGCAGAATTGGTGAATGAAGTAGAGACACCGATATGATACAGTACAAGTTACCACATGAGCCTCACAATTGCCTATTAGAGCTCTGAAGTGCTGTTGTTGAAAAATTGCCTTCGTACCTGTGGCTAAACTCTTGGTTTATTCCCACCGAACCATCCGGCAATCTTTATGTGAATGTGTGGCATATATATTTTTCTTGTAAATCATTTTTGAAAATAAATTTAATTTATTTAGTACTGTAAACTGGTGCGGAAGCGTTTAGAAATTCTTCTAATAAGAATTGAAAATAAGAATTATATTGGAATAAACTTGTTTTGTATTGATATATGATTGATTGAATAAAAAGTGTACAATACCTCTATATTTATATGCCAAATTATCCCTAATCCTATTAATAAAAAGAAATTAAAATAAGGAAACTAAATTCTAAAAGAAAATAAACTAATCCTAATCTAAATAAAATTTAAGAATAAACCTATTACAATTAGGAAAAAAAATAGGAAAAGATAATTTAAAAAAGACAAACTCCTAGATAAAGTGGAACTATTAATTGTAGTTGTGATGTACTACATCAATCTCCTCCACTTGAATAAAACTCGCCCTCGAGTTTTGTGGATGTAAGGAAAACTCATCTGGAGGAAAGTATTCGAAAATATCAGCAACATTGAAAGTATTAGAAATGTTCATATCAGCAGGAATGTCAACTTTGTAAGCATTATCACCAATCTTTTGAAGAATGCGAAAAAGACCATTCTTCTTATCTTTAAGTTTATTGTAAGTGCCAACAGGAAAACGATTTTTGCGGAGGTGGATCATCACCAAATCACCCTCGTTGAACAGCTTAAGGCGTCGATGTTGATTTGCAGTAGTCTTGTAACGAATATTAGCATCTTCTAAATTTTGTTTTACTTCGTGATGAATTCTTTGTATACGTTCAGCAAACTCTTCTGCATTAGAATTGACATTCAGAAGTCGAATCAAATCTACTGTATGTCTTGGAACACTAGTGTAAACGACTTCAAATGGAGTCTTCTTGGTGGATCGATTAAGCATACTATTAAAAGCAAATTCAATCTGTGGAAGGGCAACATCCCATTGCTTTGGTTTATCTGTCAGTTCGAATCATATTGCCAAGAGTTCGATTAGCCACCTCTGTTTGTCCATCCGTTTGTGGATGACTCGCGCTACTAAACTTTAAAGAAGTGTCGAATATTCTCCACAATGTCCTCCAAAAGTGACTTAGAAACTTGACATCTCTATCAGAAGTTATAGAACGAGGAATGCCGTGTAAATGAAACGATCTCGCGATGAAAAAATAAATTAACCACGTAAGAAGCATCTGCAGTTTTCTTACAGGGAAGGAAGTGAGCCATTTTCGAAAATCGATCAATTACAACCAAAATAGAATCAACTCCTCGTTGAGTTCGTGGAAGACCGAGAACAAAATCTATAGTGAGATCTTGCCATATTGTTTCTGGAACAGGCAATGGAGTATAGAGTCCAGTATTTTGAGCTTGTCCCTTAGCTTTCTGACATATTGGACAACGCTGAACAAAACGACCAATGTCTCTTTTTAGTAGGACGATAAAATCTTTCTTCAACCAAGTTGATTGTCTTATCTCGACCAACATGTCCTCCTAATCACTTTGCATGCAATTCTCGAATCAGTGCTCACGCAGCAAAGAACGAGCAATGCATAGTGCGTTCCTTTAAATAAGAATCCTTCTGAAATAGGTAATCGGGTATAAATTCTCTATTCTTTTATCGAGTCCGTATATCGCCAAAATGCTTATCGAGTTGCATAAAGTTCCTTTAAGCAATCGAACCCGACTATACGTACTAATGGTAGCTAAAAGAGATGCTCGTCGACTTAAAGCGTCTGCTACTTTGTACGTAGGCTTGATTTATGCTTTATAGCAAAAGTGAATTTACGTAAAAGGTGATCCATCGGCGTGCATTCGATTCATTGTTTTTTGAGAATTGATAAATTTCAAAGCTTGATGATCCATAAATAACACAAATTCTCGTTGTATCAAGTAATGTTCCCGATGCTTTAAAGCCGAATAACGGCATAAAATTCTAACTCATAAGTAGTCCTTTTGCCAGACTCACTAACCTTTTCAGCGAAAAATTCATTTGGGCGACCTTGAGATATCTTGCTCCAATTCCCATGCGAGCATCACAATCAACTTCAAATACTTTTTCGAAGTTAGGTAGTGCAACAGGTGTAGTGCGTAACTTGGTTTTTATTGTCTCAAAACTATTTTCTTACGCACCAGCTGAAATTGACCATTTTTCAAGCAATCGGTAATAGGTGCCATGATTACTTGAATTCTCGAATGAAAGCACTTTGTAAAAAGTTGCTAGTCCATAGAAGCTTTGAACTTCTCTCATGATTTTAGGAGCGGCCATTCACGTATTGCTTTGACCTTTGTTTCATCAACCTGGATACCATCTTTTCCCACCATAAAGCCAAGAAATAAAAGTTGATCGGTCATAAATATGCATTTTTTGAGATTGATATACAATTTATTATCTCATGGGACGGAGATAACTTCTTTAAGATGTGACAGTGCTCATCTTCATTCTTCTTGTAGAATAAGAATATCATCAAAATAAAAACACAAATTTTCCATAAAGGACGAAGAACTTGGTTCGTTAATCGCATGAATGTGCTTGGTGCGTTCGACGGCCAAAATGGCATCACTAACCACTCTTAGAGACCATCCTTGGTTTTGAAAGGCATCTTTCCATTCATCGATTCGAATACTGGATTTGATGATAGCTCCTTAAATCAAGTTTGGTGAATACATTTGCGCCACTTGTCTGTCGAGCATATTATTAAGGCGCGGGATAGGAAAGCGATACTTGATTGTTATTTTATTAATAACACATTTTTATACGCATTCGCCAACTACCATCCTTCTTTGGAGTGAGTAAAGCGGGAGCTGCCTGAGGACTCGTGCTCTCGCGGATCAATCCTTTATCAAGTAACTAAATTAACTGTCGCTGCAACTCTTCATGCTCAAGCTGGGCTCATTCGATAATGTGGTAAGTTAAGCGAAACTAGCTCCAGTGCAGAATAATATGATGTTGAATGTTTCGCATAGAAATGCGACTAAGTAGTAACTCGGGTGCTATATCGACAAAATCGGCAACAAGTAACTTTTGAACTTTGGCGGAATACGTATAGTTGCTTCCAAGTGACCTTTAACTACTAATGATAATATAGTGCTCGGCTCTTTTATGTGGTCGAAGAATTACGAGCTGATATGTTGGTAAAAAGTGGTTTATCTTCCTTGATAAGCGATTATTTTCCAAATGTTGAGATTGTGGTACTAAAGCGATCTTCTTATCAAACCGCCCAAAATATGAAAGTGTTATCTAGCCCACTTATAAGTGGCGTCAACGTCGCTAATGCCATGGGCCCCGACCAAATAATATAATGACAAGCATCCATATCACGCATCGCACATGATCTCATCTTTGTAATATTTCCCGATCGACAAAGGAACACTTCTGAGATTTCTAGAACTTGAACTTACGGGCACTTTTTTAATCTATGCAATCTTGTATGGAGAATGGTGTCTCTCGGTCTTGATTTAGAGCTTTTTACGGCTTTGCTTTGGAAACGGCGTTTTCACTACTACTCGCTGTCGATGATTCACGTTGCATACCTTACTACGAATAGTGCAGAGTCGGAAGATTTTGTGTCGTTGTGAGTTAGGCTTTTTGGGTGCAAGTAAAAGGCGTTGGACAATGTACGCCAACTCTTCCGATGTACTGCATGCAACATTACCACCCTCATAGTCACCGTCTTCAAAATTTTGTTCTTCATCACTTTCGCCCTCTTCTACAATGTTATTGGATGCTTTGTTTGGAATGACTATTTGAAAGATGTCTCGGTTGGTTACACGATAGCACTTTCCAAGATTAGAGACGCATAAGGGTCATTATTTGTTCGTTGCGTGCTTGGTTTTGTTTTGGATGTTAGATTGAGCGAGTGAAGTTCCATTTGATTAAATCTTGAATTAAGATTGGCGTGGTACCACTACTTGTTATTATTATTGTTGCACGATGTCGTTGCACCCTTTGGAGTAGAATAAGTTTCTTGAATTGGTCGTCGAAAATTGCCCCAGTGCAGTTTGTGGTCCTATTCATCGATTTTCCACTTTCATTGCTAAATTGTGCCATCTGTCATGGTCGAGCCTCTTGAAGAGCTAGTCGATCTTGAATGACTAATTTTAGGTCTCCTATATATCGGAGCAATTAATTGAGCTTACATTTCGAGACAAATTAACTCGGGCGTTTAAACGATAGAATTCCTCGTGTATTCGTTTCTTGTTCGATTGTTACATAAACGATTACGATATTCTTGGTACAAAAATTGCTCATGTCTGGGGGAGAAATCGTTTTTGCAATACCGTTTCATCTTGGGCCAAGTTTGCACACGTTGTTTTCCTTGTCGTTGACGATTAAATTGAAGTTGTTCCCACCATGCCGAAGCTCCACCTTTAATTTATACGCCATGAGCTTAACTTGGCTTTGTTAGAGATATTCAAATAGTGAAAAAATTTTCAACGGTATGGATCCAATCAAAAATTCTTCAATATTTAATCGACCGTCAAAACTTGGCAAGACCATCTTCATCTTAAATTCTTGAACATTTGTACCCCGATTATTAGCCATGGTGAAAATTATCTTCTTCTTCGGATGAATAATCGAAACCCCGTGGCCTTCTTTGTTGAAAGCCTCTATCCTCAGTGAAAATTAGGACCTCGATCAAAATTAACTCCTCGGTCAACATTGTAACCACGGTCGAAATTGTGTGGGTGAAAATTGATTCCTTCACGAAATTAAATCGCGTCTCGCCTCTCGCTCAAAGATTTTCGTCGGAGCTCGCGGTCGATCGCTGAGCTCCTCGTCGCCGCCGATTGGAACCTTTATTTGGAGGTTACCTTCATCTACTTTGTTTCTTCGCTCGTAGAGGCAGTAGAGGGCGACTCGCAAGGGTCGCGATTTGCAAGCGGGTTCGCGCGCCGACGGCTCGATCATGGATTTACGGGTTCTGCTGCCGAAGTCGATCATGCGGAAGGGGTCGGAGTCCTTCCCCACACAGGTCGACGTGGGGGAGTGCAGGTAATAGAGGCGCGTCTCCCTCCTTCTTTGGAACTCCATGATTGCTTACATTCAAGTTAGCATCTTTTTCCTCATCGTCAGATGCGAGTTGATATCTCTGTACATATTTACGCCCACCGTCGTGCATGCCCTTACAGGAGTGCATGATGCTTCTCAATAGTCATCGCAGTTAGCATCTGCGTGATATTGCGAAAAGCTTCATCCATCCCTTCTAGTCGTTGCTCAATTTTTTCAAACCTCCGTTCGTTGTCGGTGGTTTGTTTGCCACTCGAATCGTCCTCAGCCATCAGATTGAGGTGAATTCCTTACTCTGATACCAATTTTGGTGCGGAAGTGTTTAGAAATTCTTGTAATAAGAATTGAAAATAAGAATTATATTGGAATAAACTTGCTTTGTATTGATATATGATTGATTGAATAAAAAGTGTACAATACCTCTATATTTATAGGCCAAATTATCCCTAATCCTATTAATAAAAGGAAATTAAAATAAGGAAACTAAATTCTAAAAGAAAATAAACTAATCCTAATCTAAATAAAATTTAAGAATAAACCTATTACAATTAGAAAAAGAAATTAGAAAAGATAATTTAAAAAAGACAAACTCCTAGATAAAGTGGAACTATTAATTGTAGTTGTGATGTACTACATCATAAACTAAAAGAGAAAAATAATTTCTCGATGATTGTATACATAGGAAAAGATATGTATATATACAGATTGAGAAGATTATATTAGGAAACTATTCTAATTAGGAAGCCCTATCAATTCCTATAATTAAGCCTATATACACGTAACACTCTCCCTCAAGTTGAAGTATAGATATTAATCATGCCCAGCTTGTTACAAATATAATCAATTCGGGTCTCATTTAGAGCATTTGTAAAAATATCTTCTAATTATTCTCCAGTCTTCACATATTCTATAGAAATTAAATTCTGTTGAATCTTCCCACGAATGAAATGGCGGTCAATCTCAATATGTTTAGTTCGTTCATGAAACACAGGATTAGATGCAATATGAAGAGTAGCTTGATTGTCACACCACAACTTTGTCCGTGTTGAAGCTTTAAGACCAACTTCAGTTAAGAGCTGATATATCCATATTATCTCGCACACAGATTGTGCCATAGCTCTATATTCTGATTCTGCACTGGATCGGGACACAACATTTTGCTCCTTACTTTTTTACAGTATCCCATGTCCAGGAGCTCCTTTTAAATAACATAGGATCTGTTCTAAAGCTGTCCAACGGTGAATTGTTGGGAAAGATTTGAACTGACAGAATAGGCAATATCAGGACGAGTTACTGTAAGATAGTTTGATTTCCCAACTAGTTTTCTATACTTCTCAGGATCTTCAAATAAGTCACCATATTTGGTAAGTTGCAAATTAGGAACCATTGGAGCACTGCTTGGCTTAGTTCCCAACTTTCTTGTTAATAAGTCAAGCACATATTTTCTCTGAGATAAGAAGATGCCTTTCTTACTTCTTATCACCTCAATTCCCAAGAAATACTTTAACACCCCTAAATCTTTCGTGTGAAATTGGGTGTGAAGAAATGACTTCAGAGATGAAATTCCCATAGTATTACTGCCAGTAATAATAATATCATCAACATATACAATAAGGAGAATAATGCCGGATTTAGATTGATTGTAAAAGACTGAGTGGTCAGACTTGCTCTTTTGCATTCCAAACTTTTCTACTAAATTTTCCAAACCAAGCACGTGGACTCTGTTTCAAACCATGTAAGGACTTTCGAAGACGACACACTTTCCCATGCTCCCCCTGAGCAACAAACCTAGGCGGTTGCTCCATATAAACTTCCTTGTGTAGATTACCATGTAAGAAGACATTTTTTATGTCTAATTGATGAAAAATGCCAATTATGAGTAGTTGCCATAGAAATGAATAAGCGAACAGACGTTAATTTAGCTACAGGAGAGAGTGTCAGAATAATCCATTCCATAAGTTTGAGCATAGCCTTTAGCCACAAGACGCGCTTTAACCCTAGCCACTGATCCGTCGGAATTGACTTTGGCGGCAAACACCCACTTACATCCAATAGCCTTCTTTCCTGCAGGTAAGTTCACTAAATCCTAAGTACCATTAGCATCTAAAGCATCTATTTCCTCTATCATAGCATCACGCCAATCGGGATGGGATGAGGCTTCATGAATAGTTTTCGGAAGAGTGATATCAATGGAAGCAACAAAAGAAGAAGACAAGTGATCATAAGGAATAAAAGACGAAATAGGATAAGTGCACTGACGTTTACCTTTGCGAAGGACAATAGGAGATCAAGATCAACGGACATTGGATCCGATGCCGAAGAAGAGATAGGCGCCGAACATGCATCAGGAGGGTCACGTCGTCTGGAATAAACCTGGCGAATAGATGGTAGTGGTGCGGGATCAACTGGTGTAGAAGTAGTATTAGTTGATCGGTAAGTGACGTGATAAACCAACAGATCATCAACCTCCCTCTTATTGAAAAACGTAGAAGAAGTGGGAAAGAAATGAATATGTTCCAGGAATGTAACATTAGTCGACACAAGATACTTGTTAAGAATTGGACAGTAGCATCGATACCTTTTTTGTAGATGAGAGTAACCCAGAAAAACACATGTTAAGGATTTGTGATCTAAATTAGTTACCTGAGGACAAACATCACGAGCATAACAAGTACTATCAAATATTCTAGGTTCAATAGAAAACAAGGGTTTAGTAGGGAAAATGACACTATAAGGAGCCTCACCATAAAGAACAGAGGAAGGCATCAGATTAATAAAAAAACCTGTGGAGACCGTATCAGCCCAAAAATGTTTAGGAACATGCATTTGAAACATGAGCGCACGTGCTCTCAAGAAGATTTCTGCTTTTCCCGTTCAGTCACACCATTTTGAAAGGGTGTGTCAACACACGAGGATTAGTTAAAAATACCATTCTGAAGCATATAAGTCTGGAAAGAATCGAAAAAATATTCTTTGGCATTATCACTTCTCAACGTATGCACAGAAACATTAAACTGTTTGAATTTCAGTACAAAGGCAGTAAAATGAGAAAATAATTTAGAATGATTCTTCATTAAGTAAAGGCAAGTCACACGAGAGAAATTATCAACAAAGGTAACAAAATACCGAAATTCAGTTTTGGACACAACAGGACAAGGACCCCAAACATCTGAATAAACTAACTTAAAAGGAAAACTAGCTCTTTTATCGACTCGAGGAAATGAGGACAGACGATGTTTTGCGAACTGACACGACTCACAATCTAAAGACGAGACATTCTGAAATTGAGGACATAATTTCTTCAACAAAGGCAAAGAGGGATGTCCCAACCGACAATGCACTTCAAAAGGAGTTAAGACACCTAAAAACAAGCAATGAGTTTGGGCACTTGGGTATCCAGAATATAGAGACCGCCTGATTCATGTCCTTTACCAATAATTTTCTTCGTCATAAGATCCTGAAAAAGACAATAGTCAAGAAAGAATGAAATACAACAGTTTAGAGTCCGAGTAAGTTTGCTCATAGACATTAAATTGAAAGAAAATTGTGGTAAGGCTTAAGACAGAAGATAAAGAAATTAATGGAGTTGGATTGATAGTGCCAGAACTAAGAGCAGAAGAAGTAGAACCATCAGCTAAAATAACATTAGAAGAAGATGTATGTGACTGAAAAGTGGAGAAGAGACTAGGATTACCTGTCATATGATCTGTGGCACCAGAATCAATGACCCACCGTGAGGAAGAGGAAATAAGACATGTATTGGGTTTACCTGTCCCAGCAATGGTAGAGATAGGTTGAGATGAATTTTTCAATGCTTCTTGGTACTGAGTGAATTTAGCAAATGTATTTGCAGAAACTGTAATGGTTTGCTCAGAGGATGAGATGGGTGTAGCAGGAGTAGCTTCAACATGAGTTGAGTGTACCTTTAGAGATTTATTGTGAAATTTTCTGCACGTGCATTTGGTATGACCCGGCTCATGACAGTAGTAGCATACGACTCTCCTTTCATCATGACTTCGATTGTCCTGACTACCGATACCCCCGCTGTGTGTATTACCTTTACTATTGCGACTGATAAGAGCACTGGAAGATTGAGCAAATGAAGCCATATAAGCACTAGTATCTGTGCGAAGTACTTTAGTAAAAGTCTCTTGCAGAGATGAAATCTCAGTAATGGAGAGAATCTGGGATTTAGTAGTTTCAAACTAAGAATTAAGACCAGCTAGAAAACTCATCATAGCCATTTGCTACCGCTGAGCTTGCTGAACTTTCACATCAGGGCTAAAAGGTAACAAGACATTGAGTTCTTCATAGATCTTTTTGAAATTCATAAAATAAGCTTGAAGAGACTGATCTTGTTGTTCAGCATGGTAAAAACCCTTACAGGCTTCATAAATATGAGACACATTTCCTTTCCCAAAGTACATAAATTCTAAATATTCCATCAATTCCTTAACATACTTACAGTGATTAATCAGATCGACTATCTCAGTGCAAATGGAATTCCGAATTTGTCAGAATAATTGAGTATCATCTCTTAGCCATGTCTGTCCAGTATTATCCGTTGGCGGATCTTCATTAAGATGATTGTCCATAGAAATACTGCGCAGATAAATCCGAACTGTCTTACACCAATCCAAATAATTGGGACCAACCAACTTATGCTCTGTGATTTTGGACATTGTTGGAATGAGATCAGTCACAATTAAATTCTTTTGCTCGTCAGTCATAGAAACAAAGCAAAAAAAATGAATCCAAATAACGAATGAAAGCATCAGCCAACCAATAAAAAAAATCCGAAGACACAAAATCCAACTATTCAAGCTCAATAAATTTAGCAGCCCATACAAAATCTAAACAAGCCCAAAATTAAAACTACAGCCCACAATAAGTTGCAACCTAACATAAACGAAAGCAAAATGAAGCAGCCCACACGCTTGAGAACTCGCGAGGAAGAAGACGAAGATCGACCCACCGGTGAAGATGAAGTTAAACGTCGATTCACTCCCCAACCAAAATGGCCACCAAGAGTTGCGTTGAAGACGGCAACCGGAGACAAGACCTACCCACCAGTGACGAAAATAAGGAATTGCACACCCTTGGAGGCGAGACGACCCAACGAAGTTGTCGACTGAATTGATCGACCCAAAGCTCTCAATGCCAAAACCCATACAACAACTCGAATACTCAGAGCACCGAATGGCGGCCATGCCAAAGACAGACGGAAAACCGGAAAAAATTGAAGATTTATCGATGGGTTCTATAGGTAACTAGCTCTGATACCATGTAAACTAAAAGAGAAAAATAATTTCTTGATGATCTTATACATAGGAAAATATATGTATATATACAGGTTGAGAAGATTATATTAGGAAACTATTCTAATTAGGAATCCCTATCAATTCCTATAATTAAGCCTATATACACGTAACAACTACAAACACTTAGAGATGCTCATACCTAAGATACTCAATATTGATGCTTCTGCACTGTGGCCATGCATTGCCCTGTAGATTTTGTTTTTTATTTTTTGGCGAGGTTATTCCAAATTTAATTTTCAGAGCTTAGAATAATTTATCAGTATTTAATTAATTTCGTTTATAGATTATTGGCAATCACAGGATCTTTATTCCATCATTAATCAAATTAGATTTAGAATAAGGCTGATCTGTCACTGTGAAGATTGAATTTTTCGAATCTTGGGATTTCAAAGTGTCAATCCATGTGAATTAAAACTGAATCTTAGTAGATTGACTATTAGCTGTGATGAATTAACAGTTGCAGCTGATCTTGAAAGGTGTATGGTACAGGTTATTACTTAAATTCTTTTTTGGTCACTACTTTGCTCTCCCCCCCTCGACTTCTAGGAATTTATAGTATGTGCTAAAATAGAATTTTTAGTTTATCATCGTGTTTAATTTTCCGAAACCTAAAAAATGAATTGGAAATATTTCATGTTCTTAAGGCTCTTCATCGAAGATTGAGGTTATGTGCTCATGACCACCAGCATTTATATAGCTATGCTTGATGAACTATTGCTGTATACAAATGCAGCATGGCATTTCAATAAACCGACAAACTGGCCAAATCTAAAATGAAAACTGACCACTCTACAATTTTTTAATCAACCTATTTCTGGATTTTGGAATTTGAGAGGGATAGTGCTTGTTGTATATGTTTTGGCTTTGTTGTCCTTTGGTTTGTTGGAACATTGTTATCAGTTTTAACTCAAATCTTAAGACTCTGAACATTATTTTCTTTTTAAATGAAAAGCCAACTAGTCAACATGGACAGTTGACGGGTCTGCAACTGATCTTAATCTACACAATTTTTTGTGTATAACCAGACTTGGATTTTGGTCAGGTACCCAGTTTTTCTGGTTGAATTGGCTGGGCCGGTCCAGTTTTTGTAACATTGGTAAAAATTGGCCATAGGGTGAGCTGGTTGAGTTAATTGAGCCTTTTATGATTTAATTTAACAAATAGCTGAAGCAGATGATGATCTTTTAGTAAGGTTAAATTGGACATTTGACCTCTAAAGAAAGCCCTATAAAGAAAAACCTCGAAGGCTGGTCAATGAAAAGACGGATATTATGTAAACTTCCCCAATCGAAGTCATTATGCTAACCCTTGGACCAGGGTGGTTTCGAGAAACCAGGTCTGATTTTATTGAATGGGTAAGTTCTCTCTCTAACCGGTGATCCAGCTGGCATCATTTGAATTAGTTAAGGTAAGATTAGAAGTATAAGAAAACACAAAATGTGAGGTGCAGATCTGTAACTTGAAATCTTCAGCAAAGTAGAGGCTTACCTCTGGTATGGCATATGGTCAGCTCTTTTCTGATTTTTTTTTTTTTGGTGTGTTGATTAAATGCTAAGAAGCACCGACATGGACACGAGATTCCGACACGTGTTGGACACTCCGACACGTAATTTTTTGAAAAAGTTTCGACACGATACATCTCTGACACGTTGATTAAAATATTATTTTTTTAAGTTTTTTAATTTAATAGTCTAAAGTAATAATTTTTTTATATTTTTTGCATCATATATATAAATAATTAAATAATAAATAGAAATTAACATAAAAATTAATTTGTAAGTTTGATTTTTTATTGGGGGTAAAATGGTAAAAAAAATTAATCAACATAAAAATATTTAAATGTTCAGATCTTTCTGTGAGAAGCTTTCTTTAATAACAATTCAGCCAACTTTTCTCATTTTAATTCTGACTGATTTGTGCTATATCAATTAACACAATGTTACAGTAACTTTGAAGAATTTGATGTGTTTTGATCCAGAAAGTTAATGTACTTATGATTTCATACATATTTAGCATGCATTGACCATACATAAATTGTTTATCCTATGCCAAAATTTAGTACTTATCATTTCTAACAGATTTTATGGAGTAGCTGTTTGACCATGACCTGATATTTTTGAATCGTGACGAGACATGAATGTTGATAAAGATATGCAAACTTTTCCTGCTTTGCAGTTTGATATATATAGACATTGATATCCACCCTTTTCTTGCAGTTTGAAAGTGTAACTTGAAGTGGACTGAATTAAAACTGACATTAATAACTTTCTCCTCTTTCTTTTTTCGATTCTTGATCAGGAAGATATTCAGAAAGAAGTTCCTTTAGTTGAGAAGTTAGTGGGGTGCCAATTAGACGGTTCCAAGACTCTTGAGGATAGCATTACTAAAAATGATAATGGACATCAAGAATCAGATAATAATGTGCACTGTTCTTTTAGCGATGTTGGTGGGGTGGATGGAAAGAGTACTAATGATGCCTCTCTGATTGATGGGTCTTCTAACCAAAATTTAGTTGACTCAAGAGAGATCAAGCAATCAAGTGATTATGATGATCTACAATCTGAAAACAAGAATTGTCATACTATTACAATTGATGGGGATGATGAGATGGCTGTCGACGGGGATAAATCGTCGCATATGCAGGAAGTCACTGAATCTGGAGATCAAATAGTATCTAGTTCAGATACCAGTTCAGATGATTCGGACGCCGATGTCAGTGTCAATATTAGGTATACTAGATTTACTTTGTGATTTATGGTTTTTCTTTTGGTGTTTTGATTCGGATGCTGATGTCAGTGCATAGTTGATGTTAGATGGTAGCTCATCAACAAGATTACATTTTGCCCTTGTTTGAACCCCATTTTCCCGAAACTCATTTCCAATAAAAATTTTTACACGCAAAACCAAACCCAAACCCAAACCCAAAACTTTTTCTTACATTTTTACCACATTCTACAAAAAATCACTATTCCAAAATCTGTTAACCCCAAAAAATGGGGGCTCAAACAAGGGTTCAACTCCTTTCAATGTTAGCAGTATTCTTTAAATTTAACACATTGTCATTCTTCCGTTTGTATAAGCTCTAAGAGGAGACGTAAAAAGAAAATTCGAAGGATCCTTGATGACACTGAATTAGGGGAAGAGACAAAGAAAAAAATTGCAATTGAAAAGGTAATTTTGAACTTTTGCAGTGAATATTAATAGTACTCCTATATCATCTTATATGTATGTTTCGAAAATTTTTCAGGAACGTCAAGAGCGCCTTAAATCTTTGGAGTCACGGTTTTCTACCAAGTCTGTGATGGTGGATTCTATGAGCTGTAATGGGATCTCATTTGATTGTTCCAGTGTTGAAATGATGGGAGACACTTCTGCTGGGTACGTAGTAAATGTGGTGAGAGAGGATGGTGAAGAGGCTGTGAGGGTACCTCCAAGCATATCGGCAAAATTAAAATCCCATCAGGTTTCTTCATTTTAATTTGTTCATTTACAGTTAGAGTAATCTGGAATTATGGAGTTATGCACCAGATTAATTGCTGGGACGTTAATGAAGATTCCTTCTCAACTTTGTTTAACATCTATCCCTTTTTATTATATTAGTAATTTTTCTTTTCCTGTACTCTATTTCATACGAGAAGAAACTGTAGGAAAACTTCCGTTCAATGCATAATTTTGTTGAAATAGTTGTTGTGTGTTGTTAAACTGGAGTGTGCAAAAGTCCTCAGCTCCTGACTATCTTAAATACTGGAATGGGAAATTATCTAATCTGTATTCCGGGTCCTCTGTTTATATTATCCCGACTTATTCCACTATTGTTTTTCTCATGGTTATAATTGAATTAAACTTGTGTAATACACATGTAAAATGTTTCAGAAACTTGGTTTGAATTTATGAACTACTTGAAGCTAATTTTTCTTGTTTGCTTGTAAACTTCATATATTTATATAGATGGTAATGGGATATGTATCACCAATTTTCTCTCATCACTGTAGGTTGCAGGGATTCGATTTATGTGGCAAAATATCATTCAGTCAATTAGAAAGGTGAGGTCCGGTGATAAAGGTCTTGGCTGCATTCTAGCTCATACTATGGGGTTAGGCAAAACATTTCAGGTAGCATATCTGAGCTAGTTTGAGTAATTCTTTTCAACTTCCTTGCCTTCTACTTTTCGATACAATCAGAGATATGAATATCATAAAATAATAGATCTGATGATTTGTAGCATTTTCTTCGTATTTGACCTTGAAGTTCAGATTATACTAAAGTTATTCATATACACTGGGAATGGATATAGCTGGGATACTATCCCAGTGACTATCGAACTCAGTAGTTGTGTATCAGATATTGGAAATTTTGTTGTTTCCATCTGAAAACCTTCGTATGGAACTTTTTCTTGTAGCAAGAACAATGCCCCAAATGTCTTCAATAACTTTTTAGGATGTTGCTAGTTTTTCCATTTTAGGGAAATATACTTCCCCTCAAACCATCCTGATGCAGAACAATAGAATATATAGAACAATATGAAGTTAGGATGGGAAGGAGATGAAGAGAGAATAAAGAAGAGAAGAAAGAGAGAATAGGAGAAGAGAGCTGGAAGGGGAGAGAGAGACATGAGAGAGAAAATTTAAAGAGAATCAGTTCATATAATAATCAAACGTTGTCCAACATGAAAGCCTTAACCCTATTTATATGGGATTTAACTTGATCAAATTTAAGTTAGAATACAATTAGAAAATAAAACCTAAATTGTATCAAAATATAAAATTACAATAATTTGAGATAAAAGTAACTCTGAACCTGGCGAGTCTTGAATTATAATATCTTTAAGAATCTCCATCATTCTCTTCAAAATGACACAGCAAGATAGATTGCAACATCTTTATCCAAGGGGGATGATCTTTCTTTTGTATCAATTGTCAATGCTGAAAGAGTTTTGGATTAGGCCCTCAAACTGACGATTACTTGATTGTTTAGTCATATAGAAGTCAACAGAGTTGTTAAAGTAAAAGAATTAGAAGGCTTAACAATTGTGTTAGCCTGTCCCACTATTTATAATAAGAGTTAGGAAAATCTTAGGAAACCCTAGGTATTACATAAAAGACCTAAATACCCTTTAACACTCCCCCTCAAGATGGAGCATATATATTGTGTGCTCCAAACTTGTTACAAATGTACTTTATCCTTGAGCCCCCCAACGGTTTAGTAAATATATCAGCTAATTGATCAGCTGAGTTTACATATTTAGTCTCAATCTGCTTCTGCAACAATTTTTCTCGAATAAAGTGACCGTCAACTTCAATGTGCTTCGTTCTCTCATGGAAGACTGGGTTGGATGCAATGTGAAGTGCTGCTTGATTATTACATACCAGTTCCATCGGTGAAGTGTGTTCAAATCCAAGTTCTTCCAACAAATGTTTCAACCATGTTAACTCACAAGTAGTATGCGCCATTGCCCTGTATTTCGATTCTGCACTCGACCGCGCCACTACCGTCTGCTTTTTACTCTTCCAAGAGACAAGGTTACCACCAACAAACACACAATACCCAGTAGTAGATTTCCTATCTAGGGTGATACGACTTGCGCATCTGTGTAGCCCTTTTATTTGAGTATGTCCAAAATTTTGATACGACAAACCACAACCAGGAGCGCCTTTCGGATATCGGAGAATACGAATCACCGCATCCCAGTGACAAATCATTGGACGACCCAAGAACCGACTAATAACACTAACGAGCAAAGGAGATATCTCGGTCTCGTACGGTAGTTCAACTTTCCAACTAACCGTCTATATTGAGTGAATCTGTCAGTGGTATACCGTGATACGGCAATAATTTGGTGTTTGGATCCATAGCAGAGTCAATAGGTTTTGCTCCTAGCATTCCCTGTTTCGTTCAATAGATCAAGGACATATTTTCTCTGGGGACGGTAAATGCCCCGACTTGATCGAGCAACTTCAATCCCCAAGAAATACTTTAAGTGCCCCAAATCTTTGGTTTGGAACTTACTATGCAAACACTTTTTGAGTTCTTGAATACTACTGTGATCATCCCCAGTAATCACGATGTCATCCACATACACAATTAACAATATTCTGCCGACTTTACTGTGCTTGTAGAAGACAGAATGATCGACTCCACAACGCTGAAGACCAAATTCAGTGACCACTTCACTAAATCTTCCAAACCATGCTCTAGGAGACTGCTTGAGGCCATAAATAGACTTCTTCAAACGACATACCAAATCAGACTCCCCCTGAGCAACAAACCCAGGAGGTTGCTCCATATAAACTCCTCAGTCAGATCGCCATTTAAGAAAGCATTCTTGATATTGAGCTGATGTAAGGGCCAAAGAAAAGTGGCAGCCAGAGAGATGAACAAACGAACAGAAGCGAGCTTGGCAACGGGAGAAAAGGTCTCATAGTAATTAAGACCGTAGACCTGAGTATAGCTTTTAGCAACTAAGCGAGCCTTGAGTCGATCAACCGTGCCGTCCGGATGAACCTTAACAGTGTACACCCATTTACATCCAACTGTAGTTTTGTCAGGCGGAAGCGAGACAAGATCCCAAGTGCCATTCTGATGTAAAGCAGTCATTTCTTCCTCCATTGCTTTTGCCCAACCAGGGAGAATAAGGGCCTCTGAAACGGACTTAGGAACAGAAACAGAGGACAGAGAAGCAACAAAAGAGGAGTATGAAGGAGATAGGTGCGCATATGAGACAAAGTTAGAAATAGGATGGGTAGTACAGGTGTGCTTACCTTTCCGGATGGCAATGGGCATGTCCATGTCAGACATGGGCGGGTCTACTGGAGAAGAATTTGAGGGCACAGAATTGATGGGCACAGCAGCGGAGGCGTCCTTCTGGCGACGAGAGTATACCTGCAAAGGGGATATGATCTGGAGCGGAGGAAGATAGCGTAGGGGTAGGGTCAATGAGCAAAGGAAGTGTAACATCCAGATCAACTTGAGATGATGGGGTAGAAAAGTAAGGGGTGGACTCAAAGAATGTAACATCGGCACACACAAATGAGCAACGTAATGATGGACTATAACATCGATAACCTTTTTGCGTGCGAGAATAGCTGAGGAAGACACATTTTAAAGCACGGGGATCTAACTTGTCCCTGCCGGGAGTCAACTGATGAACAAAACAAACACACCCAAATATGCGAGGAGGTAAGCTAAATAAAGGTGAACGGGAAAAAAGAATGGAATGGGGAACCGTGCCTCGCAGGGTAGAGGATGGCATTCGGTTGATTAGGAAGCAAGCTGTAAGAACCGCATCTCCCCAGAAATGTTTGGGAACGTTCATCTCAAAAGGGAGAGTACGGCCCACCTCTAGGAGATGTCGATTCTTACGCTCAGCAACCCCATTTTATTGTGGTGTGTGAGGGCAAGAAGACTGATGCAGGATACCAGAGTGCGACATATAGGAAGTAAAGGCTGAGAAAAATATTCTCGAGCATTATCACTACGAAGAATACGCACGGGTACATTAAATTGGGTTTGAACTTCAGCACAAAATGCACGAAAAATAGAGAATAATTCGGAACGATCTTTCATTAAATAAAGCCAAGTAACTCTTGAAAAGTCATCCACAAAAATGACAAAATAACGAAAATCAATTGTAGAAGTAACATGAGAAGGACCCCAAACATCTGAATGAACTAAACTAAAAGGACTCGATGCTCGAACATGAGCAGGGGAAGCAAATGAAACACGACGATGCTTACCCAATTGACAAGACTCACACTCTAAAGAAGACAAATGACTGAAACTAGGAAAGAGTAACTTGAGGTTGCCAAGGCAGGGATGACCAAGGCGACAATGGATTTGGTGAGCAGATGCAACAGCAGGACATGCAGTAGAAGGGTGTGCAGGACTCTCATCACGATCAAGGTAGTAAATGCCATTGTCCTCACGCCCTGTGCCAATCGTCTTCCGCGTCCTCAAATCCTGGAGAATGACAGAATCAGGAAAAAATGAGACAGAACAATTAAGATGTTTGGTGAGTTTACTAACTGACATCAAATTAAAGGAAAACGAAGGAATATACAAGACGGAGGAGAGAGATAAGGAGGGTGAGGGGTCCACTGTACCAATGCCACGGATAGGGATAGTGGAACCATCAGCAACCGTAACAGGAGACAACGAAGAAGATTTGAATATGCGTAAATAAAGAAGATGTACCACGACATGTGATCAGTGGCTGCGGAATCGATGACCCAGGGTGAGGGAGGGGATGGACGAATGGAAAGACAAGCAGAAGAAGTACCTCGTTGAGCTAAAGAAGCAATAGGAAGAGATGCCTACTGAGATGCCCTATACTGAAGGATCTGAGCATATTCCTCATCAGATATGTCCTTAGCCTCCTGAGATACTGGAATGGTAGGAATATCTGGATCAGATGTCACTGCATTGGCAAAATTTGGGTGGACGGCCAACCAAATCCCAACATGTGTCTCGATTATGATTCTCCAACCCACAAAAAGAGCACTGACCAATGGAGACACGACCACGGCCACTACGTCCACCCCGAGGGCCACTACCACGGCGACCACGAGAGAAACTACCACGACCACCACTAAGTGGATCATCTCGATTTCGCGTGGGAATCTGTGTAACAAGTGTCGAATGCTCAGATGACGTAGACGAACCCGAGCTAGAAACATTGTCCTTGGTAGTACTACGGGAAACACGAGAATACATTTCAGTGATGGTGGGGAGGGTAGCACTTGAAAGAATCTGAGATCGGACTGTTGAAATCTGACGTAACCCTTGACCAAGAACTTCATGACAGCCATCTGCTCACGTTGCTTTTGCATTTCCTTCAGATCGATAGTCAGTGGTAGGATAGTATTCATCTCCTCATAGAGGCGGTTGAATGTGGCAAAATAATCTGTAACAGATTGCGTGCCTTGCTGAAATTGGAAGTACTCCACTGATAAATCATACATCCTGGTGAGATTACTAGAATATAATACACGGAGATACTCCCATATATCTTTGCACGTATCTAGATGAGTACAGAGATCAGCCACCTGAGGCTCCATCGAATTCCACAACAATGTTACAATCTGCGCATCAGCCTGAATCCAGTCGTCATACTTTTTATCATCTGTTGCCGGGGCGGATTCCGTGAGGTGACGATGTTTTCCCTGTCCAGTTAGGGCTATTTTCACAGCTTTAGACCAATTTAAATAATTGGTTCCGTTCAACTTACGGGTTGTTAATGGTTGAGGTGTAGTCATCGATATTAATACCTTCCAATTCAACAAGTAATAAACAGCTCGCACAAGGGAAACAAACCAACAATACAAACAACTGTAGGGCTTAAACGAAAAACGTGAGTCATAACCAGACGTATGAACATTTGTAGTACTGTCATACGAACAATAACCAATAACCAGAAGCAGATCTGAAATTAGCAGATTGAACACTGACTAAAAACCAGCCGGATGAATAGTACGAACGGATGAACAATGCCGGCGGGATGAACAGGACCCGCGCGTGGTATGAACAGTACCGCAGATGAACAGTAATCGGATTTTTTTTTTTTTTTTTTTTTTTTTTTTTTTTTTTTTAAAGAAGGAAAAAAAAATTGTTTGAACAAAAGTTTATGGAATTAATCTCCCATAACCTTGTTCTGATAACATGTTAAAGTAAAAGAATTAGAAGGCTTAACAATTGTGTTAGCCTGTCCCACTATTTATAATAAGAGTTAGGAAAACCTTAGGAAACCCTAGGTATTACATAAAAGACCTAAATACCCTTTAACAAGAGTTAATATTTTAATCTCTAAAACTATACTGAAATCTTGCATTAACCTACATGTAACTAGTTGTCTCTACACGCCCAATGCATTTTTTTTTCTTGTTTAGCATGTGCTGTCCACAAAAAAATTAAATAATTGATTATGTGATGCCTTGTATTATATCAAGAGCGCACATGATTTAGCTGCCCATATAGAAAAAGAAGTAAGGAAATGACCTTTGAATGAGTAAACAACTCAAAGTAGAGCAGGTTCACGTGTCTGTAGCACATCACCTAATAATTTTAACTGTGAAGTGTAATACATCACATTCCACTCTCTCTTTCTATAGTACATCCAGTTGGCTACTATCTGTTATAGTTCTATTGTCGTTCGAAATTTGAAATTTTCTTCTGGTATCCGTTATTAGATGATGTAGAATGTGTTAAACATGGCTTTCCTGAGTTTTCAAATTCATGTGTGCAGGTCATAGCTTTCTTGTACACTGCTATGAGAGGTGCAGACCTAGGATTAAAAACTGCACTCATTGTGACACCTGTAAGTGTTTTGCACAATTGGCGGCATGAGTTTATGAAGTGGAGACCATCTGAACTAAAGCCTCTCCGTGTATTTATGCTTGAAGATGTCCCAAGGTTTTTATCTTTCATTTCTATGTTTGATAAACACAAAGAAATGCATGTAGTTCTAGTGGTGGTTTTTCTTATAAAGCTTGTTCGAAGATATTTTGAAAACCAGAACTGAACCCAAGAATAAACCCTTCCATTTGCATTTTTAATTTCCTATTTACTGCATGAAACTCTATTTCAAATGGCGTACCTAATGATATCGCACTAGGACAATACTAATTTAGTGTTAAAGATGTTTTTCCTTGAGTTTTCCTGAATATGATCTTGGCTTAATCTATTAGGGAGAGAAGAGCAGAGTTGCTGCTGAAGTGGAGAACTAAAGGTGGCATCTTTCTAATCGGCTACACAGCCTTTCGTAATCTATCTCTTGGAAAGTATGTTAAGGACCGAGACACGGCTAAGGAGATCTGTCAATCTCTTCAGGTGGTTTTTGTCATTAATTGAAACTGAATCTGCAACATAAAAGCATGACAGATCCAATTTGTTTTCGCTGTATATTTGTGTCGAAATTTAATTTAAGTTTGTTTCGGAGAGATTTTTCCTAGTGAAAATTGATTTTCTGAAGAATGTGTGGTTAAAATATAGGAAAAAGTTATGGGTCCCTTTGAATGTGTTATTGAAAATGAATCTCTCCCAAACAAGCCTTAATTCCAGCTGGTGATTTAAGAATGTTATGTTTTAATTGTTGTCTTTTTCAATTATGCTGTCCCTTTTTTTTTTTTAATTTTTAATTTTTTGACTTTTTGTTCACATTTTTTGACGAGCCCACGAGCTCCTGAACTTTAGGCTCGTGGGCACGTGAGCTCGACGCTCGGCTCGTTTGAGCTCAGGCTCATCCCGAAACTAGCCCCCGAGACCGAGCCGTCCACAGGCCGAGCTTTGACAAGCCGTACTGACGAGCTACTCGGCCCTTTCGCCATCCCTATCCCTGTTGTCTCTTTCCCAACATTATTTCTAACCCTGTTGCTATTTGTTATTTAGGATTGTAAATACTTGAAGACTCAAAAAATTTAAATGCTAAGTTGTCCTCACTGGAATCCCTTTCTTAAGTTCCATGTTGGTATTAAAGGAGGGAACTGGTAGATTTGGAACAATCCATAATGAATGCTGCTCCTTCTTCTCTATACAGAGTAACTTATTATATATACCATGTTAAGTATAAAAGTAAAAAGGAAAATAAGTTGTAGGAAAGGTATTACTGTCTCAAGTGTGCCCAGTACCTGATGACTAAAAGTGAGAGTGTATTTTAATCATGAGTCAATTGAGTAAAAAATTATTATCAATTTCTTTAGGTAGAAGGACTAATAAGAAAATTGATATTCTTCATCTAACATGGAAGAAGCAATGGAAGTCCTCTTCTCAAAACTGAATCAAGCAAATAGGTAGTAAGGATTTCAAGCTCATGATTGAGTACAGGTTTTACTTTCGAACTTAAGAAGCCTAGACTACTCATTTATGTACACACCTATAGTGAGATAGTATGTGCATGTCTCACATTTTTATCTTCATTTCCATTTCCATTTCCATTTCCATTTGCATTGAAGGTGATTGTGTTTTACAACACTAACGATTTTATATTAATAAGCTCTTTGAAGAAGATTTTTCATTCAGTTTTGAGAGTCCAAAAATAGGATGGTTTTCAAATTGATCTTTTGTTTATCAAATTATTGTGGATAGTTTGTGAAGCATATGTTCACCCAATGAAAGTATTTTGAGAGACTAATGTGATCAAACTGCCAGATTTTCTTAGCATGAGTAGACAAGAATTCTCATCCCTTATTAGTCTGACTGACTTTCTTTGTGGTGGGGCTGTCTCTACCTGTTATAGCCTTTCAGCCAGCATCCATAGAGCTTTATCCAGCAAATGGGTGCTTTAGAAATACATCCATTTCTGTGGTTTTCGATTATTCAACTGTCCACTGTTTGATGCGGCTTAAAACTGGATGCAGTTGGATGTATGAGGTACTGGTGCCACAGCTCCAACTTTCCATGAGGGTCGTGTCCTGCTTCATTCTCTCGTTGGTAGTGTTTTGCAAGCTCTTAGGTCTAGTATATAGCAAGCAGATGGAATAGTCCTTTTTATAATACAATATATTAGCGTTTTTACACTTTCTGTATCCGATTGAATGCTTAAAAGATGTATTTTTGCTTCTCAAGTAAGCAGCAGAGTATCTCAAAAAGTTTTTCATAACTCAAACTAATTTGGGATTGAAAAAACTAGGAATAAGAACTAAACCCTACAAAATATGGTTATATCTAACAGTCAGAGTTAAAGATGTTTTGTGTCTGCTAATTAGGAACTGGACCAAAATCCTGTCCGGTCACAGTATAAAAACCGGATGAAAAGAAACAGGAAATTGTCTGCTTCAACCAAAAACCGGTGACTTGGTCACGAATTTTCCGGGTTTCACAATTGATATTTTTGCTTAAAAAAATGTAGGATGAAGAAGAGAATGCCTTACTGCCATTTCTTGCCGCCTAATAGCCACCGGAGCTCCAATATCTCTTTGGCGAAGCCCTTGTACTTGGTTTCAGTCAAAGCATCCAAATCCAAATTCAAAACTAATCTTAAACGAAATTATTTATGTAGATGTACACAAATAGAAACAAAAGTATTTATGTAGATGTATTAAAGAGAAGACAAAAATTGAAGGGAAGAAGTGGCCACAGATTGAATAAATTGAACCTGGAACTTCTGCTGACATATTCATTTTAGGGTTTGGTTATATGAACTATAATATGTTTTGGCCCATTTAATTTTATCACTTAATGTTAAATTGCTCTATAAATAATAAATTTTATGAATTTTGCAATTCTATTTAAATTAATAGAAATTTTTAATGTAAGATATAATTTATTTATTAATTATTTTAACTCCGAGTTGACCCTGGTTGGACTGTTTGACCGTTGACCAACTTTTTCGGGTTGAGGATTGGGCTGGGTTTTAGAAAATTGGTTAATTCTATTAACTAGAAACTTACAGAGTGGCTCTTTTCCTGTAATTTTCTGTATACATTTCAATGTATAATCGTAGTAAAATAATTGTTACACAAAAAATACAACCTCATCAACTCTGTTTTTCCAACTTGTAATCAGAGCTTTTCCCTGACTTTTCAATGGCTATCCCCCCACTGAGTACTTGCAGATATAGTAACCGTACCCGAAATTTCATAATCCATCTTTCATTTTGGCCATTCAGACTATTAATTCAGCTAGATTTCATGGACACTTGTGTTATCTTGCTTTGAGGTGGACTTTCGTGATTGTTCAAGGATATGATCAAATATAGTCCATACCCTTTTTCTTGGTCATTCTAACATGTTTCAGTCTTTATTTATTTTTTATTTGTTTTATCTTATTTCTCCATCCTATTTTGTTTGCTACCATAGTGAACTCGGACTTCTCTCTGACTTCTTTCACTTCTTCAAGAACACTTTCGAAAACTCTAATTCCATGTCTTGAGAGCTTTTTCATTGTTCAGTATTAGCATTTGGTACATTGTTATCAAAATAGGGAAGGTCATATTCACCATGCTTAATCTACAATCTCTGATATTTTGTATGGTTTTGCAGTAAAATATCATTTTCAAGTGCATGAATTCAGTAAAAAACCTCTTGAGGAATTCTCTCTTCTAATTTTATTTAGTATGGCTAACATAATTTCCCAATTCCATTTTATTATGGTCGGCTGCACTTTTGTAAATAAATAGTACTGTGTTCTCCAGGATGGGCCTGACATCCTCATCTGCGACGAGGCCCATATGATCAAGAACACCAGAGCTGATACTACCCATGCATTGAAACAAGTGAAAAGCCAGAGAAGGATTGCGTTGACTGGATCGCCTCTTCAAAACAATTTGATGGAATACTATTGTGTATGACTTGCCATATATCTGATTTTGGATTTAGGAGTCTGTATCTTATTCTCCATCCTCACCAATTTGTCTTCTATCACACAGATGGTTGATTTTGTTAGAGAAGGATTTCTTGGTAGCAGCCATGAGTTTAGAAATCGGTAAGGCTCTTAGTTTATATTCATTTTATTTTTATATTCCCTGAGGCTTTATTTTCATGTTTCCTCATCATCCTTGTGCTGAACGGCAGTTACCAAAATCCAATAGAAAATGGCCAGCATACCAATTCTACTGCAGAAGACGTGAAGATAATGAATCAAAGATCCCATGTTCTGTATGAACAGTTAAAAGGATTTGTTCAAAGGATGGACATGAGCGTTGTTAAAAAGGATTTACCTCCAAAAACTGTATTTGTAATAGCTGTAAAGCTATCTCATTTGCAAAGACAGTTGTATAAAAGATTTCTTGACGTGCATGGTTTCACAAAGGACAAGGTTTCTGGTGAGAAGATAATAAAGAGATCTTTTTTTGCTGGGTACCAGGCCTTAGCTCAGGTATATTCCCTGTTTTGCGTGATTTTTGGCCCTTTGTTTCATTTTCTTGATTTCCCAACACATACTTCCATGTATTACACGTTTGTTGGGAGAAAGAAACCTGGATTGACAATTTTCAACATTGTGCTTTCATGTACTTTATTCTTACAATTTATTTTAAGAAAATATAATTTTCTCATCAAATTGCAAATTACTGCCGCTGGTTATAATTTTAAAAACACGAGAAAGAATGAAAGGTATTGGAGTAATTATTGCTTGTCACATTAAAAATATCTAAAGTAATTTATTTTCAGATTCTGTCTACTTACACATGCTCTTTGTTGCTCCAGTCGTGCACGGATGTATTAAGAAAGACAAATTTGCTGATCCTAATATTAGATTAACGTGCATATATTTATACTTTTGGTTGTTTTGCTGACGGTATTGTAATCAAATGTAAGTTATAGTCATGAGCCCTATCATACTTGTTCAGTTGTTTCTCTCTTTCTAATTTGTTTCCTTTCCATGCTTGTATTATTTATTAATATGATATGTTGTGCCTGTTTTCCTTCTCAGATGTATTTTATTTTTGTACTAAATATGTTTCCTAGAGGCAGAGGATTATAATTAGTTGTAAACAGATAATGATAGATA
The DNA here is from genome assembly GCA_035079005.1 of Fraxinus americana. Taxonomy (NCBI): domain Eukaryota; kingdom Viridiplantae; phylum Streptophyta; class Magnoliopsida; order Lamiales; family Oleaceae; genus Fraxinus; species Fraxinus americana. The sequence continues at coordinate 22,233,296 of CM068713.1, forward strand.
TTCAATTTTTTTACTAGTAAACTTAGCCAAGTTTGGTCTTTTAAGTATTATAAATTTTATAGTGACATCCTGTCTAAGAGGAAATTGGCTCAATGGAGAGGACTTGGTCTAATAAGCTCAAACTTTCAGCTTGCAGTTGAGGAATAATGGTGTAGGGTTCTCAAACGTCTAATTTCATCAACCGGGCCACAAGAATTTCATTAACCTGCTACTTTAGATTTTTACTAGCTTTCTGGCAAACCGATACAAGTGTCCCCAAAACCAGTTTGGAAGGCAGGAACCCAGTTTCTAGTTTGAATGGATCGGTTGCGTTTGGGTTTGATATCTGCCATAAAAATATCAACAATAATTCTCAAAAGTTAAGGACTTTCAGTTTGTAACCAAGATTCATTTCCTAATAATTAGGATTAGAAAGTCGCCAGCCTTTGATCTTGCCAATTTCATAATTTTTAGGTGATAGAAAATTATTTGATTTTAAACAATCTACTTGTTCGCGTGAAACCCGCAAGCGTACGGGGTCGTTGTACAAGTAATAATATTTGTAAGTTAAGAGTATCATTCCCACGAGGAATAATGTCTAATTTGTAGTACAATAGTTACTATTAAATTCGAAATATGGTAATATAAAAAAAAGAGATGATTTGTATGTAATCTATATTAATCATAAACTAACAAAACAAATAAAGTGTTTATCCTTTTTTTTTGATAGATAATCGGAAAATTTTATTAATCAAGGAAGAATACACAGGAAGTGTATTATCAGTTTAAACAAGAAAGAAAAGATATGAAATTAGGCAGTCCCTCTATAGGATTGCTAGTCGCTGCATTAAACCTATACAAAGTCAGATAAAACAAATCCATATCGCCTGAGCATCTGCAAAACAAATCCCTAGTTAACATAATCATAAGCCTTTTGAATGTTGAGCTTACATAACATTCTTGGAACCCGCATTCATTAATTTCCTTTCCAACATTTATCACCTTTCTTGTGCGCATGTCCTCGGGGAAATTCTTAGCAACATAGTGTACACCTTTAGTGATCTTACTGTTTGGAAGGAGATTACACGAAAGTCTTGGATCATGTTAAGCTGAATCAACTGAGATAGTACTTGAGAAAGGAATACATCCTTTTTCCAGCAATCGAGGGTCGAGACTATCGGCATTTTTCATTTCTCTCTACCTGAGGAGCATAATAAAAATAAATATAAAAAAATGAAGGAGCATAAGAAACATATAAATTTGAGTGGCTAGTTATGTGATTCATTGCACCAAAATCAATTGTCCATGAATAGTATTAAAGGGAAGCAAAATTTTAAGCTCATAGAATGAGCAAATGCAGAGAAAGATGAGTTAACCCGCTGGAACAGACAAAAAAGGAAGCACAATTGAGTTAGAAAGTGATCTGTGATAAATAAGATAACAAATGAGAGTTCAACTACATTAAAGCTATCCAAAGTAGGCTTGAAAGAGTCAAGACATGGCCTAGAACAGTGTAAAATGGTCAAAAGAAGAAGAAACTGGCATTGAATAGGTACGAATCTACCCAAAAAAAAAAAAACTGAACCAACATCAAGAACTTCTCATCTGGATTGGAAATGTGCTGAGTCGGCCTGTATGCAGGATGCAAATGTCGAGAAATAGGTTGGAACAACCTCAAAATAGGCTGGATGGAGAAGAAACAGCCCTGTTTGCTGAAGTGCAGATTTCCAGCATAAAACAGCGTATATAAAGACCAAAATTCCGGAAATTATGACGGAGAAATAAATTAGCCAAAGCCCTGCTCTATTACCATATGAAAATTTCTATATTTCATTTCATTATAGTAAACAATACAAAGGAACAGTTCTATTTATACAAAAAAAAAACATATTAACATAATTTTCTCATACAGTTAAGCAAACTATGATGCACAATATTCTCAAAATCGTACTGACATGACACGTCTCGTATACGTTAATTAAATTCTTTAAAAATTTTCATTTATATAGTAAAAATTTAGTTTTAGACTCGTTATTAATTTTTCTTGTTGAAATATTTTAAATATGAGTACCAAATTGTTATTTAATAATAACTTTGAGTATTTCTGATAAAGAAAGAAAAATGACCATGTTAGATAGTCCAAGTAGTGTCGGTACATGTGTAGGACACAAGCACGTCATCCTAGTTGAAGTTTCCGTGCATCACAAGTTGCAAACTTCATTCTACTACATTACTCTTTAATGTATTTATAGAGTTTGATTTCTTTTAACTCTGATGAGCATTTTGACTCCTCATTTTGTTATGTAAGTCGTGGTTGAGTGTTTTGTAGACAAACTTACCTAATCTCTTGTTCATGTACTTTTCTACATTCATCATTGGTCGTAGTAACTGTTTTTGTAATTGGTGTCTATATCTGCTTGATATGGTAACGTATATAGAATGTAATGACTCTCACAGTATATTTTCGCATATACGAATGCCTATTATTGGGGCCATTATCAAAATTATTTTGAGGTGTTACTTTTTATATTTTTATTTGACTGGTCTACCATTCTCAATTTATACATAAGTTTAACAATTATAATTTGTTCACTGTAGATATGGAACCATCCTGGAATTTTACAACTGATGAAAGATAACAAAGACTATGGTAAATGTGAGGATGTAGAAAATTTTCTTGCAGATGACAGCTCAAGTGATGAGAATGTGGAGTACAATAATATGATTTCTAGAGGTATTTTTGAACATGCACTATACTCATATATATATAATGTATCAATTTTTGTTTATTTTTTATTTTTTTAAATTCATGTTTTTTTTGGATTTAATGCACTCCATAATATAGGAGAACTCTTCCATTCCCCAACTCCTTCACATGAGATTTAAACATGTAATTGGTTGCAGGCAGCTTGATAGCTTATCTGCCACGTGCAGTTTCTTTTTGATAAAATTTTTTTTCAGCACGCATATTTAATTCCTCAATTATTTATTTTATCTTCTAAATATTCTGAGATCCATATCTTCTCAGATACTATGCACAGTTGACAGGGATTTCATTTACAGTTTTATTGGTTTTGTTCGCTTGATTCTCCACACGCCCCCCCCCCCCCCCCCCCCCCCAACCAAATCTGCCTATTGAATGTGCTTTTTATTCTATTTCCTCTTTTAGTGTCAATATACTGTGACATCCATGTCAACAAACCATGTTATAGCTGCATCACTCTGAAGTGATTTATTGAAATATGGTGTCTGGGGGATGTTAGCTTGACACACAAGGATGCATGTCAAAGATCTACTTGTTTGTTAGATACTCATGTCCACAAAGACTTGTTGCGTACATAGAAGATCCTGTCTTTCCACTCATCTATGCCAATGAAAAAGGGTCATATCCTTTTTACTTATCTCATTCCCATGATTTTAACTTGACCTTTTCCTCTAAACTAAACGTTAAATATTAGTTCCGACGCTTTTCCTCGTCTTTGCATCTATCTTCTTTTGTTAAAATTGTCCAAGCCATCAAACAACCAGTTCTCCCCCAATTTCTATTTTAGGGTAGGTTTTAACCAATTCATGAATATACTGATTTCTCTGCAATATATGCATTTATTTCATATATTCTTTCCGGCATATGTAATCTGCACGACCAAATAAACGAGTGTCAATTTGCAAGAACATGCTGTCGTTTACTTGTTCCAAGTTTGGAGTTCGGGGGTCATGACTCAGTTGAACAGATTCATACATGATCTTTAGTGTGGATGGTTGAGCACCCTTACGGTCATCATTTCAAGCAATTTACTGTCCTTCTATACCTGCATGTTTTAGTAGTATAGCCTTCAATTAGTATGAAAGTTTGAGATGGTTATTCAAAAATAGTTACCTTGTTTCTCATGATTTAATATAGAGGTAAAACCTTGATTCATTTCATTTTTTAGTGCTTCAATAATTGGTTAATTTGCATGACTTTCAGTATTGGAATAGCCAGATGCAGTTATAATTTTCTGTTTAGAGCTTGTTAATTTTAGAAGGCAATAACATGTTTCGGCTTCTTGTGACAAATCAATTTGGTAGCCAATATACGACATGCAAACATTTATTGCACCTTTTCTAGTGTGAATACTTCTATGTATACTACTACTTCACTGTGAGTCTTTTACTAACACTTGCTTTGTTGGTTCCCTTTTGATACTTTTCTCTTCTATCTTTGTACTTCCATTTTGTACTTTAGTTTAAATCATATTGACATTTACCCAAGAGGAGCAGGGTTAATGTTTGTGACTTGCTGTTTGCATTTTTTTTTCACAGTCCCTTGATAGGCTCACTCTCATTTTTCCTGCTATATCTTATTGAGATTCCCATGTTTCTTGCAGAGAAACAGGTTAATCCTCCCAGGAAAAATGATAATGGATTTCTTCATGAGGTGTGTGCAATGCTTTCTTAATGTGCCCTTTTTCCCCTCCCCAAGGGAAAATTGCCTTTGCTTGATATAATACTGTATGCATAGTAGTATCCATCTTTTGTGTTATCTGGTAAGTCATCTCTGAATTAATTGTAGCTTTTTTATATTTTCATAACCATGTAATTAACCTGGTCAATTACTTCCGAGTTCTTTTCCTCGTTCTTTACCAAATTTGTTTAATCCAACATTCTGCTAACAGGATTGGTGGAGAGATCTCCTTCAGGACAATAACTATAAGGAGGTTGATTACAGTGGCAAAATGGTTTTGCTACTTGATATCCTAACAATGAGCTCCAATATGGGTGATAAGGCGCTGGTATTTAGCCAGAGTTTATCAACTTTGGATCTAATTGAGTTTTATCTCTCAAAATTGCTTCGTCCTGGGAAAAAGGGAAAATGTTGGAAAAAAGGGAAGGACTGGTACAGGTGTGTATACAGCATTATAAGCATTCCAAAACTTATATATCCTTTGTGGTAGTTAAATAAAAATTGTCATAACTCATTTAACATTACTATTTAGTTTTGAAGTCATCAACTTTTTGCCTTGATATTTAATTAATTTATTATATGCATTTCATATCATACTGGGTATTGTCTATGCCATTTATTTTCTTATATTATAGGCATGGAATCGTCCTCACAAAGTTGTTATGGGCTCAAAAAATAAGATGACTCGTTAGCTTTCTGCTGCTCAATTCTTTTTGCTTAAATTTGACATCCGTCTTGAGATGTTTCATTTCCTTTTTATTTCCCGAAGAAATTTATATATTGACTATACACAGTGTCAGTTACCTAAAGAAATAATGTCTTCACCCAGGTACAATTTTGTTATATACTCCCTCCGTCCCAATTATATAGGCTTGTTTGGTTTTTCACACGGATTAAGAAAACTTATTTAATATCATTGGAAAATTAATTTTTGCCAAGATCTTTCCTAGTTTACCCCTATTTAATTTTCAGTGGGTAAAACTAAATTATTGTTGGAATTCATAAAGAATTTGAATTTTCAAGAAGTTTGCATATTAAGTGGGGAAAATTTAATAAGGGTATATTAGTAAAAGAACACAATAAAATATTCTACATTAGGAAACAAGCCTATATATTTGGGACAAGAGAAAAAGGAAACCCAGCCTATATAATTGGGACGGAGGGAGTAGTATTTGTAATTTGACAGCGTGATATACTGGTTAACCCTTCCTGAAAACCACTTCTTTGTAATGGATGGAGATACTTTTGTGTAGAATGCAATATACCCGGTCCTCTTTAATACAACGTAGTACACCTAAATTTTTGTTTATAGCAATTGTATGAGCTTGACTAGTGAGCTTCAATTCCTCTTTTTTGTGCGAGGGAACAAAGAAATGTGAAGTGACAAATAACTCGAGTGATGAAATTATTTGATCAATTTCCAATCTTGAAGTTTTTGTTGCCATGCCATTTCAACAGACATTAGAAAAATCTTAAATGGCTATATTTCTTGTGAATTATTGAGTTCCTCGGTTCTTCCATGCACATATTTATATGCTCTTGTTGTAACAGGTATTTTAGTGACTGAGATATAGTTGACGTCTCCATTTAGATTGCTTTCAACTGAAAGTCGTTCTTTTCATGATTTTGATAGAAGATTCATTTGTTTTCCAACAGGTTTGATGGACGAACGGAGAGCTTTGAGAGGCAGAAACTTGTCGAGAGGTTCAATGAGCCTTCAAATAGAAGGGTCAAATGCACTTTGATATCTACAAGGGCTGGCTCTCTGGGCATCAACCTTCATGCTGCTAACCGAGTAATTATTGTCGATGGCTCTTGGAACCCAACATATGATCTTCAAGCTATATATCGGGTTTGGAGGTGCGTTTATGTCACAATCTTCTTTCTAGCGAAGACATAAGCATCGTTGAAGTGTGTTAACATATAGGGCTTCATGCTGTGCAGATATGGCCAAACAAAGTCTGTCTTTGCATATCGTTTGCTGGCACATGGAACAATGGAGGAAAAGATTTATAAGCGTCAGGTAGTGAGAGATAAAAGTGTTTTTACATGAGTTCATAATTCATATAATAGCTTAGTGAAGAACAATTCAACAGGTTACTAAGGAAGGTCTTGCAGCAAGGGTGGTTGATAGGCAACAGGTACATAGAACAATGTCTAAAGAAGAAATGTTGCATCTGTTTGACTTTGGCGATGATGAAAATGCTGACACAATGCCTGAGTTGGTTCAAGAGGCTGAAGTTACTACTGAATCAAATGCAGCTTCTGACACAAAGCCTGAGCTGGTTCGAGAGACTGGAGGCACCACTGAATCAAATACAGCTGCTGACACAATGCCTGAGTTGGTTCAAGAGGCTGTTGTTACGACTGAATCGAATACAACTTGTCACGTGGGAAGCTATTTGAAGCAGAAACTGCCACTTCTTAATGGAAACTCATCTGCTGACAAATTAATGCAAAGCTTGATTAGCAGGCACCATCCCAGGTAAACTTGTTTTCCTTGTGTACTTTGTAACTCCAAATGATGTTTTATATTTCGGTACATAATGCTACTTTTGTTGTTAAATGCTGTATAAGATCACATATCTAAGAGGCCCATGTTGCATCTATTTGTTTTTGTGGTGAAAAGCGTCTTATTATTAAAAAAGAGTGAATACATATACAACCAAAACCAATATTATGAAAATTGGAGCGGACCTGTCAGTTCAAATGGAAAAACCGGGAACTTGGCCGGAATTAGTCCAGTTAGGCATTGAAAACCACTTCTTTAAAAACTGGTGTCAAACTTGTTAAACGGTGGTTAAACCTTGAACCGGTTGACCCGGACAAGGTTTTCCCGAGTCCATTGTTTAGGTGGGAAAAACAAATGAAAAATTACCTATATCATTCTTCAATCTGTAGTAGTTTTGTCCAGATATGAAATTTACCTTGCCTTTTGCTATACTAGAAATGTTATTGCTTAATTTCTCCTTATTTTGCTTTTCTTCTTTCTATTTTTCCCTCTCTCACTCGAAACATTTTTCTCCTTCTCCATTGGCAGCACTTAGTATCTGTTTACCCTAATTCTGATGAAGTGAAAGAGATAAAAACGAGGCTTTGGCCCGTTACTTTCTTCTTGAGGTTCTGGCCCATTACAAATGAAGATTCACTTTTGTGTTTATCACTTTCTTTTTCCTTTTTTCTTTTGTTTTACTATTATTTTCTTTATATAGTAAATTAAGAATAAATTTAGTTATTCATTATATCAAATTATAAATTAATATATTTGCTAATTGCACAATTAATTTACATTTGTTGAATTGATTATTAGACTTCAACTTAGAGCATGTTTGAGTCACATTCTATTGTAAGAATGCATTTTGGAATAATTGATTGATAGCGTATGCGTGGTTAAAAAATAAGGAAAATTTGTGGATTTACGTATAATATTATTTTATTGAAAAATGTGTTGTTGAAAGAGAGAGTGAAAAAAGTATTTTGATAAAAATGGGGATAAACAAGCCCTTATATGTATTTGTAATGATTTATAATAAATGTATTTAATTATTCATTCAACCGGTTTGACCTTGGTTGAACCTTTCAACCCTTAACCCTGGTTGAACCTTTTAACCCTTGACCCTTAAGCTTTTCTGGGTCCATGTCTGGTTCGATTTTCAAAACATTGTATACAACACATATCACCTAATTTGGAAAAGTCTAAAAATTATATCACTCCATTCAGTCAAGGGATTAACCTATACAACACATATCGCCTAATTTGGAAAAGTCTAAAAATTATATCACTCCATTCAGTCAAGGGATTAACCTAACAGTAACTGACTGGACGATAATTTTGAAATATTTTACAGTTGTACTGATTTCCTTGTTTCCTAAAATACACAGATTTTCTAAGATTCAGGATATCATCAACATTCCAACTATCTTCCTCAAGCTGATGAATAGATATTATCCATTCCCAGTTTGCTTGTGATTGTTAAAATGAAGGATTTGTTAGTCCCTTAGTTAAGATGTCTGCAAGTCGTCCACTTGTTGAAACGCGTGGTGTGCTCTTTTATGAAATGCCAGTCTACTTCCACGTGTTTAGTTTGGTCATGTTGATCTAGATCGTGATTCATGAGCAATAACGGTAGCTGACTTGTTATAAGAATAAAGTTTTGTTGTTCCCTGCCATTTGATTTTTAGATCTTCAAGAATGATTTTCAGCCATAAAGTTTTTACTGATTCCATGTGCCATGGCTCTAAATTCAGCTTGTGCACTTGATCTTGCCACAACTTCTTGTTTCTTGCTTCTCCATGTTACCAAGTTTCCTCCAAATAAGTACAATAGCCTGAGGTTGATCTCCGAAGCACAAAAACCTGCCCAATGTGCATCTGTACAAGCTTCTAAACACAATTCTGCATTCTTTTTGAACATTATCCCTTTTACTGGGCTAGATTTCATTTAAGATAGCACAGGATCCTGTAAACTGCTTGGAGATGTGTCTCTTTTGGGTTGTGCATGAATTGACTTACTACAGTTACAACATAGGATATATCCGGCTGTGTTTGTGATATATGTATCAGTTTGCACAGGATCCTGTAAACTGCTTGGAGATGTGTCTCTTTTGGGTTGTGCATGAATTGACTTGCTACAGTTACAACATAGGATATATCCGGCTGTGTTTGTGATATATGTATCAGTTTGCCTACTAACACCCGGTACCTCCCTTGGCCTATTGTTGCTTCCTTATCTGCTTGACTATGCATATGATTCTCTTCAATAGGTGTAGTAGTGGGTTTACTCTCCATCATGCTTGTTTCCTTAAGGAGATCGAGTACATACTTTTGTTGTGATACAATAATTTCATCCTTTGAATGTGCCACTTCAATTCCCAAGAAGTATCTAAGTTTATCATGTTCCTTTATCTCAAATTCCTTTGCTACTTTTTTCTGTAGAAAGTCTTTTCTTCTGCATCATTACCTGTTACAATTATATCATCAACATACTTTTCAACTGCATACTTTGTTCTTACCAAAATTCTGATCAAAACTTGGTGGAGCCTCCATATACACCATGCGCAAAATAGCATTTTTTTTTTTTTTACCTATTAAGAATAGCTGCTGAAGATAATAAAACCTGCATAGATTCATTTTTGCCACTGGTGCAAAAGTTTCTTGATGGTCCACCTCATAGGTTTGAGTATACCCTCTAGCTACCAATCTAGCTTTATATCTCTGTAAGGTCCCATCAGCTTTATATTTAATAGTCCATTTACACCCCTACTCGCCTTTTTCTATCGGGAAGATCAGCAACTTCACATGTTTGATTTTTTTATTCGGTGCCCCCATCTCCTCAACCGTGACATTTCTCCTGTTCTTATCTGTTGGAAATAAATCCCACATCGCCTGTGGACAATATCTTGAGCCAGCTTATAAAACAATGTGGCAAACCTCTCTTGCTGAACAGGTTTTGTGAGATGAGTTAGGCCCATAAATTTTTACATGGTATCAGAGCCTACCACAGGATTGATGTGGGCCCACACTACTTATCCCGTGACAAGGACCAGAAAAAATTACTGGTCTGCACGTGAGGGAGGGTGTTGGAAATAAATCCCACATCGCCTGTGGACAATATCTTGAGCCAACTTATAAAACAATGTGGCAAACCTCTCTTGCTGAACCGGTTTTGTGAGATGAATTAGGCCCATAAATTTCTACATTATTTATAAGCTTCATTTAAAGTTTGGGGTATTTCAATTTAATTCAATTGAGTGAGAGAGGTTTTATGCGCTGGGGATAATTTCTCGAAGAATATGAAGTGAGATGTGGGATGTTGAGTGCATTTTCTAGTTCTTTTCTAATGGCAATGGGTAGTTCTAAGTTATCAATTGTGGGAGAAGCCGAAAGAAGTTCAGTACCTCGTATTGTCTTGGACTCTTGGACCTGCATTGGTTCGGGAATGGTCACTTTTCTCCTGGAGTAAACTTCAAGTGGTTGGGTAGCAATGAGACCAGACTCGGATGACAGATTCTGGTTCAACAAATTGCAGGGTGACAGAATCAGTTTCAATAGAAACAACTGTTAGAATTTCTGTAGCTTCTATAGGAGAAGCTGGTTCAGTTTTAACAGAAACAATTGCTAGAATTTTTTGTTGCGTCTACAGGAGTTGATGTATTCAGTGGTCCGTTTCTCAAATTTCGGTGTAATAGATCTTGCAGGAAATTCATAAAGGAAGACGTCCTTATCTTCCATAGATGATGGCTCTCCCTGAAGATGAGGATTTTGGAAGAAAGATTTTCAGCAAATGTGACTTCTATGGATATGAAAAACTTTTTTGAAGGTGGATGATAACATTTGTAACCTTTTTTCGTGGCAGAGTAATCTTCAAAGACACATTTTAAAGCCCTTGGAACAAGTTTCCTGTAATTGTGAGCATGAATATGTATAAAAGATGCACATATCCAAAAATCTTGGGAGGTAGTTTGCAGAAACCATTGATATCTGTGGAAAAACTGGAGAACACATTCATGGGACTCTTGAAACCAATACTCTGGAAGGCATTCATATTTATTAAGTGGGTTGCCATTAAAACACAGCTTCACCTCAATATGACTTGGGAAAACTGGTTTGAAACAAAAGAGCCCTAGAAACTTGACTAGGTTTCTTACAGTATGTATACCACTGCTAGGTAGTCTGGAAAACTCATCCTTACCTGTCTCTGCATTGTGGTCCTGCCCTACACGACTTGAGGATTCTGGTGTACTCCTGTTGTTTATATTGGATTGCTGATGGTTGAATTTGAAGAGTTCAAGTGGCTGTGACTGAAGGGTTAATATCCAATTATCTTAGGCATATTGAAAAGGGAGTATGGAACATAAAAATGACAATGAAGGACATATGGTTTTTCTAACAAATCTCAGCAATGGATGCTGTAAAATAAAATCAGCAGAACTCCCGATGAGCGAAGACTCTGATACCATGTGGTGAAAAGAGATAATTCTTATTATCAAATCAGAGTGAATATATATGCTGCACATATCACTTAATTTGGAAAAGAAGTAAAAATTATATCAATCCCTTCAACCAAGGGATTAGCCTAACAGTAACTGACTGAACTATAATTTTGAAATATTACAGTTGTACTGATTTCCTTAGATACAGATTGGTTTCCTAAAATACACAGATTTCCTAAGGTTCAGGAAATCTTCAACACTCCCAACAGTTTTTTCCTTTTCTATTTAATGGAGTTAAACTAAAAATTCTATCAGTGAATGAGAAGTGAAAGAAAGTGGTTAGTCAAAAGCTAGAACTATATGAGTGTCGCTGGAGAAGAAAATCTATGTAGGGATCACTTCTAGCTTGTTTGGCTCTAGTTGGATTGATGCAACTTGTGATGCTTGCAGTCTGCTATATTGGAATCATTTCACATTTCAAACTTTGATCTTAGATTTTTATCCATTAGAAATTTGTTTATCTTTTCATTGCCTCTTCCATCACCTTGACACGTAGCAACAAATTTACTTGTTACCTCAATAATTCACGTTGACATGTTAAGATCAATCGTTTCCTTTGTTCTGAAATTTACAATTTTTTTCCTTCACTTTTTGTTTACGCCAGTTTATGTCTTCTGTATAGGCTCCTTTCTCTTTCTATCAAATTGCATTAACATGGCATTCGGGTTTGTTCCTTCTGTACTTTGGCCTTTTATCACGGTGGTATGAAATGTGCTACTAGAGTTCCTTGATTTTTTAGGTTAAATATTAAAAATCGGATTCATGTGTGCTAGCAGAATATATTTTCTTGAAAACATTGCGGTGACGATTTTAGTATATCATCAGCTCCTTTTCTTGTTATATTCTGATGTCATATTCCAGTCACATTATCAGTATTGGAAGCTGCTAAATACTAACCAAAATATTCTTATCAACACATTGTCCAACAAACTCTTCATTGATCTATAAACTTTCAGGAAACTTCCCTCATGCATCTTTGATCATTACAGCTATATAACACACTACAATAAATAATTGAGGCACAACCATGTACAGTTCAACCTCTGTTAATAATGCCAAATGTTTAATAGAAAAGTGTATTGGGATAATGTTATCGGATTGGATGATGCAGTGCAAAGTTTTCAGCAACCAGCTACATTATGTTTTCAAACTTCTATAAGTTTTATGATTTCCTTAGTTTTCAAACTTCTATAAGGTGGACATACTTGGCCTTAAAGGACCATCCTAGGACCCAAAGCAAAATCTAGCCCAGTCGTGGTCAATACTCTGGTGTATATCAAATGTTTGCTTCAATTATTTTTCCAAGGCATAGGGACTGTTTTTGGTACTTTTTGCGATTTCAGTAATCCAATGGTAATTTTAGATTTTCACCTTACATTAGGATTTTATTTATGGTGATTTCTAGATTCTCCTCTAAAGTTCTGTTTACAAATATATTTGAGCTCATTATTTCTGTATACAAATGATAACTGGATGATTTTAATATGCTCTCTATGAATCCTTGAAGTCACCGCAACGCAGGAACTTAGGTACACATATTTCATGTCATGTGTCCCATCCTTACCTAATGGAACATCTGTTTTTATATAGCCATCCTTAAACTGGAGATATGATTGAGAACCACATGGCTTCACTTTATAATACCATTTAGATTCCACTACCTGATTTGGGTTTGCAAATTTTCAAGTTGAACCCTTCGTCCCTGGCAGCTGCTAATGAATACTTGATCTTTAATAAAAAAGATGACAATGTTTCCTGGATATTTATTAAGAGTAATTACATGCAACAAAAGCATTTCCTATCTGAGCAAACAAATAAAATACCTTGTTCTAATAGTTGTCTCCATTTTTATATCAACCTTTATTTTCTCTTAGTCATGGAATAGATTTGGATTTATTTAATAATTCTGTTGTTTTGATATCTACATGCTTTTACCTCGTAATTTGTCTAACCAGATAGTTTTACTTTTAGATGGATTTCAAACTACCATGAGCACGAGACTCTCCTTCAAGAAAATGAAGATGAAAAGCTCTCGAAAGAGGAACAGGACATGGCTTGGGAAGTATATCAGAAAACCCTTGAATGGGAGGAGGTGCGACGAGGTTTGCCAGATGAATGCGCCTTTGAACAGCAAACCTTTGTTGCTGGATCTGCATTGGAACAGCAAAAGCTCGTTGCTGAATCTGTATTTGACCGAAAACGCGTGCCTTCTACCTCTGCTCCCAAGAACGACAAGCTCACACAAACCATGGAGCGTATACGAAATCGTATGGTGCTTCGTAAGTGCACGAACCTTTCACATTTGCTGACTCTGAGGAGTCAAGGTACAAAAAGGGGATGCAGCACTGTATGTGGGGAATGTGGTGAAGAAATTCGTTGGGAGGACCTCAATCGGGATGGCAGACTGGGTTAATAATTCTTTTGGTTTTAATCCATTACAACCCCATATTCCTTTTTTTGTTTATAATTTAACATCGTTTTGACATCGATTGTCAAAAGATTTTTTGTAAGTTCAAAGTTTTGCATTTGAGCAAAGCTGTGAAAAGACCCATTTTCGCCAGTCCATCTGTATTACAATTGTAGGGGTTGATAGAAAAAAACTTGGGTTTTGTTTTTTGGGGGGGGTCATAATTGGCTGGATAACATTGTCTGAAAGGAACAATTATTCCCTTTTGATATGTATAAATGATCATAAATGTTATATATAGTATCTGAAGGCAGGCTTTTCCTTAGAGTTTAGAAAACTGCTTTTATCTTTCCATATACCAATAAAGCAATCACTGAACAAATTGGCACTACTGTCATACAGTTGATTGCACATGTCCTCAAAACATGAACTACATATTAATGAAATAATTTGAAGAAAGATCTAAGACAACCTTGACTTGTTCCCCTCTAGGGAAAATTAAGCTAGGTACCGTTTTTATGTGTAATCTGAATAATCTTGCCTTTTGACATTTCTTATTCTCTCTTATGATGTACGTATCCCTTTCTAATCATATGCTTCCATTCCATGTCAACAGAACCCCCAAATCGTAAAACCTCTCATCAAATCACCACAGCCAAAACATCACAGCAAACATCCAAAGCATATGTTGGACGGAATGGTCTGGGAACATTTTGCATCGAAGTTTGACTTGGATTTATCACCAATGGATACCGTTAAAGATTTGTTGCTATTTGGGTAACTAAGAGAATCATAAGGAATCTAAGATACCTGCGTGACTCCTTGTTATCTCCCATGTGCAATATCAATGTGTGTGCGCTTCATAGGATCACACGTTTGTAATAGAGACCCGATGTGACCTGAAGTCGATCAGGGAGTAAGGCCCACCCGTTGAATGTTGTTATAAAGTAGTACCTATCTGTAATTGAGTTATGCTACACTTATCGTATTTTTTTTATCAAATCTTTTACACCCCACTCACATTAGGGTTGGGGACCACAAGCCGGAATTTTTAAATATACGTGGGGGGCCGCGCTTCTGGCACACTAGATTAATTCATCTGTAATTACCTACAAAAAAGTTTAAAAGAAAGATGAAAATTTATAGTTCACTGAGTAGAGATGTACTCGTCTGATGCTGTACATATCTACATGACGTGCAAAGTGAATTATCTCAAAGTCTTAGTACGCCCTTGACACTTCATTTATTTGGCTTTGGATTCATATACAATCATTTGGCCACTACGATTCTTTCTTCTTGGCCTTGAACCCGATCTTTGGTGTGCTATGATGCTATACAATATGCATACTTCTCAAAATGAATCACTAATGAGCAACATATCACATAATCACACTCCACCATAATATAAGCTTGAAAATAAAAATAGCATGTATCATAGTTCAAAGAGCAGTAAAGGCGCAAATTTAATTTTTGCTCGTATTTCCTTGTGTATCTGCAAAATTTAGTCGTGTTTTAAGATCTTCAACACAATAATCATAAATTTGTTTAAAAAGTGCACACTATTGTGCCTAAACCTATACTTGGAGACTAATTTGTGTTGGAAATGATTTAGTGAAATGGGTAAACTTTAAGTCCCATATTGAGTGGGACCCGTACGTCGATTATAACATGACCAAAATATTCATGTTCTACTACGCGAGGTGATTAACGTGATATATTTATTTATTAAAGATCATTTAAAATTGAATGAAATATTTAATGTCAAAGTAATCCACTTGAAACTATAAACTAGTGAATAATTTGATTTATTGAAAATTTCCACACTTATCCTACATAGGAAAGTTAGGAAACCTTGGTGAGATTTATATAGTGTAAGGTTGGGAATTGAGTTTGGGCCCCAAGGGGTACTAATAGTTTTTGGAAGGGGGAAACCTATATTCTATTGGATTCAGTACAAACCCTACACCCGCGCGTCGCCGCCATCTGTCCATCCAACTCGTCATGAGCACGTGCCCAAGCTCGAGTTGGTCCGGTTCGTGTGTGGGTACGGGTGCGTCCTTGTACTATATTATCTTTTTGGACAAAATTTATTTAATTTTTGATCAAATTGTAATTAATCAAATTCTTGGGTACTTAATGAAATTATTTTTTTATTGGCTTATTTCGGGTAATTTTTGTCTGGATGGTCTGTAATTTTTTGTCTGGATGTCCATAACGAGTTCAGAAAGCCGTCTTGGGTATATCACTAGCCTTAACCTTCAATTGATGATATCCAGATCGTAAGTCGATCTTGGAAAATACTTTAGCCCCTTTTAATTGATCAAACAAATCCTCAATTCTCGGGAGAGGATACTTATTCTTGATGGTCAAACGGTTCAACTCCCGATAGTCGATACACATCCTTAAACTTCCATCTTTCTTCTTTACAAATAACAATAGTGCACCCCAAGGAGATACACTTGGTCGGATAAAGTCATTGTCTAACAACTCTTGTAACTAAACTTTCAACTCCTGAAATTCCTTTGGAGCCATTCTGTATGGAGTTTTAGATATTAGTGCCGCTCCAGGAACCAGATCTATGGTAAACTCTACTTGTCTATCCGGTGGGATACTAGGTAGATCTTCAGGAAACACATCTATAAATTCTTCTGCCACTGGTACATCCTCAATCTTTATCGTCGCTTGTTTTTCTCCTGAGATGTTCACTAGTAACCCTTGAGATGTTTCTTCTCTCAACATTCTCTCGGCTTGCAAGGTAGATACTAGTTGGAGATTGAGTTTGGTCTTTATTCCAGGGAAAGAAAATTGTTCTTCTCCTGGTTTTTGAAAAGACACTTCCTTTTCTCTACAACGAATGGTTGCATAATTACGTCCCAACCAATCCATACCCAAAATCACATCAAAATCTTTCATCTCTATCAGATATAAATTAGCTTCTAATGTTTTTCCCTCAATTTCAAGATTCACCGACTTGGCTAACTTATCAATGGTCAATGTTTCGCCCGAAGGAATGCTAACTTCTAGTGTACTCTCTGACTTATCACAACTAATACTAGCTTTAGTAATGAAAGACGTTGATACAAAAGAGTGAGTAGCTCCCGAATCAAACAGTACATAAGCAGGTGTATTGGATGTGAGTAAAATACCTGCTATTACATTTGAGTTCTCCTCTGCATCCTTCTGAGTGAGCGTAAAGACTCGTGCTTTGCCCTTCTTGTTCTGATCATTGTTATCATCCTTCTTCTGAGCAAATGTGGGACAATCCTTAGCAATATGCCCTGGTTTACCACATCGAAAACAGGCATTCTTCCCGAACAAACATTCCGCACGATGATGTTTACCACACTTAGGGCACGATGCTACTACAGGTACTATGGCCTTACTAGCACTAGCACCAGGTCTGATATTGGTTTTCTTATTTTGCCACTTACCCCTTTCTTTTTCTTGACCATTCCACTTTCTCTTCCCAACTTGTCCTTTATCCTGCTGGCCGAACAATTGACTGTGTTGCTCTGCATTAGCCTTTTGATACCAAATAGCGTGAGCTCGTTCTAACATTTCACGGTATGATGTAAAACGATGTGACATAAGAATCATGCTTATGTCTGGGTTTAACCCTTGCTCAAACCTTCGAGTCTTCTTAATTTTCGTGTCAACCAGGTGTGGAGCAAACCTTGAGAGTTGATCAAACTTTCGCTTGTAATCAGTCAGGGACATATTACCCTACTTAAGCTAAAAGAATTCGCTTTCCTTGAAATCTCTTAGAGACTGAGGAAAATACTTATCCATCACTTCCTCCTTGAACTGTTCCCAAGTTAACACCAATTGCTGCTTCTCGGGGTCCTAGTTCGAGACATCGAATCCCACCAGTGACTTGCATCATCGGTAAACATAAACTCTGCACACTGGACTTTTTGTGCATCAGTACAATTTATAAGCCGAAAAATTCGTTCCAACTTACGAAGCCATTCCTCAACTACCAGTGGACCAGATGTTCCATCGAAAGTAGGGGGCTTATGCCTTCGAAATAACTCAACAATCGAGGCATGGGTCGGGTGAGCTACAGGAGCTAGTGGTAAGGGTGGGGCTTGATTCTGATTCTGCCTTCCCACATTGTAGAAAAAAAATAATTTTTTATTAAACAAAACACGTTAAGTCTACAGAATCGACTAAACTCGTGCTCTGATACCACGCAGTAGTACCCCGACCCGCATGGGTCGAAACGTTACAAGACTAGCTTAATCTTAGTCGTAAACTTAATAATTTTCGATACCTTTAGCAGAAAGTATAAAATTTAATTTAAGAATTTAATTCAAGAATTATTTAATTCTGAACAACATCATTTCAATACTAGAACCAAATAAAAAAAATGTTTTAGAATGATTCCCCATGCTTGTATCCGTTTATTGACGTGAAGTTCTAAGTGGGGAAAAAAAATGAATGTTGCTGTTTGGCTTTCTATCTCAACACCAGTAGTCAAAAATAAATTCTTTTGCATAGCTAACATCTCCGAAATTTCATGAAATTTTACAGTAAAGTAGGAAACTCTTTATACTACAATATATCCAAAAATCAACTCCCGTCGGCAACATATGTGGTATAAAAACATTTTTTCAAAACCTCGCAACGACACAGTTTGAAAGGCAACCCAGCGCGGTTTACTTAAAGTGATATATAAAATTCTACACACATCAAATCAACATGATTTCAACTTTATACAGTAGCTAACCCATGAGACTATCAAAATCCATTGGTTTTACCCAAAAATTTCAAGTAACTATCGAGTTCTAAATTTTCAAATCCAAGGGCAGAAACTGGAAAAGAGCAACATTACCCGGCATAGTTTACTCTAAGTGACATTTAAAATTCTACCAATATCAGATTGACATGATTCCAAATTTATTCAGTAGCTAACTTATGAAGCTATCAAATACCACTCGTTTTGTTGAAAAATTCCAAGTAACGATTAAGTTATGAATTTTTAAAGTCAAGGAAGAATCTGAAAATATAATGAAACAACAACATTAAATTGCCAACACTTGGTTTTTTTGTAAACAGTAAATTGCAAGCAAATTTTTTGAAACGTACCTACCTTTAAACACAACTTATTCATAAAGAAATGTGATTAGAATAGTTCCAAATATGACATTTCATAGAAATCTATTTAAAATAACTTAAACATTTCATAATCAAATTTAAAACGTTAAATCATCGGCTTCCCCATAGCACGTTGCATCATTCTTTACTATCATCCACATCCCAAGCAAATCATATCAAATCAACCTGTAGAGAGGGAATTAACACATGAGTTTGAAACTCAATAGATGTCATCGGTGCGTTTCGTTAACAAATTATAAAATTTCGAACTATAGATTCATACCGTCGCACGTAGATGGATTTCCGGCAAAATCCAATTTCTGTGGAGTTATGATTTAACATAACGCATAGAACCGGAGAATGATCATTCAAACTATAGTAGTGTCGTAACACCGTACCTGAAGGCGCCAATTCATTCAAACTTTTAACGAAAATCATAATTTGAAAACGAAACAAACACTTGCACATCTACCTACCTTTGTTAAAAGCTTTTGAAAGTATAATGTTGGATGATTGTTGTTGCTTCCCGACGGTATCAGAACTTTTAGAAATATGCTCCTCTTCTATTCTTTTGAAAATCTTTTTCCGTGATCAAAGTGTGCACTTTCTCCTTCACACCCTTACTATTCTTTCAAACTTTACTTAACATAAATATATTTTTTTTAGAGAAAATAAGTGAAATTTCGGATTTGAGGAAATGTGTAGTTAAAAAATGATTTTCCTCTTCTTGTAATCTCCCTTTTAGTGGAAAACTAAATGGAAGAGTTATATTATCATTAATCTTGTTAAATTGAGTCTTTAACTAGGAATTTAAAGAGTTTTAAGCCCAACAAATAATTTTATAAAATACTTCATAAAAACATCTGCATGATGATTCAAATCTGGGTGGCCAATAGAAAATACCATCCAGATGACCATTGTGGCAACCCAGTTATTCATTAAATCTTTGAAATCAAATTTACTTAAACTTAATGTCTTAAAGTATTGGGTTTATAAATAACTTATGGCTTGTACTTTCATAACCCTAAATGGGCCGAGATTCCATAATTTATTTCTTAAATGGACTATACCAACCAAATTAAGAATATAAAATTTGGGACATTATATAACAAACATTAAAAAAAATGACGAAACCCCGATTACTTTTTTGAGTGAATTGTATCACTTTTTAATAAATAGTTAAGTGTAATGTCACTTTTAATATCACTTTTTCATTAAAAAAATGACATATAATATCACTTTCATTAAAAAGTGAAGTGAAATACAATGTCACTTTTATTACAAAGTGATATTTCTCACTAAAAAAGTGACAGAAATTTTTTTAAAAAGTAACAAACAATAAAAAAAGGTGATAGAAAAAGTGACAAACGTTAAAAAAGTGACATGAATTAAAAAAAAGTGACAAACGTTCAGAAAGTAACAAAAGTTTAGCCTATATTTTTGGGATAGTTTTGAAAAAATATGATAAACTTGGATTAAATGATAAATACTTAAAATTCACAGTAAAATATACGCTAAAACCTACGGACATTCATTCTTCCACAAATATTAGCCTTCAATCTCGAAAAATCAAAAAGAAAATTGAAAGAAAAAAGAGGAAATCTTCCACAATTCTAGTAAAAACGAGATCGAGGTTGCTTCAACAATTATTCTTCAAACATTGATGTATGCAAGGTGTTTGCTCAAGAAGAATGTAAATTGTGTCACTTTTCAATGAAAAAGTGATATTCTGTCACGTTTCAATGAAAAAGTGATATGATGTCACTTTTCTAAAAAAAGTCACATTATGTCATTGAAGCAATTAACTAGATATATATGTGTACATTTTTTAAAATTTAAACATATGAATTTAAATCTTATTTTGTATTAATACATATGAAAAATAAAATTTTGAACAATTAAATTAACGCATGCAAGATGTTTGTGAAAATGATAATATTTTCTCAAAAAAAAGTCACTCTCTCATTGAAGCAATTAACTAGATTCGTACGTGTGCGTTTTTTGAAATTTATGACTATTTATGATTATATTTCTCTTATACTAATTAAACATAAAACATAATTTCATTTTAGAAACACAATAACATATAAGTTGAAAGTGACACAAATTTAAAAAAAAAAAAGGATAAATTTAAATTAACAAGTAACATAACATGTCACTTTTCATTCACGTTGTTGACTAACAAATTTTATTTCGAAGCATTCATTGTAAAATTTGTAACGCATCTTTTTGATTGAAAAACCTTAACCATTGAAAAGAATGACAAGTCAAATATGATTACTAGAATTTAATTTAACAAACCAATGTCAATTACGTTTTGAATCAATATTATTAAAATTATATTTACGTCAACTTGGATTATTTCGATCATATAATCAAATATAAAAATATGATGATATTTTGAGACTCAAATGTTACACGGTGAGCCATATAAATATTTTATTAAAACAGCGTGAAAACAAATAAGAAAATTAGGGGCGGTCCCTATTGTTGATGAATTTGATTTTTTTTGTTAATATATTTGATAAATCCACATTAATCAAGGTAATAATAATTAAGGGAATAATTAAGCATGTGCAGGTGCTTAACAATAAGGAAATAATGCTCCACTTTACCGTATTAAATACGTGCAGGGAAGAGTTAAAAGATGCCAAGTGTATTAATCAATTTTTTTAGCAACATAACCGTACTTGACCTAATTTCCCCAAACTAATTTGGGCAATTTTGCGTAGGCATTTCTGCCCAGACGATAAGCAGAACACGTCCCAAAGGTTTGGGCTCTGTAATGCACGTGTTCTGCTTATCGTGTGGGCAGAAATGCCCTGTCCGTTTTGTAATTTTCTATTTCTTTTGGGGGCTTTTTTGTGCAAGTTCTGGGGACGATTTAGGGTGTATTTAAGCCAAAATTCAACCATGAGCCTCATTCTTCTTTCACTCTATTTTTCACTCGTTTTGGAGGAAAAAGGGCAAGAACTAGGGTACAAAGGAGGATGAAAAAAATCAAGAAAGTGGAGAGAGTTTAGGGAAAATTCAAGACCAAGTCATTCTTACCTTCACGATTTATATATATATATATATATATATATATATATATATATATATATATATATATATATATATATATATATTCTCTTTTTATCATTTAAACAAAATGAGCCAAGTTTTTTGTGTAGGGATTTATGATGTAGTTTAATCCAACTTTATTAATTTTAATATTTGCTCTTTAATATTAAAGTATTTATTTTATGTGTACCTATTATTGTATTTCATACCATTCATTTATTTGGCCAATAAATAATTGTGTTGAGTGATTTGTGCAATTTTTGAGAGAATATGTACATTTTAAAACAGTAGTAAATACTCTAGGTTCTTGTAAAAAATTGAGACATACTTCTAATCCTAAGTGGCCCATTGAACTATTTTTACAAAGAGTTAATGCAATTGATTATATTTTAATCGACATAAAGATATATTATGTTAAACCAATTGAATATGATCGATTTCGCTCAAGAGAGATAATTAGTTAAAATATGAAAATAGGGTCTAACATACTTAATGATCACTAATTTGTTAATTTAAGCCCCCATTTGTTTATCATTTTTCATCCATAAAAATGAAAAATATGACCGTTATCCATCATATCAAGCCATCAATTTTGAATTTCTATATTTTGTGTGGGCCCAATAACGATTATATTTTTCATTCTCATTCTATAATAATGAGAATCAAACAGGCCCTAAATGTGGAGAAATTAATTAAGTGACGATTAAGTGAAGTCATTAATCACAACTGTCTCAACATCCACATTTTCCTTAGTTTTTAGATTTTTGTTATTTTCTTTAGATTTTAAATTATTTTTATTATTTTAATATCAAATTTTATTATGTGTTTTATTGTTAAAATTAAATTAATTATTTTGTAATTAAGTAAGTGAAAGTTATTCATTTGACCCTAAAATCACATAATATGTGAATAACGTGGAATTAAAATTACCAATTAAAAACAACAAGTCACTTTTTAATTGTTCTAAATGTTTAGTCAATCACATCAATTTTATCCCATATTGAATTGCCTCAATCATAATTAAAGTAATCACTACTCTATTAAAAGAGGGGATAGCAAAGTTACTGTTCATTTTTGCACCATTGTTTTCACACTTAAACTGGTTTCAGGTTATCATTTGTGGCCGACTTTATTAACCGACTTACGTTCATTTGTAGCTGACTTACATTTCCCGCCGTATTTTCTGTTGATATTTTATGACCGACTAACATATTATTAGTCAATAAAAAACACACAAAATCCAAAAAAAAAATAAAGTTGCCGACTTACATTTTCTGCCCTATATATACAAGCATGCAAATACATTTTCTACACAGTTTCCTCTTTCTCAAAGAAAAGATTTAACAAAAAAAAAAAAAAAATTCCTCTGAAAGAAAAGATTTAACAAAAAAAAAAAAAAAAAATTCTCGATTACTGGTCTGTAGTTGATTTAGTTCTAGACTAACCATCTTGAGGTCCGTCGCGCCAAGAAGAAGATCTCCGCTCTACCTTCTCGGGAAAAAAACTCCGGTGTAAATGCCCGTGCATCGAAGTAAGTAGAATTACTCTTTTTTACCTATGTTAATTGGGATATCACTGCAATCAATGTTCAGTTTTCTTAATGAAAATTAGTGATTATAGTTATGTGATATATGGGGTTATGTAACAGCACGTTTGTAAGTTGCAATGTAAAAAGAAATGAAGGAAATAGGATGACACTAATTCTTTATTGATAACCAAAGTGCAAGAAGTCCTGCAAATTTTAAATTTTCATAAAGTCAGTTCATTAATTGTAGTTTCTGGCTATGCATTCTTTGTCTTATTTTTCTTTCGATTTGATTTCGTAAATATTTGAGTTAGTGCCTTAAATGTTTATATTACTACTGAAATGTTGTTGAAGCAGCATCGTCGTTGTTGAAGCAGCATCGTCAATATCTGAATTCCCTACCTATATGTTGTTGGATGATTTTGGTATCATATTTTGGATGATGGGTACAGAAATTAGTCAATAAAAAACACACAATACTCCCCGTGCGCGCACGGGGAGTTCAATACTCCCCGTGCGCACACGGGGAGATGGACTCTCCCCGTGCGCGCACGGGGAGATTGTCTACTCCCCGTGCGCGAACGGGGAGATCCATCTCCCCGTGCGTGCACGGGGAGTATTGAACTTCCCGTGCGCGCACGGGGAGATTTACTCGTTTTTTTTTTTTTTAAACGACAGTTATATTATTTTTTCAGAAAAAATATATACTCCTATAATTATACTACTACCTAAATATACATTATTTAATATCTTTTGAATTCGCGCACAGGATACATCAAATTTTTTTTTAAACTTCCGATTTTAAAACTACAATTTACTAATATATACTCCCTACTATAATAATACTTATAATACTACCTAAATATACATTATTTAATATATTTTAAACTCTCCGTCCCCCTAAAAATTTTTTTTTTTTTAAAAAAACAATTATATTAATTTTACTTCCAATTTTAAAACTACATGAAAAAATATATATTCCAAACCTTCAAAATTATTTTCAATAAATTTTAAATTCTATAATCAATATACAGAAAAAATTATATAATAATATTAATAATAATACCATCAACTTTCACCTACCCACTTCTCACCAACTACTTCTCACCTACCACTTCATTAACCCAACATACCTATACACAAATACCACCAATACTTCCACTCATACATTCAACCACATTCAACCAAATACTCACACGACAGCAAAGGTTATAATTTCATCTTCCCAAATACACAAATTCAACACTCACATTCCAACTTCCTGCTACAATAAAAAGGTAATTTTATCTATCAAACCAACTTACTGTAATTTTATTCACAATATTTTATTCACAAAAAGGTAACTAATATTTTAATTTTTTTATATATAATAATACTAATTGCCTAATAGTATTCTAAATATTATGGAGACTAATATTTTTCACGCAAACATTTTAAAAGTAACGTAAATGAAGTTACTATTATCCACACACCAAATGCGCATTATTTTTGTGTTATGTCGACTCATGCAATAGGAAGTGTAGGCGCAGGAAAATGTAAAACCAAACAAAACACATAGTAAAGAAACGATATCAAATTTTGAACGCGAGGAAAACAAAGGAGGCAAAAATATAAAATGAAAATTACTCTTTTACCTATGTTAATTGGGATATTACTGCAATCAATGTTCATTTTTCTTAATGAAAATTAGTGATTATAGTTATGTGATATATGGGGTTATGTAACAGCACGTTTGTAAGTTGCAATGTAAAAAGAAATGAAGGAAATAGGATGAGTCGACATAACACAAAAATAATGCGCATTTGGTGTGTGGATAATAGTAACTTGATTTACGTTACTTTTAAAATGTTTGCGTGAAAAATATTAGTCTCCATAATATTTAGAATACTATTAGGCAATTAGTATTATTTTATATATAAAAAAATTAAAATATTAGTTAAATGTCTCTTCCATAATTTCTGCAGCATTTTTTCCAAATCTTTTCTTCTTAACTTTTCCTATTCCAACCAATTTAATTAATGCTCCTTTATAGATAGTGAAGAGACATAAGAATTCACGGTTTCTTTTCCTCTCGCTCAAATTCTTTTTAAGGTTGTAAGGTTGCCTATGACTATGTTCTTAATCTTGTTACCCTGTTGTCTTTGTGTTCCTGTTATATATGAAAAAGAAACATGGGACATCTATTATTTTTTTGCTATTTTACTTCGTTTCATTTTATACTTTTTACTGACAACTTGAACTTTTTTTTATTATTTTTATAGGTACTTTAACCATGTCTGGAAAGCCTACTATTCGTCATCCTAAAACTACAGCTGAATCATATAATATTTTCATTCGACAACAAGAAAATCAAAGACATAAGGATCGTCGGCAGCGGCTTCAAACTGGATCCATAGATCATCGAAAAAGAATAACTAATCCTATTTTACCTATAAATAATTATTTAGGTGCATCGTCGAAATCTACAATAAATAATTATGAATCTTCTACTTCGAATGATTTTACTACCAACGTTTCCAATGTTGAATTACAAGGAGATTTGCCCCTATTGGATATCCCAATTACTCCGTATGTATTACCAATATGTACTTATTGTAAACATTGTGGCGCAAAAAAATTTTATAGAGAAAGTAAAGGATTTTGTTGCTCTGATGGAAAAATTAAACTTTTTATTTCTGATTCACCACCTATATTATTTAACTTGTTTACCTCTACAGAACCAACATGTTTAGAGTTTAAAAAATTGGTAAGGGGATGTAATAACCATTTTGCATTTACTTCATTTGGTGTAAAGTATGACAAAGAATTGTTCAAATCATATAAAGGTATATATACATTTAGAGTTCAAGGTCAAGTATATCATTATGTAAACGAACTTATACCTAAAAATAATAGACCTTGTTATATGCAATTATATTTTTATGATACAGATAATGAACTTTCAAATCGTATGAAAATTTTAGATGGTTTTGTTGAATCTACCTTGATGAGCTTAATTGAAATTCTCCAAATAAATTCATATTGCCGATTTTTTAGATCTTTGAGTGATATAACAAACTTACAAAACTACCAAATACATATAAGATGTCACCCAGGCCTTGATCAAAGAGTCTTCAATACACCCACAACGTCTCAAGTAGGCTATTTGTATGGCTCGAGGATGATAAAAATGTCAATGCTAACGTTCGTGACATTACTATATATGGACATTCTGGTGATTCTCATAAGGTTCATTATTATTATGGTTGTTATGATCCTTTGCAATACCCTTTACTTTTTCCGTATGGAGAACCCGGTTGGCATGAAGGTATTGATCGATGCACAAATCAAAGTACAAATTTGCCGATTTTAGCAACTTTTGCTACCACAATTACGTCTGCATCTGAAATTATCGAAAAAGAAGATCAAGGTTTAATATATATATATATATATATATATATATATATATATATATATATATATATATATATATATATATATATATATGTATCTGTTTTTATATATTCCCTAATTATGCGTATATAAATATTATAAATCAATACTAAATTTGGCTTCTCATCATATAGTACTCAATGGAGCTAAGCATCGATCTCAGGTTTCTTGTCGAGAATACTATTCATACAAGTTACAAATCAGATGTTCAGGTAAGTCTATATTGCTTCATAGTGGTAGATTGTTTCAACAATATGTTGTGGATATGTATGTTAAAATTGAAACCAATAGATTAGACTATTTTCGTAATAATCAAAAACAGATACGTGCTGAACTTTATCAAGGTATTGTAGAAAGTGTTCAAAACGGAGAAACAAGAGGGTACAAAATTGGAAGAAAATTTGTTTTACCTCAATCATTTACATGTGGACCTCGAGATATGTTGCGACGATATATGGATGCAATGGCCATTGTACAACGTTATGGAAAACCAGATATATTTTTAACTATAACATGCAACCCCAATTGGCCCGAGATTAAGCAAGAACTAAGGCATAATGACGAAGTCCAAAATCGACCGGATTTAATCGTTCGCATATTTAGAGCAAAATTGGAAGAACTAAAAGATGATTTATACAAAAAAAATATTTTAGGTCCTGTTATTGCTCATATATCTGTTGTTGAATTTCAAAAAAGAGGCCTTCCACATGCACATCTATTATTAATTTTTAACCGTAACCATAAAGTTTCATGTGCTGAAAATGTTGATAAAATTGTGTCGTGTGAAATTCCTGACAAAACCACATTCTCGCATTTGCATTCTGTTATTGTTAAACATAATATGCATGGTCCTTGTGGAAATCTAAATCCAGCAAATGTATGTATGGAGCTAAATAAAGGTTGTAAAAATAAATATCCTCGAGATTATTGTAGCACTACTATATTTGGTCATAATTCTTACCCATTGTATAGGCGTCGTGATACTGGTATTTATATTAAAGTTAGAGGTCAGATGTTAGACAACCAATGGGTTTTACCATATAATCCTTATTTAAGTGCAAAATATGACTGTCATATAAATGTTGAAGTATGTTCTTCTATCAAAGCCGTAAAATATTTGTACAAATATGTATACAAATGACATGATCGTATTAATTTTTTAATTAACCCAAATGAACAAGAAAAAGAAATTGACGAAATCTCTGCTTATCAATCTGCCAGATGGATATCTCCACCTGAAGCTATGTGGCGAATTTTTTCTTTCAATTTGGCCGAAATTTGTCCTACTGTCTATTCTTTACAGTTGCATCTCGAAGACCAACACCAAATAATGTACAATGTGAACGATGATTTAGCTACCATTGTTAACAATGAAAATATGAGACGAACAATGTTAACTGAATTTTTTCGAATCAATGAAATTAATGAATTTGCTCGAACATTATTATATCGAGATTTCTCTACACATTTTGTTTGGAATACACATACAAAGATTTGGACTTTAAGAAAGAAACAAATTGTTGTAGGCCGAATTGTCACAGCAAATCCTTCTGAAGGCGAACGTTATTTTCTTCGCATTCTTCTTAATCATATTCGCGGGCCAACATCATTTCAATCGTTACGAATTTCAAATGGGGTAACTACTACAACTTATAGAGAAGCTGCATTTCTATATGGTCTATTAAGTGGAGATAATCATTGTGAACAATGTTTATCTGAAGCTATTCTTTATGAAATGCCATTTTCTTTAAGACGTTTGTTTGCCACAATCCTTCTGCTTTGCAATCCTACTAATCCAAAATTATTGTGGGATAAATTCAAAGCTTACATGATTGATGATTACGTGCATGAAAATATATCCATTGTCATTTGCCGAAGTACGGGGCTACATGATCTCGGCTCTATTTTAGAACCGTTGGGCAAAAATATTAACGACTTTGAAATTGTATCATTCAATGTAAATATAGACGAAAATGAACGGTTAAAAAGAATGATTGCAGAAGAGACAAGTAATTTGATTGTTCAAAATGACAATGTTAATACAATAACTTTAAATGACAAACAACAATTTGCTTATGATACAATTATGAAAAGAATAAACTTGGAATCAAGTGGTGCTTTTTTTGTCGATGGTCCAGGTGGAACAGGTAAAACTTTTTTATATAAAGCGCTCCTTGCGAGCGTGCGTTCTAAAAATTTAATTGCTTTAGCAACCGCGTCTTCCGAGTATCTCGCATCTCTCTTACACGGAGGTAGAACAGCTCATTCAAGATTTAAAATTCCTTTAGACACAACTGGTGAGATTTGTTGTTCTGTTAGTAAGCAATCTCCTTTAGGAACTTTATTTAAAATGTCTAGATTAATAATTTGGGATGAAGCAACCATGGTAAATCGTTGTGCCATTGAAGCCGTAGATAAAATGCTCGTAGATATTACTGATTCTAATTTGCCTTTTGGCGGTAAAGTTATAGTCTTTGGAGGGGATTTTCGTCAGGTTCTACCAGTTGTACAAAAAGGAAAAAAAGAAGACATAATGAGAGCTTCATTGGTATTTTCCCATCTGTGGCCTTTTTTTTTACATTTGCCATTAGTTGAGAATATGAGGGCACAATTTGATCCCGAATTTTGCGATTACTTACTTAGAATTGGAAATGGAACAGAGCATGAACATTCTTGTAAATGTATTAAACTCCCAGATAATATAATTTTACCATTTGAAGATGAAATTACATCCTTAAAAATTCTAATACATCATGTTTTCCCAAATATAAAATCATATGCTGATAATTTACATCTGATGTCAAATCGAATTATTCTTACAGCCATAAACGAATGTGTTGATCATATTAACAACATATTGCTTGAAACTATTCCTGGTGACTTTTATACTTACTATAGTTTTGATGAATCAATTGACAAATCAGAACAACCCTTGCAAGAAGATTTTCTAAATAGTTTGTCCTCAAATGGTATTCCACCACATGAATTGAAACTTAAAGTAAACTGTCCTGTAATGTTATTACGCAATATTAATCCATCTGAAGGGTTATGCAACGGAACACGTCTTACTTGTCGCAAATTTGAGAAAAACATAATTCTTGCTGAAATTGCTACTGGTGAATATTGTGGGAAGCATGTTTTTTTGCCAAGGATTCCCTTTATACCTCTTAAGAGCGATCAAAATTCAATTCCATTTAAAAGAACTCAATTCCCAATTAGGCCATGTTTTGCAATGACAATTAACAAAGCACAGGGTCAAACACTTGACTTTGTTGGTTTATATCTTCCAGAATCAATTTTTTGTCATGGTCAGCTTTATGTAGCCTTATCTAGAGCAAAAACAAGTACATCTATCAAAGTCTTACTTAAACCATTCAACAGTGATACTTTGCATACCACCTGTACTAAAAATATTGTATACAAAGAAATCCTTTCATTTGTACATTCGTAAACCTACATTCTTTATGAATATTTTTTATCGTTCAACTTGTTCGTTATCGAATTGAATCAACTATCAACTGCTTCATAAAGGTTTTTGCTCTGTTTTAAGAAATTTAGATTTCCATGTATATGTTTACTTAGGCTGATGATCTTTTTAATTGTTTAATAATCTAATATGATTTGTCTTTTTTTTTCTCAGCCCAGGGACGGATCCAGCACCTGGCGAGCACCCGCGGCCGCCCGTGCTGGATCCACCGGGATGTTCAGTTCCCGCCGGGTACAGTGTTGGTGGCAGGCGGAGCAATGCGCAGTCACTGCGAAGTGGAAAGTGCGAATCTGTTGTAGTGGTTCGGTGGACCGTGTGCAAAGTCAGGGATGACTCTCCAACCCTGAGGACCGAGGCCAAGCAAGCAGCCTGCACCGTGGATGCCATTAAATGCCAAAAGCACACAGCTTCTTTATCTTGGGTGCGAGCGAGCGAGAGGGAAAAAATACAATGGAGAAGGCACTGGTGAAAGTAAAAAGCATAAAAGCTGGAAGCTTTTGGCTATAAAAATAAGCCAAGGAAGAGTTCAAAAATGTCGCTCAAGACCTCACTGTACGTACTCCATTTCTTATGGTAAAATTATAAATGAAATGGGTTTTATTTGAACTTTACTGTCTTGATTTATTTCAGAAAATATTTGTTGTTTGTTATTTGTGTTTACATATAGAGAGTAAATTATATCTAGGCTTTGGAGAATGGAGGTTTTTCTTGTTAAAATACTTAGGGTTGGCTTCGGCGTTTGGGTTGGTAGACCCAGCCTATGTTCATTTTGTTTACCAATATAAACATAAAGTCCGTAATAATTAATATGGCTTCTCACATCACTACTGTTATACTGTTATAGAAAGTTTTCCGAAAGAGGTAAGGAAAGAATAGAACGTTTGAATATCAAATTTAAATTGAGAGCTTTGTAATTTTTTTTAATCACTTACTCATAATTGTTTTAACAATTTCGTTTTGTGATACCTTTGATATGCCTTCGCAACAAATTTGCACTACATATTTTATTTTTGTTCTTTTTCCATATTCCTATCATTTTACTATACTTTGTCTATTTTTTTGCCCATGACCCTACCAATAAAAATAAATATGTTCGAATTAGTTAATATGTTTTTGCACATGACTACTATTACAAAAAAAAAAAAAATTTTGTTCAACGAACAATAAGGGAACACTTAAACACTCAAATATAAAATTCAATCTGCAATATCCCTATTTTTTTCATCTTATTATTATTAATAAACATTAGTTATAATTATTTTACAATTTGTTTTTATGTTTACCTTTGATATATCTTTAAACATAATGTTCAACAGCTATTTCATCTTTGCGACTTTTTCTACTCACTTTCATCTTATTGTACCTATGTTCATCGTGTTTTGGATCTATGTTAATGAGTACCTATGTTCATTGCTTTGTGATATTAGTTTTCAGTCGCCTTTTTAATACTCTTTCCATTCAATCTAATGATGGTTTATTTCTTCATTGCAGCTTGCGAGCTTTATCAAATTGTCATTACTATTCATCTTTCTCTGATTGAATTTACTGGAATTCATCTTCTACAATGCTAGCGCTTTTGGCGAGATAAAGCAAATGAAATATAGCTCTTCAAAAAAAAAAAATGTTGTGAAGCATAACAAACATCCCTTGGATATCTTTGCTTTGAAGAACTGATAGTCTGATAAACTGTCGAAATGTTTACGACGTTGAGAACCACAAAATTAGTTTCGAGTTCACTTTTTGTCCTTCCTTCCATATTTTTGTTTATACAATTAAATATTTATTTGTTCACATTTTTTTTGCGCATTATGTAATTTTAAAGATTATTCCTCCTCAATTGCCTTTTCCATCAGTGGAACAAATTTGTTTGATTTATTCTATGGATTTTTTTATTATAGGCTTGCATCTTTATTCTATGAAAGATTTGCACGACACAAAACAAACCTTCTGCTTTTATATGTGAGATGGTACGAGACATTTTTCCTTATTGTGACTGCCTTCAAAATGGCTTCGCCTCCTGCAATGCTAGAGTTTTTGGCAAGATAAAGAAAACTTCAATAAAAAAAATTGATGCGGCATAATACACATTCCTTAGATATCCTTCTTTTCAAGAATCGATAGTTTCATAAACCAACGAAATCGTTGCAACGTTAACAAACATCAAAATAGTTTCCAACTGATTATAGTTTAATTCAGCCAGATTATTTAATTGTAACTAAATTGACTACCGACTTGTATCTGGATTTTTCCACAGCAGAAACAGATATTTTACAACACCTGGATGCAATTTTACAATCCTTGGATACAAATTATCCAAATTTCATTGCCAAAATAGATATTTTCCAGAAATTACTCGAATTCCATTTCCCCAATAGATATTGTACCAAATCACCAATTGTTCATCATTAATTCCATTTCCCACAGTAGATATTTTGTAAATGGACTAGATATTTTACTATTCAATTGCTATAAATATAGTCTACCTCAACAGGTTTACCTTATAAAAAAATACAACGCTTAAAATCTTAACATTGACCCAACCTCTACGTGATTTACTACTTCGGGTATAATTACTTTACAGGAAAACTTGTTCTTTATTTTCTCCTACCTGCCTTCCTTTTTTATTTTCTGTTTTTGCTAACTTTTTTTCCCCACATTTCAGTAATGGCTCAGTCTTATAAATTCATTCCACAAATCTCTGCTTCAGAGAGCAATTGGTCAGCCAAAATTATAGTTTCAGGGAAGCAACCTCCTAAAACAGCCCGAAATTCAAATAGTCGTTATCAGAATCTTACTTTCATGAATTTACAAGTATAATTATACTATTCAGTGCATAAATTTTTTTTATTATTATTATATATATTATATCTTCTATTAATAAAATAAATATATTCATATATATTTATATCTTTCTCCACAACTAAACAAGGAAATAAAGTTATAGCTACAATGTACGACGCAAATATTACTGCATTAGATGCTGGAAAAGACATATATTGTCTCAAATGCAACCGTCAAAGATATCAAGAGTGAATTCCAAAGTTCGCCAGGAGAAAAAATTTGGACTATATCTGGAAGAACAAAAATTGAAGAAGTGCATGAGATCCATTTAAATTTTTTGTTCTCAACCTATGAGCTCACTTCATTTAATGAGTTACAGGAACACCTAGACAAAAATACGAGCATAAGTAAGTTTCCAATTTAATATTATCTTCTTCCACATGCACATATACATTATATATTAAAAATATGTAAATAACTTCGTTCCTTTTATAGGTGTGATTGGTGCAGCCATAGATATACGTCAGAAACGTCTCATTCAAACGAGGTTTGGTACAAAAACTTTTTTACAAGATATTGTCTTAATTGACAATAAATTCCGTACTGTCGTACTAACGTTATGGGATACCTTCGTGGATGAAGAAGGTAATAAAATACTCCAAAATATTGCAAATAAACCTATAATATGGGCCACAAATCTTACAGTTTCTTCCTTTAACGGTAAGTCTTATCATCCATATTTTAGTTTTTTTTATTCACTGTTAAATAAAAATTACGATCTAAATATTCAAATTCATCAATCAGGCATCACTCTTTCTACTAAAGTCAGCAGCACTTTCTTCATTGACGCCGATTTACTTGTTGTTGCTGAATATAAAAATTGGTATTGTATTATATCTAACTTTCTTCAGCATAAATATATATTTCTGTAAATTTTACGAAACTGAACATGTACTTGTTTTCGCAGGGTGGAAACGAATGCAGAACAACTAGATAAAATCATAACAAATAAACCGTTTGACCCGCCTAAATTTACACCTCCAAATGAATTTACGAAAATAGCTGATTTGTTGGGGATATATCTAGAAGTAATATTTATATATCTATATACGCATTTTTTATATATATATTTTTTTTATTCATAGGATTTTTTGATTTAATTATATACACTTTTACATATTGGCAGGAAAAATTTTGCGGGTCGATGCAACGTGGAAAATCAACACAAAAAACCGACATTTTGGTACATGTCTTGTAGTAATTGTAAAAAAACATCCAATGCAAATTTATTTGAAATACACAAATGTAGATTTTGCAAATGTGAACGGGCAAAAGCTGTCCCAAGGTAATCTATTTATATTTAAATGTTTTAATTTTAATAATAATTTGAATAAATATATATTCCTAACTGCAGTCTTTTTTTCTCGCAGAGCGAATGCTTTGATTTCTCTTGAGGACAAGACAGGATCATTGGACGCAAGCATCATAGGACATGCCGCAGAAAAATTGCTGGAAACAAACGCTGATGTATTAATGAATTATTCTCCCGAAGTAAAACTTTCGTGCCTCAAATTTTCAAATATTATTTTCACAACAAAATTAAACCTATTTTTTATACGATATAATATATATTTCATTTGCAGACACCAGTTCCAGAATTGAACAACATCTTGAAGCTGGAAAGCGAAATGGAAGTATTGTTTTATCTTAAAGTGTCGGAGAAACGCCATTCCCCACCTGAATACCGATTTGAAATTGTCACATCAATCAGTGATGGCAATATTTCAACCACAGCTGATGATCGGCTTCGTGACGAGCATGCGGAACATAGCGACCAATTCAAGCAGTCTTCAAAGGATAAAAATATATCTCCAGTTAGAACAAAAAGATCTCAAGAATCTATCACCGAGATAAATAAGAAGAAAAGAAAATGATCAGGTCAATATCGTCTGGCAACATGAATGGTAGTTTTTTTTTATTATAATTATATGTTTTGTAACGATAGGCAATCAGTTTTATACAAAGAAAACAAATTGCCTATGCATATAAGAAATTGGGCAGTATCTTTTGCGCCTTCTGACCCAATGAATAAATGTTGTAAGCTGGTATATGTTTAGTTTTTGTACAAGCCATTTTGTCCCAAGGCTCATGTAACGTTGATATATAGTTTCTTTTTAAAATAGCCAAGTTTAATATATGGTTCTTTTTAAAATAGCCAAAGTTCATACATGGTTATTTTCGTATGTAGTATACATGTTAAGTTTATGTAGCTAAAATCTAATTTAAGAAAATATATATAATTATAATTATTAAATAAAAAACAAAAAAGTATAGAAAATTATCTTGAAAAATACTTATTCATTTTAACATCTATTTTTTTTTTTTTAATAACATAAGAGAAAAATGGAAAAATTTGAGTCGGAAAGACTCTTCGTGTGGACGGAGTCGGAAAGACTCTTCGTGCCTCTCCGTCCGCGCAAAAATTTCAAAGGCAGCAACATTTTGTACAACAATTTGTGCTTCTCCAATATTCATCTTAGGCTCAATCCCAATCTCCTACTTTTTGTGATTACTTATTAAGAATTGGAAATGGAACCGAACAACAGCATTCTTGTAATTGCATTCAACTTCCAAATGAAATAATTATACCATTCCAAGATGAAATAACATCTTTAAAACTTTTAATCCATAACGTTTTTCCAAATATAGAAAAATATGCTGACAATTTACATACAATGACAAATCGAGTTATTCTTACGCCTCGAAATAACTGTGTTGATCATATTAATAAAATCTTATTGGAACAAATCCCTGGAGAAATTTTTACGTACTATAGTTTCGATGAAGCAATCGATCAATCAGAACATAACTTGCAAGAAGATTTTTTAAATAGTTTAACTTCAAATGGTATTCCACCACATAAATTGAATCTTAAAGTGAACTGTCCTGTAATATTGTTACGAAATATTAATCCTTCCGAAGGACTATGCAATGGAACACGACTTACTTGTCGAACATTTTTAAAAAATGTAATTCTTGCTAAAATTACATATGGCGAATATTGTGGCAAATATGTATTTTTACCAAGAATTCCTTTTATACCACTTCAAAGTGATCATACTTCAATTCCATTTAAAAGAACTAAATTTCCAATTCGACCATGTTTTGCAATGACGATAAATAAAGCACAAGGACAAACACTTGATTTTGTTGGTTTATATCTTCTTGAACCAGTTTTTTGTTATGGACAACTTTATGTAGCCTTATTAAAAGCTAAAACAAGCAAGTGTTTAA
Organism: Fraxinus americana; assembly: GCA_035079005.1. Classification (NCBI taxonomy): domain Eukaryota; kingdom Viridiplantae; phylum Streptophyta; class Magnoliopsida; order Lamiales; family Oleaceae; genus Fraxinus; species Fraxinus americana. The sequence continues at coordinate 22,269,797 of CM068713.1, forward strand.
AAGTTCTACTTAACCCATCAATTAGTGAAAAGTTGCATATGACATGCACCAAAAACTTCAATGCAGAAGTTTTCCAGTTAAAAATAAGTTATCGCTTTTGACGCTAATAGGTGAAGAGGTTGTTTTGGAGTTTTTTTTTTCTTGAATGTAGAAATTATAAGGTATGTTATCGGCCGGGGAGCCTCTTTTGTATACGTGCTATCACGACTGTATATATACTTTCGAACTTCTGTGCCTTTATAAGTTATTACATTTCAGATTATATTTATCCTTTATTATATATGAATCCATACTGAATTCAATTAACATTTATATAACAGTTTTATATTTTTAAAATTAAACGCATTGGGAAATGTCATGCATGCATACACGAAGAAACCCGAATTCCGTTGCGGAGAAAAGGTTTTTTCAAAAAAAAAAAAGCTTCAAAAATCTATCAAACCTTCCCTTTGCGTTAACGGGTAGCATCGGAATATTTTTTCCCACAATTGTTTTAAAAAAAAAAATAACTCTCAGTTCGTTCACGGACGGGAAAGTAGTTTGCCGTGATACTGAATTGAATTCCCGTGCGCGCACGGCAGAGTCCATCTCCCCGTGCGTGCACGGGAGTATTGAACTCCCCGTGCGTGCACGAGAAGAGTACATCTCCCCGTGCGCGCACGGGGAGTATTCATCTCCCCGTGCGTGCACGGGGAGAGTATTCATCTCCCCGTGCGCGCACGGGGAGTTTTGAACTCCCCGAATTTACTAATATATACTCCATATTATAATAATACTTATAATACTACCTAAATATACATTATTTAATATATTTTAAACTCTCCCTTCCCCTAAAATTTTTTTTTAAAAAAAAACAATTATATTAATTTTACTTCCAATTTTAAAACTACATGAAAAAATATATATTCCAAACCTTCAAAATTCTTTTCAATAAATTTTAAATTCTATAATCAATATACAAAAAAAATTATATAATAATATTAATAATAATAGCATCAACTTCCACCTACCCACTTCTCACCAACTACTTCTCACCTACCACTTCATTAACCCAACACACCTACACATAAATACCACCAATACTTCCACTCATACATTCAACCACATTCAACCAAATACTCACACGAGAGCAAAGGTTATAATTTCATCTTCCCAAATACACAAATTCTAACACTCACGTTCCAACTTCCTGCTACAAATACACAAATTCAACACTCACATTCCAACTTTCTGCTACAACAAAAAGGTAATTTTATCTAGCAAATCAACTTACTGTAATTTTATTCACAATATTTGATTAGATTTTTTATTTAATTTAATTTTCTAATTTACTTAGTGATTATTTATGGAAGATTTTGAATTGTACAATAATAAAAAAAAAGTATACGATAAGGTCTTAATTACTCATGCACAAATTAAAATAAAGCAGTTGAAAGTTGAAAATCGACAAAATGAGATGTTGAACTAATAATAAAGATTACTTATTTATTTATCATTATAGTTTTTACATTAGATTCCCTGTCTTAATCTTGAGCAGTACAATGGAATTAAATAGTCTTAATGTTGAGCAGTCTTAATCTTGAGCAGTACAAAGGAATTAAATAGTCTTAATGTTGAGCAGTACAAAGGAATTAAATAATGAGATTATAGTGTCACTAATATCTTAGTTCTTCAAGAATATATATTCAATATATATTGAGAACATATGTTTATTAGATGTTGGTTTTTGTAAATTGAATCTTAGATTCAATATGTATTATTACGATCTGCCTTAAATAGTGTAATTTGAACTGGGATTTTGTAAACTACATTTAAAGTGTGCTTCTAGGGGATTTGTAAATTGAATATGTACAATTAATGATCTGGGTTTGACTTAATTAGGCCACTTTTATCAGTAGAATTGTAAGTGACCTTAAACAGAATCATGATAGTGAAGTAGAATTTCATAATTATGTCAAGATCTCAAGCTGAAAAGAAGAGAGCATTTTTGGGTAATACTTGATATACAAGGCATTTAGACTTTATTTATGGAAAGTAATTAATGTTTTCCTAGAAAAAGATTTTTGACTTCGTTGATTGCCTATACAAAGGCTTTTTTAGACTTCTGCTCTATTTTTGACAAGTGAAATATACTTGTGACTTTCTGAAACATCCATTTTCGGGTTTGTCTAAAGTTTTATTTTAGGACAACTTGTATGTTGTATATATGTTTGGATTTATTCAATAAAAAGATGAATGCATGCTAACAACTCGACTTAGATTGCTGTGTTTTGCATCTTTGAATTGTCGTGTTACTTAAAAATTAATAATGATGTGTGGATCAACAAATAAACCTCAGGCCACCAAGAAAAGAAGTGTGATAATTATTGGATAATGAATTCTTACAAATAGTGAGAAGGCACTAACTTGAAGGGATCTATCAAAAGCATCATTGCCCTTTTAATTGTTTCAATTACATTAATTAACTTTAGAGTTATTGACACACTTTCTTCATTTCAAGGTCTTCACTCCTGTTTTGTGTGATAGATGATTGGCAAATACCATCAATGTTCCTATAAACTAAGCTCTAGGAAACCTTTGTTGACTAAATGTCATAATTATTAATGCTATCCTGAAACTTCACCACTAACAAAAACTTTTGTCACTGGGTGAATAATAGGTTTGCTAATGTTTGACAGTGCTCTTCCTGATTAACAATGATAAAGTTTACATATTTATTGATGATTTCTTTATACAGATGTCTTTGGAATATATCCTTCCTCCAAATGAATGGTATTCTGTTGGCATTACTCAATATTCCAATCATCAGTATCTCAGGAATTTTTTTGAGTTGATCAATGAAGAACAACAAGCTGAGATAATGGGTAGTAACTTTCATGCATTTATATGCAGTGTTTTTTATAGATCTGAAGAACAACAACAGTTTAGTGGTAAACTGGTTCATGAGTTTATATTACGCCTTGTGCATTGTGGAAAAAATAATGAAATCTGGGTTAAATTAAATGATCAACTGGCCCGCTTTAGTATGCTTGAATTTTGTCTTATAACAGGATTACCATGTCATGATATACCTTTAGAATGTGAATTTACTAACAATCGACTTAGAAATCAGTACTTCAATGGTATTAACAGAATCAAAATGACAATGCTATCTGAAGCATTTCGCCTTTGTCAAAACGAAGATGATAAATTCAAACTTGGTCTAGTGATGTTCGTAGAATGTGTTTTAAAACCTACGGGAAGATATATTGACCAAAAAACTTTATCTATGGTTGAAAACATTCATACCTTCCTTGCATATCCATGGGGTCGACAAGCATATGTTGTTCTACTAAGGTCTTTACAAGCATCACATGTAGAAAGGGTACAGAGAATGCATCAAAATGAACAACTCGAATCCAAATATTCATTACATGGATATCCACTTGCATTCCAGGTACTATTCTTTTATTATATTGTTTTTCCTATTTTATATATAATTTTATTCACTGATTTATAACTTTATATATCTAATATATATTTCCATTTATGTAAGTACTGGATATATGAAGCATTTCCCCGAATTGGCCGAAAATTTGGACAGCCTAGAAGCAGAACAATACACATACCAAGGATGTACAAATGGAAGCTGCATAAAGTATTAGCAGAAAATTCAATTAAACATTTTTTGTCAACCCATGAGGTATTCTACGTAATCATTACATTCCTTATCATTTTGTTATATACATATACTTACTTTTTGTATATACAAATACTTACTTTCTGCACTTATGAAAAAAATCAAAATAAATTATTTATTTATTTTTATTACACTTACAGATTCAAACAAACATAATACTACAACCCACGGCAGAAGAATTACAAACAATTTGGTATACAACTCTTTCAAGGCCAGAAGACAACCATCATATCATACTTCATGGGATTCTCACAGACGCTTAAACAATATCCCCGAAGAAGTTCATCGACAACATACCATACCACCTATTCACCGTACGTCCATTTCGTATACTTCAACCTCTACTCATGTTAGCTCCAACTATCTTACAAGAGGAGAGATGGAGCAAATGCTAAACACACATAGGCAAGAATGATATCAGATATGTCTACTTTATGTGATAACATGAGAACAACCATTGTATCAGACATATCTCATCTACACAACAACTTAGAAACAACCATGGCACAACAATCAGATAGACAACAACGTCAGTACGAAACAATTTTTCAACGACATGAAAAATTACAACAAGACTACAACGAAATCATACAATCTAGAATGCATCCTCAACATAATCCTCTTCATCAAGATGCTTCTATTCATACAAGTCCTGTTGTACAGCATACATCAACGTTTGAACCTACAGAAGACACTACACAATAGAGAATACAACAAATACAAAAAGGGAAAAGCATACAGTCTTCAATACCATTAATGAATTATCCTTTAGAAGACTACTCAACAGACAGATACTTAACACTTACAAATTGGATAGCAGCAAATCCACCAAGGTAACCGCTCTAATTCTACTCCACTCTTTTACACATTGTTGAATTCATTTAATTCATCTCGAATTAAATTATAATTTTTTTCACAGCGCATTGTTGGATGATGGATCTAAAAATATGTACCCAAGAAGCATAATAGAAGCTATGATGGATATAACACAACCTATAACTACTGATGTAAGTAAACTGATTTACTATAATAAATTTAATTTTATATTTAATGCACATTATTTACATCTATTTTTTTTATTAGATTCTTGATTTGGAGTTCAACTTGTTGAGGCAATTCATAAACAACAATCCTACGTCCGTTTCAGAAGAATATGCAATTATGGATTTCAACTATGAAAACGAGTGTACTCGTCAGATGATGGTACAAATGCAAATCTGGACACAAATACCTTAACCGATGGACCAAATTTACCTATTCTACAAGACTATGTGAATGGCAATTTACCAATAAATGGTCGTCCATGGTTAAGATGCAAGTACCTATTAATTCCATGTTCGTATCCAGGAAATACATGGTATTTATACTGTGTAAACATTGATGAATTGAAAACATACATATATGACTGTAGCAATAACAATCATACACCGGAGCAAGTTAGAGCACATTCAAAATCAGCATTTGCTATAACTACGCACTTCCTGATGCATCCGAACTTCACGGCCCACAGATCCTTGAAGAAAAAAAATACAAAGAGAGACATAAAGTTGGAAATCATGCCGCATCAACCTTCAGCAAATAATGGGTAAGTATTTAAATTATACGCTATCTACTATACCATTTCATTCTCTGTTTACTATAATTATACATTTAACATACTAATTAAATTTTATTCTCACCTATCTTTTTCATAGGCCAAATTCTGGAGTATTTTTACTTAAATACATAGAATATTTAGTTCGAGATTATCCAATAGAATCAATTTCTACAGACAGAATGATTTTTTATAGGCGAAAGATTGCCTTAGATATTTGCTTCAATGATTATTTCGTTCATCCTCATTGACTCTTTCGCTCGTGGGTAATCATACCTGTGAAGAAGATACTATTTATGGCCAATTCTGCATGCATAAGGTTTGATAACTTTCAATACTCCTTTTACGTTTCTCATTTTTACATTTATTTTATTTAGAAGCTTTTTTTTTCTTCTTTTTGCATTTATTTTATTCAGAAGCTTTCTCTCAATTGTTTTATTGAAAAAGTTATTTTTTCAGTGAAGAGACTCTGATCATGTGCAATTTTGTTTTAATATCAACTATTTAGTGTTTTATCTTTTAAAAGGGGATTTCTGTTCTTACTTATCTTTCTGATATTTCACTGTTTTTCCAAGTATTTGGGGGAGCTATTGAGGTTAATCATTCATGTTCAATACAGGAATTGTTTTAGAACTATTTTTTAATTTGAAGTGGAAAAGAATTGTTTTATAACTATTTGTTAATTTAAAGTGGAAATCACTTTTTCAGAGGAAATCATTTGTTTCATTGTTTGTTCTATGGTTAAAAAATAGTTACCCCAATCTACTGGTGTTCTGGCTATCAATCAAATTGTAATCGCCTGAATGCATAATTCTTATTAATAGCAGCATAATATGTCTATAGTCTGCTTCTGGCTGTTTCTACTCTCACATGCTTGAGACCATAAGCTTCAAAGCCAAGATCAATTTCTTAACCCTTTCCTTTTCACTTTTCCTTTCCCTTTGGTTTTTTCATACAATTTCTCTTTCCCTTGATTCTTAATTCCTTTTTTGCATACGATTTTGTTTCAATTAATTTAACAAATTATCTTCAATTTATTGTTAGAGTTATTGTTGAAGATTGAAAAGATATCGGATGAGGAAATAGAGGAAAGGGAGTTCAATCTCACCTCTCCTAAGGTCATCACCAAATACAAATCCGCCATAGAAGTTGTTAACAGTTAGTCCTCTACGCTCTTACTCTATGTCTGTATATGCAGTTGTGGCGCTTTGTGTGTTAAAATGTGCTTGGCTTAGAATTCTGCGTATAAGCTCATATGATTTTGGAAAGATTATTTTTTGTGTTTTTCGTTCACTGTTTAACCATGAATGTTATTTCAAGAAAATTCACTATTTTCTCTGTATTAGATGCTTCTTTGTTGGAATGCTATTCATTGACAAGTTTGACTTCTTGATTTTCTTTTCAATTTCTTGGTCAATTAGTTCAATTTGATCATCTGGGCATTAAAATTCTTAGTGAATTACTAGATTCTAGATTCTAATCAGCCTACGTTTAATATAGGTTCATGATATAGGTCTTCGTTTTGGTGTATTGTGGTTTGGTAATTGGCACTTATGATTGTTCATAGATGTAAAAATATTACTTTGTTATCAAAGCAATGATGGTGTTCAATGTATTGGATTAGATTATGATCAAATAATAAAAACGATAAATTCACAAAAAAGTTATAGCACTCTAAAAAGTTATGAAACTTTGATTCAAAACACTGAGATGCTACTCCCTAAGACAATCAAAGAGAAGATAAAGACCATATGTGGTTAAATGACTAGCCTAAATTATACAACTTATGTTCTTAAAAAAAAAAAATTTATCTATTGTAGTCATACGCTTTTTTCATTTCAGCTACCAACCAATGCCTATTATAGAAAATGAACTATTTTGCTGGTTCAGTAACACCTTCATTGGCTTCCAAATTTCAGTAACTCTGCTCTTTCTCATATTGGAATCTGAGGGAAATATGTTTTTTCATTGAACAGAATCACAAGGATGTTTTGATTGTGGTTGATTCAGAAAACTATACAACACTCTTGGAATTTCTGGGAGGAACACAAAATGACCAACAATTTAGAATGAGGCTAGCTTGGAAAGCTTTTCAGCATGTTGCTTCTTATAATTTTGCAGTTTCAGAATGGTTGTGGAAACAGACTGGGGAAGTAATAGTGGGTATTCAACTCATTCAATCCAAATGAAAAATAAGCATAGCTAAAGTTCAAACATTGGATTTATAAACTTGAAACTATCTATTTTAAACTTATGACTGCAAAATGTGTTTTTGTTACCAATTGCTTAAATTATTGAACTATTATAGAAACATATTTTTGGCTTATATTCTACTAGATTAAAGTCGTCCTGATTCCTTGATTTGTTGATTGAAATACTGTTAATTATTGCTCAAGGTTTCACTAATTTGAAATATGTGAACTTAATAGTCCTTATCCACTTGTAAACATATTTTCATATCCTAAAATAATATGACTTGATAAACATTTTTACACACAATTCCGCCACAGCGAACGTTATTTATATAATTCACGAAATTCCACCACAGCGAACGTTATTTATATAATTCACGAAATTCCACCACATTTAATACACTAACAGTACTATCAAAAAAAATCAGCCCGTGCATTTGCACGGGCAAAGACTAGTAAATAACAAAAGATTTGTCGACGGAGAAAACTCTCAATTGGCTAAAAACTCCGGGACCAAGCCAATAGTTTTCACTATAGAAAACTCACTAGACTTGTTGATCTAATTCCTGCAATCTCCAATACCCACTGGAACATGCTTCACTCACACCTGCTCCCGATCTTCTAAAATTGTATATCTGTCGTGGATCACCAAAACACCTTATTCTTGTACTCTTTTTGTACTTTTGGTCCAACATCCCTCAAATTTCAACAATCTCTGGAAGTTATTGAGAAAGTACCTTCCTGATTATATCTAAAAAGGGGATGTTTTGAATTATTTGAATTTGATATTTTTCCCAACTTGTGGTTGATTGATTTCAAGAATCAAATGTTTAATCTCAAAGTTTGGATGTGTTCTTGGATCTTGGAATATTGTTATAAAGATGTAAAATAATGATCAACCATCCATCAAAAACATTTTGGGCATTAGGTATTTATAATAAGAAGTATTTATGTAGTATAATATAGATAGAATTCTTGAAAACGTAAATTAGGATTTCGCAAAAAATATCGTCGCTCCAGTGCCAAGGTAGTGTAAACCCGACGAATATTTCTCCTTGTTCTATACTCGAACTCAAAGACTTCTAGTTCATTTATATAACCTTCCAAAAGACGGCTTGACTTTTACTACTCTTATATAGTAATTATATTCTTTTATAATAATCCTTTTGTCTAAAGAATTATCAATAGAGCATAAATCTTAAAAATCTTCCCATTTGATATTCTGTAACAAAACTATATAATACAAGTTAAAGATATAAAAACAAACTAATCTACCCAAACTCAAATTGAATGTCCGTCACTTGCATTTATTTGAAACTCGTTTCCTGAAATCAACAACTCAAATACAAAGCGTAAAAACACGTAATACTTGAAATATAATAATTGAAACAGACTATCATAAATATAGTAGTTAGATTGAGAAGTAATACTAATGTTAATCAAAACACCAACTGAAATATTAATATCACAAAATATCGAAAAACAAAAAAGCTAAGCATTTAAAAAATTCAAAAATGCAAAAACTCTCAATACTATCATCTTCCCCTTACTACAAATTCTCCAAAATTAAAATTGAAATGCAAAATGTCATAATCTCTCCTCCCCTTTTTTCACAAATGATGAAGGAAATTATAACAATATATAATAACTCAAATATGCAGTTGATAGCATGCACAAGCATAATCAATGATCATAAAACTTTTCCATATACTCAGTTCAAGTCTAAATGGATTGTTTAAGCGACTCATGTGTGTTAAGTGCCATTAATTCCTTCTGATCAAAACTTCAAACCTTAAGTTTATTTTCCTACTAATGAAAGTCAAACCAAAAATGCATATTAGGATCTATAAATAAAACTCATTTTTCATGTATATTATTCTATTCTCCTCCTGATTTTGAGCATATATACATTTTTTTCTTCAATTTTTCACATTTTATGTGCCAACTTTTCTCCATTAAGCGACTAAGATGACCCATGTAACGAGTTTTTGGCCAATCACTCCAAGTCAGTTGACCATAGGATATCAGGTTATGAGAAACCCCTCGAATTTAATCGTTCGGGTCAAATAGGTTGTGAAAAATAGTATAAGATGAAATATTTTTTTTAATTTAAAGGAGATATACTAGATATTAGGTCTACTAAATTAAGGTGAATCCATGTTCAAGACCACCTTACCAACAGATGACAGCTATCCCAAATCTCACACACGCGGTCAAGACTCACTCACAAAATCATAGTGTGTGATGTGAAATGGTATAGGAAGAAACCTATACTAAGTATTCCAGATAAACATAAACAATGAAATGAAAAATATGATACAACACGTCAATTAAACTCATACTTGATCACAACACACATATTCAAGTAAATTATATAACATGCTATAGTAAAAAAAATACATTTTTTTTATTTTTCAATTATTTTATTTTATTTTTTAAAATAAACTACCGAAAAAGCCAAAAAAAAAAAACAGAGATACATACAATAATGAATGAATCACAATCAATAAGCATAAGTATGCATCAAAAGTACATAATCAATTAGGTATACATAAGCTTTTAACTTTAAGAGCACCATGATCAATTTCTAAAATTTTCAAATCACTCTTTTTAACCCAAACTTATCTAGTGGAAGACTTATTCTGATTTAAATGTGTCATTAACTTGGTCAAATGACTCACTTGATTAATGATAAAGTCAATTCGGCTACCAAAATCCAGATTTCTAACTTTAGTGCATTTCTTATTTCTATTCAGGAATTTATGAAATCTAGGCTTTATATGTCATAACTCACCATAATTAAAACATGTAGGAATAAATCTAAGTCCAAAGTTATGTGGTAACTGATATCTATTCCTAGGTTGGTAGGTCCTACGCTATCTTGTAGGTCTTTGTCCTACGATACCCTTATTCTCGAGTTCAGAATTAGAATCATACATAGGCTAATTGGTGGTAGCGATAAAAATGGTTTTGGAAGTACTAGTCTTATTATAATCAGTCTGATTATATCTTAGACCTCCCCTATTCCCAGTCGGCTTGTTCGACCCCAAAAGACTGTCCAGTTTCTGAGATCTACTAAAGAAAGCAAGAAGTTGAGACTTGGAATATTCAAGTTTATTTAGAAGGTTCTTAACCTGGATTTCTTATTCTCATTCTCATTGATCAGCTAACTAACTCTCCTAGAGGATTCTTCAAGTGCACCTGTAAGATCCTTAATATTAGACTCTAGAGATTGATTCACATTATCTAGTTTATTAAGGCACAAGGTGTACTCCTGAAGGTCAACTATAACTCTCTCTAATTTGCTCAATTTCATTGACCTTTTTAAGTACTTCTTTATTCACCTTCTTAATCTTATGACTCTCTTCAAATAATTTTTTGTAAGTCTCACGAATCTCTATCTTATCTTCAAAATCTTCCTTAGATTGCTAATCATTATCTACTTCCTCAACCTTCTCACCGTCCTTATCAGATTCACTTCTAATCCTAACCGTGAAGGCCAACTTCCCTCATGAGTGGACATCTCATTTTGATTATCCTAGCTAGACTCGATCATTAGTTAGAGTTGCATTCATAATTTCTCTTAACATTAGGACACTCACTTCCATAGTGGCCAAAATCTTGACACTTATGACATCTGATAAATTTAGATCTCTTTCTTAGGGATGGCAATGGGCCCCCCGCCCCGCTAAGAAATTTCCTGCCCCGTCCTTACCTCATTACCCTTTAAGGTGGGGCGAAGCGGGGTAGGTTCTTTCCCCTTTTATTCCCCATTTAATTTTTATTTTTTTAGTTTTTGATAATTTATTTTTATTGCTCATATTAATTAGATTTAGACAAATAATTTTAGTTTCTATTTTCTAATAGGCCTAATGAAAAGTTTCATTTAAAATATTGAATTCTAAAAAAAAAAAAAATTAACGAGGCGGGGCCCCCATTACCCATCCCCGCACCGTCCCCGCCCCGTTACCCGTTGAAGTGGGTTATCCCAGCCCCATTCGGGGCGGGCCCGCGGGTATCCATTTTGTCGAGTTTTTTTAGCCATCCCTACTCTTTCTAGACTCATTGGAATCACTTCTGTGTCTCTTTTTACTTTTCTTCTTATTTCTAAACATTTTTTTAAAATTCTTAACAAAGTATGCTATTTCCCCATCATTAAGTAATTCCGAATTGAAAGAATCATACTCTTCTTCCCTAACGGTGTTCATGGCTATACACTTGTTCTTCTTAAGTTGAGATATGGTGAGTTCATAAGTTTGGAGAGATCCAACCAATTCTTCGTTCTTAATAACATCTAAATCCTTGTTATCCTCGATAGCCGTAACTTTAAGCCTAAATCTCTCAGGTAAGGATCTCAAGATTTTTTTTGACAATCTTAGGCACGAAATTCCCTCACCTAGGTTAAAGATAGAATTAACTATATCATTCAAGCTCGTATAGAAGTCATCGAAGGTCTCATCATCTGTAACTTAGAATTCTTAACAGCCTGAGTTTCCCATATATGGTCTGTAAAATATCTCAAACCACTTTATCAACCTCACACATAGATACCCGCCTAAATTTTTCAGGCGATACAACCATAAATAAAGCATGCAGAGCCTTACTATTCCAATTATACTAATCTAAATTAGCCTTCGACCAATTTGCTATAGAAGTGGGGATGAAAACATCATTAACGGTGCTAGAAGGAGTAGTCCAACCATTTACTACGCTCAACCAAATATGCTCATCCATCGATTTCAAGAAGGCTCTCATTCTAACTTTCCAATAGGCATAGTTATTGTCATCAAAATATGACGGGACAGACAATGAATTACTCTTTAGAAAACTAGAGTTATGAATTGAATTTGAGCTCAGTTACCACTTGAAAGTTATTAGTTCGACCCTAAAATCACCTAATAGGTGAATAACGCATAATTAAAATTATCAATTAAAAGCAATAAGTCACTTTCTAATTGTTCTAGATGTTTAGTCAATCAAGTCAATTTTATCCTATGTGGAATTGCCACAATAACAATTAAAGAAATAAATAATAAAAGATTTGTTGACGAAGAAAACCTTCAACTAGGAAAAAACTCTGGGACCAAGCCAATAGTTTCCACTATAGACAGTATGATCCAGCCTTGAAAACCCAATAGACTTGCTGATCTAATTCCTACAATCTCCAAGACCAACTGGGTGCTTTATTCGCACTTGCTCTCGATCTTCTGAAATTGTCTATCTCATGTAGATCACCAAGATCACATTGTTCATGTACTCTTCTTGTACTTCTAGTCCATCCTCTTTCAATCTACATCAATCTCTGTAAGCTATTGAGAAAGATTTATTTGATTTGAAGTTTTTCCCAACTTGTGGTTGATTGATCTGAAGAATCAAAGGTTTAATCTCCAAGTTTGGATGTGTTTTTGGATCTTTGAATGATGTTATGAAGATGTAAAATAACGATCAACCATCTACCAAAAAATACTGTGCATTGGGTATTTAAAATAAAAGGTAGTTAGGTAGTATATGATAGATATAATTCTTGAAAAACACAAACTAGGATTTATCGAAAAACACCGTTGCTCGAGCGAGAATCAGGGTGACAGGCGAGTGATAATGGTTTTGCTTAAACTGCTCAAGCATCAGCTAGGCGATAGGCTAGCATAAATTCGAAGACTCTTTCTCCTTATTCGATACTCAAAACGAAAGGCTCCAAATTTATCTATACAACCATCCAAATGATTCCATAACTTTTAAAACTCTTTTGTAACAATTCTATTATTTTATAATAATCCTTTCGTCTAAAGACTTATCAATGCAACATAAATCCTAACAATAAACATTCCTGAAAGGATCGACTTGAGCTCATAATACACTTTATCACTTGAACGCGGCTGTACACTTGCTGTTTATAATTTTAGCGAACAAGTTTTTCACGCCATTATGGGGAATGTTTTACTTTGATTACTACTATAACTAATATTAGTTTTAACAAATTTATTATTATTTTTTTCTTTTTAATTTTTTATATCCACAATTTTCATCTCTCTTGTGTTTGGTAAGTCTGACAATGATAAAGTAACAAAACGTTTACAATGACTAATCTCTACATGGGCAATGAAGATATGCTTCGAGGTGATCTAAGTTGTGAAAGTTGTGTTTGGTAAGTCTGACAATAAATTTGTTATGCTTGTATTTGTGTATGCATTCACGTCGAAATTTCTTAAGTTTAGACAATATTTAAGGTGTCGAAAACAAGCACTTGACAAATCTGATGAGAGTTACATGCTCGTGGAAGATTATGTACCTAATGGTGGGATGATGACATCATACTCGTGGGAGATGGTCATCTTCTATTGAATGAGAAGGTACTTACAAAATACTACCATAAGCTTACCAAGTTGGATGAAAGCAACATGCCTATGAGAGATGTCATGTACTGGGATAGATTTCAAAAGTGAGGTGGGGGGGAGGGGGGTATAATCCACTTGAAGGAGCTTATAGGAAAGACTTGCCATTACCCGTGAATTTAGATTGTGAACTGATCATTAAATCCGAGGAGACATCAACTATTAAAGAGGAGCTTAAAGTGAATAACAAATTAATCACATTGGAACCAAATGATAATCAACAAGGATGAAATTGACATACATTCTTTTGAAAATTGATTTTGTGAGTAAGCTCAATGAGAAGTTGGAAGTCTACATAGTTTGATTTGAATCGGATGGAAGAGGTAAGTTATATTTTATTGAAAAGGGCAATGAAGAGTTTTGGAGAATAAATGAAAAATGGAGTAAAGTCAAAATAATAAAAACTAAACAACTTTTGATGTCTATGATTCGAATTGTCAAAGTCGAGTTAATGACTTTAAAAAAGACCTTAATGGAAGTCAACCCAATTTTCTTACTCTTAATCATTTTATATTCTAATTTTCTTGCTTTTATTTGATTATATATCATTTTTTAAGGTCTTTTTTTTTTTTTTTTGAAATCGTAGGTTGATCATGGTTCTCAACAAGTTTGAGGGTCCATTTTGACTATGTTGGTCACACTTATCAACTTGATTTTAACTCGTATAATTCACTTTCACTCATTTCTTGTGATTTTGTAGGACCCCACAAGTTATTTCATGAGATGTTTGTTGAAGAAAATTGTTCGAAGTCAAGTCAATGCTTAATCACAAGTTTGGGGGGTGAATTAGAAGTGAATTATTCAAGAGCATCATAAGTCCAAGTCAAGTATAAGCACCTCTTCACAAAACATCCAACCGGTGAAGTTTCGTTAACCCCCTCTTCTTTTATTTTGTTCTTTTCCAGATAGGGGACAATGTGGAATTCAAGTTTAGGGGTGTTTGTTTATTTTATCTTGATTGTGTTTGACATGTTAGACAGTTTTGTTGGCTAAGGATGTTTAAAATTAGCTAAATAGTCATGACCAATTGTTATCTAGATTTTGAAATTATTGATTGATGAAGTAATTTTGAATTGGTAGCACTAGGTTATAAGTTGTGTGAAAATTTCTATCAACCTACATTCTTTATCACTTAACCCTATTGTTAGATAAGTTTGGTGGTGGTCGAGCTGGTAAGAAAACTATTTGGAAATGTGTTGATTCCGTGTATATTAAATATATTTGTGTGGAGTGTCTTTAACTAACAAGTATAAAATAGGGGATGATCATATGCAGGGATCTAAGCTCCATAATTTTTATTGATCAAAGAGGCATTGCAATTGCTAATTCTTGCCATTCTCCATGTCCTTTTTTACTCGAGTTAGTATGTCCGTTATCTTGAAACTCGATGCCCTTTGGTCTTTAAAAATTGAGAGTTATCTACCTAAAGCTCATTATATAGGTCAAGAAGAAAGCATAAGCGAGTGAGGTCAATCTTTAGATTTAATTGAAAATTTTAATAGAAATTTTGCATTTGTAATTGATGTGGGGGTTAGATAACTAGTTGTTTGAATTATCTAGAATAAGCCTAAGTGTCGAAGCACTCAAATTTAGTGAGAATCATCACATGACTAGATGTTAACATTGTCGAATCAATACAACCAAATTAAAGTAGGAAAATAAAAGAGTGATTGGAGAGCATGAAAATTTTCTCCATCTTGACAATCTTTTCTAAGTCTAAGTGATAGTTGAAAGTGACTACACACGTCGATCAAATATTGGATAAACTTAATTTGTTTTTGGTAGCTTTATTTGGAGGCATATTTGTGAAGTGTTTATACAATTTTATACTCATGGATATTTTTGACAATATATCTAATATTGTTGATCTTTATCACATATTGCTTGATTGTGCTAGTAGATAATATTGCTCGACAAACAATAAATTAAGTTTGTGAGTGTTTGATAAGTGTATTTTTACACTCTTGTTGGATGCCTAAACACACTTTTTGGATGCCTAAATAAGATTAATATTGATTAAGGGAACAAGTTTCTATTCACAATTGTGTAATTATTTTTTTTGTAGGGCAAGACCCCCAATTGAAGATGAACAAGGCAAAAAGGAAGAGAATGGACTAAAAGTGCATAAAAACATGAAGGGACCAATATGTAAAGTACTAAAAGTTGAAGGACTTTGAATGCAATTTATTGAGGGCATAATCAAAATAAAATTCAAAATTCAGGGACCAAAATCTACACGATTAAAGTTGAAGGACTCGAGCAAAGGAGAGTGCAGGTTGTTTCAACCCAAAGTAGAATGCCTTTGGGCTATGCGGCGTGTGAGCTGCTTCTCGGCTGGGCATAAATGC
Organism: Fraxinus americana; assembly: GCA_035079005.1. Classification (NCBI taxonomy): domain Eukaryota; kingdom Viridiplantae; phylum Streptophyta; class Magnoliopsida; order Lamiales; family Oleaceae; genus Fraxinus; species Fraxinus americana. The sequence continues at coordinate 22,286,002 of CM068713.1, forward strand.
CCAATCTGTTTTGTAATTTTCCATTCCTTTTGGGGCTATTTTGTGCAATTTCTTGGGGGCATTTTAGGGTATATGTAAGCCAAAATTCAATCACTTGAGCCCTATTCTTCATTCACTCTATTTTCACACTCATTTTGGAGGAAAAGGGCAAGAACTAGGGCAGAAAGGAGGAGAAATAAAGAAAATGGAGAGATTTTTGGGAAAATAAAAACCAAGCCATTGTTACCTTCAAAAATCCAACCAAAAGGCGAATTTTATATTTAGCCTTGTACTTCATCCATTATTTTTTTCCAATTTATAATGTATTTCATGCAAAATGAGCTTAGTTCTTTATGTTGGGATTTACTATGTAATTTAACATAGCTTTATTAATTTCAATATTTGCTTTTAATTCCAAGAGCTCGGATCGAATCGATATATCATGTTAAAGTACTTATTTTTACGTGTTTTTATTATTGTAGTTTATGCTATTCATTTATTTGGCCAATGAATTATTGTATTGAGTGATTTGTGCAATCTTTGAGAGAATATTGTATATTTTAGACTAAGTAATAAATGAATTAAACTACTTGTATAATGAATTTGCACAATGATTTTGACAATATGTGAGGTGTATAGATCATTGCCATTGAATTCAAAAACAATCTTTCAAATCAATGAATATAATGTTTGCCAACTCACACATTGTCAAACTTATTGTCAAATTCATTGTACAAGTAGCATAGTTAATAATAAATACCCTAAGTTTTGTAGGATATAGAGATATACTTCTAATAATAGGTAACCCATTGAGCAAACAATGGGGTCTTTATAGAACTTCGAATTTAAAGTCTGAATCGAAACCCCGTCAATAACTAAGATTGTTCGGAGTTGGATAATGTATCAAATGCTGATTAAGTGTCGAGGATATAGGTTGTTTAAGAAGAGAGAATATTGGTTCTTTATAGTCATTTATTTATTTCTCTTTTATATTGTGACAACTCTTTCTAAGCAATGGAGTCATTGTAAGTTAAACTAGTCACAACTATTCAATAGTACAACCTATATGTGACCAAGTTTGTAACGGTGGGAAAACTTGGAAATTATAACATGACTAACGATCTAGCGCAAGTCAACAAAGTCACGCCATTTTTATTGGTTTAGCAAACAGTTTACGAGCACTGATTTAATTTAAATAAAAAATAGATTTTTAGTAGATTTTGATAATAATTGATAAAACATGTGATTGAAAAGTTAAGTCCCATGAAATGTGTGATCAAAATTAATTACTGACATTGATTTAAAATTTAATAAGCTTTTTAACCGAACCAAACAGACGTTTATAAACACAGTCCTCATTTTTCTTAAGGAATATTGCATATTTACGTTTGTAACCATGCTTTTGAAATATTAACTTACAAAAATTCGATAGAATAACAGTGTTTTATTTCTGAAATATTGTAAAGAAGAGCAAACTATTTCACTGAAACGTTTTCAAAATTGTATTACAGAGAATTTGTTTAGCTCTCTCTTTATCTTAGGCTTTGGCTCTTTTATTCAGGCATTAAGATAGGAGCTTGCAGCTCTGTCTTGTCAAGCTACAGAGCCCGTTCTCGAGATTTGTGCTATCACCTGATTGTATAAATTTCATTGGTTAGAAAGTTCGGTAATTGCAGACTATTATAATATTTAAGTCGTAATTTGTGACCTAAGTCATCATTGCCTGTCATCTAGATAATCATTGGTGGGCATGGTGATGCTCACGTCAAGATGTGACATCTTCTTACTCTCGTTGATTGTAAGGATGGTGTTGACGTCGCAAGGGAACATTCCCTCAATTTAGTTATGTTGATGTCTCCAGATGATGAATGTTTTGGCCGTTCTAACGAGGTAAGCCTTGTAGTCCGACCTCAATGTTTAACTTTTGTAACTATTGAGCTTCCTTAATAACTTTAACGTGGACCTATGTTTGATCCGAGATGGACTCTACAGGTTGAACAGCAACAAGTCCCATCATATTAGGGAAGATGAAAAGGATAAATCTATTTGCATAGGTTTTTTTTTGTCCACCTACTTGATCGATGCAGTGTTTGCTATAGATGATGGGGTGCAAAAACTATTTTTTTTTAAACAATCTAATGACAGAATGTCAAATATTTGACAATCTGTCAAGTAGGTGGACAAAAAATTCTGTACACCAAGCATGACTGAGATGAAAAATGGTCAAAATTTAGAATCCCTAATTGAGAGTGAAGCTGCAACTCTAATCACATTTCATGTTTTTTCCAATCATATTAACCCTTGTTTGGTACCCCTTATTTTCAAAATATATTATTTATCTTATTTTCAACCATACATTCTTCAACAAAATAATATTACACATAAACCTAAAATTTTTCCTTTTTTTTTAATCATATATCCTCCATTAAAATACTATTACAAAGTGCATTTTCATCAAAACATGGGATACTAATCACATTTAGTAACCACGTTTTCCTGTTACAAATCCAATTATTTACAATATAGTAATTTTTAAATAAAATTGATTTCACAAAAAATGCCTGACTTTCTCAGATTTAATGAAGCCACATGTTTCTATTGACCTCTTTTGAACAACGACAAAAACTATAAATTAAGCCTCATTCTTGATAAATTTGAGGTCTATTATATGAATTTTTTTCATCAATTCATTGCATTCATAGCACGGTTAATTATTCCATTGGTCATTGAAATTTTCTTTATGTTAGAAATGTCATTGAACTTCAATTGATTTCCCCACATCACCAAACTATCAAAAGTGCTACTCATCCATCATTAAAGCGGATTTCGATTCTATTGTAGGGGTTGCTGATATAGTCAATTGAAATCTACATGACATGACAACACCACTATTTTTTTTGTCCAACTAAGACAATCCATGTTCCCAAACGATTACAAAACTTTCCATCGCATAGAACTTTAAAATTTCTCTCATGGGACATCATTTGTATGAATTCAAATGGGGTTGTGCAGGTGCAATAAGAAGTTGGAGTTGCATGTTCCTTCTCAATCTAAATTCAAAGTGTAAGGTTGGTCAAGTAGCATGACTATAGTGTCTGTTTAGAAGGTCACAATGAGAAGGCTTCCAATTTGTACCTACTCCTGGATTTGGTTTGAAAATATTTAAGTTTGTCACAACAAAGGACAAAGGAAAGAGAATTCCACGTTCAGAGTTAATTATTTCATGGGTAAACACTTTTAAACGTTTAGTGACCATGAAAATTATTTTAAAGTTCAATGACCATGTGAAAACATGATTTGTTTGTGTTGGCATGGCTCGTAGAATTTTCATTGGCCTCAACAAAATCCACTTCATTGATGGATGTATAACACTTTCAATAGTTCGGCGATCATCAAGGAAAAACAAATTGACGTTTTAACTCAAAGAAAAGTTCAGTGAACAATGTAATAATAAACCGACGAGGACGATTGCTTACAACCAATGTAAAACTTTATATAGTCCTATGTCATATACAATATTCACCTCTTTTGAAATGCAGCAAATTTTGCTTGCAATACATTCTCAGCACTTCGTATCAAAGTTTCGATGTTTTTTAGACATTAGTCTCAATTTGTTTTTGTGTAGATCATGTTGGGCAAAGATTTTTCAAACTTATACATTCATCAAACATCATTTTTAACAACACATCACTTAATCTCCATAAGTTTTACCTACTTTTTAACTACACACTCTTTGAGACCCTCTGTTTATAGGTATTTGTAAGCTTAGCCAAACATAGAAGGGTGCCAAATATTAATTTGGAGTAATGATGATACAATCTATAATGAAATAACATATACACACGCACATACTCTTACACCCCCAGGACTAGTCCATAATGAACTTGATCTCCACTTCTGCCTGTAACAAAAACTAAGTATCATCTCTCAATAATTCTGAGGTCGACCAGGCAAATCCTTTCCTAGAAAGAGCAGCAGCCTAAGAATGCCTTGTGTACTATCTTGTGTAATGTTTTGACAGAAGTAGAAAATGGTGAACTGAGAGTTGTTATAAGCCCAGCGCAAAAGAAAGCTTAACACCTTTCGTCTCCAACCCAATTGTCCTTCTCCTTTGGTCCAGTTGGCCCCTCCTCACCACATAGTTCAGTCGGGAAAATTTCAACGAGATTTTCCACTGAAAACCTAATGAAAAATGGAAGGTGTTTGAGTATCTTCTCCAGTTCAGATCGTGAATCGTAAACAATCGTTGGACCCCATTCCCGCATATATTGTAACCAATGTGGTTCTGTAAAATTTCCGTCTCCAAGGTACTCAGCCGCAATAATTTGGTACTTGGTGCTAGAGTCCATGAAATACTTGCTTTTAGCACAATCATTCCTCACTCCTATTCTAAGTTTCGTAGAGCCCTGAATATAGCACCCCGGATGTGGGAAACTTGCATGGCCACTTTTTGATGAATATACAATCGGCTTATTTCCCTCGATGAACTCCAACTCACTTGCATCCAGCCATTCACCCCCACTGTGTTCTGAAAAATATGCACTCCAAAGTTCTCCGGTGAAGTTGCTCAAGCGGAGAGTAAAATGCTCCCAATCGCCAACATGCTGACCTAGTCTGTTAAAAGAAAAATTCAGTATCCCAGCTTTAAGTGTAGCTGGACCGTTGAATGGGCAAAAGATCCACATGGCAATGTCGGTGAAACTTCCACCTAAAGCCGGTTTTATGTGAACATATAACTCTGCGCTTTCAATGTTACCACACTTGAGATAATCACTATTTTCATTCTCGTCTGGTAAATCAAGCCAGAATTTTCCATCATTCCACCCACCACCAGGCAAATTTAAGCCTTTAGAGTCAATGTCTACTCCTTTATCTCTTCCCTCTTTGTACAGAAGTGCTCCGTTTTCAAAGAACCATGAAACAGACGAGGGCAAGTAAACTTCATCTGGATGGAAAAAAAGGGTAGGTCCGTAGTGCTTAATGAGTGCATGGACTTGATCAAGATTCGGCATTGCATGGAGGGACGAGTCAAGGTTCTTCAAACATGCGATGTTCAATTCATCTTTAGAACTCTTGTTTCTACTGCAGAAGAATGTCCCAACAGGAACACCTTTACAGAACATTCCCCTTTTGCACGGTCTTGTATTCCAAATTTGAAAGTCGTCCTTCAATAAGAAAGAGCTTAGGTCAAATATCACTTCACCAGCTTCACAACTTTCAGTGAGATCAACTCGAACACATCTTACTTCTTCAAGATCAGGCTCATCAGATTCAATAGTAACAGCAAAACCCATAGGTTTATAACCTGCTGGTGCATTAGGGAGCCAAATATAACCTTGTCCATTAATACGAGAATTGGCACTCCATACTAAGCTGTAACTAAGAGGCTTTATGAGGGCCGGAGAGTCTGAAGTAGATCCCTGTACTTGATCACCTCGATGCTTAGTGGTGGATATGTCTTTGGCCACAAGGACGTAACCTCTCAACTGTGCATCATTTTGTTGACTATAGTGACCAAGGCAGAAATATCCGTCTGGAATTTCCACAGGTTTATAAAAAGTGACACCTTTCTCCTTTCCTCGCAGCGGCACACAGCTCCATATTTCAGAGAACTTGGTGATTTTAATGACTTCTATTTCTCCTAGGCGTATCTTCCCTGTGGCAAAGCCTTGACCTGTAAGAGTTAAAAACTGTATTAATATCAATGTTAAATCAGTTAAAAGCAGATTGAAACCTAAGTGAAATCGGAATTCTTAACCACTTAATCCCAATAGTTCTCCACAAATTAGGGTAGTCAGTTTAATTTAAATTAGCTTAGTATAATTTCCTTAGAAAATAAAATCTTGATTTTTTGATTAGTTAACATGTTAATTTAAATCGAAGCTAGAATGTGAAAAAAGTTGATAGTAAGTATTAGTCTACGTGAGAATGATATTCAGACTCAAAAATTTATTTTATTACTTCTCACGATTCGTACACTTGAGGAATCAATCAATCAATTCTCATAGGACGAAAGAAGGGACGCAAGTTTCAAATTGAGAAAAGTGAAGGAATAAAGTTCACATCTTTTGCAAAAGCTGGTTTAGAGTGGATGCATTAAGCATCCCAAAAACTTTACTCAAATATTAAAATCGAGCAATTTGCTAGCAGAATTAAAAATTCCGAGCCATTGCATTCCCATTATCATCTCAAAATCTTTGACCTGGTTCATACTTGCCTTAAACAAAGAAATCCCATGAACTCTCAATCACATTTTTTTTCAAACAAATTGACTAAGTCCCCATAAGGAATCACCAAACAAATACCAATTTCTTGAAATCCAGAAACAGTAAATATATTCATCAGTCAACAAAGAAATCCTTATTTTTCTTGGTTGAAAAATGCAATAGCACTATTTAATCAAAGGCGATTAAGGTTAAAGGAGTAATACTTCTTGGAAGAATACAATTATTCACTACACCCATACAATTATTAAATTAATACATGCCCACCTACCCCGACTCGTCCCGACCCGACCCGACCCGAGCTAAAACGACGAAAGGGCAAGTTTTATTTTTATATTTTTCCTCTCAAATATGTTTTTAATTATTTCAAGATTAGTAATTTACATATTTTATTCAAAATAATAGGCAAAAACGAAAAGAGCTATAATAAAAGGGAGAAAAACAGAATTTTTTATTTTATTTTTTTCAGTGCAAGGACAAGAAATCCCAATTCTAACACGAACCAAGAAATGAATTCTGAAAAGTAAAATTGAATCTTTTAACAAAATATTGTCAAGAACATACCTTGTGGCCACTGAGGAAGGGGTGAAGGAAGAGAAAAAGGCTTTTTTTCCACCGGAAAATCCTCATACAAACTGTCATCATCGCATGAGCCGTAACACTCACACCACCCCAGCATTTTTTTTTCCTTCCAAAAGATTCAAGTACAAAATAAACCCACCAAAAGAATAGCAATATTTCTTAAGATACTGCTATCAGCTCAGCTGAAGTAACTGCACAAATTCACAAACAGATACCCAATATTGAAAGAAATAAGATGAGGTTTTTTTGGAGGATCGCATATTGAATTATTAATAAAGAAAGTATAGCATCTATCAAATCAAAAATTATGTTTGGGAGTCTGTGTTTGGTCGGTGGGAGGAGAAAAAAGTGTGAGGTTTTACTTTTCTTTTGAGGGGTTGAGTGAAACGACAGCAAAAGAGAGGACTTGGCTTTGTAATTGTTCGATAAAGTGGTTTGGTTAGTTGTAGTTGATTATATTTTGGAATCCTGCAACCTGAGATTCCTATTTGCTACGAACTAAAATCTAAATTAAATCAATAATTTATTTTAAATACATATTTTATGAGTTTCACAATTTTTCAATCACATATTTCACCAATTTTTATTAAAATATACTAAAAATTTAATTTTAATTTCAACCAAACATGAGCGAAGTTTTGTTTAGATAAATTTGTTGGTATATTCTTATTTCATACCATAGATGTAATTCGTAATTTAAACGTGTGAAAATGAGACGGGTTTGCTCGAATTGGCACCAGCCAGGACCAACCAGCTCGGATGAGGACAAATCGGTTATTTTCTTGATTTTATTTTTTTTATTAGTTTTAAATAAATTTTTAATGTCTTGATTAATCCGGGCATGCAATTAATGCCTATATTATTAACTCGGGTTGCAGTTTCAAGGCATATTTATATTCATCTGGTGTGGAATATAATTGAATTTTTAATAAATTTCAATAAAAGTTGACGTTAAAAAATTAACGAACCCATAAATATACTATTAAAATTAATTGTTGATTTTACCTTAAATTTTAATCTTTATCAAATAAAGGTTTAATTAACCGATTTTGGGTTCGGTTGGTTGGTTGCTTCTGTTCCAGAATTGGGCTACTACTGAAAAGTAAGTTCAGGCGGCTCGTTTTGACACCTCCGTGTAATTAAATATATATTCACGATAATTTTAGATAGTTATTATTATTAATTTTTTTTTTTTGTTTAAGAAATTTAATAGCGATCTAATTTGTATTAATAATTTTAATTTTGAAGATGTTAAACTGCACTAATCTTGATGTTCTCTCATTTTTCTTCAACAACATAATTGTTTATATTATTTAAATATGAAATTTTTATAACTAATCCTAACGTTCTCTTGGATACATATAATCAATGTAAGGAAAGTTAATAAAATAAATATAATTTCGCAAAGGAGAATCAACATATATAATTAATTTTTTCTTATTTTCTTAGGATTTTATGTTGTTAAGTACAAATCTAAGTAGGACTGATCTCGTATTCTAATGTAATAAGTAGAGCCTTTTTAAAAGAAATTTGAGTTAAATAAGCAATATGATCTACTTCGTACTTTTTAAAGACATTTTGGGACTACGATTGTAATTAGTTTTTTTTTTTATCTCTTCTTTCCTTTTTATTTTATGTAATTGAAAGGTTATATTTATCATTTCATAAATTTTTATTGAGAAAAATGGACTGTAAATGGCTACATTGAATGTTTCAAACATGAATGTTTTGCATTATTTTTAAAAGGTAGGGGATTTTCGACCGTTTATCCAATAGGTAGGGGGTTTTGTACTATTTAGCGATGATATTATGTTTAATTATCCTATAATATATATTTAGGAGTTGTTAAATACAAACTTAAGTAGGATCGATCTCGTATTCTAATGTATAGAGTAGGCCCTTTTTAAAAGGAATTTTGCGATGGAGAGTTAAATAGCAATAGGATCTTCTCCTAAATTTCCTAAACTGTATCGTATTTTTTTTTTTCCCTTTAAATATGCGTGACCTTATATAACACATACATGTATATGATTTCACCTTAACCCTTCAAAGAAACTTGAATACCTCGTACATTTTATTACTAATTTAAGTAATTAGGGAAGTCAAAACGAGTGGATCGATCCAAATTAATCTGCTAGTATTTAGACCAAGTTCACACTCATTACGAGCATAAACCAACCCACAAGACTATGATTTGGTCCTGGTCCTGACCATCTTCCAAACTAGAGGATGACTCATAAATATTACAGAATTGGGTCGTACAGTCCTGACCATCTTATTTTATTTAATTTTTCTTGCATTTTGGTAATTTCATAGGATTTAAAAGTAAACCATAATTGAAAGCATACTCTTATTGATTATAAAAGCATCCTAGTTCAAAAATACTCTAATTAGGTTATATTATTATATTGGCTCTTTCAAATTGGTTCGTGGCTAGACAATCAAGATCGACATAGCCATATTATAATTTACTTGAAATTATGTACACGAAAGGTTAAGGATAATTTATAATGATAAAAATATACAGTTGAAAAACGTTCAATTGTACGATAAATAATTCACCAACAGAAAAACATCCATGACACGTGTATACTATTTTTATAACATCTAAGAAATGGATTTATCGATTAAGAAAAACATATTATCCTTACTACTTAATACTTTAATCTTCATTCCTGAAAATTTTGTTTCTTTTAACAGAAAATAGTCAAGTGATTACTCTATCCGTCGTCATTAAAGATCATTTTGTTCTTAATTATACTAAAAAAGAATAACAGCGAGCATATAATAAATTTCTAAATTCAAAATTCATCGAGGCCACTTTTTTTAATGTTATTATTCATGGTAGGATATCGAAAATAATTTAAACTGGTCGGTCAACTGTTAATACTTATATTTTAGTGAAATTGTTCAAGTGGCGTCCAAGGACAAATTATATTATTAGAAGACGCCATTGTTTAACCTTCATTTTTGAAAATATATTTTTCTCAAGTTCATATTTTTTTATCACATATTTTGTAAAACTATATCAATTTTTTTAAAAATTTAAAATACAAGAGACAAGTCTTTGAATAAAAACAATCATTCGAGACAAGAGGATGTAAATTAGTAGAAATTTGAAGGTTAGAAAATTGAGAGTCTTCATTGCGATTAAATTGTGGTGTAGTTAACAAAATATATGGTGTGAATATACTCCGTACCAAAAGATATGATTTTGACCCACACAAAGTCTCTAGACATTAGTATAATCACCCATTAATTGTTCTCACTTGATAAGTGTATTTTATACATTTATTCGGGCTCCAAATTATGACATTTTGTGGTTCTTTTAATGGGATTATAGCCTAATTTATAATATAATGTGTTATTAGGTGAAACTCGATGGATGATGAAGAATTGGAGAAAAGAATGCAAAAATTGGCGAAAAAAATGGAAAGATCCAAAGCTTGAGGGTTAAAGTGCAAATACAAAAAAGTTGTGTCGAAACTCACGATGAAGATTCAAGAATGCTAGAGGTCAAATGGATGCAACGAAAGATCAAAAGGATTGAAAACAAATCAATTTCCAACCGCACAAGGATGTCTAAATTTTAGTTGGAGATTGAGACACATTTTTGGCCCAGATAAAGTTCGAATTGAAGAAGAGCTATTTCTATCAAAGTTGTAGTTCTTCGAGTTATCTTTCTAACACAACTTGAATTATCTCAATCGGACATCGGAAAGAAAAGTTATGACAGAATTACTGAAACAGACGCAAAGTGGACAGAAACTTGGCACCCGAGCGCTACACACTCAGCGCTCAAGCGCTGCACTAGCCAGAAAATGGATTTTTAACAGATTTTCAGCGCTCAAGCGCTGTCCCATAGCACTGCGCGCCGCCACAGATTCTAGGTTTTTATTGTTTGGGCCGCAGAAAACTCCACAAAAAGACTCCAAATTGGCCAAGAACGGATATGAAAGTATAAATAGACCTAAGGAGGCTTGGGAAAAAGGGGGGAGTTCCCACCTTAGTTCCAAACAATACAAACACACGGAACTTTGAAGATTTGGGAAGGAATTCAAGGAAGAACACATCAAAAGGATTTATTCTACTCATTGGAAGGGAAAGTATATACAATTGGAGATTCAAAGGCGGAATTCAAAGGAGGAAAACATCGCGCAAACCACGTTTTGAAGCATCAATGGGAGTTGGAAGAAGATCTTGGTGCAAGATTGGATTCTTTTTCTACATTATTCTTCTAAACCCGGTGATGTACTCTATAATAACTTTGTATTTTTCTTTCATTCACATGAGTAGTTAAATCTAATTTAGGGCGAACAATGTAACCAATTGGGATCCTTATTTCTTTAAATTGAGATTCTTGTACTTTTATTTGATTTGTTGATTTTGCTATGTTCTCAATGCATATGTGTCGATTTTGCTATGTTCTCAATGCATTTAATTACTTGATCACTAATTAAATGATTTCGTAAACAATAATTACGTAGAGATGCGGATTGTTGTTTAGACCAAGTAGTAAATTCCGGTAAATTGACATAACGTGTAGAGATACCTATGTTAATTGCTGCGGTCATAATTGAATTCTTAGAACTGATGTTTCGTTTAACTAAGGAGAATTCACATAGAGATATGGAATTGAATTAGTTAAATAGGCTCAATGAGAACTCGAGAGGGGTAAATTGAATACAATAGAAGAATTCGACCGAACACTACCTTAGATTGTATGAATCTTGATTTAAGGAGTAAAGGTGATAAATAGGTGAAATTGTTCCGCCCTAATATCCGTTATCCTTTGAATTTCCAATCAATCGCTTCTGTATTCAATTTAATTTCAAGTATTTCAATTCAAGAATTCATAACCAATCATTGTTCTTGTTTATTTATATCAAATAAAAGTTAGAAATAATAGATTAAGACTAAAGTATAGTCCTCGTGGGAACGATAATCCGGACTCTTAGGTCCACTTTATTACTTGTCACGATCCGTACACTTGTGGGATATAAATATCGACAACAAGTTTTTGGCGGTGTAGTTAACAAAATATATGGTGTGAGTATACTCCGTACCAAAAGATATGATTTTGACCCACACAAAGTCTCTAGACATTAGTATAATCACCCATTAATTGTTCTCACTCTACACGAGCTAGTTGACAATTGATTAAATTATAAATATATCAACTTGTATTAATTATTTATATTGAAATTACCATTGATTATTCTCAATCTAGATGAATTTTGTTGACTAAAACATGAAAATGATGTGTTTTTGTATTTTTCCAAATAATTTAATTCGTTCATAGGCAGCCTGATTAGAAGTCAATAGTTGTCATTTTAAACGCCGTCAATTTGTACTTCAAAAGCCGCCCCAATTGAATGTTGAAACATCATGTTACAATCACTACTCGACTATGAAATCTTCCAATCGAATGCTAATTTGTGTCCATCATATAGACAATATTTTGTTTGATGATCAAGTATTAAGAGCATTTTCAATACAATTTATGAATTATAATTTAGGTACGTAAGTTCAAAAACTTTGATGATCAAATATTAAAAGCATCTTCAATACATTTTATGATGTCGAATTAATTACACAACCAAGGAGCTTCACTGTGTGCAAAATTGATACATTTGTCGACCACAAAGATTATGGCTCAATTTAAATCGACTCGTACATCAGAAGGTTACTCCAGCTCCACCAAAGCTCAACCCAAACAACAATACCAGAAGACTGCCCAAGAATCCCACAAAGGAAAGATGGAGGAAGAAAACCCACACAGCTGCCCGACGTTTCTTCTCTCTTAAACCACATAGGCTGCTCACAATAGAAGGAGAAAAATGGCTACGTAATATTTTCTCTGTACCCCACATCAACTATTGACAAAGGAACAATATAGAAGCAGCCAAGCTAGAGCACAAGCCAATGGACGAAAGAGGGTGCAAATGGGCCTACACTTATAATGGACCACGACCAACTAATTCAATGACTTATTGCTTCAAATGGTCCATTAAGTCTTGGGTAGAGCTTTTGGTTTGTATCTCATCTAGTAATGTAATTTAATGCTCGACTACAAGTCTATGAAACTAACTTAAACGATAAACATCATAACCCCGAGATTTATTAGGTATCAACAAAAAGTCCAACAAATCTCCACCTTGATACCTAAACCTGCAAGCTAAAAATCACCAAGTTAATACTTATCTAATCAAGATATCCAAAATAAATTGAAAATTACATATCTTACCAATGTCTCGAATCCGAAACATATACCATACCTACTTAGTGTACTCACCAAGGGCTAAGGTCAAACCACTGTACAATAAAAAATACATAGTGAGCCAAATTACGCATTTTATACCTAACTAGCAAGTAATACAACTTTAGACAAAGCAATAAATGTTATGCTAAAGACAATGTAAACACATTACATTCATTCAGGAGTCAATCAATAGCACATAATAACACACAATTATAGGTGACGCTACACATGCAATGAAAGCACATCATAAGGTAATGTACATAGATTTTTTCAACATTGAAACACACAGGAGAACAAAAATTAACACCAAATTAATCAAATAAATGATCAACATAAGTAAACCAATGCATAAATTACCCTAAGAAAAGATCTCACTTCAATTACCCTACTCCCATTCCTAATAGCTCAATAATTACTAACTAATAAGGGGTGAATTGGTTTTTGAAATTTTTACAAACAATAATTTTATATCAAGCAAGTTAAGAATAATTAGATGAAATCAAGTAAATCATAAACACGTTCATCAATTGAGCTATAATTGTAAGCAAATAAAAATGAATAAAAAGGTAGAAATGATACAAACGATATAATTGTGGAAGTTCGATCCAAACCAATGATTGTCATCCTCCGCTACCAAGCTCTCTATTAAGAACAAGACATTTTTACTATATTGATTGACTTATAGTACAATCAAAACCCTTACAATGATTTCGATGACTTACAAACAAAGTGCACCAATCCTTATACAATATTGAGCTTTTATAGGATATCAATATGACCTACAAGTTTAAAGCAATAATTTTACAATAAAATTTCTTTCTTAATAAATGACACAAATGAATTAAGTACTAAGAGAGATTAACACTTCAATGAATAATATTTCAAGTGTTAGATGAGAAAACTTTGATGAATGTGATGATTGAAAATTTCAATTCAATCAATCAAAGTTTTTGATATAAAGAAGTAGAAGAAATAGATGTAATATAAATTCAAAGATTTGCTAAAAATATAACTGCATTTAATGAATGATAGCAGGTACCAAGAGAGCGATAAGAAACTTTGATGAATATGATGATTTAAGAGTTTGGTTTAATTAATCAAAGTTTTAATATGAAGAAGATGAATTAAATGCAATGTAAGTTTAAAAGATTTTGCTCAAATTTTTTTCTATTTAATGCACTTGAAGAACCTTACATTGAATTCAAAAAGAGAACCCACTTACAAAAAAAATGTGCAAAATTTTCTTGAAGTTCAGATGGGTATCTGGTTGAAAATGCCATGTCTGGATGACTAAAATTTAGCCGTTGGACAAAAAATTTAGAACTCGGAATGGTCAAAATATTTGACTATTAGGATCGCTTGTTGATCGTAGCCGACTTTTTTTTTTGGAAAATAAATCTTACATTTGATCAAAACATTTTATGCAAGCGATAATCAAAATAGTTTTAAGCGTATAAAATGATTTTTGAGTTTTAATCATTCATTACTAAAGATCAAAATATTAGTACTTTTACATTTGATCTAGAAAGCCTAGTATTTGACATTTCTTTGAAGTTTGGCTCTTAGGTTCTCGTGTTCATATTTCTTTAGAGTTTGACTTTTAAGCTCTTGTATTGATCTTTCTTTGAAGTTGGGCTATTAAACTCGTCTTGATGGATCTTGTCTTGAATACTTGGAAGACTTGACTTCGATCTTAATCTTCATTGTGAGTCAGATTGGATAATCTTGATTTTGATCTTTTGACGATGTCCAATCGATCTATCATCAGATTCGTCGAAGATTATAATCACTTAAATTCAATTATTTGTAAACAAGATTAATTTATTTGTTCTAATAAAAACTTTAAGGTTATAATCAACTATATGTCAACAATTTTCCCTTTTTTGATCATGAAAAACAAGATGATTTGAAAAATAATATTAATAAAGGATAAGGAATAAAGATCTCAAATTTAACATATATCCCTATATCTTTTACAAACCAATTCTCATCCATCATCTATTTAAACCATATCAAATAGATGATTCAAAGTATATCATTTGATCATTCAAAACATATGAAATCTATTTTGCTCATTTGTCCCCTTTTCACATAAGCAAAAAGATAGGACATATGATAGAAAGAACAACATATATGATCAAAACTTTAAATCAACCACAAAAAGGAATGCTATTCCTTCTCAATAAAACACAAAAATGCCAAATATATACAAGTTTAAACAAGAGGATAATCATCACATGTATAACAAAATACTATTCAAAACATGAGTGACGAAATGTCAAAAGTATAATCAATTGAGTAAAATTTATAAAAATTTCAACCAATGACGCACATAGGATCAATTATGTAAGAATACAATTTAGCTACATACTTCAAATTCATCAATATTTCTCAAACTTCTTCAAATAAATGAAAATATATTAAGTGCTAGAAGTTTAGAGAGAATGTCGACCAATAATTTTTCCGTATTAACAAATTCTAGTGTAATATCTCCCTTTCGTACATAATCTCTTAAAAAGTAGTGTCTAATCTTAATATACTTGGTTCGAGATTGTAAAAAGAATTTTTTTGATAAGTTTATGGCACTAATGTTATCACACATGATATGTATATGATCAAAAGATAAATGATAGTCACTTAGTGTTTGTTTCATCTATAAAACTTGAGTACAACAACTAACAACCGAGATTTATTCGGCTTCGACGATAGACAATGTAACCGAATTTTTTTTTTTACTAAACCATAATACGAGTGCAGAGCCTAAAAAGTGACAAGTTCCGCTAGTACTCCTATGACCAATCATGCACCAGCCCAATCGTTATCCGAATAGCTAAGTAAGACAATATGAGTGCCCTTATGATCTATAGACCCAATATTTTAGTGCCACTAAGATATCTAAAGATATTTTTTTTTTACAGCACTAAGGTGTGATTCTTTAGGATTGATTGAAATCTAGCACATAAGTACACACTAAACATAATATCGGGTCTATCAACAGTTAAGTAAAAAAGAGATCTGATCATACCTTGATATTTTGTTTTGTCTATGGATGTACGTTGATCGTCTTTGTCTAACTTGATTGATGAACACATTGAAATATTCATTTGCTTCAACTCCTCCATTTCAAACTATTTGAACATGTCCATGATGTATGTAGTTCGACTAATGAAAATTTTATCATTAGTTTGTTGATTTGAAGCCCGAGAAAGAATTTGAGTCCCCCCATTATGATAATTTCAAATTCTTTTCTCATACGTTTAGAAATTTCTTTACAAAGGAAAATGTTAGTGGCACCAAAATATCATCAACATAAATTTGCACAAATATCATCATTCTCAGTTTTGAAGAAAAAGGTGTAGTATCCACTTTTCCTATCAAAAAATCATTTGAAAGAAGAAATTTACTCAATCTTTCTTACCATACTCTAATAGCTTGTTTTAAACCATAAAAAGGTTTTCTTAGTTTGAAAATATTACCCAAATACTTGTGATTTTTGAAATCAGGGGTTGCTAAACAAATACTTCTTCTAGAATAAAACCATTTAGGAATGTACTTTTGACGTTCATTTCGTAAAGAGTACATTCTTTATAACAAGCAGAAGTAAGAAGCACATGAATTGATTCTAATCTAACATCTGGTGCAAATGTTTCTTTAAAGTATATGTCTTCTTCTTGATTGTAACCTTCGGCCACTAATCTAGCCTTTTTACGCACAATTTCTCATTTTCAACTCATTTATTTCGAAAATCCCATTTTATATCAATAATTGTTTGATCACTTGTTCTAGCAACAAAATCTCAAATATAATTTCTTTTAAATTGATTTAATTCTTCTTGCATAGCTAGAATATAAAATTCATCAAATTTAGTTTCTTTGAAATTTTTTGATTCAATTTGTGGAATAAAAGCACAACATTAAAATGATTTCTATTAGAAGTTCCAGTACTTACACCTTTGGATGAATCACAAACTATATACTCATTTGGATGAGAAGGGACAAACCTCCATTCCTCAAGTAGAGATAGATCACTTTGTACTTCAAGAGATTTTACTTTATCTTGTTGCACATTTGTATCTTTTTCATCATGTTGATCTTCAAGATTTTTAGGATTTTCCTTGTTTTGATTTTGGATGTTCTTTTGCTCAAAAGAAATTCCCAAACCTACATTATCATCAATACATTTCTCTAGATTAAGAGGATTAGCTTCATCAAATATTATATGTATGGATTCTTCAACAACTACAGTTCTTTTGTTGAAGACTCGATAAGCTTTGCTAGTAGATGAGTAACCAAGAAAAAATTCAATAACAAACTTTAAATCAAAATTTTCCAAGTTTTCTTTAGTATTTAAGATAAAACATTTACAACAAAACACTTTGAAGTAAACGATATTTGGAACTCTATTTTTTCAAAGTTCAAAATGAGTTTTTGTTTTCTTTAGACTAAGACTCTATTCACAATATAACAAGTGGTATTAACGGTTTAGGCCCCAAAAGTATTTTGGTAAAAACCAATTTCATTTAACATAGTTCGAGCTATTTCTTGCAATGTACTATTCTTTCTTTCTACTTCACCATTTTGTTGATGAATTTTAGGAGCCAAGAAATTATGTTCACAGCCATTCATTTTGCAAAAATCATCAAATGCAATATTGTCAAATTCTCGACCACGATTACTCCTAAGGTAGTAATAGGGTACCCCTTTTCATTTTGAACTTTTTTAAAAAAATGTTTAAATGTATTCAAAACTTTACCTTTTAGGTTCAAAAGTGGGATCTAAGTAAGCTAGAAAAGCCATCAACAAAGACGAAAGCATAATATTTGCCACTTAAACTTGCAGTTCTAAATGGTCCAAAAAAATCCATTTGGAGAAGCTGTAAATGCCTTGTAGTTGAAGAATGTTGCTTTAGTTTAAAAGAACCCTTTAACTTGTTTTCCAAATTGACATGCATTATGAATTTTGTTTTTCTTAAATTTCAAATTTGGCCAATATTTAACAAAGCAGTGTTTAAAAATTTTTTGAAGGAGGTCCATGCTAATATTACCTAATCTTCTATGCCACAACCAATTATCGTATTTACAACTTGATAAACATTTTGTTTCACTTTTAAATTCAATGTTTACGACATAAACATACTTATTTCGGCTTCGTATAAATATTGTCTCTATTGATGTAGCATTCTCAGTAAGGCACTTAGAAGAATCAAAATTGATATGATATTTTTTTATCACATAATTGACTAATGCTAAGCAAATTATGTTTGATATTATCAACTAATAGAACGTTTGAAATAGAGGGATATGAAAGATTATCAATATTTCCAATGCCAACGATTTTTCCTTTTGGATTGTCTCCGAAAGCGATATGACTTCCATCCTTATTTTTGAAGCTAACAATAAAGTTTGATCTCCGATCTTGTGCTTTGAGTATCCATTATCTAAGAACTATTTGCTTTTTATTTTCTTTGGTATCTACAAAAATAATTCAATTTTTTTATCTTTAGTACCATGCAATGTTGGGTCCTCGGTAGTTAGTGTTAATGGGTTTTTGAATCTACTTATAGTCATCTTCAAAATCTAATTTCTTGATTGAACAATTGAAAGCTACATGTCCACTTTTATTGCAAAAACTAGACGTGACATTTGGAGAAGGAGAGGTAGAGACTTTAACAAAAAAAATATTGAGAAATTTTTGTTTAAAAAATGGTTTATATCCAATTATTCCTTTGTAAAAAATGCATTTTTGTTTACAAAACATTAGATCAAAAATTTTCTTGTCTTGAGTAAAATTGTGAACAGTTCGAGTCAAATTAAAAACATTTTCTTGTAAAAAGGAATTCTCCCTAATTAAAGAATAATAATTGATTTTTTCTTTTCCAAAATCATTTGAGTTTTCAAAAGTTCTTTACCTCATTTTTCAATAAAGATTTTATTTACTTATTTATTTATTATTATTATTTTTTGAGAAAAGTGTGTTTGATAGCAAGTTTTTCAAATTCTTTTAGGAGTTCATCATATGAGGCAGATACTTAATCGTATAAAGATTTTTCTTTTGAATTTGCCATTTTCAAGAGCCATGAAGCACATGTTGATAACTTCCTTTTGACTCTCATCTTCTTCTTGGTCATCACCACTCTCTTCCCGTGTTACTTGGAGTGCTTTCTTTTTGATTAATATCTTTTTGCTAGGACAGTCTGTTCTTTTGTGACCAAATTTTTCATAATCATAGCAAACAATCATTTTAATCTTTTCTTCTACAATTTTCATCTCTGTTTTGGAATCGTCGATTGTTGTGAAAACCCCTCCATTTTCTGCAAGAAGAACTAGTTCATCAAGTTCATTATCATTCATATTTTTGCTTGTAGTGTCTTCATCAATTGTCGACTTTAAAGCAACTTGACGCTTAGGAGGCTCCTTCGATTCATCTTCTTTGCTTTTCATTTTTTCTTCCTTTGTCTCAGTGTAATTTAGTTCATATGTCATCAATGTTCGATAAAATTCTTCCAATAGATATATGTTGGTATCTTTGGTGTTTTCTATCAACGTTTTCAATGAACTCCAATTTTTTTAGAGAGATCTAAGTATTTTGCTTATAAGTTCACCGTTAGTAAAATTTCAAACAAATCCTTTAAAACCATTTACAATATCGATAAAATGAGTAATTATATTAACAATAGGTTCATTTTGCTTCATAAAGAAATTTTCAAAGTTTTTAACCAAAATATTTATTTTAGTTTCTTTTACTTTGCTAGTACTTATATGGGTGACTTCTAAGGTATCTAAAGCACAATAGAGTAAATTTTTGGCTATAACATTTAAAGACAATTTTCGTTTATCCTCTTCATCGTACTCCTCTTTAAGTTTTGAAATAGTTTGATCCGGATTACTATCAACCTTAATAATTTTTGTAAGCACAAAATGACCAAATTCAATAACCTCCAAAATATTATAATTTATTGATTGAATGTATATCATCATTCTAGCCTTCCAATAGTTATGATGAGTACCATAAAAGAAAGGAAGATGATTTGTAGAATGCCCTTCAAGATTTTGAAAATTTGGGTTAGTCATTACTCAAAATTGTAAATCATTATTTCAAAATGAGCACCATACTCTAATATCAATTGATATAGGGATGGCAACGGTTCGGTTCGGTGTCGGTTCGGCCAAAACCATAACCGCACCATCAAATTTTTGGCCATACCATAACTGCACCATAACCACGAAAGTCGGTTCGGCTCGGCTCCTCTCGGTTAATATCTCGGTTCGGTTAATTACTGTAACGACCCGGGTCCCACTTAACGGGCTGTCCTGGCCGTTAGATCGACGACGTACTGTCCTCACTGTACCAACATGGGTCTTTTCAGCATGCTTTGTCCTCACTCGCACGCTCCCCGAGAAAACTTCCCAGAGGGGTCACCCATCATAGAATTGCTCCAAGCCAAGCACGCTTAACTGTGGAGTTTCCAACGATGGACTTCCAGAAAAGAAGGTGCACCTTGTGATATGAGTAGTACCTATCAAATCTCTTAAACTTTCTTGGTCTGGGGTATTACAATCACCCCCCGTTGGACTCGCGACGTCCTCGTCGCGCTTGATCCATCTGAGGATCCGTTGCCAGGCGTTGGGATTCTAGAGGTGGCTCCTACGAGTTCAAGAGGTGGCTCCCGTCCTATGGCGTAGCACTTTGTCCCGCATAGCACTTAGTTCCCGATTTCCGACTGGCAAACGGCTCTGATACCATTTGTAACGACCCGGGTCCCACTTAACGGCCGGCCGTTAGATCGACGACGTACTGTCCTCACTGTACCAACATGGGTCTTTTCAGCATGCTTTGTCCTCACTCGCACGCTCCCCGAGAAAACTTCCCAGAGGGGTCACCCATCATAGAATTGCTCCAAGCCAAGCACGCTTAACTGTGGAGTTTCCAACGATGGACTTCCGGAAAAGAAGGTGCACCTTGTGATATGAGTAGTACCTATCAAATCTCTTAAACTTTCTTGGTTTGGGGTATTACAATTACCACGAAAATAAATTATATTTTATAAATCCAAACTCCAACCGTCAAATTAAAAAAAAATATGAAGAAAAGTCAATAAAAATTAAAAAACATGTCAAGACATCTGAAAAATAAAACACATCAATCGAACATATTTAGATCCAGTAGTTTGAGTTCTACTTCAACAGAAAGCATGCTTAATCAAATAAATCCTAAGACCTCAAACATGTTCCATTAAAAAAAAGAAAACTAGACACCTAAATCACCTTAAAGACATAAATCGATCTGAAATTGAAGAAACTGGAGAGAAATCAAAACTGATCATAAGACTATCAATGTTATTCATAAACAAATCTTTATCAATCTTTATATGATGCCCATTACAGATTCAACTGAAAGATAACTAAATCAAACGTATCCCGAGATTTTAAACACGATAAATTGTGAAAAATAAAACTCGAATGCATCATGAAAACTTAAAATTGACCGGAATTGGGGTAACTGGAGAAAAAACCAAAACTAATCATTAAACTACCAATATTAATTGAAACCAAATTTCATAGATTCTTCTTCATTAACCATTGCAGATTCAATAGAAATACTGTTAAATTAAACAAATCCCAAGATATTAAACATGTACAATTCCAAAAACTAAACATCAGAATCATCGTGGCGGATTTGAGTGGAAGAGAAGTGGAGACTGTAGGGTTACGATATGAGTCACAGGACATGGTTTTAACTTTTAACGTGTAGGTTGTATATTTAAATTGGACTATCTTGGTAGTGGACTAGGTTAAAAACTATAAATAGTGTTAGGTTATTCATTATTGGTTTACTTAATGTTAATTGGGCTAGAATTTTGGGAAGTCCAATTGTCAAAATTGCCTAATTAATTTTGAAAAAGAATGATGGAAAGTCCAATTAAATTTTTTTTAACGAGTAATCAGTTCGGGGCGGTGCACCATCGCTAAATACCATACTCGCCCCTAAATGTAGCGGTTCATTGAAATCAAAACCATAACCGCCCCATTGCACCATCGATTCGGTTTTTTCCCCCCATTCGGTTCGGTTAACCGCGATTTTCGATTTTAACAGTTCGAATTGTCATCCCTAAATTGATAGTTGAAGAATGACTAACCAATATGGGAGTGAATTGATTTTTAAAACTTTTTTGAACAATAATTTTATATCAAACAATTTAAGAACAACTAGATCAAATTAAGTAATTCATAAATATGTTGATCCAAACCAAAGATCTACGTCATCCGTTACCCAACTTTCAGTCACAAGCAAAGCATTTTCACTATATTGATCGATTTATGGTATAATTCAAATCCTTACAATGGATCCGGTGACTTACAAATAAGGAGCACCAATTTTTATACAATACTAAGCTTTCAAGATACCTAAATATGACCCATACGATGACTTACATCAAGGATCACCAATCTTTATACAATATTAAACTTTCACGGGACGTCAATATGATCTACAAGTTTAAAGCAATGATTTTACAATGAAATTTCTCTCCTAATAAATGATACAAATGAATTAAGTACCAAGAGAGATTAATACTTCAGGAAAAAGTAGAAGAAATAGATGCAATATAAGTTCAAAGATTTGCTCAAAATATCTCTCTTTTATGAATGATACCAATAAGTTAATTACCAAGAGAGAGATAAAAAACTTTGATGAATATAATGATTTAAGAGTTCGATTTAATCAATCAAAATTGTAATATGAAAAAGAAGAATTAAATGTTATTTAAGTTTAAAAGATTTTGCTCAAATATTTCTCTATTTAATGGATTTGGAGAACCTTACATTGAATGTTAAAAGGAGAACTTATTTATAAAGAAGAACATGCAAAATTTTCTGGAAGTTTGGATGAGTGCCCGTCGACTGCCACATGTTCAATGACTGACATATAGCCATTGGACAAAAAAGTTAGAACTCGGAATGATAAAAAAATTTGATCATTAGGATCTCGCGGTCAAGTTTCGTTAGTCGTTTTTTTTTTTTTTTGAAAATCAATCTTACCTTTGATCAAAATTTTTTATGCAAGTAATAATCAAAACAATTTTTAGTGCATAAAATGGTTTTTAAGCTCTAATCATTCATTGCTAAAGATCAAAATATTAGTACCTTTACATTTGGTCTAGAAACCTAGTCTTGACATTTCTTTGAAGTTTGGCTCTTAAACTCTCTTCTTGATTTTTCTTTGAAGTTTGGCTTTTAAGCTTTTCTATTGAAGGATCTTGTCTTGAATGCTTGAAAGACTTGATTTCGGTCTTGACCTTCATTGTGAGTCAACTTGATAGTCTTGATCTCGATCTTTTAATGAAGATCGGTCGAACTATCATGGGTGCTTTGAATGCTATAATCAGTTAAATTCAATGGTTAGTAAACAAGATTAACTCGTTTGTTATAATCAAAACTTTAAGGTTATAATCAACTATTGGTTAACAATTCCATGTAGCTCGTATATGGAAAACACATCTATCCTCTCATCACCAACACTGCTTAGTCCATTACTCACTCCTCATGCTAAATTGGTAAACCACTAAACATCCAGAGTCAATGTGATGTTCCTTTATCACTACCTCCATCTCCTTCAAACTAGGTAGATAACGTAGCTTCACCTAATAGAGGTAATAGGAGCGTCACCCTCTCACTCCACTTGATCAAGGTTCCAACAGATAGATGATTTCAAAATATTTAATCACCTAACCTCTCGTGATCTGAATGCCATACCTCCACACCCTCGTACATGTCACCAATGTACCCTCAAGAATCTATTCTCCATATTACTAGTTAGCCTAAGCTATGAAATTGAGAACACACAGTGTCAAAACGTCACACCATCTTGACTATTATGCATGCAACATGTTACACATAGTAACATGATCACTCTTAAATTCATGCAACCAGAATCAAGCAATCATTCATGCAAATATGATTTCATATGCAGATGAAAATACAATACTAACAACAAGTGAGTTTATCATCAATAAACTTAACTCAGATCATAACAAGATCCAGTGAAACGTTTGTCTCACCTTTTACTTTTTCTTTCTTTTTATTATTCCTTTTAGGATAGTCTCTTATAAAACGTCCAATTTGACAGCAGTTATAACATCTTTACTTTTTGCATTTTCGACTTAGACCTATACTAAATTTGGCTTTTCGGGTTTTGTTGCCAAATCGTAGAATCACCTTTTCTATTAAATATACACAACTAAAAATGTGTTGTCATTTCACCTAAAAATGCACTTAATACAAAATGCAATCAAACAATGACCAAAAGCAAAGTAGATGCACATATTGCACCAAATAGCCAATCAAAATTTCCTAACGTCACATGCAATATTAAAAACCAAAATATGGCAACGATATCAACCAAAAACTAAAACACAACATATCAAGCTCTCGTTTGGTATTCTCATTCTTTTTCTCTTTCTTCATTTCAATCACACATTCTATTAATAAAATAATATTACACATAAATCTAAAAATTCTTCTTACTTTTTAACCACACATTCTTCCATCAATCACTATTCAAAAACACATTTTTCTACTAAAATGGATGTCAAACACCCCCCAAATTCACACAGAAATTAATATATTAAATTTACAAAGAATTCAAGGAACAAATTAGCAAATAACTTCCTAATTCTAGCAGCCGGCAATGGTTACCCACATGATAACCCCAAACTTATCGGTCACCCCCACACAATGACCTCTAATGCAAAAGGTAAATGGCTACCCAACACGATTGTCTTAGTTGCAATAATAAAAAAAGATAGAAAATGATACCGAGCAGACCAATCTGTCAGTTCGTAAATTAACGAGAGATACGAACTTTTCCACTTTAGGCTACCACTATTTGCCCTTGAGCTTTCAGTAATTGTACATCGCAACAAAAGCACTCAGCAATCGAATGATCAAGGGCAAAACTATCTAGAATCAGCATACTACCTAAAATACAAATTAACACCACCAACAAGTCCGCAGTAAGCTAGGAACAAACTGCCATTGAAAATGTTGCCAAAATAGTGCCCACGTGCCCTCACGTGCCTCCATCGTAGCTTTGTGTTGCCTTCAAGTGCTGTCATCTATGCACTGTGACACTCTATATGTACCGATCAGGGATGTGCGCCTCGTTGTTTGGAGAAAAGATATGGTCTCTGTTCACTTAGTTGACACCTGGTTTGGCCAGAAAAGATGATTGCAACTACGAATTTGAGCTTTTCAACCGATTTTATGCTATTTTTTACACAAGTTCAAACTGTTGGGAAATTATTTAATTTGTCATGTGGGCTGACATAAGTAATTAATTGTGTATTAATGCTATCTTAAAGTTAAGCCGAAAACTAAAGTGATCTAATAAAGAATTAAGTAATTAGGCTTTGGGTATCTAAATAAAGCGTGGGCTAGACTATATGTGTAGAGACAGGATCTATTAGGGTTTGTATATGACGATGGGCCGAATACATATGGAACTATATAAAGGGTTATGGTCCCCAATTCATATGTAATTTTCTCATTCTTTATGTCATCCCGTCAACACAAGAATAAAAGAGAAAGCATATTGAAGAGGAAGATCCATAAACCCACAATCAGAAATTCAAGAAGGAGGTTTGAGTAACCAAATTGAAGATTTAAAGACCAAGATTCATTATTCAAGTTAGAAATCAATGGATCAAGGTATGTTCCGCGTTAATTTAAAAGTTCTTGATGGTTTGATATGAAGATCTTGGCAAGTTCATAAAGTTCAAGTTTCAATAAAGTTTCAACAAGTGGTATCAGAACCTATTCATGTTAAATCATTGGGAATTTTTTTTAAATTTGGTTCTTGTATATTTTAATGGTTTTCAAATTTAATAATTTCGGATTTAGATTTATTAAGTTTGAAAATTATTCGGTTGGTTTTCAAGATTTCCAGAATTTCAGTTTAAAAAATAAAAAATAAAAAAATTTGGGGCTACTGACGTAGCTGCTGTTGTTATAGCAGCGCACGATGCTGTAATTAACAGCAGCGTGCACGCTACTGTTCGGGGCGCGGGTGGGGCGAGTGTGGGGTCGCCACCTGAGGGCGGCTGCCCCCGACCAATTTTGGCCATTGACGGTGCCATCCGCCAAGGGAGTGAGGAGCCCTAATTTTTTTTTAGGGTTTGGGTAAATTTTGGGGGCGGGGGCTTGGGTTGAAAATTTAAGTTTTGAGGTCATTGGCTGCAATTTCAAATTAGGGTTTAATTATAATGTTTAAGCCCCTGCAGTTTACAACTTTGGTTAATTAGCCCACTAAGTTTAAGGTTTTGGTGTTTCAGCCCCCTAAGGTTAAAAATTCATCCAATTGGGCCTTTAAAGTTACAGGTTTAATAATCCAGTTCTTCAAGTTTCAAAAAAATAATTAATTTGGGCCATTAAAGTTTTGAAATTTGTAATTAAGCCTTTGAAAATTCATAATTGGTTTAAATTAGCCCCTAAAGTTTTGAATAATTAATTTTTGAGTCCTAAAATTTTCAATAATTAATTATTGACCCCTAAAGTTCTTAAAATAATTATTTTTGGGTCCCTATAATTCTGAATTATTAACCATAGGCCCCTAAAGTTTCAAAATAAAATAAAATAATTAAGGATTAACAATTATAATTCAAATTTTGGTATTTCTTTTGGATTACTAATTTTTCCAAATAAATTAATTGAAGCAATATGTTACCAAAGTGACATCTTTTGACTAAATTAATTTATTTGGAATATTAGAAATGTTGTGTGTACGTAATTCATGCGGATATTGATCGGTCCAATGGAAGGTTAATATTTGGCTGAATTATTTACATACCCATGGTAATAAATATGTGACAATTATAAGGTTTTATTTTATGTGAAATCGGTCCAAAAATAGATTTATTGTTTGACATAGTTTATTGTCAATATTTGATTACTACACCAAGAGTACTACTTACAAGTTGGTATTTCTGTCCAAAAGCTAAATATCAATGTTGTGCTCGATCTCTTGTGATGGGATTTACCATTATTTGAATTGATTAATTGTTTAATACAGATTCCTATGTGAGCATGTTAATTAAGTATAAGTTCTCTATTTAGTTAATCCATCAACTTCTACAATATCTGCCAACATCAATTCAATTCTTGTAATGGAACCAACTTTAAGGACTGGAAAGAGAACGTTTAGATCGTTCTTGGCTATATGGACTTAGACCTTGCATTAAGAACTAAACAACTCGTTGCACTTACGGACAAAAGTTCCACTGATGAAAGAAAAGGGACTTTGATAAGTGGGTTCGTTCAAACCGCACGACTCTTACGATCATGAAGCGTGGTATTCCAGAATCATTCAGGGGCGCTGTGTCCGATAAGGTAACTATTGCCAAGGAATTTCTTGCTGAAATTGAAAAACGCTTTGCAAAGAGCGATAAGGCTGAAACTAGTATACTTTTGACGTACTTAGTTTCACTAAGGTATAAAGGTAAAGAATATTTTCGGGAGTACATCTAAAATCTGGATATATAAAGAGATACCGTACTAAATACGATGCTTAGCGTGTAAAGAAAAATATATTTCTCACTTTAGTTTGTTTTGAGGTAAATGTTCGCTTGAAAATATACCGCAAGTGCACGGGTCGCGTACAAGTAATAAAGTGGACTTTTTGAGTCCGGATTGTCGATCCCTCGAGGAATGTTACTTTACATTACACGACTTTAATCAATTTAATTCTAACAATCAAATGAAACACACACAATTAAACATGAGATTTGAAAATCGGTAAATAAACTAAAAATCTACAAAATAAGAAAAACACAAATACTTGGTAATTTCGGAGAAAGAACGTGGTTGGGATTCGTGGTTTCGTTTAATCATCACCTAATTAATTCCTCTATAAGCCAATTAATGAATTACTCATTTACTATATTAGACCCGATCTTCCAATTTTAGTTAATCACCTCTCTCAAGTGAAATTAACCCTAATTGATTGGTTTAACCTACTATATCTTTATGTCGATTATAACCAAACAATCGCATTCAATCATTGTGAAAATAGCTCATTGGGTCACCTAGGGCTAATGATATATCTCTATCCATTATACAAACCTAGTGTTCCTATTATTTGGTCTAAAATGCACAATCTTCTCTCGAACAATGTACAAATCACTAAACACAATCATTTATTGGCCACATAAATGAAAATGCATGGAAAACAATAATAAAAACACATGAGAATAAGCAACTTAAAATCAAAGGGTAAATATAGAAATTAATCAAGGCTAGGTCAAGCTACTACCATAAATCCCAACAAAATCAACTAGCTCATTTTATACATTTGATAACAAAGGAGAATATGCGTAACATTCATTACAAAAATGGTAAAATAAATGAGAAAATACAAAGTATAGGTAAAACCCCTTTTTTTGAAGCTTGGCTTTGATTTTCTCAAATACTTCTCTAAATCTTTGATTGAATCTCCTTGTGCTCTTTGATTTAATCTCCAAAATCCCAAGCAAAAATGAAAAGAAAAAGGAAAGGAGAGGAAATGAAGGAAGAAAGAAAGAAGAGAAAGAAAAGAAAAGAAAATGGAAGAAGAAGAAGAAAAGAGAGAAAAAACTCTCAAACTCTATCTAAAGACTCTCTACAAACTCTCTCCTAGGAACTTTCTCTAGGGTTTGGGTAATGATATTTTGTGTTTAAATACTCCCAAAACCGAGTACAAACAAAAGTCCAAAATGCTCTCAAAATATCTGATTTTCGAGAATTTTTAATGCACAGGTGCGCAGGTGCGCACTTCAGGTGCGCACAATTCCAGAAGCCAAATGCGCGGGTGCACACTCTTGGTGAAATCAAAAATTGCACATGAGGTCCTCAGGATAAATTGTACAGTTTGTCCCTCAACTTTTGATTTGTGCACTTTGGTCCCCAATTTCACATTTGTGTTCACATTTAGTCATTTTCTTCTCCTTTTTGCCTCGTTCTCCTTCTTATCGGGGTTTTTGCCTACAAAAGTGAAAATTACACAATTATGCATAGAAATATACTCAATTTCATTTATATCTAAATCAAAAAGAGTGCCAAATAAGTGTGTTTTTACACACTTATCAGTAAATTTAGTGTCAATACCTAGACACATTTGGTGGATAAATTTTTGTACCACTACTCACATAAGTGTGTGTATGCTGGGTTGTTTGAGTTGCCAAAATTAATTGATACTAAAAGATTCATCTATGTGGGATGATGGAAAATCAGTTAAGGTTGAGGCTGTAGGGAATTTAGGTTATCATCGAAGACCGATTATTATTTGGATTTGAAAAAGACATTTGCGGTACCGTCCTTTTGGATGTAATTTGGTTTCTATTTCTACATTGGACAAATTTAGTTACTCTTGTTCAATTAGAAATAGTCAGTTTGATTTTTTTTTAAATTCAAATATTGTGGGTACCAGTTCTTTATCTGGTTACTATAACCTATATTTGCTTAATACGGTTGCCTCTTATAAAGAAACCTTGTATGCGGATTCATGTAGTATTGAACATAAATTAACCAATAAAAATTCTACTTTGTTATGACACATACGATTAGGTCACATCTCTCAAAAGAGAATGGAAAAAACTTGTGTCAGACGGAATTCTTAATTCCTTTGATTTTTCAAACTTAAGTGTTTGTGTAAATTGCAATAAGGGAAAATAAACAAACATAAGGAGATTAGGTGCCAATAGGATTTCAGACGTCTTAGAACTAATTTATACGTATATTTGTGGATCATTCCCTTCGGCTTCATGGAATTGTCAACAGCCATTTATTACGTTCATAAACAAATTTTTCTCAATATGGCTACCTATATTTCATCTGTGAAAAATCTCAAACACTGGACATGTTCAATACATACAAGACTGGGTTTGAAAATCAACTCAGTAAAAGAATTTAACAAGTCAGATCTTACCGTAGTGGTGAGTACTATGACAGATATAACGAATCAGGAGAACAACGTCCAGGACCTTTCGCAATATTCCTAGAGGAATGTGAAATCTACCCACAGTATATCAGGATCTTTCTAGGTATAAGCACTAAAGACGGCAGCTTAAATTCTCAACAAAGTTACAAGTAAAGCAATTGTTAAGGCATTACAAATTTTTAAAGGTCCTACTATTAGGTCAATTTTTGAAACAGGAAATGTTTGATTTCTTGATGATGTAAAGTTTGCGGGGGGAAGATAAGGTTATAAGGTTAATGATTTTGTCTTGGATAAAGAATATATATATATTCCTTTTGTTGCAATTGACAATGATTTGGTTCAGGGACAAATTCTTATTCCAAATCTTGTTTAAGAAGCAATTTTGAATCAAAACAATATTACAAAATCCCCTACACACAATCAAGAGATTGTTCCAGAAAAACAAATTCAACAACCTCAAGAACAAATGTCATTAAGGAAATCCACTATAAAAAGAAGAAAGACAATTTTGGATGACTTTATAGTCTTTCTCCAAGAAAATAAGAATGACATGGATTGACGAAAGAAGAACTGATCAATCAACTTTCATCAAACCATACAAAGGAATAATTCTAAAGAGTGGATTGATGTCATGCATAAAGAGATTTTTCTCCGATTTCTATGAAAACTCTTTTAGGATAATTATGGCATCTATGACACATTTTGATCTTAAATTATATTAGATGGTTTACAAATTAAAGAAATCGATCTATGGGCTTAACCTGGTTTCCCGAAATGGTATCACAATTTTATCAAATAATTATCTTATTTAATTTTGAGATGAATTCAAATGATGATTGTAGATATCACAAGTTCAGTGGGAGTGGGCATATTTTTGGTGATATCTCTTTTGTATTAAGGATATAAATACACAAGAATTGTTCTTGGTGTATTTTTGGATTATCATAAAAGAGTTGTATCGATAAGGTTCTTAAAAGATTTGAAATGTAGATATGAAAATCAAGTGATACCCTTACAATTAAGGGAGACAACTTTAGTCTCAATTAATGCCCCAAGAATAAATTTAAAGGAAAAGAAAATACATCAAATTCTCTATGCTTTATCAGTTGAGAATTTAATGTATACTTGTGTTTGCACACATCCAAATATAACATTCATTATTGGAATATTAGGCAGATATTTAATTAACTTTGCGATGGAAATTTGGAAAGCAGCAATTAGGTTATTCGGTATTTATAGAGAACAAAGGATTACATGATCAAATTCAGGAAAATCAGACCAATTGGAGATCGTTGGATATTCTGATTTTGATCATGGAATATGATTGTAAAATATTGTCACTAGGCTGCATATTTTGGATGGAATTGAAAGACCGCTTAAGTTATTTTGTGACATAACAATCTTGTGTTCCAATGGGAACATAATGATGTCAAAGTTTATAGACATTAAGTTCCTAGTTGTCAAGGAAAGAATTCAGAATAGTTAGGATTCTATTAAGCATATAAGGACAAACTCTATAATCATGGATCCATTTACTAAATGGCTACCACCCAAGATCTTTCATGAGCATAATGCTCACATGGGTGTTGCATTTTTTGATGATATGCCAGTTTAATGGGAGTTTATATTTTGGATGTTGTCTTTTGACACATAATTTTGGTTGTGCACATTCAAGTTTATTTCAGTTCATTTCAGAAATAAAGTATTTAATTCAGTTCCACTCTGATTAAAGTTTATGGTTGATATCATGAGGTATTAAAGAATAAGGTATGACAAGTTGGAAATAGGTATGTTTGGATCACATTAAATGTAATTTCCATGCTACACATCTACACTTGATCTATATCATTTGATTGTATTGATGTACATGACCATTGATGGGTTTAGTTATGTTACTTATAACGAAAACCGCTTTGATCCTATATTGATATAATCAATGGACGAGATTGTTTGGAGATGTTTTTAGTTATGATAGCAAAATGTTTGAGCTTATAAGGTTATACACATTTATAAGGTAACATATGTGGCCCAAGTGGGAGATTATTGGGAAATTATTTAATTTGCCATGTGGGTCGACATATGTAATTAATTGTGTATAAATGCTATCTTAAAGTTAAGACCAAAATTAAGTAATTGGGTTTTAGACATCTAAATAAAGAATTAAGTAATTGGGATTTGGACATCTAATAAAGAATTAAGTAATTTGATGATGAGTCGAATATATATGGAACTACATAAAGAGTTATGGTCCCCAATTCATATGTAATTTTATCATTCTTTGTGTCATCTCATCAATACAAGAATAAAAGAGAAAGCATATTGAAGAGGAAGATCCATAAATCCACAATTAGAAATTCAAAAAGGAGGTTTGAGCAACCAATTTGAAGATTTAAAGATCAAGATTCAATATTCATTATTCAAGTCAGAAATCAATGGATCAAGGTATGTTCCGCGTTAATTTAAAAGTTCTTGATGGTTTGACATGAAGATCCTGGCAAGTTCATAAAATTCAAGTTTCAATAAAGTTTCAACACAATCTTGCTTCTTCTTGATGATTTTTTTCACGCTAAGACTACTAAAGCCAAGCTTTGATACCATTTGTTGAATTAATTACACCACTAAAAAGCATTACCGGGTGCAAAACTGATACATTTGGCAAAATGTTAGGGCTCAGTTGAAATCGACCCTTATACCACAAGGTGACTCCAACACCACCAAAGCTCAATCCACTCAATGAGACTCAAAGAGGAGAAAGAAAAGCCATAACGCTGCCCCACATTTATTCTCTCTCAAACCACAGATGCTGCTCACAATAGAAGGAGAAAAATGGCTGCCTAATGTTCTCTCTATCACACTTCAAGAAATGACAAAGGAAAAACATATAAGCAGCCAAGCTAGGGCACAAGCAAATAGGCCAAATAGAGTACAAATGGGTCTACACTTATAATGGACAATGAGAAACTAATTGAATGAATTATTGCTTCAAATGATCCATTCAGTCCCATCTAGTGTTTATTCAATCCTTGGCCAAAGCTTATGAAACTAACTTAAACTAAATGAGTGGTCAAATTAAAATTAATAACGAATGATTTTTATCTACAACTCAATACTATTGCATATTTGTCTTTATCTACCTTAAAATAAAAATAAAAAATACTAAGAGGAAGAGACGGAGACAAAATACTAAGAATTTAAACATCATGAAATAAATTACTATATCAACATGTTTAATATAACTTCTAAATTGAGACGGAGATCTAAACATGCCATTTTATGTCGTATCAACTTGACAGAGTTGCACAAGATTTTTTTTAGACATTATCTACTTTACCTATGTGTAAAATTTTATAAAGATCATATTAGCATTGGAGATGGTCTCGTGATTAGAAAATTACAATTTTTATGAATCACATTTTTATTCGTTTTTACTCTGTAAATATTTAATTTACTGTAGTGATATGTTGAATTATAATTAATATAATAAACTAGGGAGAAGATATTTTAAGAATATTAGTTTGCTTCATAAATGAGCCAATCATTAATTTCCTAATAGATAATGCCTAAAGCTCTATGGACCACTCGTTAGGCACGACAAGATGGAGTATCACACCTATCTCAAAGGAATTGTATGTGACCGGCAGTTCCTCAAACCAACCCATCGTCTCTTCATATTCCTCGGTAATATTACTATTCAAAGGCATACAAGTTTAGAATGGACGTCACAATGACAAAGGGGAAAGCTCAACCGCGTGGCACAAAATAGTGGGTTTGGGCTCCCTGTCTTGTCTTCCTTCTCTTACTAAGAAGGGAATTTTTGTTTTTCCTTCATTTAGCGCTTTGCCTTTAGAAAGTAATTACATATCCACAGGGTTTGTAATTGGACCTAGCTCGAGAACCATTCCCTTGACCCCCACATTTCTCCCAACTCTTTGCGTAGTTTGTTGTTGTTGGTCTCCAATTTTAAGGCAACGGGGAGACAAGCTTGAAAGCCACACTTGCTCCTTTCTTTTCGACTTGGTGCTTTCAGTCCTGTCGAAATGCTTTTTTTTTCACTGATTTGATTGGTGGATCGGTCTGGTTCTTGCTTTATTATCTTCCTTGTGCACACCTTTATTTACATAAGGGGAGAGCGTACAGCTAGCATAGGGGCGGCTTTGGTTGGTTCTAAGAAATCTAGAATCTAGTTGTTACCTTACTCTTATGCGTATGACATCTTCATTTTTCTATTAGTTACTTATCGAAGAGCATGCAAGTTCTAGATTTCCTTTAATATAAAGAGGAAATAGAGTATACGAAGAGAAAGTCAGAGTAATCAGCCCTCTTTTGTGTGTTATTCATTTTTGTTCGGCTCTTGGAATCACATCCAACAGTGGTTGGAACAACTCGCAAAATCCAACCACTTCACCTACTTCATTGCCTCCAAACCTTTCTTGTACCTCTATTGAAATAGAATGGCTTCATGTCCTTTTATCGATTGGTTATTTTTCTCCGTTCGTATCTCTTTTTCCAATTTCAGTCTTGATTAGTTCACAAGATTGAATGGTCAATTCTCCTTTGGACCCCCAATTCGATTATTTTCCAAGAATGTTGAGCCAGATATGATCGGCACTGAGAAAGATGAGATTCGATCAACAAACAAAAGAAATTAAAACACTCCCTTTGAATATAATAATTTCATAAGAAAAGAGAAATTTATTGTTTAAATTTAAATAGGTAAAAAAAATCGTCATTAAATGATGAACTCCATTATACAGTTGGTTGGAAAGGGCTAAGGCAGTAATCTCAATGAAGATTGTTGTGCATGATGCCATAGTTCATGAATTTAGGAGTCTGATGGACGTAGGTCTGGAATTGGTATTGCTCACTGGAGGTGTCATTATTTTCTATCAGGAAGGCTATGTCATTTCCAATCTCAACGTATTTCGGATGCTTGAAAGCCCATCGGCTTGAAGTGATGTGGCCGTTGACAAATTGCTCCAAAGGTGTGGAAGGAATTCCACATTACTCTTCTTATTTATTTATCTTCGAATGATTTCGTTATATTTCAACTGGTTACGAGACACATTACCGAGTTCTCAGTTTTGGCAGTTCTACTTTTGGTCATTGGTTCATGATTGCGCTTTCCAAGGTAGTTCCGAAGGACACCAAACATATCCCAAAGTTCTAGCTCCCACCAGCCAGCTGATGGAAATGGACTTACTACCGAAGATATTCGTATTACTTCGTGTACTGGTTGAAGAATTCTTGATGGTTGAATGAATGTGGCCGAGCCTGTTTCCTTCAATGGCAGATGGAGTTTATTTCCAATCTACCAAGGTCAAAGTCAAGCTAATGAAATGCCGCAAGAAAGCCCGAAGCTCCACTATTTCTTAGCGAACTTGAATCATGAGGCCCTTTGGGATAAAGCTTTATCCCACAGACGGTCTTAACAGTTACATCAAATCACGTTGGTTGAAGATGATCTTACGCGGCGTTCAGAACCAGCCTTGAAGTGAATGAATTAGTCAACTCGGGTCGGTCGAAAAGATGCCCTTACTTCAAGGAAGGAATGAAACAAGAATAAACTAGCAGTTTTCTATCCTATTTTATTTACTGTTATTCACGGAGAGATTGCTTCATGCATATTCTATTCACAAGAATGCCATCTAAGAGCCTATGAATGTCCTGGAGCAAACAACTCTTGACTGGCAACGAAATTCATGGCATGAAATCTCACTATCATAAATGAAAGCTTAGGAGCTTGAACTTTAGGTTGAAACAATTTCTTTTCTGCCAGCTTGATTTCAAGATTTAGAGCCTTCTTTCTTTATTTTGTATGAAAAATATCATTATTCGCACTCTCAATCCTATCAAATCCCATCAACAAAATGGTGTAAAAGGCCTTACGAAACATCGATTTTTGCCTATGACATGCTTTCTTGTGATGGAGGACCCCTTCCATACGGTTATAGGGAAGGGGGAATGGATCATTTTCCTTTGTCGGGCATTTAGCCATCGAACAAACGGCTTGGGACTCTTCAAATGAGAGAATAGCATGTGTGAAATAAGCACGACAAAATGGAAAATATTAAAAGGCTATCTATTGGGAATACAAATAGAGTGACTAACAAATTTATCAAGAATATTTTTCCAGTGACTTGAACTGCAAAGAGAAACTAGGCTTTTCGCTAGCCCATCCAATTTATTCTTTAAACTATAAAAAACTACAAACTGAATTTATCAAGAATATTTTTCCAATGATTTGGATTGTGATGGCTAAAATCCAGTGTCTAATATCATAGCCAAATAATAAAGAATGAGTGAAGTATCATGTAAGACCAATCAATGTGGCCCAAGTAATATTAGTAATAAATTAATTATAGTGGTTTATTATTGTTAAAATTCTATTAGTCCAATGAGAAGTGATGTTTTTTTTTAATAACTATCCACTTTGATAAGTGACGGTTTTTTTATAGCTATCCACTTTGATGGAAAGTGGATAGTTTTTATGGCCCATGAAATTGCATTTCTCTGCCTATAAAAGTGAATGAAGCCCATCAAATTAATTCATTCAATTATAGAGAGGAAAATAGAGAGAATGATTTCTAGATTTTACTAGTTTTTATTTTGCAGATTCAATATTTCAATTATTATTATGGATCAATGTATGTTTCTTGATTAATTAATCTATATGTGAAAATAATAAATTGCTTACATAAGGTATCAGAGCCAAGTTAGGGAATTCTCGATTCTCCTTTAAAGATTAATGTTTTCCACTTATAGATCCTCAATTATTTCTTATAGATTTATAGATGAAGGTTTTAGCTGAAATTAATGAAACTAATTATTGTTGAAATTCACAGCTGCATTTTTTTCTTACCCTTCATGAAAATCCGTAAAACGAGGCCTTAAACTATAAATCGGTGGAAATCAAGTGACGAAAATGATGTGATTTGCAGTTTTGACTTAAAGTCTTCATGATATAGATGCAGTAACCTTTTTAATTAATTATTACTTTAATAACCTGCTATAATGTGTATCCCATTTGCATATAGAATCTGATTACATGAAATGAAATAAAAGAATTCTTATAGTCAAGTTTGTTGCTAAACAGGAACATGTAAATCTGTAAATAATGATAAATGTTATATTTATGTAATTAGTGTTGGATTAATGTTGTTTGTTAGTCACCAAAGTGATCAAACCTTATGGTATTACGAACACTAAATTACATAATTTATTTGTCACTTACTCTTGATGTCTGATTCTTATATATGAAAATGACATTATTATTATTATTATTATTATTATTATTATTGTTGTTGTTGTTGTTGTTGTTGTTGTTGTTGTCAAGAGTCTATTGACGTTCATATATTATAAAATTGTTATGGATTGCCCAAAGGTTGATCAATTAATTTTATTAATCTTGAACATAATCGTGGTTAATTGATATATTTAGTTGGATGTGTTTGTATATTCAAAGATAACAGACATGTCTAATTAGGATATATTTAATTACCAATTTAGTGAAATTAACTAGTATCATTATGTTTATTATGATTATATAATGTAGTATCACCCAAAGGAGAATTACGGTATACATTTAATGTAATCTATATCTGAATTTAAGTGTTGGAGTCAAAACTTAAAGCGTTAATATTAGAGTATTTTATATTTTATAGTATATATTCTCGTTTCTCTGCATTCGTACATTTCATCTGTACCACTGTTCAATGGACTTAATTTCTCTGACTGGTGTGAACAAGTCCAGTTCAACTTAGGTGTTTTGGACTTAGACTTGTCACTTCAAGTTGAGAAACCTACTGATCAAACACGTTAAGCCTAATGCTAATGTGGATGACCTTAGCAAAGAATATCAAATCCACTACCCCTAAAATTGAGATTGCTAAGGAATCTATAAAGTTTGTGGAAGAACTTTCCCAAACAATTGACAAATCACTTGCTGGCACATTGATAGGTACCCTAACCACCATGAAATTTGATGGTTCACGTACCATGTATGAGCATGTTACTAAAATGAATAACATTGCAGCAAAACTTAAGACTTTTGGGATGACTATGCATGAAAACATTCTGGTACAGTTTATCATCAACTCTTTACCTCCTGTGTATGGTCCGTTCCATATGAACTATAATATCTCAAATGACAAATATAATGTGAATGAATTGCATAGTATGCTCGTGCAAGTGGAGACAAGGCTTAAGAATCAAGGAACTCATTATGTTCATCCTTTAAGTCATCAAGCAGTTGGAAAGAAATATAAGAAAAGGTCTGGAAAGTGCATTAAGCAATAACCGCTAAAGATAAATGAGTCTTCTGCCCAAATCCACAATAAGAAACACAAAAAAGATACGTGCCATTTCTGTCATAAACTTGGGCACCATAAAATGGACTGCCTGAAACGTAAGGCGTGGTTTGAAAGTAAAGGTAATAATATTTCTTATGTACGTTTCGAATCTAATTTGATAGAAGTTCCTTATAATACTTGGTGAATTGATTCCGGATGTACCACTCATGTTACCAATACGATGCATGGATTTCTTTTAATTGGGACCATAAATCCAAATGAAAAGTTTGTTCTCATGGGCAATCGAGTCAAAGCTCCTATTGAAGCTATTGGAACCTACCATTTGATTTTAGACATAGGACGTCATTTAGATTTATTTCAAACTCTTTATTTATCTTCCGTTTCCCACAATTTAGTTTCCTTATCAAAACTTGATTCTTCTATATATTTCTTTAATGGTAGAAATGGATGTTTGAGTTTGTTTAAAGAAAATCATCTTATCGGTTCTACTACTCTTTGTGATGGCTTATATAAATTAAAGTTTGATAACCTCATTGCCGTAACACTTTTAACCTTGCATCATAATGTTGATACTAAACATGGTTTATTGAATGAACAATCTGCTAACTTGTGGTATAAACATTTGGGTCACATATCCAAGAAAAGGATAGAAAGATAGTAAAGAATGAAATCATTCCTGACTTGGATTTTAGTGATCTCGAATCTTGTATGGATTGTATTAAAGGCAAACAAATCAAACACACAAAGAAAGGCGCCACAATAAGCACACAACTTTTTGAAATAATACACACTAATCTATGTAGACCTTTTGATGTTCTATCATTTGGTGGAGAAAATTATTTTATCACCTTTATTGATGACTTTTCACGTTATGGATATATCTATCTACTACATGAAAGTCTCAAGCTGTAAATGTTTTAGAGATCTTTGTCAATGAAGTTGAATGAGAATTAGATGGAAATGCTAAAATCATTAGATCTAATAGAGCCGGTAAATATTATTGAAGTATGGTGAAACTAGACAACACTTAGGTCCATTTGCTAAATTTCTTGAAAGACGCGGTATATGTTCTCAATACACTATGCCGACCCACCACAATAAAATGGTATAGCTGAAAAGCGTAATTGTACTCTAATAGAAATGATTATGTGTATGTTAAGCAATTATTCTTTACCCATTTCTTTATGGATGTTTACATTAAAGACTGCTATATATTTACAATATATGGTTCCTAGTAAGGCAGTTCCGAAAACTCCTTTTGAACTGTTAACGGGAAGGAAACCCAGTTTAAGGCACCTACATGTTTGAGATTGTTCAATAGAAGCGAGAATTTATAATCCACATAAAAAGAAACTGGATTCAAGAACAATCAGTCGATTTTTCATTGGTTATCCCGAAAAATCAAGGGATATAGATTTTATTGTCCTAATCATAGTACTAGAATTGTGGAAATTGGAAATGCCAGGTTCATTGAGAATGGTGAAGTTAGTGGGAGTTTGGAACCACGAAATGTGGAAATACAAGAAGTTAGAGTTCAAGTTTCTCTATACTTCTTCCAATATTGTTGTTTCTCAAATTGTTGAACGATTTCACAATTTGCCAGAACAAAAATTAAATGATCAAACATCTCATAATGAAGTTGCTACTAATGAACCACAATAAATAGAATTAAGAAGGTCACAAAGACAACATAGACCTACTATTTCTGATGATTATGTGGTTTACGTACAAGAGTTTGAATTTGACTTAGGAATTGTTGATGATGATCTAGTTTCATTTCTAATAAATGGTTAAATTCTATAAAAGATGAGGTGAATTCTATGGAACATAATGAAGTCTAGATCTCGTCGAATTACCTGAATCGTGTAAAAGAGTTGGGTGCAAATGGGTCTTTAAGATTAAGCGCGACTCTAATGGTAATATTGAACGATATAAAGCTAGACTTGTTGTTAAAGGTTTTACTCAGAAAGACGACATTGATTATAATGAGTCATTTTCTCCAATACCCAAGAAGGACTCACTCGGAATTATAATGGCTTTAGTAGCCCATTATGACTTAGAGCTACAACAAATGGATGTGAAAACCGTATTTCTAAATGGAAATTTAAATGAAGAAGTTTATATGGATCAGCTTGAAGGTTTTTCAATTGAAGGAAAGGAACACATGGTGTGTAAATTAAAGAAATCAATATACGGACTTAAACAAGCTTCCCGTCAGTGGTATCTTAAGTTCAACAATACCATTTCTTCCTTTGGATTTAAAGAAAATATCGTTGATTGATGTATATATCTAAAGATCAGTGGGAGCAAGTTTATATTTTTAATTCTATATGCCGATGACATCTTACTAGCTACTAATGATCTCAGTCTATTACATGAAACTAAGAAATTTCTCAATAAAAAATTTGAAATAAAAGATATGGGATAGGCAATCTATGTGATTGGAATTGAAATATTCCGAGATAGGTCACAAGAATTGTTAGGGGTGTCTCAAAAAGTATATATCAATAAAGTTTTAAAGAGATTTAAGATGAAAAATTGTTCAATGAGTGTTGTTCCCATTCAAAAGGGAGATAAATTTAGTCTCTTGCAATATCCTAAAAATGAATTGGAACGTCAAATGACAGTGATTCCTTATGCATCTCTTGTAAGGAGTTTAATGTATGTTCAGACTTGTACCAGATTAGACATCAATTTTGCTGTCGGAATGCTGGGCAGGTATCAAAGTAACCCAGGACTTGATCATTGGAAAATTGCAAAGAAAGTGTTGAGATACTTGCAAGGAACAACAGACCACATGCTCATTTATAGGAGATTTGATAATTTGGAGGTCAATGGATACTCAGATTCAAACTTTGCTGGATGTATGGATACTAGAAAGTCCACATTTGACTATCTGTTCCTCTTAGCTAGAGGGGCTATATCATGGAAAAGTGCGAAACAATCGGTCATTGCTACATCCACTATGGAAGCTGAGTTTGTGGCATGCTTTGAGGCCACAATTCAAGGAAATTGGCTGCGGAACTTTATTTTAGGGCTTGGAATTGTCGACGGTATTGCTAAGCCACTGAAACTTTATTGTGACAATTTTGCAGCAGTCTTCTTTTCAAAGAATAACAAGTACTCTAAATGTATTAAACACATGGAATTGAAATACTTTGCCATTAAAGAAGTTCAAAAACAAAAGGTGTCAATCGAGCATATTAGCACCAATCTTATGATTGCAATCCACTAACAAAAGGATTTCCACTTAAGACATTTAATGAACATTCGAAAGAATGGACATTATTGGAAATGATTATGGAATTTATGCAATTGACACTTTGAGCTCGTTTATGTATTGTTTTTTACAAAATATTACTCCTGTCAGTTAGTATATGTATATGAATGGATTATATGAATGCTGACAGGGAGAGTATTTTCAAAAACATTATTGAAATGTACTTATCGAAATTCTCATTGCATGTCATGTTAGGTATGAACTAACATTGTAGTATATGGAAGGAATTTTGCTGAAATGATGGTGTAAAACCACTATGACACTTATTAGTTTTTACTTAATGATGATATATTAAGTGACCAATGTATGGGGGATTTTAATTTTTCATATGCGCATTATGTTATAGGACACATAACGATATAATATTATATGAACCAAGTGGGAGAATGTAAGACCAATTAATGTGGCCCAAGTAATATTATTAATAAATAAATTAAAGTGATTTATTATTATTAAAATTCTATTGGTCCATTGAGAAGTCACAGTTTTTTTTTATAACTATCCACTTTGATAAGAGTTTTTTTAATAGCTATCTACTTTGATAGAAAGTGGATAGTTTTTATGGCCCATGAAACTTCCTCTCTGTGCCTATAAAAGTGAATAAACCCATCAAATTAATTCATTCAAATATAGAGAGGAAAAGAGAGAGAACGGTTTCTAGATTTTACTAGTTTTTATTTTGCAGGTTTAAATTTTTCAATTATTGCTATGAATGAATGTATGTTTCTTGATCAATTAATCCATATGTGAAAATCATGAATTCTAAATATCTTGGTATTAGGGTAATATAATTGCTTACATATCATTCACAAGAAGATCAAGTACTTAATCTGATTCTAGTTAATACTAACTTTAATTGAATAGATTAATGTGATTGACTCGTTTATGAATAATTATATAAATACTAAAGTATTGAGTAACTAAGAAGAGCTTTAAAGTCAATTAAAGACTAGCACTAGGACTTTGAATATCCCTTTATTAATCCGTTTTCATAGACAATGTCAAACGGGTTTAACTTGATGATCAATGTTTCTAGTTTATTTAGCAATCTCTTATATCTTTATGAAGGATGAGAACATGTAATAATGCATTAAAATACAAGAACATTCAATTAAATCATGCAAGACAAATCTTTATATCTCTACCCCTAACACGCAGATAGTTATCTATGTGAAGTCTCTGCATTGGATCTCCAATGTGTTGTTCTCTTAACAAAATATCAATGTGTCCATTTAAATGTCATTATATTATAGTTCGCGAGATCAATTACTGACT
The DNA here is from genome assembly GCA_035079005.1 of Fraxinus americana. NCBI lineage: Eukaryota > Viridiplantae > Streptophyta > Magnoliopsida > Lamiales > Oleaceae > Fraxinus > Fraxinus americana. The sequence goes on from CM068713.1 coordinate 22,328,877, forward strand.
TCATTAGCGATAAATGCCACATATGTTGATCTATCAGTAATAACAATATACGTATCTCATCATTACTTATAATAATAGATCATTTAAGATTCAGTTATATGTAATTTGTATATCACAATTGGAAATCCTTGTGATTAACAAGTTACCAAATTTGAATCTACAGACTCTATCAATTTAATTTATTAGAATAATAATTCAATTAAATAATATATTTGCTATAAGTAATATTGGATCAATTATATCAAAAGTGTTTACATCTAAAATCGATTGAGTTTAAAGCACAATACTTACAGGTGATGCCAATCGAGATGAGTGGTTGCATTTTTGTTTCGGTTGAGGTGGTAGTGTGTGGCTAGATGCAGGGATTGGTAGTTAAGGCATAGGGAAGGTGTGGCCGGGATGCATTTTCTTCATTTTTATTAATTTAAAGAGAATTGAAAAAATTCATTTCACTTAACTTTAACTGTCAAATAGGACGAATTCTATCAATAAGGAGAAATTATGCCATCAAACATTGGGTGTCTGGTGCCATTTTTAAAGGTTGGGACAGTGGCAAACCCAGAAAATGAACTCAGCTAGGGTGGTCGACGGTCGTCAATCGTCAACGACCGCAATAGCGAGATCACGATAGAGGGAGAGAGGGATGACTACAAAAAGAGTAATATAACAAATCTTTCTATCTATTATTTGAAAAGAAAATACATATAATAAAGTGAGTGCACCAAATCTTTCTATATATTGCTTCACTACTGATAAAATTATTTGACTAGACATAATTGGATGGATGAACATAATATTGGCTAACTGCCATCATGAAAATTCTCTCCTAGGATTAACTATTAATCCTACATGCATAATTCATAACCTAGATATAATGAAGTGAAAAAAATCATTGACACTCCATCAAACACTGTCCTCAGATAGCGGAAATTTCAAGCACTCTCAGAATGATGAATATCATTCCTTGATAACTCCAATGCCTACTCTTTAATCCTAATTGCGGTTTCCACAGTATTGCCTATGGTATCCTTTTCATTGGCTTCCGGACCAAATCTCATAAAAAAGATATTAAATTGCTCAAATTGTACTCTTTATGGCTCAAATTAAGAGAACTTCAATCTCTACTTCAACTTAAAATTTGAACACAAACACATCACATCACAGAATCACAATAATGAATCAAAACTGGAAATCATGAGAACCAAAACCATAACCCGACATATAACTGAAAGGGAGTGCATATCAAATTTACGTACCATCAAATTCTTCTTCATCCGATAAAGGAAAATCCAACGAAGTCTCAAGTCATATATAATTGATTTGGACCTAGTCAATTGAAAGGCAGAGGCCTAACTAACATTAATTATAATTTCAGCCCAACCATATGCAAAATGCCCAACTAAAAAAAAAAAAGGAAGAGGAAGCCAGCAAACCCTCGCCTCGCGCTGGTCTTCTTCTTCCTCATGCGGTGCATTGTTCCGAAGGAGCCCAGCACGCGCGGCCGCACCCCCTCGCCAGTTGCTGGGCTAGTCGCTGGGTTGGGGATAGATATGCAACATTTTTTAAATGTTGATGCAATTTTCCCTATTACTAAATATCAAAAATGCTACTTGTACACACTTGGTACGCATCTTGGTACATAATCCTCTCACATGTGTGTGGGGTCCACAATGGGAGGGTTGTGTACCAATGTGTGTAAGTGTAGCAAGGTTCTACTAAATGTATTGGAGATAAAATCTGAATGAAATCTGAACCTAGCCTACGTAATGCATTGAAAATGCAGTTAGGGTGATGTATGAGTGGGTTCACTAAAGGCCGCCACTTCTTATATTTGGATTGGTTTGAAGGGAAAATCCTCTCGGTTCATAGTTTATTCTTTTACATTTTGGTCTTACTAATTCTTCTTCCTTTAACTTAATTCCTAATTTTTATTTATTAGCTTTTCGGTCCTGCTAATTTTATTCCCATATATTTGGTTATAAGGTTTTGGTTCCTTATATTTGTCAGGAAACCATAGCTTTCTAAACTTCTACAATTAGATACTCTTCCGACAAATTACATAAGCTTACAAAATCATTGACGTGTAAAAATATAATGAGAAAGAGTATCGTCCCAAGAGAAATAAACTTTAAATTGAATCATACTAATCCATTATCGAATTCGAACGTGAAAGTAACAAAAGAGATTTGGTTGTTTTATTTCATTTATGTAGGTGATGAAATCCAAAAGATCTTTATTAGTATTATTAGCGTGTAGTAGATTAATATACTAATTATCTAAAAGTGTTTTTACTTAAATATGGGAATGTTGAATTTCGAATCTGTCTATTGTTATCTTATTTTCAATTCTCGATCTATGTCATTTAGTATGATTCATTTGTCTTGACAATCATAATCCAGCTTTATCCATATCTCTCCAGAGGTAAGTTCAAAATATCCTATGCACGACCTGTCGTATTCTATTTCAAATTCATATGCAAAGTAATACATTCAATATACGATTATCTAGGTGATAGCAAATGCCATATATTATTCGCAACATCTATTGTCTGTCTGTTATATAAAATTGTAATGTTCTAACCAATTATGGGCTTCTTAAAACTATAAGAAACAAATAATTATCTAAATGGTGAGCAGTCATTTAAATAATGTAACAAAGCATACAAATTCAATAAAGAAAATAAATTAATTAAACTACTCGATCTTTAAATTAAAAATAAGCAATAAAAAGGTTAATTTTCATTTCAACACAAAGGAAATCTAGCCAACATGTTTATAATGTTATTACAAGAGTAATGAAAAAACATTACCCGGAAAGTGCATCAATGGAATAAATATGTGGAAGGAATTTCTTTTTATGAATCTTCAATTTCAAGTCTTGATTGTTCACTTTTTTTATGTAATTTGCCTTGAATTCCTTACTAGACTTGGTCTTTTCTCCCAAATGATGGTGAGTTGGCTCCTTCTTGTTGAAAGATTTTATAATATGAATTGATTTGAGAGGCTAGCGAGGTGTTCTCAATGGTTGCCTATGTTTTGTACTTAAAGAGGACATAATTAGATCAAGAAACGCTTCAAACGTCATTTCCATATAGAGTTTCAATCGAAGAGGGAAACTGTCCGTCTAGCCAAAAGCCTTGGGTTGGCCAAAAATGAGCACAACTTAATGTTTGTTGGAAGTACATTTTAGTCCTCAAGTTTTGTCCTTTGTACATATTAAATCCTTCAAACAATTCTCATTCTTTGTCTTTCAAGTTCATCCAATTGACTCCGTATGATCTTCAATTATCAATTTTGGATTGGAATCAACTTTTGAATATTTACAATTTGGTCCTCAAACTTTAAAATCCTCATTTTCGTCGATTTTCATTCCTTTCTTCGAATTCACTTCAAATCATTGAGTTTTTCTAACAAACGATAAATACACCAGATTAAGTTATAATTCATTAAAAGTACTCCAAATGTCTAAATTTAAACGCAAAGATAAGTACATAATTACACTCATGAGATACTTTCTTATTAGTACTTATTTTAATCTTGCAATAATACAAGGTTAAATGCCGAATAAAATCAACCTATTTACATTTACACATTATTGTTTAAACAAATAACTTAAGCAGGTAAAAAGCCTATTGTTACTTGATCACCCAAATTGTCGTCCATGTAAAGTTTAAGTAACTGATGTAATAGAGACGGACGTTAGATGATCAAATATAAATATAAATATAAATTGAGTTACCATCACAAGGCATATCAATAGATACGGGGTTTTGTTCATCAACCATGCTTTCGAGGGAACTTATAAGTTAAGCTCTTGTTTGGTGGAGATTAAAATCAAATTCTTAACAAATTTTATAATTGAAAAGTTGTAAATTTTGCATAGTAAGTGATTAAAATTAATTTTGATTTTGACTTACATTAAAATTTTAATTTTAATCCCGGAGTGGGCTAAAAGCATTTGTCTATTTGATAATAGTGATCATGGCCAACCTATTTAAGAAAGAATATTCTAAAAATGTTGTTAATGACAAAAACTCCCCTAAAAACAACCATGCATCTTCAACAAAACTACATGCATCTCCTCTCGCCTCCTACCCTTCCATATCTATTCCAATCCTGGTTTGTCGTCCCTGACACGGACGGCAAACGTGTAACGTACGATGTCGACACCGTCCATTTCCTCGACCATCACAGCCTCTTCCTCCTCTTCCCTATCTCTGCTTCCCCCTTCCCACCTACTCGAAATCAGCCTGATATCTGCTCAAAACCTGGCTCCTGTCTCCAAATCCACGCGGATGTACGCTTTAACATGGGTTCATCCTAATCAAAAACTTAGCACGGTCACCGACCAACGAGGCAACAACAATCCCACATGGAATAGCAAATTTGCATTCCCCATTGATGATGAAATCTTGGAATCTGACGATGCTGCTGTGACCGTGGAGATTTACACTCTTTCCTGGTTTTGCGATGTTCTTGTTGGGACAGTACACGTTCTTATCAGCGATCTCATCACTCCATCACCCTGGAGCAAGCCAAACTCCAAAAACATACGGTTTTTAGCCCTTCAGGTTCACCGGCCGTCAGGAAGCCCTAAGGGAATACTAAACATGGGCGTTCGGCTTCTGGACAGCAGTATGAGAAGTATGCCACTACCGACCCCTCTCAAACCTGAGAATTATTCTGAAATAATTGTGAAAAAAAATGTTAAACAGGCGCAAGACGAAGAAGAGGAAGAGAAAGATAAAGACGAATTGAACGCGAAAGTACAGCTCTGGCGTTCTTTAAGCGTAGGATCCGAGGTTACCAAAACCGAATTCCCTCTAAAACAGGGATCAGTATGTAATGGCTCAATGGTAAATGGATCAGAATTGTGTTCGGATATCGGGCCCTCAGCCTCGATTGTAGCGGCGGAATTAGCAATGAAGTCACAATCACCAGCAGCACGAGCCCCAAATAAAATGTACAAACCTGCAGAAGATGAGGGAACAAGAAGCTCCATCCTGGGGGATTTGACAGTCGAGGAAGCCAAAGCCAAAGGTTATCAATATATGTCGAGACAAGAGAGATGGATGAGAGAATCTGTGCCGGAGAATGAAATTGATGGCGATAAGTCTGAATCAATGAACGGATTTTCCCGAAGGAATTCAGAAGGAGACAAGTTTTCGTGTTTTTCCGGAAATCAGTATGGGGTTCAATTGACCATTTCTTGTGGGTCGCCTAGCGATGGAGACAGCAATAAGAAACTCATTACTAGTAAGAGTAGAAGCAACAAGTCAAGTGAGGCAAATTCAGCTTAATTAGCCTTCTCCTTTACTTATTCAGCACAATTTTGACATTCCGATCCCTTCAATTTTTTTTTTAATCAGTGAACTGCCTATTGTATTGAAAAATGATTTCTAGAATGCAGAAAATAACTTGCGAGTAAGCAAGATATTTCCTCAGAACACTTCAAGGTATCTAAGAATCTATTATTTGTTGCCTCTAATCATGCTTGATGATGGATGTTCAAGTTGAAATCAATGGTTACAGTGTGGTTCGATCCGAAATAGATTTACGTCTACATTGTGCTCTACTAAAGGAAACTCTGCGTGCATTAGGAAGAACTCACATCAAAATATCATTCATTCTTTACTCTCTTTTTAATGCAATTATCCTTCATTTTCATTCTTTCTTGTCCAATTTCGACTTCTATCCTAAAATAATCAATAAAAAAGTGTAATTAAGTATCAAACTCGTAATAATCACCTGCACATGCTACTTTTGATGACTAAGATGTTACACTCGTCAAACACCCCAATCTTGATATTTGTTGATCCTTGAATAGAGCAAAATAGATACTCTAAACATATATATTGAACTCGTATATAATTCAATTCAATATTTCCTCAAATTGAATATCTAAATTACAAAATTCAAACAAATTAATTGTAGGAGATATTACACCGATAATGTGCATATTATATTCATCAAGAGCATGCCGTTAATATGCGTGAAATCGAAACATCATTCGACTTACTGAAATCTGATTTGAGAAGATAAAATAGCGATTTACCGACTTCGAATGTAATAATATGAATTCTTCACTTCCCAATATGAGTGAACGCATGTTGTTCTTCAATTCAAACCCTTCAATAAAACACATAAATAAATTAACCATATTCTGAAATCAAGTATAAATAAAATCAGAAATGAGAAAGATGAAATGCAAGTGATGCGATCGGTCGAGGCAAGTGTTTGACACTTTTTCCTTAAGATGAATTTGCCCCGCATCGGTGCTAACGGTTTCTCGGTAATCATCTCCCAAGATACAACGACCACGCCAAGCCATAGGAGCACTCCAAATGACTTAGACCAACGAACTCGAACGGAGTTCCCTCTCTACCATAACCATGATTTTGATGCAAGAGAAAACCACTTCTATAAAGTGTTTTATGCAAAACTAAAGTAACCATGATATGAAACTATCAAATGAATTGTTTGTTGTGTAGTTCATCCAAACACATAGGGAATCCATATATATAGTAGTTGGAACATCCATACCAAGAGACACATCTCTTGAATAATCATAATTATTGGAAGTTACTCATACCAAAAGTCATGCTCTCCAAGAGTCATGATCCATATGAAAAGACACATCTTTTCATCTACATTCTCTAGAATATTCCACAATATTCTATACAATTCCAATAATTTCAAGTATTAAGTGGTTTAAATTTGGCTTAATTTCTCATTCACCAAACAAGGAATTTCCACTTAAATCATTTCAATTGGTCACAACCAATTTCCAATACAAAATTCCAACAATCCTCCACATGAATGAAAATTAATGCAAATGACTATGCAGACACTAGTAGAGAGAGGGCGGAAAAAACACTGCATCAGAGAAGGTAGCTTCTAGCCTTGAACCTCCCTTAGTGAAATACTATCGGACTTACTGGCTAATTGGTGAACGTGATGTCTTGAACCATTCAGCCGTTGGTGTAAGCCGGGACAACAGTACTCACACAATGTCTTCCCTACACCGTTTATGGTTCTCACGGTTGTGTCCATTTTGGCCATGGATCACTCTTGGTTTCATAAGTGTTTAGAGAATTTTAGCCTCGAACAATTCTCATTGAAGCGGCCCCACTTTACACTTACATAGGTGATCTCCTATTAAGAGTATTCTGACATACTCCACTTGACTGAATCAAGCTATAGGAATCATTAAAAGAGTATCTTAACCTTCAATCATTCAGCAGAAAGCACTTTAATTATCATATGAATGAGTAGGAATAATTTCCTAAGTGCTTCATGGGATCTTCATAACTTAGTTGTCCCTTTGAACCAAGATCTTGAGATCTCCAGTCAACAAGGTAGGGTTACCATTACAAAGACTCTTACGTCGTAGGCTTTAATCTCATTCTCCTCGATATGCAGTATTCCTGATATCTCTGTAAATCTCTAAAGGTACCACGAATTTACACCATTGAGATCGACTGCTTAACGGTATTATGTCTACGTCTAGACTTACCATTACATGTGACTTAGTATCTCATCAAATATAGCTAGCCAACAATTAATTGATTTAATAGATATAACATATCACCACCAAGAAATCCTCTCATGAAACTACATGCTTCTAACTAGCTTTATCTAAAACTTTATAAATTCCAAACAACAATGTTAGAGGATTTCTATCACACACTACACTAGTCAATCACTTTTACTAGTAGATTTCAAAAACATGGGTATTCAATATCATTATTGAAATATTACAATGCATTTCAATTTTATGAATATTCTTCTAATATTCCAATTGATCTTACATATCCAAACAAACGCCGTAATTGGATTTTATCACATTTCATCCACTTTAGACTTAGTGTATATCGTTGCATATGTTGGAGAAATTGCAATTCTTGTGAATCAAGATGCTTAGTCTTCTTCATTGTTGAAATTTGATTTCAATCGTGAAACCAATTAAATTGGTATATGTTTGAGAGCATTGTTGGTCTATGTGATGACCTTAATTTAATTTGGATGATCAAATTAAAAGAAAGAAAGTTGGATTGAAGTATAATTTATAAATTGTGGGTTGACGGCCACTATTTTGAAAGTACTTAAACTTTCACGAAGCATTCGATATGGACATTATCTATTCGATAATGAGTTGAACTACGAAAGAGTTGATGAACTCTAAATTCAAGTGTAACCCAAAAATGTGGGGGTTAACATCAATGCTTGCGAACTTATATGAAAAGTTCAAGATTTGTGAATTCAACATTACTAGTTGCACATGCATTCCTAATTGAGGAATTGTGGGGTTAACTCATATTTAAAAGTTACAATTTTCTACACCTTATAATCATAGAAATATATCTATGAAAGTGAAAAGGTAGAAAATCCTTATATTAATTATAAGGATGATATACACTAAGTCTAAAGTGGATAAAAGACGATTACGACTTTTGTTTGGATATGCAAGATTAATTGAAATATTTGAAAAATATTCATAAAATTGAAATGCATTGTAATATTTCAATAATGATATTGAATACCCATGTTTTTGAAATCCACTAGTAAAAGTGATTGACTAGTGTAGTGCGTGATAGAAATCCTCTATCATTATTATTTGGAATTTATAAAGCTTTAGATAAAGTTAGTTAGAAGCATGTAGCTTCATGAGAGGATTTCTTGGTGGTGACATGTTGTATCTATTAAATCAATTGATCGTTGGTTAGCTATATTTGATGAGATACTAAGTCACATGTAATGGTAAGTCTAGACGTAGACATAATACCGTTAAGCAGTCGATCTCAATGGTGTAAACTCGTGGTACCTTTAGAGATTTACCGAGAGATCAAGAATACTACATATCGAGGGGAATGAGATTAAAGCCTACGACGTAAGAGTCTTTGTAATGGTAACTCTACCTTGTTGACTGGAGATCCCAAGATCTTGGTTAAAAGGGACAACTAAGTTATGAAGATCCCATGAAGTACTTAGGAAATTATTCCTACTCATTCCTATGATAATTAAAGTGCTTTCTGCTGAATGATTGAAGGTTAAGATACTCTTTTAATGATTCCTATAGCCTGATTTAGTCAAGTGGAGTATGGCAGAATACTCTTAATAGGAGATCACCTATGTAAGTGTGAAGTGGGGCCGCTTCAATGAGAATTGTTCGAGGCTAAAATTCTCTAAACACTTATGAAACCAAGAGTGATCCATGGCCAAAATGGACACAACCGTGAGAACCATAAACGGTGTAGGGAAGACATTGTGTGAGTACTGTTGTCCCGGCTTACACCAACGGCTGAATGGTTCAAGACATCACGTTCACCAATTAGCCAGTAAGTCCGATAGTATTTCACTAAGGGAGGTTCAAGGCTAGAAGCTACCTTCTCTGATGCAGTGTTTTTTCCGCCCTCTCTCTACTAGTGTCTGCATAGTCATTTGCATTAATTTTCATTCATGTGGAGGATTGTTGGAATTTTGTATTGGAAATTGGTTGTGACCAATTGAAATGATTTAAGTGGAAATTCCTTGTTTGGTGAATGAGAAATTAAGCCAAATTTAAACCACTTAATACTTGAAATTATTGGAATTGTATAGAATATTGTGGAATATTCTAGAGAATGTAGATGAAAAGATGTGTCTTTTCATATGGATCATGACTCTTGGAGAGCATGACTTTTGGTATGAGTAACTTCCAATAATTATGATTATTCAAGAGATGTGTCTCTTGGTATGGATGTTCCAACTACTATATATATGGATTCCCTATGTGTTTGGATGAACTACGCAACAAACAATTCATTTGATAGTTTCATATCATGGTTACTTTAGTTTTGCATAAAACACTTTATAGAAGTGATTTTCTCTTACATCAAAATCATGGTTATGGTAGAGAGGGAACTCCGTTCGAGTTCGTTGGTCTAAGTCATTTGGAGTGCTCCTATGGCTTGACGTGGTCGTTGTATCTTGGGAGATGATTGCCGAGAAACCGTTAGCACCGATGCGGGGCAAATTCATCTTAAGGAAAAAGTGTCAAACACTTGCCTCGACCGATCGCATCACTTGCATTTCATCTTTATCATTTCTGATTTTATTGATAATTAATTTCAGAATATTGCTAACATTATTTATATGTTTATATTGAAAGGTTGATAGCGAGAATGACGGGCTTTCTTTCCAGATTAATGAACATTCGAAATCGGTAAATCGTTGTTTTATCTTCTCAAATCAGATTTCGGTAAGTCGAATGATGTTTCGATTTCACGCATATTAACGGCATGCTCTTGATAAATATAATATGCACATTATCGGTGTAATATCTCCTACATTAATAGAACACAAGAATTAACAGTTATTTCATAAACCCCACAAATCATATATTCTGCTTTTGAGTGTGTGCATTAAATAATCTCAATTTCGCCGATGCTACTTGAATCTAGTCATGTATTTCATCTTTCAAAATCTATTTTCCCAAACAATGCCAACTTTCAAATATATCAATAAAGTCTCTCATCACTCGTATTGCTCTTTTGTTTTTTCAAATTTTTTTTTTTACCAAAGGTAAATTAAACAAGTGCTAATGGGTTTATCTTCATCATCAACTTAACCACCCTCCAATCCTAATTGATGACCAAGACTTAGCCGGATAAGACAACACTTACAGTTGTTTTGCTACTGCCTCTACGCACTTTGGTGGCTTTCAATTTTTTTTTTTTTTTTTTGTCCCATCTTCTGTTTTTGGAATCTTTTTGATTTTCGAATATAGTTTTTACTCTATAATGTAGGTAGCTTTCTTCCCCAATAGATTATCTTTTAAACATTGGTAATGAATGAGGTCAAATTACTCAAGATTAGCTTCACACTACAAGTTATGTAACTTTTTCCTATGTTTCCCAACTAGTGCAATGCCTTTCATTTTTTGGCTAACGATAAGAATCAAAGAATAGAACAGTAATGATAATATTGGTTTTGGATTGATATAACCAACCCAGAACTTATTCTAAACGCGATATTTAACATGGTTCTAACGAAGTGATTAATGTAATAAACACATAATATAGTCTTAAAAGATTCAAAGTTAGTTAATTTACAGAACTAATGTTAAAGTTATCAATACGTGCAATCAAAAATGCATTAATCACGCTCAATTTGTTCAAAAGTCGAGTATAAAATAATGAAATTCATGTAATAATTGAAAATGCAAGAGTTATCACAAATCAATTCAAATTTTGATCCAAGATAAATGCAATATTATCATTAGATATAAATCACATTATTCAAGTTAAATCATGAGAGTATGCAAAATAAAGCTGTAAATATTTTCTTTCGATATTTGTTTTTCAATTTTTTTCTAACTCATAATTAAACCTGGATTATTTACACAAAATTCATTCGTGCAGATTAAATTACCAAAAAAGTTAAGGGCCTGTTCTCTTTGATGTTTTCGGCCGTTTTCTGTTTTCAATTTTCCAAAACGGTGAAAACGCGTTCTCTTTCCCATTTTTCAAAACGAATTTTTGAAAACAGATAAAATTTTTGTACACAAAATGGAAAACGGCCAAAACATCGTTTTGGCAAACATCCAAAATTCTGAAAACACGGGAAATGCCCATTTCGTCTTCTTCTTCCACTGTGCGTGCGTGAGAGACCAGGAAAACCCACCGCCTTCTTCCTCAACAATCGACCGAGACACCACTACCATTCGATCCCCTCACCTCCCTCTTCAACCTCTTGTCATTACCTAGCCATGGAGTTGCAGACCTTTGAAGATGAGAAGCACCAGCGCCGCCGCGACAAGTCCTCCGTCGTTCCTCTGCTCCTCCGTTTCCTTTACCTCCGGAAGCAAGTTCAAATTTCCTGTTAAAACCTCACTTCCAGTCAAATTTTGCTGGAGAAGAGCCACCACTGCCTCCGCCGCTTCTTCTCCCTCAAGTAAAGGATCATTATATTTTAAGTAAACACGCATTAATACACTCTTGATTGTTTTCTTGAAATATGAGTTTTGAATTATTACAGATGGAACTGCATCTTGCAAATCAAATTCAAAGCCCTCAATTTTTCTGGGATCTTATCTAAACTCACAGAAATTGAGGTGGAATTAGGGAGAATTCCACAAGAAATCCAAGACCAAGAACTAAAATGATCAGAAATCGAGCTTATATTCAAGAAATCAAAAGCCAAAAATCAAATTGATAATTAATCAAGCCCCTCAACTATGATGTTCATATATATAGAGGAAAATGGAAATAGCCCAGCATTATAAAATGATAAAGATAATTAGGCAGAGAGCGAATAATCCACGAAAATTTTTCCTATGAATAGTTCATTAATAATTATACCTACAGTACAACTTCATTGACTAAGACTAGTCCGCCACACCTTTAAAGTGGTTGTCAATGCATGTTTTGAGATGGAATTCATATATATACAGCTAACCGTGTGGGGGGTTTTTTTTTTTTTGAAGTGGTTAACATGTGAATGAATTCCTTTCTGTATACCGTATACACCGAATTGAATAAGAAGAATAAGATTACGAGGAAAATGATTAGGTAGGATGGGGTTATGGGATATGATTAAAGTGAATTTTTATTTGATAATTGATTTTCGATGGCAAAGCCTACACGGACATTTGTAAGTTGCCAGACAATTTGTGGGAATGTTATGAAATAGATAATTGGAGAAGCCAATTTTTTCTTTCCAGCTTGATTGCAAACTTATCTTCATAATTCATAAATTCATTTCTATATATCAGAAATTCTGCACCCTGGCACAGTCTGGAATAAACTCATGCTAGCATTAGTTAACATGACAATATTTTTGAAGTATACCAACATACTTATTCATTACAATATTGCCTGATAACTTAAGCTATGGTGCCAGTGAAAGTTCTCTCTTACATGAAGAGATCAGGAAGGTATTATCCAAGGCCAAAGCTGCTGGTTTACTTCGTTTAGTTTTTCATGATGCAGGGACTTTTGACGAGGAAGATAAAACAGGTATAGTTTATAGAATCTTTATTTTACTTCTGATTAAGAGAAAGGAAGGAAAAGAAAATTTTCTGGGCTTAAACATGATGAGCATGATTGACAACACTAACCTAAGTATAATTTCCAATTAATTTAGGGTGTATGCGGTTCCTTTTTCTCCACTCCGGTTGCCCATCACTATATATACTAGGACTTCCAACTTATTTCCAATTAATGTAAGGAAACACATGATTCCTTTTCTGCCACTCAATTCGATTCTTAAATATTATGAATTTATGATCTTGTGGATAATTCTATTTTGTTAATTTAGGTGGTATGAATGGCTCTGTAGTTTATGAACTCGACAGACCTGAGAATGCAGGTCTTAAGAAGTCCCTAAAGGCAATCTCTCTCTCTCTCTCTCTCTCTCTCTCTCTCTCTCTCTCTCTCTCTCTCTCTCTCTCTCCATCCCGTTTTCCTCTAATAACATATGTACATGCATAATCACATGTTTGTTGAAACATTTTTATTATGTTTTATTTGCTTATCAAATTTGAGGTTCTTGTTGGCTTGAATTATACATCCAGCATGGTCAACCCTCTCACAACCTCCAGTCGGCTAACTCCTCAATGGATGCATTGTTGTCTAGATTCTGGAGAAAGCGAAGAGTCAAGTGGATGCTGTAGAACCAGGTACTTTTGTGCAGTAACTGTTTCCTTAGCTTCTGTGTGTGGTCATTATATAGCCATCTAACTCCTTTGCTGCTGGTATGCTTATCGCATCCCGGCGTATATGATAGTCGTTGGCCGACAGAGGCCATTTTGGTATGTGGAGGTCCAAAAATCCCTGTTCAGTTGGGAAGACTAGATGCAAAGTAAGGACTTGTTTTTCTCAATAATCACATTACTTCAAGACCTTTTTTTTTTTACCAAAATATCAATAACCAACTTTAGACATAGCCACCATGACTACTAGTATTCTCCTGTCATTCTCAGCAATATTGTTCTATATAACACAACAAATTCAATCACCCATCCTGGATGGATTCTAGATTTTGATGTCCTTAAATTTCTTGTAATTTTCTAAACTAATTTGTTAATTAATTAAAGTTTTTCAAAGTCAAATGAATATATAGCACATTTTAGTTGGAGCTTCCTGGTAAGCAGTCTTGATACTTGAGATACTTTGAACTTTTCAGAGGCATCTTGAAATTTTCACTTGATGTTATGAAATGAGAAGACTTTCTCAACAGGAAGTCTCTATTTCATTAGTGGTTATATTTTCCTTCGTAGGATGGCTGATCCTGAAGGAAAGCTTCCTGAGGAAACACTGGATGTTGTTGCCCTAAAGCGGTGTTTTGATAGAAAAGGCTTCATGTGAGTAGTAATGTTGGGCTTGAAATTTCACTTCACTTTTCTTCTCCATCTTGCTGTAGGTTTATTGCCTTTAAATGTTATGGAATCATTATAACCTTTCATTATTTTTCTTTCATTCCTCTTATTTTTAATAATATTAAACAGAAATATGTAATCTTATTCCCGAAAGTTTGTGATATGCGCATCATTTTTTCCTTAATGGTTGAACTCTGTCCTAGTTATGAACTTTGACTTCTATATTTTAATGCATAGGGAATTTGCATGTTTGGGATTTCTAGGTCTGTATGCTGATAGTCAGAATGTCTAGCACATATTTGCTAATACAATATGTACCTACTATAAAAGAACTTATTATCACATTTGTTAAATTAATTTTATGCATACTAAATTGTTTTAACGTTTATTTCGGTGTTCGAAAGAGTGGCCTAAATTCTCAAGAGATTAAGCTCCCGTTTGACACCCATTTTTTTATCTCATTCTCATTCTCATTTTTCTACGGTACTCATTTCTAACCACACATTTTCCAAATAAAATAATATTACACATAAACCCAAAAATTCTTCTTACTTTTTAACCACACATTCTTTATATCAATCACTATTCAAAAACTCATTCTTCAAAAAAATGGGTGCCAAACACCCACTAAATTACTTCATATCGCTTGTATATGATCACCAGATATGTATCTCCAGTTTTATTTTAGAGAAATACTACATTTACAGCATTTTTACACATACATTTGAGTCTTTAGTCACTAGACAAATCAAGCACTAAAATACTATATTGTAATTAAATATGCTACGAACTAGATATTGATTTTATGTAAATAACACTCATTTGGAATTAAGAGCATATATATGGTGTGCAATATATAACACTCCTTTGGAAAATTGGCTGAGGAATCATGAATATGGTTTGAATTTGTTCCCATTTGTCCTATATATGGTGTGCAATAGTGAGGCAAAATTAGGAAGTAAGATGTGTATGCTATTGCATTTGTCGGCCGGTTTTCAATAAATAATAATATTACTGATGATAGTCATCGTGTTTAGACGATTAAAATTGTATTTGGCAAGAATTGTGAGAACTAATATGAACTCGATAAGATTAATTTCAAAATATTTATTACCATGTCAACATGAGATTAGTGCTCTTCTTTTGTTCAACTTGATTATGTTTGGTTGTGACTTGATGCTAGTTAATTCTTGTCACAAGTTACGTACAATCACAAAAACAAGGACTTGTCAAATGTAATTTAGGTTGCTTTTTTAATATCTGAAAAAAAAAACATTTGAAATTTCACCAATTTCAAAATTTACATGTTATTTAATATTATATTAACATTAAACCATTAAAATTTATTGAATAATCAGATTTTTTGAATACAATATTATTAAAAAAATTCTCAAAATTTCAAAGTAAACGCGTTTTCCATTTTCATGTTTTCGGAAACAGTTTTTCAGAATGACAAACAGAACGCATTTTCAGAAATTTCAAAACAGACACTCAAAACACAAAACACAAAACGAATTCAAAACACAAAACGAATTCAAAACACAAAATACAAAACTGAAATACAAAGAGAACAGCCCCTAAACTTTTCACCTCCAAAACTTATTTCCTACCTTGTCCTTAATGTTGCACTATGAAGTCCAAAACAAAAAAATTATATAAAAGAAATGAATCTTAGACTCGCCAAATAAATGGTTAACCTTAAAACTTGTAGAATCTTTTTCTTTCTCCTCCTTCAAAAGGGATCTCTTACTTTTTGTGCCAACTTTCCTATAATTTAGATTATAAGTGACCTTAACAATAATTAATAATTAATAATATTCAAGATCCAAAAGAATAATTCAAACGTATCAACTATTTGTTAAATCTACATTAATTCAATAAAATAAGTTGGTGATTGTGTGAATGTCGATTCCAAATATGTAAGTGATGAGGAGAATTTTGAAAAATTGAAGTTAAAACTTATTAACAGAATTTATATATATTTTTCAATGTTTTAAAGTTTTAGAGTTTTTATTTTTGTTCATATATATATATATATATATATATATATATATATATATATATATATATATATATATATATATTGTTTGAGGGGAAAAATTCACTTTCCCTACTTTATCTTTACCTTATTTCAAAAATAACAAAACAACTTTTACATTTCAAAAATCAGATTTTTTAACCTATATATACACATATTTATAAATATTTATTTATTTATTTAAATATATAAAAAGATATAAATAAATAAATAAATATATAATATATATATATATAAAATTAACCCACCCCCACCACCACCACCCCACTCCGATTCCGACGACTTCTCCGGCGACCACTCCGATTCCGTGATCGTTGTTTGCGATCGTCCGATTCCGACGACTATTCCGATGACATGAATTTTTTGTACGGTCACAGTCCAGGTCACAAGTCACAGTCCAGGTCACAGTCCAGGTCACAAGTCACAGTCCAGGTAACAGTCCAGGTCACAAGTCACAGTCCAGGTCACAGCCAAGGTCACAGGTCACAATCGACCACAAACGGTCACAACCCCCATCCCATGCGCATCCCACTTACAACCAACGCACCACCGCCATGACCACCACTATCATCACCAACCCTCACCGCCAATGCCACCACCAGCAACTCCACCTACACCATCAACAAAAATCAACCTAAATCCCCAACACCACCAAAATATGGAAACCAGCACTACCACTCCAACAACACCGTTCGGAAGAAACCCCCACAGATCTGCAACAATAGCAAAAATCAGACAAGCAACCACCATAATCGTCGTCGTCACCGTCAACACAGCCTAACCAATACTTCACCATCAACACCAATGGCGCCTCCACCACCACCACCATATAAACATCCACACAAAATATCCCCAAATTACACCACAACCACAACATCCACTAAAAAATACCCAAATCCACCACAAACAAAGAAAAATCCCCAAATTACCCCACACCCACCAATAACTTCCCGACTCCGCCGTCCCCGACGCCACTGCACAACTCAGGACACTGTGCATTTCCATTTAATTGATCTAACGGATGCGGATCGGCGCTTTCATCGGGCAAAACCGGGGCGGCGTCGCGACTGTGCGATGCCGGCAGCAGCGTCGCGACACTGCTTCCAATTAGGGCAGCAGCGTCGTGACGCTGCTGCCGGCGTCGCAGCAGCGTCGCGACGCGGGAGGGGGGAGGAAGAAGACGGGAGGGAGGGGGAGAGGAGGACGCTGTTGCCGGAGAAGTCGCGGTGACAGTGGAGAGAGGAGAGGGAAAGACCGTCCGGCGATGTGGAGAGAGGGTGGAGAGAGAGAGGATAGGGTGAGAAAATCGGCGATGTGGAGAGAGGGTGGAGAGAGAGAGGATAGAGTGAGAAAATGAATTAAATTTAGGGTTTCAAATCCTATATAATATATTTTTTATAATATTTAATTAAATATAATAATATTGTATCTATTTTAAAAAGTTCTGATTTTTGAAAAAAAAAAGATAAAATCTTGTTTTAGAAATTGGATCTCCAAATGTAGGGATAGGTGTAATTTCCACTTGTTTGAGGCTTCAAATAGGCCCTTCAGTTCAACTGCAGTTGACCATGGTCAACTCCATATATTTTTTTAACAATCTGTTTACAAATATTTTGGCAGTTGTGTTAGGATGATGACCAAAATGTAAAATATATATTAAAAAAATATTTAAACATGCCCAAAAAATAAATACGATCCTATTATTTATGTTATGTAATAACTAGAATAACAAGTTAAGGGCTCGTTTGACTCTTATTTTTCATCCATAAAAATGAAAAATATGACCGTTATCGATTATATCAAGCTATCAATTTTGAATTTAGAAACATTGGTTACTTTTAGGGGTGGCAACGAGTTGAGCCCCAAGCCGAGCCCAAACAAAATAGGTTCGGGTTTTTTTGCAAGAGTCGAGTTGAGCAAAAGCCCAGGCCTCAACGGGCCGGTCTGAGTTTTTTTTTCATATAACACAAAGGCCCCCTTCCATTTCAATTTTTTTTTTTTTAAATTTTACATACACGAGCCCGCTTGGCCCGATTTTCCAAAATGGGGCTCGATTCTATCGAGCCTCGAGCCGGGCCGTCTTGGCTTTTTACAGGCCGAGCCACAGGCGGTCAGAGCGGCGAGTCAAATTGACATCCCTAGTTACTTTCCTCTCAACTTTGCTCCTTTTTTTTACCATTATATTTTCTATATTTTTGTTTCAATTTTCAAAGTCATTATGGGATGTAAAACAAAATCAAAATATTCCATTCTTAATACTATTTTGAAATGCTTACGATCTAGTTTTTTGCGTACGATCAATCATAACAAATGTTACGACTTGTCAAAGTAGATTGTTTAAAATTAATATTTCAAAAATTTCAATAACATGCTAACTTTAAAAATTTTTCGATGATCGTACACTAATCGAATCTACAAATTACTTATGTCATCTCAAAACTTATTTCGAAAACTACATTATACGCATATCAAATAATCCAAACAGATATCGAAAATAGCTAAAGACGTGTTAAACGTGAGTTTTAAAGAAATACATCTAACTCGCATTTTTTTAAAAAAAAATCAATTATTTCATTAACATTTAAGACGGTGTTTGACAACCATTTTTTGGAGAATATAATTTTTAGAATAGTGATTGATGGGAGAATGTGTGGTGGAAAAGTTATGAAAAGTTTTAGATTTGTGTGTAATATTATTCTATTAGAAGAATGTGTGATTGAAATGAAGAAAAAGAAAAAAATGAGAATGAGATAAGAATGAGTGCCAAACAGGGGCTTATTATTTTTGCGATACAAATTTCTCAATGTGATTTTCATTATTTTATTAGGAAATTTTATATGGAATATAACATAAAAAAAAATTTCGAAATTTTACATTAAAAAAGTCATATCCCAAGATACAAAATTACATGGGGTATGCTTTTTTCGGACGTAAAATTCTAATTGTAAAATTTCTCTCAAGTTATTTTCAAATTTGATTGTACTTCCCTAACTTTAAACTTCTGCGTCCGTCCTTTCTTTCCATTAAATTCTTGATTTATACTCTTAATCTCAACATTTGCACAAGTGCTTCATGACACTTTAAATATGACTTTTGAGGTCTTGCATAGTTTGCTTAAGTTGAATTTGCACCAAATTGTCTTTGTCTTCCAAAATTTTACCTTGTTCTTCTTAAAGTAGTACGACTTTCCTTCGTCCCCAATTCGAACTCAAAAATGTACACCACTAGGTTAAACAGGTTTAATTAAAAATTCAATTTTTGAGCAAACAATAAAGTCGAAAGGAAGCATGCTAATTCCACTTTCTTCGAATTCTACTAACTAGGTTAACCCGGTTATGCTTAATTATTTGATCTCTACATTCTTTATTTGTTATTGGTTCCTAGAGTTGAATGATCGGTCTACTGTTCAAAATTCATGTAATTACACAAGGAAGTTTCTTCAGAAGTCTTCCTTTCTTGTTGAGGATTAGTGTGGTTTTCAATATTCTGGCCTTCCAGTCAAAATAGAGAATTGGCTGTTGCTCACAATGTGGATTGTATGTTTGCTCATATGGATTGTACTGTTCATCTGTACTTGGTAGTCTTGTAATATCCATAGTAATCCAAAGCGTAAATCATCCTTATCAACTTTATTTACACCTTGTACTTGAAATCCTGGTAGTCCACATAGTACTCCCAAAGGCAAGCCATCCTTGTTAATTTCATCAAGTGATCATATCCATTCATTTTAAAAGTGTGGTAGGGCAAAGAAATCCCTCATAGGCATGCTATCTTCATCAATTCAGGATCATACATCTCATATTTTTGTAGTTCTCTTGCTTCCTTTTGTTAATGGAACCAAGAAAAACAAGTATATTAGCTGAAAAGGAAAAATAAAAAGAAAAGAAACAAGAATTTAAGGGGGTATTTGTTTTTTATTCTCAAATTCTATAGTAAATCAATTCTCATTTTCAACCACACATTCTTCAATAAAATAATATTTTCCATCATATCAATAATTTTTTCTTTTTTTTCAACCACACATTTTCCATCATATCACTATTCAAAAATCAATTCTTCCCCCAAAAATCCCTACCAAATAAGCATTAAATAAAAACTTGTTTGATTAATTTTACAAGTATTCAGACCGTGATAAGTAATAAAGTACTATCAAATTTTATTCTAATCTAGTTTCAATCTAAATGAATGTGGTAACCTATTAACAAATCAATAGTTTATATTCTAACTAAGTTATCCTAAACTAATCTAAATTAACCTAACCAACCTAATTTGTAAAGAATTTTTGGGATTAAGTTGTTAGAAATTACTATTTCGCTTAGGCTATTTAATATTAATTCAATCCAACACTATTCAACCTCAATTTCATATGTGTTAACAATCGAATTAATCAATTTTAGTTAGTAATTTATATCGAGCAAAACTAATCCTATTGACGTGACTGAATTTATTACATTATTATGTAAATACATATAGATGTAAAAGTAATCAATTGTACTAATTCAATTATGATTGCATAAGTTATAACCATCTCTTGATTTCTTCTAAAACTTATATCACTTATTGCATGAACTAGATAAATAAATCTTCTCTCAGTCTCATTATCATTCTTAAATCAAGCAATCGACGATCAAGCAATTAAATTTCAATTAAATACACAATAAGCAATTAATATACAATTAAAGTGCATGAAATCGATTGAATTAAAAAATATATATATTAAATTAAGCTACATTGTTCATCCTAGCAACTAATCATTTCAACTTATAATTGTAGAATTAAAAAGTAAAAAGATTAAAACACCATCGTGTTCAAAAAATAAAGGAGAAAAATAATCCAAGAGATAGTTGTTTTTGGCACCCAATATCTATCAATGAGTATTCGAACTCTTCTTGGATGACTGTAAATCTCCAAGACAATTATGTTTTTCAACCTTCAAATTTCAAATTGAAATACAAATCTTAAGGATTTAATGCATTAGAATGTGTAAATTTTCGGAATGGCATCAAACGGGTATCGGACAAGTCGGTCATTCCCACCCATCCCATTGGGCATTTTTGTCATCTTCTCCCGTCCCCATACCCGGTTAAAGTATGACCGGATGGGATTGGGGCAAGCCCTGTCCCATTTTATCACCTTGTTTATTTATTTTTATTTTTCGTTTATTATATTTTTTTCCTTTTATATATTTTTTTTATGCCTTTAGTTAGTTAATTTTATTACTTTTTTTTCCAATTTTTTTAGAAC
Source organism: Fraxinus americana (assembly GCA_035079005.1). Classification (NCBI taxonomy): domain Eukaryota; kingdom Viridiplantae; phylum Streptophyta; class Magnoliopsida; order Lamiales; family Oleaceae; genus Fraxinus; species Fraxinus americana. Next base: position 22,350,517 of record CM068713.1, read on the forward strand.
AACTCATATTCTCTTTAAAAATGATGATAAATCTTGTTTAATAGAAAATTTAAATTTGAAAGTAACTTTAAATAGGGCGGATAGCAAGATGGAGACTTGTTTCCCGTTCCCATCTCGTACATGCTTCGGGCAATGATCCCCGCCTCATTTACCCAATTAGGTGGATAATCCCCTCCCTATTTGGGGCAGGGTCCCAAAGGTATCGTGCTGAACGGATTTTTTTTTGCCTCCCTAGTAAATTTTTCTCCCGCCTCCTCTTTTAATTGAATGCAATATTCATATTTTTAGATCTTAATTATGACCAAATTAGAGTCTCAACATTATAGAATCATAATTTTATTTCAGTTAGGATATCTTAAATTGTTGGAATAAATACTTTCACTTTTGGAATATGGTCTTTGTTTACTCTTTTGTGCGGACCGAGTTCTTTAATACTGCAATTGAGGTCCTTCAACTTTCAACTATGACTCATTGGTCCCACCTTCCAAAATATGTCCAACTTTACTTCTTTTTGAGTAATTATTATTCATTTTTATTCGTACTTTCAAAATAATCAATAAACAAGCATAATTACGGATAATTAGCAAAAACCATCCATGTCATTTGCACATAGGGAAATAGTCCCTATTATTTCAAACATGACATTTATATTGTCATTTTAAACATTTCTTGTAGAGTTGGTCCTTTCTGTCATTTTTCGTTAAATCCTTTTGTGAAATAAGGGTAATTGGCGTAAAATGTCCTTATCATTTGCCTTCATTGTGCGAATCGTCCCTATTGTTTCAATTCTGACATTTGGGCACTCATAGCAAGCTTTTTTGCATAAAAGATTCTTACCGTTTATTTTCTCCACTAAAGTATTATTAAATGACTAATTTACCCTCATCTTTAAATAAGCAAATAAATAATTAATAAATAATATAAAAAAAATTGCATCTAGAGTTCTAAATTTTTTAAAAAGTACAAACAATTCTCAAGTAAAATAATGTAAAAATATTGTAACGAATGAAAAATATTTTATCCTTCCAATTAACCCACCTACACCTACTCCCATCCCCTACCCACTGCCATCGCCACAACCAAAACAACTAAAAAGAAAATTAAAACTATAAAAATGAAAGTAAGAAAATACTTAAAAATATAAAAACAAAGAAAAATAAAAAAATGCTGCATATTCTTCATCCAAGTTTCTTTTGCCTCATATATAAGAATTTATCTACTCTTGAAAAAAATTCAAAAGATGACACAGTGGGTATATATGTAATATATGTGTATGTAATCAGCAACAAGAACATAGAAACAAGAATATGCTAAAAATAGCTAAATCCTTTAAAAAACTTATGTAATTTCGTAGAAACCAAAAAGATATTGCAATGCAAAATTTGATTACAAGAAAATAGCTAAAGTCCTGGATGGTGTCACAATGGGATGGTGAGAATGGGTGGAGGTGGTGGTGATGGCCGGGGAACGAAATTAGATAAGGAAGAAGCTCAATTTTTTGTCTATTTTAAATTTTTTTTTACTTTTTTTATACTTTTAATTATATTTTTAATTATTTTTATAGTGGTGGTGGTGGTGGAGGTAGATGTGTCAATTGGGAAGATAAAATATTTTTCCTTTTTCTTTTGTAAGAATGTTTTAAATTATTTTACGTGAAACTTGTTTGTACATTTTAAAAAATTTGGAACTCTCAATATGATTTTTTTATATTATTTCTTTCTTTTCTACTTGTTTATTTAAAGATGGGGGTAAATTAGTTATTTGACAATATTTTAATGAAGAAAATAGATGGTAGTGACCTTTTGTGTAAATAAATGATGATATGAGTGTCTAAATATCAAAATTGAAATGATAGATATGATTTGCGTAATGGAGGCAAATGATGGGGACATTTTGCACCAATTACACATATTTCAGGCAAATGAATTAACATAATATTACAAGAAGGACTAACTCCGCAAGAAAGGTTTGAAATGAGGGTGTAAATGCCAAATTTGAAACAACATGGACTATTTTCGCAATGAGTGTAAACAATATGGAAGTTGTTTTTGCTAATTACTCCATAATTAAGTATTAAGCTCTTAATAACCACTCCCAAATGCTACTTTTGATGGCCAAGATAAGTGTAGTATTTACACTCATCATGAGTCAAAGAAGTATAAAAGCTAATCGTGAAAAAATATTGGTGTTGCTAAGCATGTACTCTTTGCAGATATTTAAATCAATCATGCTACATCGCTAGAAAAGTTTGACAGAAAAGTTGACAAAATGTCACATTGAACTATTTAAAACACTATCAACTTTTTCATCCAATCATCTTCTGCCAATACTTCATTGTCACTACATTTGTCAATTCTTTATGGCAAAATGACATAATCCTATTTAAATATGTGCTAAGAGTCTTGCTTCACGTAAAGGGGCTGTACATTTTTTTGTCAAATTATCACGAGTCACCATTTCAATGATCTGTTTTTATCTTCTTCTTTTTTTCCAACATCCAATGCAGTTTTTACACTTGGTTCTTTGACACCAAACCCTGGAAAATTCCCCCATACAAATTGTTACACCCCATTTTATATTAGACAAAAGTCAAAATTAGGATCAACTAGTCAAAGTCAAATAGGGACTTATATGGAAAAAATATATTTTAGTGTGGCTTATTTTATTTTTAAGATACTTGAGGGTTTAAGGTGGATACCATTTAAATTTTGGGGATGGAGTTATCTATTATTGGAAGTTAAGAATTTAATACTATATTATATGAATGTTGGAGGACTTGACTGCAAATATTGGTATTAGTGGAGTACAAGTGTCATTTGTATAAAACAGAAAACTGAAAATGGGTAACGGAAGCAGAGAAACGGTGAAAAGAAAAGCAGAAAAGAAGGACGGAAGAAAGGAAAAGAAAGAAGGAAGGAAGAAAGCTTGAGTTCGATTTCTTCATTTCTTCAAGAGGTAAAGAAGTAATTTTTTATGGAATGATGATCTTAATTTTACTAGGGTTCTAAGTCGTTGGTTTAATTTTCAGATTAAGTGGAAGAATTATAATTTCTTGCTCAAGTTGCTTGATTGATAAATTTTCAGTTGAATCAATGTAACTAATACCAATTGAGCAAATCCTAGAAATTTTTAATTGAGTTATTGAGTAAAAATAGTTTGTGAAAATGTTAAATTGATGGAATTACTCACATGAAAGTATGAATTATAGAACAAGAAGAAAGTTAAATTGGTTGAGTTGTTCGTTGCTATTTTTCACTAGATTGGAATGCGTGATTACTTCTATGATTGGGATGAAAGTAAATTTGGATATAGTAAATATTGGTGAAAGTATTAGAAAGTAGAATTAGCTCTAATTGATTAAAGGAAATTTTGAGAATTTATTCAAGTATTGAGAAATCAAGTTTTAGTATTCGATTATTATATTCAGAGTTACTTAGTATGATAGTGGTTAAATTGATTATTGATCAAGCTTTTTTTAGTTCATGTTACAAAGAAAACTTTGTCAAAATTTTTATAAAAGTATGTCACAGTCAAAGCTTGTCAAAGTTACCTTGGTGGTGGGTTCGACATTTATCTATCATTGGCACATGGCACGTGTCGGGTTCACTAGGGTGATTCGAGATGTGTCATGTCAATTGGTATCAAAGCATGATCATAGACTCGATAGACTTTTCATATATTTTGATTTTACTCTCAATATGTCATACATATTTGTAGGAAGGTCATGGTTCGTGGTGGTAAGACTCGCAAGCTCCAAGATGTGCCTCAAACCCAAGGTACTCCTAATAGAGAGGATATTAGAGAAGATAACAGGGTCGATGAATCTCTTCATTAGACTCATGAACAGTTGCGGTAGGGAAATGTAGCTTAAAATGATCCTATAGTTGCTTTACGCATCTCAGATAAAGAGTATAGCATAGAACGAGCAACTAAATTGTGTGCTAAAGTGTTTACAGGTCCGACTAATCTAGTAGCATCCGAATCTTAGATGATAGAGATTGTGTTTGATGTTATGGGATTCTCGATGATATGAAACTACGCCTTGCTACCTTCTTGTTAGATGGGAGTGCATATGACTGGTAGAGATCAGTGCAGAGTAAATATATTGATCATTCTGTGATCACATAGGATGATTTTAAGAATGATTTTAATGATTATTATTGGCCTCGTTCCTATAAGAATGAAAAAGAAAACAAATTTTTGAGGCTAGTATAAACGTCCACGGTGGTTGAATATCGGAAATTTTTTGTAAATTGTCAAAGTATGCTGCAGTTCTTGTAGCTTATGAAGTTGATAAGTGCGGAAGATTTGAACAGGGTTTGAGGGAAGAAATCAAATCAGTGGTGACTGCAACAGAATATGAAAATTTTGGAAAACTTGTAAAAGCAGCACTGAGAGTTGAAAAAATTTAATCAGGACAAAGTTTTTAAGATCAAATGAGGCCTAGAGTTGGTGGTGATAATCACATATGAGTAGGAGCCCCTAAAGACCACCGAGAAGGGATCGCAGAGGAGGTGAATTAGGTGTTTCCACTTCTAGTATTTCAAATTTCGTGGAAGTTAGGGTTTGAGATTGAGCCAAAGGTTAATAAATCAGCCAGGGTATAGCCGTAATCAGGCCCAGGGATCTTCCCAGAGATCATTTACTCCTAGGCAGGGTGATAGTTCAAGTGTTGCTAGGTTTCCTCAGTGTTAGTCGTGTGGAAAATTTTATTCTGATGAGTGCCTTAGGGCATTGGTGTTTGTTATCATTGTAGTCAGACCACGCATATAAGTAGAGAGTGTCCATTTTACTGCTTTCAGGAGGGTGTTTTATCATATGGAATATCATCACAACTAGGTGGTGGTATTTCTAGGCAGAATCAGAACCAGGACACGCTAGCAAGTAAAATAGGTGCTACGCTATTGTTTAGTCTGATGTCCTTGGTATGAGTAGCACTAGATAGAAGGGCCAGGCAAAATGATAAGTGCGTTTTTACACACTTATTAGTCATTTTTTGGATCTAATTATAATTGAAATTGAGTCGATTTCTATGCATAATTGTGTAATTTTCACTTTTGTAGGCCAAAATCCCTACAAGGAAAGAAAACAAGGAAAAATGAAAAAAAAAAAAAAAAAAAAAGGACCAAAAGAGTAAAAAAAAAATGTGAAGTTTTGAACCAAGTTGTACAAGTGTCAAAAGTTGGAGGACATTGGAATGCAATTATTGGAGGGCAATATTGAAATGAAAATGAAAATTCAAGTACCATATTGTACAAATTTATAGTGTGGGGACCTGATGTGAAATTATCGGAGGACTGGACTGCAAAATGAAAAAAGGAAAGGTCCTTACTTTCATTGCTGGCCGTTTTAATTGTTTTTCCAAACTTGGGGGACTTGTGTTGCAATTTCTGAATAGGTTTAAGTTTTAAAAAAAGGGCAGCCCCTTGGAGATGGGGAATTCTGCTTCTGCTGTGGAACGTGCGCCGCTTCATCTTTCTGCTTTCTTTTTCTTTTTCTTTTGATTTACTTGGTGATTTTGGAGGATCAATCATAGAGTATAAGGGGATATCAAAAGATTTGGCAAGGATTTTGGGAGAATCAAATTCAAGCTTCAAAAAAGGGTTTTATCTTTAAACTTCGATTTTTCTCAAATTATTTTGTCAAAGTTGTAATGCATTGGATAAATATTTTTATTTGTTATCAGTTATATAATATGGGCTAAATTTATTGCGTTGGGATTTATGGTAGATTTTAACCTAACCTTAGTTAATTTAAATATTTACTTTTTGATATTAATTCACTTATTTTCATGTGTTTCTACCATTGTTATTATTGAATTTTCATTTATATAGCCAATGAATGATTATGTTTAGTGATTTGTACGTCGTTCGAGATTTGTGTAGTGGATAGAGATATACCACTAACCCTAGGTGATCCATTGAGTTATTTTCACAAATATTTAATGCGGTTGTTTGGTTTGAATTAACATAGAGATATAGTAGGTTAAACCAATTGATTAGGGTTAATTTCGCTCGAGAGAGGTTATTAACTAAACTTGAAAAATCGGATCTAACATCATAAATGAGCAATTTATTAATTGGCTTGTGGATAAATTAATTAGGTGACGGTTAAACGAAACCATGAATCCCAACCACGTTTCCCTCCAAACGTTCCAAGTGTTTACGTTTCCTTATTTTGTAAATTTTTAATTAATTTCTCATAATTTTCAAAATGAAATTTTATTGTGTGTTTGTTCTTATTGTCAAAATTAAATTGACTAAATTTGTGTAATTAAAAGTAAGCATTCCTCGAGAGATCGATAACCCAGACTCAAAAAGTCCATTTTATTACTTGAACGCGACACGTGCACTTGCGGTATATTATTTTAGCGAACAAGTTTTTGGCACCATTGTCGGGGACTGTTTTATTTTAATTACCATTTTAGTTGATTCTAATTTTCAAAAAAAAAATTATTTTTATTTTAATTTTTTTTATAGCTTTTATATCTTCATTGTGTAGTTGGCTTCTTAATTTTTATTTCCTTAAATCTTCGGTAGTGCATGCTTAGTTTGAAAAGTTTTGATTTTTTCGAACTTAATCAGGATATTGAAAAGACTTTTCGAAGAAGGCGATGAGAACAAAGGGAATTAAGAAGACAACGATTAATCAAGATGGCCCAACAAGGAGAAAATGTGGAACCCAATGCTCAACCAGAAAATATTCTACGAGGTGGCATTCCACTGGGTTTTGGTAACCAAGCGGGTAGGGCTCAAGAGCCTGTTGTAAATGAGGTAGATATGCTATTTGAGGACTTCATGAACCCACCTATGGTAGAGAATCAATCAAGTGTTGTCTACCCTTCTTATGGACATCCAAACTTTCAACTTCGACCGGATGTCATCAGTTTATTTTTCAATACCATTCCATTTTATGGGAGGACTGATGAAAATCCACACTCTCATGTTGCACGATTTGTGGAGAATGTTGGCAATTTTAAATATGAGGGCGTGAGTGTGGAGGCAATTCAAATGAGACTATTTGTCCATACACTGAAGGATAAGGCAAGGGAGTGGCTTGAAACTTTACCACCCGGGAGCATACATAGTTGGGCGGAGTTTGTTCAAAAATTTACAACAAAATTCTTTCCACCCACTCGAGTCGCTAAACTCAAGCATGACATAACCACCTTCCAACAATTCGAATTGGAGAGCTTTTATGAGGCTTGGGAGAGGTTTAAAGATATGCTTCGGAAATATCCAAATCATGGAATCACAATGGGGCAACAAGTAAATTATTTTTATGCCGGGTTGACTCCTTCTTGCCGTTCAAATGTAGATTCATCTTCTAATGGATCTATTAAGAAGAAGAGTATTTGGGAAGCATATGATCTATTCGAGATCATGAGTGAGCAAGTGCGATGTGGCCGGATAGGGGTTCACAAAGAGGAATTGGTGGAGTTCGAAATGGTGAAGCCTTTACAGTGGTTGTAGCAAAGATTGGATCCTTAGCAAAGAAGGTAGAGGGACTTTCTACATCTACCTCTGGCTCTCATTCCGCCCATATGATACAACCCCCTCCTATTTGTGATATTTGTGGAGCAAATCACCCAAGTCCAAGTTGTCCATTGATGGGTAGTAGTTTGGCATCCACCGAGCAAGTGGCATGTGCTCAAAACTTCCAACGCCAAGGGTATAATCCTTACTCTCAAACTTATAACCCCGGTTGGAGAAATCATCCAAACTTCTCCTATGGGAACAATCAAAATGTGTTAAATCCGAGGCCACAATAGAAGAAAGAAGGATGGGAAGAGGCCATTGCTAAGTTGGCGAACCATCAATTGCAATATCAAGAACGCAATGATGCCTCTTTGAAAAATTTGCAGCGTCAAGTAGGTCAAATAGCCAAGCTTCTCTCCGAAAGGCAACAAGGAGCATTGCCTAGCAATACCGAAACTAATCCAAGAGAGAATGTGCAAGCTATTACCACTAGAAGTGGGGTGCAATTACCAGAAATTACGGTAACACAAGCAAGGGTTCAATCCGACAAAGCACCCATGGGGGAAGATGTACTTGTTCAAGAGCCTAGTATTAGTGTTGAAGCAGCCAAAGAAAGTGAACACGAGCTATCAACGTCAAAGGCTCCAACACCGGTTAAGGCATATGTACCACCTATTCCCTTTCCACAGAGACTTCAAAAGCATAAATTCGATGCTCAATTCGGCAAATCTTTGCAAGTGTTCAAGAAGCTACACATCAACATCCCATTTGTCGATGCCTTAGCTCAAATGCCAAGTTATGCCAAGTTCATGAAGGACATTCTTTCCAACAAAAGAAAACTTGAAGAGCATGAGACGGTGATGCTAACGGAGGAATGTAGTGCTATTTTACAAAATAAATTACCTCCAAAAATCAAAGATCCAGGGAGTTTTACTATTCCATGCACTATTGGTGATTTAAACTTTAGTAAAGCTTTATGTAATCTTGGTGCTAGCATTAATCTGATGCCTTTATCAATTTTCAGAAAATTGGGCTTAGGAGAGGCCAAGGCAACTACCGTGTCCTTGCAATTGGCCGATAGATCTATCAAGTATCCAAGGGGTGTCATTGAGATGTCCTAGTCAAAGTGGATAAGTTCATCTTCCCAGCCGATTTTATAATTCTTGATATGGAGGAGGATCATGACATTCCTATTATCTTGGGATGGCCATTTCTTGCTACCGGTCGAGCTTTGATTGACGTTCAAGAGGGGAAACTCATCTTAAGGGTTCAAGATGAACAAGTTACATTCAATATCTTGAAGGCCATCAAGTACCCATCGGAATTCGATTCATGCCTTCGAGTGGATGTTGTTGATCATGTAGTGGCCGATTCTCTTTATGGGCTTTTTAAGGATTCTCTTGAAACATGTCTTGCACATTTTTCAACTACCAAGGATGGGGATCTCGAAGTTGAGCACGTGGCACATTATTTGGGGGCTACATCGTCTTGTTCTTACAAGAGAGAACCATACTTTGAAGATTTGAAAAAGAACTCTTCACCACCACTACCATCTCTTCAACGAGCAACTACACTTGAATTAAAGCCTCTTCCATCTCATTTAAGGTATGCCTATTTGGGAGATGCATCTACACTACCAGTTATCATTTCCAACTCCTCAAGTGAGTTGGAGAAAGAGAAGTTATTTCGGGTGTTGAGAGAACATAAGGAGGCCATCGGTTGGACTATTGCAGATATTCGAGGAATTAGCCCTTCTTTGTGCATGCACAAAATCCTTATGCTAGATGATTTTAAACCATCGGTGGAGCATCAAAGGAGGTTGAATCCGAACATGAAAGAAGTAGTGAGGGCTGAGATAGTAAAGTGGCTTGATGCGGGCATTATTTATCCGATTTCAGATAGTGCATGGGTGAGCCCTGTTCAAATGGTACCAAAAAAGGGAGGTGTAACGGTAGTCGAAAATGAGAACAATGAACTTATACCTACAAGACCCGCGACCAGTTGGAGAGTATGCATTGATTACCGCAAGCTCAATAATGCTACTAGAAAGGACCACTTCCCTCTTCCTTTCATTGATCAAATGCTTGAGCGATTGGCAGGGTATTCTCACTATTTCTTTTTGGATGGGTATTCTGGCTATAATCAAATTCCAATAGCCCCAGAGGATCAAGAGAAAACTACTTTCACTTGCCCATATGGTACATTTGCATATAGAAGGGTATCTTTTGGTTTGTGCAATGCACCAGCCACTTTCCAAAGGTGCATGATGTCTATTTTTTCCGATATGGTGGAGAAATGTATTGAGGTTTTTATGGATGATTTCTCAGTGTTTGGGTCCTCATTTGATGGATGCTTGAGGAATTTGGAGATGGTATTAAAAAGATATGAGGAGACCAACTTAGTACTTAATTGGGAAAAAAGCCACTTCATGGTCCAAGAAGGCATAGTTCTTGGCCACCTAATTTCACGCAAAAGGATAGAGGTTAACAAGGCAAAAATCCAAATCATTGAAAAATTACGTCCACCAACTTACGTAAAGGGGATAAGGAGTTTTTTGGGACATGCTGGATTTTATAGGAGATTTATCAAGGACTTCTCAAAGATCACAAAGCCACTTTGTTCCTCACTTGAAAAGAACAATACTTTTGATTTCTCTCAAAAGTGTCTTCACGCTTTCAACACTCTTAAAGATAAACTCATCACTGCTCCTATCATTGTAGCTCCAGATTGGGATCTTCCATTTGAACTTATGTGCGATGCAAGTGATTATGCCATTGGAGCAGTTTTGGGGCAAAGAAGAGATAAAATCTTGCATGTTATCTACTACGCTAGTCGGACCTTGACTGATGCTCAATTGAACTATGCTACTACCGAAAAAGAGATGCTAGCGGTGGTATTTACATTTGATAAATTTAGGTCTTACCTTAATGGGTCGAAGGTGATTGTTTACACCGACCACTAGGCCATCAAGTATTTGCTAGCAAAGAAAGATGCCAACGCTCGATTGATTAGATGGGTTCTTCTTCTACAAGAGTTTGACTTGGAACTTCATGATAAGAAGGGGACCAAAAATGTTGTTGCAGATCATTTGTCTCGACTTGAGCACACCGAAGAAGTGGAGGATTGTGAAATAAATAAGGCATTCCCCGATGAGCAACTCTTACAAATCATGCATCTTCTACAAGTCACTCACACACCATGGTATGCGAACCATGTGAATTTTCTTGCTAGTGGTATTACTCCCCCGGATCTTTCTTACCAACAAAGGAAAAGATTCTTTGCTGACATCAAGCATTATTTTTGGGAAGACCCTTTGTTATTTAAACAAGGCCCAGATCAAATTATTCGAAGATGTGTGCTTGAAGATGAAATGGAGCAAATCCTCGGGCAATGTCATTCCTCTCCCTATGGTGACCACTTTGATGCCGTGAAAACAGTATCAAAGGTACTTCAATCAGGTTTCTATTGGCCTACATTATTAAGGATGCCCACACTCTTATCTCTAAATGTGATAGATGCCAACGTAGTGGTAATAGCTCCAATCGAAATGAAATGCCGTTGAATTCTATATTGGAGGTAGAAATTTTTGATGTGTGCGGCATTGATTTTATGGGGCCTTTTCCTTCATCATTCTCAAATCAATACATTTTGGTGGCTGTCGATTATGTGTCAAAGTGGGTCGAAGCGGTGGCTATGCCCACTAATGATGCTCGAGTGGTAGTAAACTTTTTAAAGAAAAATATTTTCTCTCGCTATGGCACCCCTCGAGCTATCATTAGTGATGGAGGCAAACATTTTTGCAATCGCATCTTCGACTCATTATTAACAAAGTATGGAGTGAAGTATCGTGTGGCCACCCCTATCATTCCCAAACTAGTGGCCAAGTTGAGATTTCAAATAGGGAATTGAAGAGGATTCTCGAGTTAACAATGAGCGCCTCGAGAAAAGATTGGTCCAAGAAATTGGATGATGCATTATGGGCTTACTGCACCACCTTCAAAACCCCTATTGGTATGTCCCCTTACCGTCTTTTATTTGAGAAAGCTTGTTACCTCCCTGTTGAACTCGAGCATCGAGCTTATTTGGCAATGAAAGCTTTGAACTTTGATATCAAATTGGCCGGTGAGAAAAGATTGCTTCAGTTGAATGAACTTGATGAAATCCGCATTGATTCTTATGAGAATGCTCGAATTTACAAAGAAAAGACAAAAGAAATGGCATGACAAACACATTGTGAATCGGGAGTTTTTTGTTGGGCAACAAGTTCTTCTCTACAATTCTAGACTCCGATTGTTCCCCGGGAAGCTCCGATCAAGATGGTCGGGCCCTTTCACCATCGCAAAAATCTTTCCACATGGAGCAATTGAACTTTATCATGAAGAAAAAGAGAACTTCAAGGTCAATGGTCAACGTTTAAAACCATACTTAGGAGGCGATTTTTCGAAAGAGGAATCATTTATTCTCCTTGACAATCCGGAGTGATCATGCCCCAAAAGTCGAGCTAGAGACCTTAAAACAAGCGCTTATTGGGAGGCAACCCAATTTTCTCACCCTTTTATTATTTTGATATTTACTCATGATTAATACTTTTGTTAGCACATTTTTAACTCAAAAACCATTTTTTTTTTGTAGGTCAATTTTTTTGAAGTCCCAAATATTTAAAGTTTCTCATAAGTTTGGGGGTAAATTGTGTACAAGAAGGTCACTTGCTCAAGTTCATTAAAAACATCACAAGTCCAAGTAGAGCATTGGTACCTCTTCACCAAATATACAACCAGGGAAGTTTCGTTATCCCATATTCTCTTTTATCTTATACTGTATACATTGAGGACAATGTGTGAATTAAGTTTGGGGGTATTGAGCCTTGTCGGCTTTTGTTGAATTGATTTGATGTTATAGCTTTGCTGGCTTTTCTATTTGTGCTTATATTGGTGATTTTGTATTAACATATTAGATGGCCTTGCCGGCTTAGAAGTGCTTGATGTTTGATATTGTTATTAATTTATACTCTATGCTTGACCAAATATGCTATTTATGCGTAAAATTTTTCAAAAAAATTGATTGTCCATGTGAGATCCTAAGTTACATTGAGTACAATAGTCATGATTAATTGTTATCTAGATGTGGTAATAATTGTTTGATGGAAAAATCTTTGTATTGGAAGAACTTAGGTTGTGAGTTGCTTGAAAAATTATATCAACATATATCCATGTCTCTTCCTCTTTATATTATTGTGAGATAAGTTTGGGGTGGTCGAGCCGGTGAATGATTTTATTGAGAAGTGTGTTGATTCCATGCATGATGTTGAAAAAAATTTGTGTAGAGTGTCTTTTGCCAATTATAAGCTAGGTAATGACCATATGTTAGTGATCTAAGCCCCATTTGATTTATTATGCTTAAAAAGGACATTGCACTTGTTTAATCTTAGGCCTCGCTTCGTAGCCTTTTTGACTCGAGTTATTAAGTCCGTTGGGGTATCTCAAAATCCGGTACCCTTTGGTCTAAACAACCGAGGAGTTATCGACCTAAAGCTCGTTACAAGGGTCAAGAAGAAAGTTTAAGGGAGTGAGGTCAATCTTGAGTTTTCATTGAAAAATTTGATTTGGTGCAATTGTAATTGATTTTGGGTTTAGATAACTAGTGGGTTTGACTTACTTAGTATAAGCTTGATTGTGAAATCACTCATTAGTGGAGAATCATCACATTTCTAGATGTTGAAAATGCCGGTTAGATCCAACCAAACTAGAGCAGATAAAAAAAAAGAGTGATTGAGAGCAACCTTTAGATTTACACATCGGGAAATAAATGAAATATCTATTTGGGAGTGTGAATCTCAAGAGCGGGAAAGGATATATTTGACCACTGAGAGTCGGGTTGGAGCCAATTTAAGATTTTTTCCATCTTGATAATTATTTCCTAATTTAGATGATGATTGAAAATGGCTATGCACACATAAACACCGATCGAACATTGGATAAGTTTAAATTATTTTTGGTAGCATCATTTGGAGCATAGTTGTAAATTGATATACAATTTTATACTCATTGATATTTTTGGCAAGGTATCTAATATGTTGATCATTATCGCATTTGCATGATTATGTTAGGAGTTAATCTTGCTCGAGACGAGCAAGAGCTCAAGTTTGGGGGTGTGATAAGTGTATTTTTACACACTTATTAGTCATTTTTTGGATCTAATTATAATTGAAATTGAGTCGATTTCTATGCATAATTGTGTAATTTTCACTTTTGTAGGCGAAAATCCCTACAAGGAAAGAAAACAAGGAAAAATGAAAAAAAAAAAAAAAAGGATCAAAAGAGTAAAAAAAAAAAGTGAAGTTTTGGACCAAGTTGCACAAGTGTTAAAAGTTGGAGGACATTGGAATGCAATTATTGGAGGGCAACATTGAAATGAAAATGAAAATTCAAGTACCATATTGTACAAATTTATAGTGTGGGGACCTGATGTGAAATTACCGAAGGACTGGACTGCAAAATGAAAAAAGGAAAGGTCCTTACTTTCATTGTTGGTCGTTTTAATTGTTTTTCCAAACTTGGGGGACTTGTGTTGCAATTTCTGAATAGGTTTAAGTTTAAAAAAATGGCAGCCCCTTGGAGATGGGGAATTCTGCTTCTGCTGTGGAACGTGCGCAGCTTCGTCTTTCTGTTTTCTTTTTCTTTTTCTTTTTCTTTTTCTTTTGATTTACTTGGTGATTTTGAAGGATCAATCATAGAGCATAAGGGGATATCAAAAGATTTGGCAAGGATTTTGGGAGAATCAAATTCAAGCTTCAAAAAAGGGTTTTATCTTTAAACTTCGATTTTTCTCAATTATTTTGTCAAAGTTGTAATGCATTGGATAAATATTTTTATTTGTTATCAGTTATATAATATGGGCTAAATTTATTGCGTTGGGATTTATGGTAGAATTTAACCTAACCTTAGTTAATTTTAATATTTGCTTTTTGATGTTAATTCACTTATTTTCATGTGTTTCTACCATTGTTATTATTGAATTTTCATTTATATGGCCAATGAATGATTATGTTTAGTGATTTGTACGTCGTTCGAGAGAAGATTGTGCATTTTTTACCAAATAGTAGAAACTCTAGGTTTGTGTAGTGGATAGAGATATACCACTAACTCTAAGTGATCCATTGAGTTATTTTCACAAATATTTAATGCGGTTGTTTGGTTTGAATCAACATAGAGATATAGTAGGTTAAACCAATTGATTAGGGTTAATTTCGTTCGAGAGAGGTTATTAACTAAACTTGGAAAATCGGATCTAACATCATAAATGAGTAATTTATTAATTGGCTTGTGAATAAATTAATTAGGTGACGGTTAAACAAAACCATGAATCCCAACCACGTTTCCTTCCAAACTTCCAAGTGTTTACGTTTCCTTATTTTGTAAATTTTTAGTTAATTTCTCATAATTTTCAAAATCAAATTTTATTGTATGTTTGTTCTTATTGTCAAAATTAATTGACTAAATTTGTGTAATTAAAAGAAAGCATTCCTTGAGGGATCGACAACCTGGACTCAAAAAGTCCATTTTATTACTTGAACGCGACCCGTGCACTTGCGGTATATTATTTTAGCGAACACAGGACGTCCCAATACTCAGGATAGGGTATTTATTGTGACCCAACATGATGTGGATGAGTCACCAGATGTAGTCAAGGGTACATTATCTATTTTTGGCAAAAGATTCGTTCTTTATTTGATTCGGGTGCTATATATTCATTTATTTGTTATGTATGTAGAACATATGTTGGAACCCCGTTAGATAGTGATTTGGTAGTAATAACTCATGTAGGACATTCACATTTAACTACCAATGTGTACGAAGATTGTGCGATTAGAGTGATTGATCGGGAGTTGAAGGCTAATTTGATTTCACTTAATATTCATAATTTTGATGTTATACTGGGAATGGATTTCTTAGCTGTAAATCATGCTTCAGTTGATTGTTTTTGCAAAGAGATAGTGTTCAGAATGATTACTTATGAAAGGTTATCATGCATATTTAACTCATGTGATTGATACCTAAATTACTAAGTTGAAACTTGAAGATATAAAGTAGTAAGAGATTTCCCTGATATTTTTCCTAAAGATTTTCCAGGTTTACCTCCAAATAGGGAAGTTGTGTTTACCATTGACTTGATCCTAGATACTACACCAATCTCGCAAATACCTTACAGAATGACTCCGACAAAGCTGAACGATTTGAAAGTTCAGTTGTAAGATTTAGTTCATGGCACAATGAGATTATGTATTGACTGCAAACTGCTGAATCAAGTGACTATTAGCAATAAGCATCCTTTTGCCTCGTATTGATGATTCGTTTGTCCAATTGTCGAGATGCCACGGCATTTTCTAAGGTTGATTTAGGCTTGGGGTACCATCAACTCAAAATTAGGGACGTTGATGTACAGAAAACTGCTTTTAGGTCATGGTATGGCCATTATAAATTTTTGGTGATGCAATTGGGGTTGACTAATGCTATCAACTTTTATGAATATGATGACGAATAGGGTGCTTTACCAATATTTAGACAAATTTGTGATTGTTTTTATTGATGATATATTGGTTTATTCTCGTAGTCGTGATGATCATGTTGAGCACTTGAAGATGATTTTGCAGACTTTGCGAGATAAGCAGCTGTATGCTAAGTTTAACTAATGTGAATTTTCGCTTGACAAAGTTGTGTTTCAGGGTCATGTCATCTCAGCAAAAGGCATTTTTGTAGATCCTCAGAAAGTTGAGGCAGTACTAAAATGGGAACGCTTACTAACATTACATGAGTAAGGAGTTTCATTAGACTGGCAGGTTATTATAGTTGGTTTGCAGATGATCTCTCTAAAATTACTCTCTCTCTGATTAGTTTGACTCGAAAGAACTCTAAATTTATATGGACTGAGAAACGTAAAAGGAGTTTTCAAGAGTTGAAGAAAAGATTTGCTTCTTCTCTTATACTTACTCTTCCATCTCCCGGTGAAGAGTTTGTAATTTATAATGATACTTCACGACAATGACTCGATTGTGTTCTAATGCAGAATGGAAAGGTTATCGCTTATACTTATAGACAATTGAAGAAGCACAAGTTAAACTACCTAACATATGATCTAGAGCTAGCTATAATGGTGTTGGCAATGAAGTTTTAGAGGCATTACCTTTATGGTTAAAGATTTCAAATATTTACTGATCATAAAAGTTTGAATTATATCTTTGATTAGAAGGAATTCAATTTGAGATAAAGAAGATGGTTGGAGTTGATAATGAATTATGATTGCAAGATTGACTACCATTTAGGAAAAGCTAATGTAGTTGTAGATGCTCTCAGTAGAAAGACTAGTCTTTACTCTTCATCCAGTATAGTATGTGCTTCTTTGATTTGTGAGTTTAAAAAGTTGCATGCTCAATTGTCGCTACTACTTCAGGGGTGATATTAGCTAATTTTTAGGTAAGACCTACTTTGATTGGTAAGCTGAGAGAAGCTCAACCTCGAGACTTGACAATGAGAATATTGAAATTAGAAGTGAGTGTTAGGTTAAGAACAGATTATGTGATTAGAGATGATGGTGCATTGGCTATGGGAAATAGATTATGTGTTCCAAAATTGAAGAATGAGATTTTAGAAGATACACATAATTCTAATTATGCTATGCATTCGATAGTATTAAAATGTATCACATATTGACAAATCATTACTGGTGGCAGGGTATGAAAAGAGAGATAGCCAATTCGTCAGAAAACATCAGGACTTTTACAACCATTGTCTATTCCATAATGGAAATGGGAGCACATTACTATGGACTTTTTATTTGGTCTTTCTCATACTTAGACTGGTCATGATAGTGCTTGGATTATTGTAGATCGATTGACCAAAGTTTCCATATTTTTGCCGATCAAAGCCACTTATACTTCAAATAAGATATAAAAGTTGTATGTAGATAAAATAGTCAGCTCATATGGTACTCCATTATCTATTGTGTCAGATAGAGATCCTTGATTTACATATAAACTTTGGCCTAGTTTGAAGGAAGTCATGGGTACTTAGCTACATTTCAGTGCAGCTTTTCATTCTCAAACAGATGGTTAATCAGAAAGGACCATACATACTCTTAAGGATATGTTAAGGACTTTTGTTTTAGAGTTCAGAGGTACCTAGTATACTCATTTGTCTCTGATAGAGTTTGCTTACAATAACAGTTACCACTCCAGCATAAAAATGACTCATTTTAAAGCTTTATATGGTAGAAAGTGCAGAACACCAGTATGTTGAGATGAAGCTAGTAAGAGGAAGTTCGTAGGCCCTAAATTGGCTTAAATTGCTTTAGAAAATGTGAAATTGATCAAAGAAAAGTGGAAAGCAATACAAAACAGATAGAAAAGTTATGCATATAGGCGCATGAAAGATTTTGAAGATAAAGTATTTTTGAAATTGTCACCTTCAAAATGTGTGTTGAAATTTGGCAAACGAGGAAAGTTGAGTTCATGATATATTGGACCTTATCATATTATCGATCCAATTGGTCCAGTTACATATCGATTAGATTTGCCTGCTAAATTACCCTGGATCGATGATGTTTTTCATGTTTCTATGCTATGTAAGTACATTACAGATGCTTCTCACGTTCTAGAGTCTCATCCAATTTAGTTAAAGGAGAATTTGACCTATATAGAAGAGCCAGTGAGAATTCTAGACAGAAATGTGCAAATTCAGCGAAACTAGACAATTTCACTTTTCAAGGTCCTTTGGAAGAATCGGTGGTTGAAGAGGCTACGTGGGAAAATGAGGATCAAATGCATGTTCAATATCCTTATCTGTTCATAGCCAGCCAATTGCCAATCGAATTTCGAGGATGAAATTCTTTTAAGGAGGTAAGATTTGTTATAGCCCATTTTATATTAGTCAAAAGTAGAAATTAGTGATACTAGTTAAAGTCAAAGTCAATTGGGGACTTATATGTAATAAAATATTTTATTGGGGCTTATTTTATTTTTAAGATACTTGAGGGTTTAAGATGGATACCATTTAAATTTTGGTGATGTAGTTATCTATTATTAGAAGTTAAGGATTTAATACTACATTATATGAATGTTGAAGGACTTGATTGCAAAGATTTGTATTAGTGGAGTACAAGTTTCATTTGTATAACCCATTTTCTCCAATTTACATGCAAAACAAAAAGCTACACTTGAAACAGCGCTTGTATTCTCATCAAATGTCTGAAGGTGTATCATTGGATGATCACTTAACTATGTTCAAAGAAATCGTAGCTAATTTGGAGATATTGAAAGTTAAGTATGACGAGAAGGACTTGGCGTTGATGTTGTTGTGTTCTCTGCCGCTATCATATGTGACTTTTAGAGATACTATTCTTTATAGTCGAGATAATCTCACCGTGGAACAGGTCTATGATATTTTACTATCTAAGGAGATGATGACACATCTTGTTGGAGGATTTGGGAATCAAGTTGAAAGCTTGATTGTGCATGAGAGAAATCAAGATAGGAATCTTAGCAGAAATATAAGGGACGGATCAAAATTTAGACATGTTGAGAAGATATGTCACTATTGTAAGAAGAATGGGCATATTAAAGCTGATTGCCATGCCTTAAAAATTAGAAATAAAGCTGCTAGTGCTACTGAGAAAGAGAAGCAACCTGCTAACACAACAGATGATGATATTGTGGAAGATGGGTAAAGTGAAGGAGAGCTTCTTGTGATTTCTGACATGAATTCCAAACCTTATTAGGAATGGGTTCTACAGCCGGCTTGTACTTTTCATATGTGTCCCAACAGGGACTAGTTTTCAACATATGAAGGAGTTTCAAGAGGTGCAGTGATTATGGGAAACAACACCCCTTGCAAAATTGTCGGAATTGGTACAGTTAGAATCAGAATGTTTGATGGGGCTACCAGGACACTTACAAATGTAAGGCATGTTCCAGAATTGAAGCGGAATCTCATATCTTTGAGCACACTTGACTCAAATGGTTATAGATATACTGGTGAATGTGGAGTTTTGAAGGTGAGTCAGGGTGCTCTTGTTGTCATGAAGGGACATAAAAACTCTACACGGTTATACATTTTGCATTGTTCCACAGTAATTGGGGATACAACAGTTTCTACTTCTTCTTTAACAGATGATGAAGTTACAAAACTTTGGCATATGCGGCTCGGGTATATGAGTGAGAATAGTCTTGACAATGGGCCGACTCGGCCCATGATCGCACGAGCTCGAGCACGAGCCGAGCTCGTGGCTCGTGTGCCACGAGTCGAGCACCCGCTCGGCTCGTAGCAAATTGGGCGAGCTCGGCTCGTGGCCCGAGCTCACCCAAAGACGAGACGAGCGGCGAGCCGCCCGGCCGCTCGGCTCGTATTTGACGTCGTTTTTTTTTTTAATCACTAAACTTATATATATATATATATATATATATATATATATATATATATATATATATATATGTATGTATGTATGTATGTATACACACACACTGTACACAAACATTATCTAAATTTTTTTATAAAATATATACTTTTCAAAACAATTTAAATTTTTAAAATAATAAAAAGAAAATTTTATTTGTTAAGAAATACTTAAAGAAAAATATATATATAAACACGTTTTGTAAACAATTTTTCAAATGTACTTTTTCCTACTAACATTTTTATTTTTTACAATTACAAAAAAAAAAAAAAAAAGATAAACCCTCCTTCTTTATCAGGGTTTGGGACTAGCTACTTCAATTTCGAGTAGGCAGAGTTAAAAATTGTACACGAACAACTTGTTACGTGTACAATTTTTTTTAAAAAAAATTATAAAGGTATGAAAATAAAATAATGTGATGAATGTGGTGATTGGTAAAATTAAATATCACTTACTTGGTTAAATGCAATTTCGACATATTTATCTTGAATTCGATAATTAGCGTCTTCCCAATCCTTCACGCACATTGTCGCTTCAAAAATATCTTCTTTTAGTCGACTTCTGACCTCAGAGAGAACCCTTTTCCCTGCACTAAAAGCAGATTCCGAAGCTACAGTGCTAACCGGAGGTGTTAGTAGATCTTTTGCCATAACAGCAACTACTGGCCATCGGCATTCGTTATTTCACCAGATTTCAAGGACATTTTTTGAACTTTTACTAGTTGTTTTGTTAGTAGGCAAAGGTTGACTAAAGTAATCGATTAATTCATATGGCAACGCATTTGGAGTTTGACTACGGCTGCCGCTGGAAGTTTGAGTACATGTAGTGGATGTCAAACTACTACTACTAGAGGAACTACATGCATGTACAGTTGCATCAAATCTATTCGAGTAAGACAAATAACATAGGTACGTCTTCCCAATATTTTGAGAATTTCTTTTCCATCGTATGACAAATATGGGCAATACTTTCATTATATCTATATTCAGGGAATGATTTTGAAATGTTACAGAAATGAAGAATAACACTATGAGGGTATAAATATTTAAAAGTAAGATGAAAACAATGCAAAAATTTCATAAAAGTAAAAGCAATATTCCAGTCTTCATCACTTAGAAAATATCGACTTTGTTTTTTATGATAAAAAGTAAATTGATGGCATCACGATAATCTTTACAAGATTTTAACATAAGATACGTTGAATCCCATCTAGGATTTATATCATCATCCACTTCTACGAATCTTTTATTTTTCAAATTAAAAGATTCACATATTTCACCAAATTCATTTTGGCGTGATTGAGAAGACGATATAAACTTAAGAGCCGTTCTAATGTTACGTACATGTGTTTCAACTAATGCAAGTCCATCTCGAGCAATTGAATCTAAAACATCACAAACACGACTCAAGTGAAATAATTTAGCATCGTATGGAGGCTCTAACGATTTAACAAGCATGTCAATCACATCATCGTACGCAGACACATTATGTAAATATTTTATTTAACAATCCAAATTCATTAAAAATCTCCATTAAATAATTAAAAATATGGTTAGATTTAAGCCGATATTCCAACATCCTAACCGCAATTATTCTTTTCTGCAGAATCCAATCAAAATCAATGTAATGAGCAGTAATGCAAATACAACATTTCTGGTTACTTCCGGTCCATAAATCACAAGAAATAGAAATATTACCTTTATAATTATTGAATTCCAGTTTTAGATTTTCTTGCATTTCATTAAAAAGTTTGAAACAATAAGATTTACGGTGTCACTTAACGCTGCGCGTACCTTTGCGCAAAATCTTCGAAGTGGAGACCTTCTGCAAATTGAAAGGTAATTTGTTCGCAACTACGAACCTCGATAATCCTTCTCTCATTTTCTCTTGGGTCGAACTAGAATTGAATGAATCCGAATCATCATCAGAATGTGTATCATCGATGGAAGCTCTCGGATCCATACTATGGAGATGGAATAATAAAGTAAATTTACTATAAAAACAAATTGATGTAATAGTTTTGAATTTTTTACAGTATTGAAAGCGGAGAGAAGTGGGTGATGAAAAAGTGCATTTAACTATTTATAGGCAAATAATATATTTTTTTAAAAAAAAAAATTAGTTTAGAAAGGCAACGGTCAAAATTATTTACTGTTGGGAGTAGTTCAGTTCCAACAGCTATATTTTTTGCGGCTGGAAAAATTGAGCCAAACGGCAATTTTCTTTCTTTCTATTCGTTGGCATCTCGGTCTAATCAACAAAAACAATTTCATTTATTTCTTTGGTAATTCTTTTTGTTTTGCCCTCTCTCTCAAGACTATAGACGCCAAAAGAAAATTTAGAATGGTCATTTAGGGTCCGTTTGATTGGTTTAAATTTCATGAAAAATATCATATTCGAGAAATTTAATTTATACTTTGGCTGTTTGATATAAAAGTGGAAATGAAATTCGAATTTTAAGGTATAACCACTTTTAAACTTTTTTTTGTCAATTTCATGGAAAATGCATTTCTATGGGGAACTTGAGTTTTTATTTTCCAACTTACATGAAATTGGAAAACTTTTCCACATTTGCTAATCAAACTTTGTTCAGTGACCGTTTGGGTAAAAAAAAAAATTTTCTTCTTTTAGACACGAGCCGAGCCGGCTCGTGGCTCGTGTCTAGACGAGCCAACGGGCCGGCTCGTGGGCTTGTGTCTAGACGAGCCGCTCGCCGAGCGGCTCATTGATTAACGAGCCGAGCAGGCTCGACTAGTGCTCGGGCTCTTTTTTTACGAGCCCGAGCTGCTCGTGGGTATGAATAGTACGAGCCGAGCACCCGAGCCAACGAGCCGCTTGACCCAATTGCCACCGCTAAGTGAGAATGGCATGGCGAAGTTGAGTAGAAGGGGACTTCTTGATGGGCAGAAAGACTAGCAAAATAAGTTTTTATGAGCATTATGTCTTTGAGAAATAGAAAAGAGTCAGGTTTACAAAGGAAGACACAACACGAATGGGACACTTGAAAATATCCATTCAGATCTTTCGGGACCAGCTAAGGTACCATCAAAAGGAGGCCATTATTATTTTTTAACAATGATTGATGTTTTCTACAGGAAAGTTTGGGTATTCTTCTTGAAGCAAAATATTGATGTGTTTGAGAGCTTCAAGGAGTGAAAAATATTGATAGAAAAGAAGACAGGAAAGCAGGTGAAACGTTTACGTACATATAATGGTTTGAAGTTTTGTTCAAATGAATTCAATAGCTTCTGCAGGGTTGAAGGTATCTTGAGACACTTGACAGTGTTTGGAACTCCTAAACAGAATGGTCTGGTAGAAGGGATGAATAGAACTTTGATGGAAAATGTTCGTTGTATGCTTTCAAATTCTGGGTTGCCTAAGATTTTTTGGGCTGAAGTTGCTACTACATCTTGTTTTCTGATTAATCGCTCACCCTCAGTTGCCATTGATAAAAAGACAACAGAAGAGGTATGGTCCCGTAAAATTTCTTGTTATTCTGATTTGAAGATTTTTGGATGTCCTGCTTATGCTCATGTGGATAATGAGAAGTTGGAGCTTAGATCAAGAAAGTGCATCTTTCTTTGGTATAAAACAAGTGTGAATGTGTATAAATTGTAGCATCCTGAGACAACAAAGGTGGTTGTTAGTAGGGATGTAGGATTTGATGAACTTGTTATGGTTCGTGGTTCACTTCTTGGGGATTTTGATAAAACTAAGAAGCAGAATCATACAACTCAGGTAGAGTTGGAAATTGGTTGAGATGAACAATCAAAGTTTGCAGAATAAGCTACTACAGATCAGCCCAGTTCGGGGTAGACAGACAGTAATATCTTGCCTACTTTGCCTATACCACCAACACCATAGTATTCTATAGGTAAGGATAGACCTTGCAGATAGATTAGACCTCCACGGAAGTATGGGAAAGCAGATTTGATAGCTTATGTAATGGGTGTGGTTGAAAACATTGATTCCACTGAGGAGCTTACTATATATTCAGAGACAGTCAGTTGCATTGATTCTAGCAGATGGATGATTGCTATGCAGGAGGAAATGGAGTCATTGAGCAAAAATAACACTTGGGATTTGGTGAAATTACCTAGAGGTAAAAAGGTTATTCACTGCAAATGGGTGTTCAAAATAAAAGAAGCCACATCAGATATTGAAGATGCTAGATACAAGGTTAGATTGGTGGCAAAGAGCTATACTTAGATTCTTGGTGTTGACTTTATAGATGTATTCTCACCAGTTGTGAAGCATAGTTCCATCTGGGCTTTACTTGAAGTGGTAGCTAGGAATAACTTGGAGCTTGAACAGATGGATGTCAAGATATCATTCTTACATGAAGAACTTGATGAGAGCATCTACATACAACAACTAGAGGAGTTCACAGTCTCTGGAAAAGAAGTCCTTGTATGGACTAGAGCAGTCACTGAGGTAGTGGTATAAGAGGTTTGATTCATTCATGACTACTCATGGTTTCTTCAGATGTAATTATGATAGTTGTGTATACTTCAGAAAATAAGATAGTAAATTGACTACTTATTTATTATTATATGTTGATGATATGCTCATAGCAGCCAAAGATAAAGCAGAGGTCAGAAAAGTTAAGTTTCAACTCAGTAAGGAGTTTGATATGAAAGATTTGGGTGCAGCAAAAAGATTCTTGGTATGTAAATCTTGAGAGATAGAAAGGCTGATAGTTTGTATTTGAGTTAGAAGTGGTGCATTAAGAAGGTGCTTGAAGGATTCAATATGGTAAATACGAAGGCTGTCAGTACTCCATTGGCTGCCAACTTTAAATTATTATCTAAATTGTGTCCTTAGTCAGATGAAGACATTGATTACATATCTCGGGTTCCTTATTCCAGTACAGTTGGCTCGCTGATGTATACTATGGTTTGTACAAAACTTGATTTGGCACATGCAATTATTGCATTTAGCATATACATGGCAAATCCTGGCAATGAACATTGGAAAGTAATGCAGTAGATCTTTAGATTCTTGAGGGGCTCTTCTAATGTGTGTTTGCATTTTGGTAGAAATTTAGATGGAGTCATTATGTATGTAGATTCAGATTATCCAGGAGATCTTGCTAAGAAGAGATCACTTACAGGGTATGTGTTTACTCTTGGAGGCTGTGCTATTAGTTGGAAAGCTACTTTGCAAAATACAGTAGCTTTATCTACAACAGAAGAGAATACATGGCCATTACAGATGCATATAAGGAGGCTATGTAGCTGAGAGGATTGATTGGTGAAATTAGTGAAAACTTGCAGGTGTCTACATTGTGATAGTCAAGTGCAATTTTCTTGACTAAGGATCAAATGTTTCACGAGAAGACTAAGTAAATTGATGTGAGGTATCATTTTGTGCATGATGTGATTGCTCATGGTAATATTGTAGTGAGCAATGTTGATACTGATAAGTGCATTTTATACATTTATCCGGGCTCCAAATTATGACATTTTGTGGTTCTTTTAATGAGATTATAGCCTAATTTATGATATAATGTGTTATTAGATTAAAATCGATGTATGATGAAGAATTAGAGAAAAGAATACAAAATTGGCGAAAAAGAGACAAGATCCAAAGTTTGGGGACTGAAGTGCAAATGCTCAAAAGTTGTGTAGAACCTCATGATGAAGATTCGAGAGTACTAGGAGCCAATTGGATGAAGGAAGACGTCAAAGGGATAAAATATTGTCAAAATATGATCACACATCAATTTAGGATTGAAAGAGTTATGCATCGATTTTTAGACTCATATTGTAATCCATATTGGACATAGCAAACGATCGAATTTGAAGACGATTTCTAAAAAACAATTGTAGTCCTTTGAGTTATCTTTCCAACGCATCTTGAATTACATCAATCGGATATCAAGAGAGAAAATTATGATAACAATACTGAAACATACGCAAAGTGAACAGCAACTCAGCGCCCAGGTGCTACCTACCTACCGCCTAGGTGCCCCAGCACTAATTATTTTCAGTAAGGCAGTGCTCAAGCGCTGCAATCGTGGCGCCTAGGCGTTGCTGCACTATCAAATTTTAGGTTTTGTTGTTTGAGCCGCAAGAAGCCCACAAAAAGACTCCAAATTGGCCAAGAACGTGTAGGAAAGTATAAATAGACCTAAGGAGGCACGTATTAAGGCTTCCCACTCATTGAAAAGGGGGTTCCAAACATTGAGAAAGGGGGATACAACGGGAGATCGAAGAGCCCAATTCAAAGAAGAGAATCATTACAGATTCAAGTTCAAATTAAGGATTGGAAGCGAAAAAAAATCTTGGTGCAAGAGCTGATTCTTTTCCATCTTTTTTATCAATTAAATCCGGTGATGTATTAGAATATGTTTATTTATTTCATCTTTTACATCAATTTTCTTGACTAAGGATCAGATGTTTCACGAGAGGACTAAGCAAATTGATGTGAGGTATCATTTTGTGCATGATGTGATTGCTCGTGGTGATATTGTAATGAACAATGTTGATACCAAAAATAATCATGTTGATATGATGACAAAACCACTTTCTATTGCTAAGTTTGAACATTGTTTGAACTTAGTGGGTGTTTGTCATTAATTTAGTCAATTGAGATTTGTTTGGAAGAGAAGGAATGATGTTTAATTGGAGATGCATTTTGCATTCCTCGTGATGGAATTTGTTTCAAGGTGGAGATTTGTTGTAGTGCGATCCAAATTCCATGTTATTTGGGTTTGATAGAATAAAAGAAGTTTGGGTTTGGGTTTTTAATAGTCCAAATTAATGAAGATCAAATTTTATCAAGGATTGTGAGTTTTCTTACATATATATATATATATACAGAAATGATCTAATGAGCACCGGTGTTCATATTATCCTAAGTACCAATGAGTTGGCACATTAATTCATTGGTGGAATTGGAACTCACAAAATCTTTATCCACCAATGAATTAATGTGCCAACTCATCGGTGCTTAGGATAAGATAAGCACAGATAAGCACCGGTGCTCATTAGATCATTTCTGTATATATATATTCTACATTGTATCTTCACACATGATTAATTAAATAACATCTTGAGAGTTGGAGGGTTTAGATTTCAATTGAGAGAAAATTGAGATCTTGATATTGTAAATATAATTACCATTGTTTTTAGTAGATTTTTCTCATATGTCCGTGGTTTTTCTCATATTGGGTTTTCACATAAATTTTGGTGTTTATTTTCTTCTTGTTTATTTCATTATCGTTATTATTTTGCGATCTAAAAATTCATAACATAATTGGCTGGACCTGGACCTGGACCTTAATGAGATGTCCATTTCATTATGGCCCTTTTCAGCTGAATTGGCATAATAGTCCAACAACACCGTTGCATACAATTCTTTGAAATAAATCATTAAGTTCCTGTTTGAGCTCCATTTTAATTTTAATACATTTTTATCTTTCTCATTTTTGATCATACATTTTTCAATAAAATAATATTAATCACGTAAATCCAAAATTTTTCTTTCTTTTTTAACTACACATTCTCCAAAAAATTATTATTCCAAAATATATATTTTTCAAAATCTTAATAAAATGGAGCCCAAACAAGGGCTAGGTAATTAATCATACATGAGCTACTTAATACAGTAATATCGCTATCAAGCAAGATTAGCTCAATGACAGTTTTATTTATAATATTTTCTCCTACATATGACAAATACTAAATGAACAAGTACTGAATAATTGAATATGTGTATCGAAAATTTCTTGAATTTATTCCCCATTCTTATATAAATAATATAATTGACAATTCGAGGTTGTCCTTCCTTCTTCACTCAGTCTTCCACCAAGAATTATTAATTAATGAAATCTGTCAAACCTAATCTTTATTTCTTCACCAATCTGCAAAAAACAAAAGGTTCATCTCTCAATAAGCAACAAAAAAGTGAAGACATATTAATCCGAAAGCAATGGCATTAAAAATCATAATGTTTTAATGAAATTTGCTACACTTACCATCCTTTTTCTTTCCACAAGATGTCATGAAATAACAAACTGCAGCTCCCAATGATAAAGCAATTATCCCACCAAGAACAATTGCTATTAATTTTGGTGAAGTGCCATCTGTTTCCTTGTCATCTGTCAAAAAAGACATTCTTGATTAATAAGAATACTTAATATTTTATTAAAAAGAATAGGTTTTGGAGGCCTAATAGATTGTTATTTATGCCTGAGTCATAATTAACTAAATAAGTTTGTTCCATGCTTAATAATTTAAATTTTCAAATAAGATAGCTTTGACATGAATCAATATAGCGAGTTCAAGTTTCACCGCCAGTCAATCATTAAAATTGCGCAACATTAAATTTTTGGTGAAAAAAATACATTTGAATATGACTTAGTCCATGATAGACTAAAAAAATGTAATTTAAATAAATAAATGTATAGTATCTCTAAAAGTTTACACTTTAAATGAGGTGGCTCGGCACACAAAGAATTTTTATTGGTGTCCCATGAATCTTGGATAATTTATAGCATGATAAGTATTTAAGTAAACACTTGTAAATTACTTAATTTTAGTGCCAAAAATTGGTTGCTAAATTTTCTCAAAAGAGAGGTGTGTTAAGCTCATTTTCTTTGTCACGAGTGAAATCTCAATAAAA
The DNA here is from genome assembly GCA_035079005.1 of Fraxinus americana. Classification (NCBI taxonomy): domain Eukaryota; kingdom Viridiplantae; phylum Streptophyta; class Magnoliopsida; order Lamiales; family Oleaceae; genus Fraxinus; species Fraxinus americana. The sequence continues at coordinate 22,379,067 of CM068713.1, forward strand.
TCACCAAGCTTTAGTAAGTTCTTATTAGATAATTAATATTAAATTTACTTTGAATATTCGTAATTCTATTTACTTCTGTTACGAACTTTACATCCCAATTTTCCGTTAGCCACTGCTATGCCACCCATAATAATATTGTGGCTACAAAATCTTGAAACTAGGGATGAATAGAGCTCTGACTGCATTGTGTCGAATGACTAACCATTGATCTTTAAACACGATTGATCATTTTTTAATTTTTATAAGACTTGCTACATGATTAGATTATAACATATTTACGTTGAAAACACAAACACATCAATTGTTAACATTTATGTATGATTGCGACTTTAGGTTCAGTTTCGGGACTAATTGAGTTACTAACATAAAAAGTAAATTCTATTTGGCACAAACTAAAGTTAACTAATTTTATGTTTAACAAGCTCGCTATATTCGTTTCTTTTTTATAAAAGGTCATATACATGAACTATTTTTTTGAAAATAAGTGACGATGAAACTTGAATTTAGGGGGTCTTTGAGTCTTATTATTTTTGAAAAATTGTAATTTGGAATGGTAAATTGATCGAGAATATGTAGTTAAAAAATTAGTAAAAACTTAATTTGTATTGAATCGTCAAAGAGAAAAGATGTTTATTTATTTGAATTTTACCTTCGTACGAGTAACCGCCAAACTCATCTCCATGGTATTTATAGCTGATGAAGCAGCTATCCAAATATGCTTCCCCAGAAATAGAATATTTACATTCTTCCTCAGCTATTTGCACAGCGCTGCTCACGCAGTCCCCACAGTCACAGGCCCCCAAGCTTTCTTCACACTGCGCCATCACATGGATAAATCCGTACGTCGTCTCGTAAAATCCACTGCCACTCAAAACCCCATTTTCCAGTGCTGCAAATGCTTCGTCTTTCACTTCTTCAAATCTTCGTTTTTTCACTTTGTGTTTGCTGCAACTTTTGTGTAGGAGTTGAACTCGAGATGTCTCGACCCCATCAGGCTGATAGTGGATGTAGCAACCCGAAAGCTGGATTCGGGATGGTATCTTTGAGCCGCACAGATTTTTTGACAGTTCTGGGAAGTTTTTCATGCAGTTTTTGCACTCGTATTGGCTAATATCATTTCTGCACTGGAACCGAACTGAAAGCGGACCCGTATGATCATTGTAAATGCTGGTTTCATAGAACTTAGAGTGGGAGGATTGGATGAGAAATTGTTGAAAATTTGAGGAAAGTACTGAGGAGTGAGGAAGAGTGAGATTTGTATAAGTTTGGTTTGAACATTGTTTGTATACCAAGTGGTCATGTTCGGTAAAAATGGTGTTGGCTGCAGCTGGGAATATTAGAACAAAACTGAGGATAAGAATTAGCATTAGAAGAGAGTGGAAAATTAAAGAATTTGCTAATAGATCCATTCAGGATTGTGTTTGAGATTCATCGTTTCAAGTTTGGCTAAAAGTTTGAGGTACTTTAAGCACATAATATTCCACTTTTTGTTGGGAAAAATTAATGGAAATGTCTTTAAGGTAATTTGTCTTTTTTCTATGGAATGTTGGTAGGGGAGAGTTTTGGGTTTTTTTTTTCACACCTAATTCCATCTACCCCTTCAAAGGATTTGAGGTTGTATATATGGTTAATTAGGGAAAATTTTTTATTCCAATATTTTAAAACTCTTATTTCTAAAACTCATTTTCAATTATACATTATCACAATAAAATATTTCAGACCTAAATTCAAAACTTTTTCCTATTTTTTAACCACACAGTTTTCAAAAATTACTATTCGAAAGCTCATTTTCCTACCTTAATGGTAGACAAACATGGCTTATTATTATTGCATACTAGTTATCAATTACAGCAAATATCCATTTTTTGTTAAAATTGTCAAGCATTCATTATGGTAACATGTCTCATTTTACAGTTTTGAACGTTATCTTAAGTTGGGAAGTAAAATCAAACTTCACAAAGTTGGCAAGATTCACTTAAACATAAATTTGGATCGATTATAGAACAATAATAGAGTATAAGGGACCAAAGTGCTCCTTTTTAAAAGAAGGAACCATGCAACTTGCCAAAACAGTACGTTGAAGATCACTAGTGCAATTTTCCGTATACGTAAATCCCGGAATGAAAAGCTTTTGTGGTGAATCCATCCTATTCGTTTAATCATTAACAAGTAATCGTAACATTAATCGACACTCAATATATTTCGAAAAGAACAACCTAACTGTGGTGTTAGATTCTTAAACACGTTTCTCACATGATTACATGCTTTTAAATAGGAAATCAAGAAAATGACATAACCCTTCTAGAAATGTCAATACCGTTTGATGTGAATTACGTATTCAAACTTGAAACAAAATGTTCATCAATTAGAGAAGAGTTAAGCTTAAGCATAAAAAATTGAAGCCACCTTAATTTAAAAAATAGAGCAATTTATTTATTGTTGTTAGGTCTGGTAGATTTGACAAAATATGCATTAGCACTTGCAGCAAATGGTTAATAGCTAAACTACTTGGAGTGGAAGAAAAAACTTAGTTATAGGAAAATCTTAGAAACTATGAATATACAGTTGGTAATTGAGATACTTCTTAAATTTTTCAACAGTATTTTTGTTCAAAAATATTAACAAGACAAATAATTAAAATATTGAAGAAAAACTACAGGTTGTTAAAGATAAAAATACTCCATAATCGTAATCGTAAAATTTCTCGCTTACTCAAACCCCCAAATACCGTAAAAAATATATTAAACTAAGCTGATCACGGACATAATATTTCACTCTTAGGGTCCGTTTGATTGCAAGGGTGAAAAATGGGCGGAAATAAAATATTTTACAGGGAAAAGAATTGTCAAGAAATTGTTTTATTGGGAATTGTAATTAATTGTGTTTGATTGGTATAATTTTCCACCTGAAAAATGTTAAAAGTTTGGTGTCCGTTTGGTTTCTTTTTCATGAAAATTGTCCATTAAAGTGATAATTTTTTCTACCATTGGTTCTACAATTTGTTCCAATTGCCAAAAAGTTCAAAAAAATTAATTTTTTTTTTAAATTATCATATCGTATATTATTCGTTTGATTTTGTTTTGCATGAAAATTATCAATAAAAGTGATAATTTTTTTTACCATTGTATCTAGAATTTTTTCTAATTTTTGAAAAAAAATTTAAAAATTTAAAAATAAAAATAAAAAAGCCGAACCTGGAAAATGAAAAAATCAACAAAACCAATGGAAAATGAATTCCCTCATTTCAAGGAATACTGGCGCGTGAGGCCTGCCACTGAAAAAAGAATTCCCTTGAAAAGTTAGACCATCAAACAACACATTTTGGGGAAAATGGAAAAGATTTTCACACTTCCATGGAAAATATTGCATATCAAACATGGCCTTAGTAAAAACCATAGAGAGAACATGAAAATTTATAAATGTTTTCCCTTAAAAAATTTCCATTTCCAACTCTTGTCACTTTCACATAATAGAAAACCCAGTCTATTTATATAAAGTAATTAATGAAACCGTGTGTTAAATTTGGCTCCTAGGAATCGACTATCCAAGGTGAGAATCTTCCAATTGTTAAAATATTTTGGCATCCTTTGCTTCCAATGTAAAAGGTTCGGACAATTGGCAAGGCAAAATTTGTTACAAAATAGTGGTGAATACCGGCTCGACAAATACCGGATGGACGCATATCGATTGTGCAACTAACTTACCGTATGAACATAAATATCGAATGGACACAAACCGGCTATGCAAATGACTTACCGTATGATTGGAACACATACCGACAGTGCAACTAACTTACCATATGAACATAACACATACCGACAGTGCAACTAACTTACCGTATAAATGCATACCGGCTAAACAGATACCGTATAAACAAATACCAGTTGGACAACTAACTAATCAAATGTTAGCAAAAATATTATAGATTAAATAATTTGAAAAATCACAATAAAAAACAGAACAAGTAATATAAATTGTAGGAAATAAAAATCCAAAGAACTTTGAAACCGAGGTCTATGTGAATATAGTTTCCTTAAAATAGATTCGTCCCCTCACCGTAGGTGCTTGAGGTTTAGTTCGAGCGTCTGTTTCTCAAAATACAATAGAAAATCAGTAGAGTCTGAGTAGTGCAGATGCTACTCCGGTGAGCTGACTTAGTATCTGAACAGTATCACCACCAACACTTTGACAGAAAATGAAAATTACGGATGCAGACAAGAGATAAAATTTCGTTATATGTAGAGAAGATAAATTTTCCGTGTGTTTGTAATGGAAGAAGATGTTTAAATACATAGATTGTAATGGAGAGTTAGCCAATGAGGTATGCCATTAACACAGACATAATCACATGTTTCAAGAGTTAAAAGAATTTGAAAATTTATTTTTATTTGAAAAAATGATAAAATAAAGGCAAAACGTGGATCATTCAGTCCGACATTCGTGTGTACGCAGGTCGCGTCCGCACACAAGTAAAAAGTCCGAAACCTTTTTCGATTCATGATTTGCACCCCCCCTGAGTGTGCAAGTGAAGAGAGCCTCTATGTTAATCATATTTAAAGTGGTCATTAACTTTATCCATTTTACCATGTGGGATAACTTTAATTAGTTTTCCTTCAACACAAAACTTCATCACTTTGAGTTTCAATTTTTCATTCGCCTGAGCCTCATTTTTGACAAGTAAAACTATGATCTCGATATTCTCATGGAAGAGAACACAAATCAATCACGATCTTCCAAAATAAACAAATGGATCCCACTTAAAATTTATGCCAAAATGAGCCCCTTCAATTTATTTATTGTTTCCAACAAAATTCTCATCACCCTTAAATCATTTTCCTGATTTCCCTTTTATTTTCTTCCCTTTAAAAAATTGATACACCATTTAACATGTAACACAACTACATTTTAGTGTAATTCCTTTCAAATATCTTATTTTAGTGTAACAGTATTCAAATATGAAAATATTACCTGCGCATTATAGTTTTTAAAGTTATCATGGTGCCTTGTCTATGTCCATCTTCTTTAAACTGTATTAAACATCGAGGACATATATTTTTTTAGTATACCATACCTCCACAATTTTTTGAAATTATTTTAAAAATCAATCTATCGTCAAGTGAAAAGTTCATTCGGTTTTCAAACAAACAAATTTTAAAATTATAATGCGCACAATTGTTGCTTTTTAGATCTAATCACAAGAGGAAATTAATTTCTGTTTGAAGATTATAATTCAATATAGTTATAAATCTTAGATTTCCTTTGAAATTATTGAATTTTGTTTTCAAATCTTCACACATTAGTTGAAATCATAACCTTAGAAGTGCTTTTGATAGCCTTCCACCACCAAGCCAAAGCCCCCTCCCATAGATCTTTTCACTTGTTCTCTCTTTAGATGCTTCCCTTTTTGGGACATTTAAGAATAAGGCTAATCCTAATTCTTAAGAAATGTGCCCATAAATGACATATTTATAATACTTAATTAAAATTTCATAATTACACGATTCCATTTTGGACTTTATTATAGTAGGTCAATCAAGTCCCACATTTATATTAGAGTCAAGGGAGGAATATAACTGGACTCACAAAACCCAAACTCCAATATATATTTCTAATTTGATCAACTCTTAGACCAATTAAGATATATTTAGAGCTTGTTTGGGATGGATTAAAATCAGATTAAAATTGAAAATATAGCCGTTGGAGTTGACTTTTATTAGACGAGTGGGACCCAATATCGACTATATTTTCAATTTTAATTGAATTTTAATCCTTCTCAAACAAGCTTTTACTAATCTCAGCTCTATCTACTAAAAGTAAAAATTGCACTTTCGAGTCGAGTGACAACTATGGAAGCAAATTTTGAACCGATAACAATATCCTCCAATTATCATTCCTTAAGTCAACATTTGTTTGACCGTCAATATGTTGGAAGCAACATGACCACTTTGTCCTTCTAACATGTATAGTCCTCTAGTCCCATTTTTCATAAGATTAATTCATTGTGCACAATTCACAATAGTTCAACGATTCTATCATCGGACTACTGAGCTCAAATTCTAATGCCTATAGAGAATGCCTCGGAGACAATCTCATCATAATGATTAACTTATTCCTCGTAAGTATATGATCTTTAATTTTTTTCATCCCGATTCTGAAAGTACTGAGATCGTTCTATCAATTAAGAATTCATACATTAACACCTCAAAGAATTTGACCTGGAAATCAAAGGTACATTTCTCACTCGGGATTCAAGTGACTCATTAGATGATCGAGTAGATTCTCATTCCTAGTGATAAAAAATGAGTCATTTACAAGGATTCAATGTAGACTAAACATATCATTGTTCTTGGTTTCAAGATCTAAACAAATACCAATAAGAATAATGAAATATTATCAATATAAATTAATTCTCAATCGCATTGTTATACTACATAAATGCCTCCAAGGCCTCCTGTCTTTGCTTCTTATCAAATAGACTCAATGGTATCTTGTGCAATCATTTATAAAAGTAATAAAGTATTATTTTATCATCTCTAATTTGCATAACTTTAAATCACATATCAATATGAATTAATTCTAAAGCATTTGAGTCTCTTTCAACTTAATGAAATGATGTTTTGACTAACTAAACCTCTACACAAGTTTCACAACTATGATTTTGGTCAAATGAAACAGAAGGAGATAAATTTAAACTTACTAGTTTCCATAAAGTATTAAAATTAATATGTTTTAATCTATTATGCCATAAATTAGAAGACCCAATCACATAAGCAGAAGATTTATTCTTATTAATATCAAAATCATAAAGTACATGAACTACATTCATTTTAAATAGCCTATTGGCTAGGTACTTTTTAACCACAAATATGCCATGTTTGGTGAGTACAAATGTATCATACTCAAATACTAGCTTAAATCCATTTTTTCTTAGTAAAGGTTGAGACACCAAATTCTTAAGAATGTCTAGAGTATGCAATACATTGTTGAGGATTACTTTTTTATACCCAATGTCATCTTAAGGACTATTTTATCCAAACAAATAACTTTTGACGTCGTCGAGATGCCCAGGAACAATTGCCGCCCATTGATTGGAGTGTAAGATGAAAATATCTCATTGTCATCACAAATGTTAGAAGTAGCCTCGTGTCGATGAATCATTCTCTCGGATTGTCCACCTTGTTGGCTTCAAACACAATAGTTGAGATCATCCATTCGACAATTTATCTTCCTTGATTAAGTGCACTTGGCCCTTTCTGTTATGCTTTTCTGTCTGCAATCCTTATCAATATGACTTGGCTTATCACAGTTATAGCATTCTCTTATGAATATCTTGGCATTCCTCTTCTGCTTGCTATTACCAAAGTGTTTCATTTTCTTACTAGTAATTGGCTTAATTGACTTTAGCCTCTATTTGGAGCTTTCCAAATTTCTATTCAAAATTTCGATTGTCATCCTCAATCTTATAATAAATTCTTCAAGTTTCATTTCCTTACATTTGTGTTTCAGACAATTTCTGAAATCTTTCCCCATCGACGGTAATTTCTTGATACTTGAACTCAAATTAAATACTTTATTTCCAAACAACGGCCCCAAAATTTGTTCTTGTGAAACCCGCAGGCGTACATGATCGTTGATAAGAAATACATTTAATGAGTGGAGACTATCGTCCCACGAAAAAACAATTTTCTATTCAAGTGTACTAATGTTGTATGGAATTCGAATTATATAATACAAAAGAATTTTTTTATTTGATTTTACACTAAATTATCTAAGAAAGTGGTAAAAAGCACTTTTATATCAAAATATGGATGATTGTATTGGATTTTAAATCCATCTATTGCTATCTATCTGAATTCTTGATTTATAATTCAATTAGTTCCGTTCACGTGTTCTTGGCAATTGATAAAACTATGATATGTAATTTTCATTTTCAAGACAAACTAAATATGTCGTAACCTCCATCCAAATCTATTCCTAATCGGAATTCGTACGATTAGAATACACTAATTTTTAGATTATCTATATGATTACACACATGACAAATGATATTCATAACATTAATTGCACATATGTTAATTTTGTCATAATCTAAACTTATTATGAGTCTCCCTATACTACAACGAGCAATTAATTATCTAATTGTTAATTACACAACTAAATAATACAATGAATATGCAAAATTAATCAAAAAACACAACAAATAAACTAAATTATTAGTCTTGAATTTAAAACAAATAAACAATATGGTTCATCTTCAGTCAATACAAAAAGGGATCCAGCCTAGCATGCTTTTCACTAAATTACAAGAAAAATAATGAAAAATCATCATCCGGATCATGAAAGAATGTAAGAAATCTTATTCTTCAATTCCAAGGTTAAATTATTCAAAATCTTAATATCATTGGCTTCAATTTCTTGCTAGAGTTTTATCTCCTCCCTCAAAATATATCAATTGGCCACTTATTCTTGATATGACATTATTGTCTACATGGAGGCTAGAAAGAGTTCCCAAATATTTTGGCCATGTTTTGCATTTATATAACCCAAAAATCAAGCTAAATCTGTGGATTTTGGGAAGAATTTGAATTAAATTCCAATTATTCACTTAACAATTCTGGAATTGAATTGCGCGCACGCAACGTATTATTTGGCGCTCACACATTGTCCATAAATTTGCACCCTGTTAATTTGTCTCGGCCATTTCCAAATAATTACTCGCGCGTGGGGTTGTCCATCTTTCAATAATTACATCTTGGTCCTCTCCTTTAAATAAAATGTTTCTTGAGTCATTACTTCATGTTATTTTAGTCTTTATCTTCATATTACTTCCAATTGAATCCAATAAATTTTTAATCATCGATATTAAGCCCAAATTAACTATTGTAAATATGCAAATTTAATCCCAAACTTTGTATTTCTTCCTTGTTCGCGCTTTTTTCTCTCATTTTGACTAATTCACCCAATTTGCCTTGAGTTTTACCTAACAAACAAAAATAACACAAAATTAAGTTGTACATTAATAAATTAATGGTAATTAATCACATTTGATCCCCTAAGTACACTTATCACTTTTGCAGCTTTTGTCTGAACAGTTGTAGGTGAGTTATGATGGTTATAGGAAGTTGTAGGTTTGAATTCTAAATTCAAACCACTCCCTCCAATCCTTTTGATAGTGTGTGGGTCGGTTCATCACACATGGGCAACACACAACCCATATTATCCAATATCTCATTCTCGCACATGATGGCTTTGACCTGATCCATAAATGACAATGACTATCGCACGTTAGATCATTCTTAAGGTCTATCTCACAAAAAAAATCACGAGACCAGTGAGTAATATCTAGATCACGATACTATAAACATATTAAGGATTTATAATAGTTCTACTAGAGGAACATCATATTTTGCTATACCCCAAACTCATTTTTCAGCATTAATTCAATTATTTTCGATCCCTCAAGTATTTGTGGAACATACTTGAACTCCATATTGTATTCTTGTATTCACAATTGTATTATACACCTTAAATGGTTAAACAAATTGTTCTGCTAGTGAATACAAATATAAATATTGGTTAAAATAGTTTTCACTTCCTATTTGAATCATTTAACTTTAAATCAGCTACTTTCCTAAACATGTCCCACCAAATCGAATCAATCACGGTTATTGGTAACATGCTAAACTAACAACGCTGAAATAAAATCTCGGGAAATAATTAAAAGTTATAAGGGTATAAATAAGGTTACATAAATCTCAAAGTCTCACAAAATGATGAAGTCAGGATCCATTAACTCATTTACCTAATTTGGTCGTAAAAGCATATGTGGTATAAAATACGTGCTATGGTCTGTTTTCCTTTTCTTAGGGCTATGTCATATTAGTTAAAAAGTAAATAAAACTGTACAAATCATAGTTTAAATATTTTCCGATACTTAATTTGAGTTATCCTTATATTCATTCATTTAGGCAACTCAAACTGTTAACTCAATCTAACTACTAAACATGTTCAATTTGAGGCAATCGATTATGTGAGTGAGCCAATATCAATATTTTCGACATAATTTATATGTGCATACAAATCATTATCTCATAATCCAAATAATAGATTGCACATGAATTCATAATTGTTCATCTATGAATATATAAAGCTCAATCAAGAGTTTTCTAATATGCTTAAGTATCATATTTTATGCAATTCTAGATATTCAATGTTATCAACAACTATATTTTTTAATATCTTTAGAGTATCGTGATCACATATGATCATGTGCGTGGATATATTGCAAAAACACCTTCTTTTCTACTGTCTCTCACAAAAATATAATTGAATGTTTGGTTCCATCATGATACTTGAAATTTTCAACATATGAGATAAGTTGAATAACTATCATAAATCTCATATTCTCAACTAGTATCATTAAATGCTCAATACTTCTCTACCAAATAATTTCTTCAACTGCTAAGATATACACTACAAGATATGCTATATTCTATAGCAAAAGTGTACAAGTCTAATAATTATTTATGCCTAATTGCCTCTCATCCTTAGTTCACATTTGCATATCTATTCCAATAACAAGTTATTTCATCAACAACAAACAAAATAACTGACAACAACACTTTTCAGATATCACAATATCCTTTTTAAGGATAATATAATACATACTAACTAAATTCATGACATGACAAATGTTATGACAAGTATGTATTATAGCATACTTCTAACTCCTAACCATACTAGATATGATTATTTGGATATTTCTTTGTGCATTTGTGAGTCTTTGGACATATATGAAGACTCATATGATCACCTTCTGATATAGAAGTATAAATAGAGGTAGCAATTCTACTATTTTAAATATTCTAAAATCTTTATAGTAGACAACTCTTGTAACAAAGAAAGAAGACTAGAATAATCTTTTAATACAAAATATAAAATATGCCTTCGTCTCAAAGATTGAGGATAGCCATTACAAAATGGTCTCAATACCCTCTTCTCATGCTTAATCAATACAATGTCGTCAAAATCAAAATTAGAATTATAACCACCATCAGACCTTTACATAAGTATAATGATCTTTATCCACATGATAAATTTTTTAAAGAGATTTAAACCATGTTAAAACTCAAGTACCCTGTATTAAGCTACAAGTGTAACTATAAAGTTACCACAATACTATAAAGCCTTTAACATAAAACCTACGAGTCGATTCATGTAGAACTCTTTAATGAATTCTCAATTGAGAATGAAAATACAGTCTCTAGGTCAATTTGGTGTAATCTAACTTCAACACACTATCATGACTAATTAATACGTATAGAAGTGAATCTCACTGTTCATAAAAAAAATTTATTTAACTCAATATAAACTCATATTGAGCATAACATATTTTTTCAAAAAAAAAAAAAGCTTTATCTATCATAAATTCATTAGTCTTCCACTTAGTTTTCAAAAACCTAAATGTTCTCATTAAACATAATGTCCAATTAAAACTTCCACCATAGTTCAGATGAGGTTGGAATTTTGTACTCTATATATATTTTCATCACTCTACTCATTTATTTTGTACTCATATAAGTAATGATGTTTCTGAAAAAAGAATCTTGAAATTAGATTGCTCCCACTTGGACATATTACTCCCACTTGAATTAGAAGCTTGAAACAACTCTTGTGTAGTTAAATTGATTCAACAATGCTCATAATATTAATTTTTCTAATATTATCTGAATATTTATTCCTTACTAAGAAAAAATAACATATGCTACATCATGTGAACTAATATCTATACAAAATCTCACTTAAGTGCCATTTTGGACTGTCATATGTATCTCAGACGCTTTTAAAAAAACTCACGTTTCCAAACTTGTTTCAAAAATTCAAGAACTTACATAGTTGATCACGAGTCAAAGATAACCCATATTTGATTATTTATGTGTCCAAAACTTATACAATTCTGAATTTATTAACATTGAGAGAACTCCATTAAGTGATAGGTTGTAGTTAACCAACACTCTCCAAAAAAAAAAAAAAAATACGTATATTGAACTGCATTATCTTAAACCTCATCATATTCAACAATACTACATTCCTTCTACCCAATACACCATATAGCTTTGGTGGAAAGGAATATTCAATTCAGTAAGAATTTCTTTTTCATTGCCCACATAATTGAACTCTTGTGATAAAGATTCACGCTCTCAAATAGTTATCAAAATCTTCACTTCTATAATTTGATTTTTCTACTCTATTTTAGTAAAGTGTAAATCAATTCAATGTCTTCAACTTATGAAAATAAAAAAAACAACTGAAATGAGTGAATCCACCCATAAACATAATGAAAATATAAAATTCCATCTCTATCTCTCTTAATCATAGCATGCAAAGAAATTTTGATAGACTAACTATATGGAAGCTTAACTCTTATAGTTTTGAATGGTTTTTACAACTCAAAATCTCAAATTATTGCACAAATATTGAGAACCATAATAAATTATAGATGTATTTTAACACTTTTCTAGGCCTTTAAATGTAGAGTATTTATTGGTTTATGTGTATTGTGTTTGTCAGGTACAAATCCACATAAATGGAGAAACTAAAGAAAAAGTGTGAAAATAGCTCAATTATAAGAGATCAAAAGTTTAGGAACTAAAAAGTGCAAATACGCAAAGGTTGTATTGGACCTCATGTTGAAGATTCGGGAATACTAGGGGTTAGCAGGATGAGAAAAGAAGTCGAATGTGTGAAATATAGTCAAAGTATTCTTACACATCAATTTTCAACCGAAAAAGTTATGTTCCAAAATTTCAACCAAAGATTAAAACTCATTTTTGGCATAGTAAATGTTCAAATTGGAAAAATAATATTTCTCAAAGAATTGTAGCCTTTTGGATTAGCTTTCGAATGCATTTTAAATCTTCTCGATCGAATATCGAAAGAGAAAGACAAGACAAAAATAATAATAACTCCTGAAGATATAACTATGCACGAGTGTAGTACAAATTTCCAGGCATGTACCTGAACCCCCCAATGCATGCGACTGAAGCCCACCTTCAACTAGAAGTGCGCTTTGAAGAAATTCGGGGAGAAAATTTTGTTTCCTTTCTTTGATTCAACAAGTTTTGAGACGTTATCTTTAGCATCTTTTATAACCTAAGGGATGTCCTGAACATGGAGGACCTTGTTTTTATCATAGAAGAGAAGTTAGCAAGAAGCGAACAAGAGTTTTACAATAAGAATTGAAGATTCAAGGCTCAAATTGAAGTCAATTTGATGAAAATATTGAGTTTTCAAGATCAATAATGGGTGACGTATTTACAATATCTTTTGTATAATTTGAATACAATAATGCTATGTTAAACTTCTTTTGTAATGGATGAATGATGAAACGTGCTGATTGCCATTTTTAATTCAAGTATTAACTATTTTAGTAAATTCATGTGTTCTCGATCAATTATGCATGTTTATTTCATATTTTGAATGCTTGCGCATCACTTAGACAATAAGTTGCTTATTGTAATGTTAATAAACTCACGATAATTAGAACACTGTATATTTAACATACAGGGCAATAAGTATGATGAATAATAGTTATAGCATGTGCAATCGTGTGTGATAATCATGTGATTGAATGCTACTTTGTATATGAATTCGAACTAGAAATATGATCGAATAGTGCTTAAAATATGTTTAATATATCTTGCAAAAAATTATTAGATATTAAGGGATTATCGATTGTCACGAACAATTGAAAATCATTAAATTACATGATTTGAGAATAAGAAATCTTAAACAAATATTATGGATTTAATATAAAATTTTCAGATTTTAATTAAGAGCATGTTTGGTACAGATTCTCATTTTCTACAGTAAATCAATTCTCATTTTCAACCACACATTCTTCAATAAAATAATATTTTCCATCACATCAATATTTTTTTCTTATTTTTCAACCACACATTTCCCATCATATCACTATTCAAAAATCAATTCTTCCCCTAAAAATTCCTACCAAACACACTCTAAGTCTAAAAATAATTTTTTTACGCATTTATAAAATATATTTAAATCTTTAAATACATAAAAAAAACTTTGACAATCTGAAAATATTAACCTTTTATACCAAAAAATCTAGAATAATACAATGACCAATACACAATTTTTAAAATAAAAAATTATCCCCGACGTACCTTCACGTGCTGGGTGGATAATTTTGATTTTTTTCAAAATAAATCAGTAGGCACACGTGTATCACCGGTTACATGCGCCGCCTTTTCGTCTCCGTTTGTTTTATTTTTATTCTTTTGTCTTTTATACTAATTACGACATTCTAAATTCATCTTTATGGTTAGAATTTAAATTTTTTTATACGTAACCCTGTGTTTGGGACACAAACACAATACAGAGAGACTGAGACAAATAATAATTATTCATCATCTTAAATTTCCCTTAAATTTTCAGATTTTGACCTATATTTCAAATCCACATAACTTCTTCATTTTAGGTTCAAAAATTAGTGTTCTTATATGATTGGAAAGCTCATTGAAATACCTTTCTAACCATACCAATCTTACTACATAATTAACAACATACATAAAACTGTAAAATTTTAAAGTTACCGTAAAATCGACTAGGATTTCAATTTTCTCCCAAATACAATAACGAAAAATTAATGAAATTGTGCAGGGGCAAAATTAGATGTGTCAATCCGGGTGGCCCGAGCCTGGTTGGCCCGCCAACATATGAGCCCGATAACCAGGGGCGGAGCCAGGAAATATTTTAGGCTGGGCTAAAATTTTTTTTTTTTTCAATGAATTTGTACACTAAAAGATATTCTAAACTACATGATAAAACAAAAATTGGACCCAAAATCGGGCAAAATCATGCACAGCTAACTCATTATGACAAAACCGTTCAAAATCCACTGAACCGGCCGGTTCAACCGTAAACCGATTAACTAGTTGCAGTTTGGTGGTTTTCCTGATTCTTTTTTTTTCTTTTTTTAGTTTAAAAATTTCTAACTTCATGAATGGACCTCATAGATTATAATTCAAAGGCCCATAGAAAACTATTGGATGTCATATTCATATTATAAATGCACTTATTTCAAATTGTTTCATAAACTTCTAATGTGAGATAATGTCTTTTATAAATGGTCTTCTCTCCAATAGTTTCATAAACTTCTAATGTGGGATAGTGACATAGTAAAAAAATGTTAAAATGTCCATCAAAAATCATTTTCTAAATGTATGTCTAATTGACTAATTTGATTTTGAATCCAAACTAATTAAATTGTAATATTCACCTTCATCCTTTCATTTATTTAATTTTCAAATTTAACTTAAATCGCACTTAATTTTTAATATATTAATGTTATATATCATTTTCTATAAGTTTAAAACATTGGTCATAATATATTTTTGAACACTCGTAACAATGTTCTAACAAATATATTTTTAAACTAATAAAATTAAATATATAGCATATTACTTATTTTGATAACAACATCATTTTAGAAGAAACTTTACGTTGAAAAACTAAAAAGAATAAAATTAGCTTAACCTAGAAATTAATTCTCAGTTCAGAAGCAAATTCATGGTGAAATTTTTTTTAAAAAAAGTAAAATTTGTCGAGCCCAAATATTAATTTTAGCCCAATTAATTTTATGTACAACATAAGTTTAAAACTGAAATGATTCACAATTAACCAAATATTTAAACCAAATTAACCAAATATTTAAAAAAAAAAAAATTGCTTTTGGGCTGGGGTAGGGCTGGGCTATAGCCCACCCCAGCCCACCCCTCCCTCCGCCCCTGCCGATAACGACTCGAGTGAAAAAAAGTCAGCCCGCTACGGGTTCCGGACCGGTTCCGAGTCGGCCCACAAATTTTGGACTACAACCCAAGACCGCCCGCTAACCCATCTGGATCGAGCTCATGCAGGTCACGGGTCGCGATTTGTTCCGATTTGACCCTTATTATTGTATAAATAAAATTATAAAAATATAGAATTTTTCATATTAATAGCAAAAAATATTTTTTTTGTTAAATATAAACTAAGAATTGAACAAAATGACAAATTCATATTTATACCAAAAATGTTTACATAAAATTCAAAATTAATATTACATGAATTATTTTTAACTTTGCAAAGTCAAATTTAACTTAAACAAATAACAACTAAATGCATTTATAGTATAAGTACATCCCAATTAGGTTAACACCCCCCTCTCCGCCCTTATTTCAAATTTAAGAAAAAAAAAAAATTTCACGGGCCAGCGGTTAACCGCGACCCCTGAAGGTGCAACCTGCGAAACCCATTGGTCACACCTTCTTGACCCATGAACCGCCCGCTAGGGTCATGAGTCAGCCCGCGGTTCCGGGTCAATCCGGGCAGGTTTTCATGGGTCTGATCGGCCCATCTGTCTTGACACCTCTAGGCAAAATTCCGTTAATTTTAGATTTGTATATCAAAATATGTTATTAAAGACGACATAATACTTCAAAACTTAATATACAAGATTTATAACTCAATTGAATCATGTAATAGCATATTTAAACATGTATTACATCAATAAATCCAACCTTACCGCTATGATACAAATGCAAGAACTCCCAACATTCTTTAACATAAATTAAGAAAATATTGATTTTAAAGAATAATTCAAGATTATTTTGTATGGTTGAATCACATTGCTTTCAAGTACCAAAATTTTCATCTTTTAGCACTCCAATGGTTCTAATCCCAATCACAATTAATGAAAGAAAATTATTATCCACACTTTTAAGTACCTAATTTTGTGAGTTTCCATGCCAAATATGTGGTTTTAGGCACTTTGCTAATTCTGTGCGATTTTTCATATGAATTTCATGTATTTCTGTGCTATCTTTTCTCTCCTTTCCCATATACCATAATCATTGAAGGATATATGAGAATTAAGGTGGTTATGGGAAGTTATAGGTTTGAATTCTAAATTCAAACTACTCCCTCCAACTCAATTTATATCTTGTAGGTCAAATCTAGGGCTGTCCGTGGGTCAGTTCGATTCGGTTCTGAAGAGACCGGAACCGATCCAAAACTTTCGGGTATTTAATAAATGGACCCGTCGGGTCCAAATATAATTATGGAACCGTTCGGGTTCTGTTCCTTTGGTTCGGTTCGGTTCCGTTCGGTTCCGTACCATAATTAATTTTTTTAATATTTACAGCAACATTACATAAATACAACTAATGACATTTCATTCGTAATTTTTACAAATTAACGTAACTCAATTCAAAAACATATAAATAACTAACCGTCCAATAAAATTAATTCAATCCATACAAATACCACAAAGTAAATAATAATATTTCAGCAACACTATATAAAGTATATTCATTTGTTTCAAATTAAAATGGGTTAATGGGCTTTAAAAATGATTTGCGCTTTAAAATTAAAATTATGAAATAATCTCATTTATTTAATTAATTTGCTAATTTGTTTTAAAAAAATAAAATAATTTAATTAATTCAATATAAAAAAGAAAAAAGTTATTTAGTTTCGGTTCTTATTCGATTCTTCGGTTCTTGGTCTAGACCCGAGACCCGACCCAAATCCATCGGTTCTCGATTCGGGTACCCGTTCAGGAATTTAATTTATGAAGAACCACTCGATTCGGTTCGGGTTCGGTTCGGTTCGAGACTTTTGGACACCCCTAGTCAAATCACACCACATAGGCAACCCACATCTCATATTATCCAACACTGAGTTATGTAAAAGTGTTTACTATTCATTGAGTTAGAGTGAATATGACAAAATACAAGTTATTTTAGAATTCTATTTGATTGACATATATGGTTATTTACAAATTAATAGATAGTTGTAGGATAAAATATTAATATTTTCAATACTTAGCCCATGTTTGGTAGTCATTATTTTGAGAAAATGGAGTTTGAATATTGATTTTTTGGAGAATGTGTGGTTGAAAAGTAGGAAAAAGTTTTGGAATTACAAGAAAACTATTTTATTGTGTAAATATTTGATTGCAAATGAGTAAGAGAATTAAACAATTTTGAAATAATGGTTCTCAAACAAGGATTTAATGTTCAGAATATTGTGTAGTATGAATAATGCTATATTTGCATCTTGTATAATAACTTGGTTGACATTCCCCCTATATGAAGGAAATCTGTATAGTCATATGATCGATAAGTTCAAAATAAAGAGTGTAGATATTGGCATATGTAAAGAAATGTGTAAATGTTGCATGAATGTGTGTAGTGTAATTGACTCTAATTGATAAATTTATGAGTTTTACATTTCAATTTGCCCAATGAAATTTAATATATTATTTATGGAAAATATGTTACTGGAATTTATAAAATTTTTATATATTTATTTCTCTTCTTTTCAATCACACATTCTTAAATAAAATATTATTAAACAAAAAAAAAATTCTTCTTTTTTAACCACCAATTTTCCAAAAAAATATTATTCCGAAAATTAAATTTCAAATAATGAGGATCAATCTGGGGCTTACATGTGTCATTGATTGAATGGCGTGTGTCATTGATTGAATGGCCATTGGATATTTGAAAATTGTGATTGCACCGACTATGGTGAGAGAAATATCGTTATTCCCCATGACAAAACCCGACTACCTCCAGAACTCCACAAGAAAAATCCCACCCTGAATGAAATTCCTGTTGCGGTGTGAGCATATAAAATTTTATTTCTATAATGTTCTGCCTCCAAGAAATGTTTCTTAAACAACAAGTTGGTAAAATTCACTTTTTTTATGATATATTTTGAGATTACATCCATGTTGAGCTCCATTTTCTCTGAAGCTTACTTTTTTCAAAACTCGTTTTTAGTTACCAATTCTTTCATAAAATAATTTTACATATAAATTATTTAAAAAATTTAAAAATTTTTAATCAAATATTTTCTAGAATTTCACTATTTCAAAACACATTTTCCCCAAACAATGAGACTCAAGGGCTAAAAAATTGTAAGGACTTCCATTGTTCAATTTCCTGTTAAAGGCCACACAAACTTTTACAAATAATAAAGGCCAACTTCATCCATTTCAGTTTGATTTCTTAGTGAGACAAGAATTATAGTTGTTTAAGCACGTAATGTCAAATTTACAATTAAAGAATTCAAAATTTCATGGATAAATTAATATTATTTCTATATTTTTTAAGGATACAGTTCCTTAGTGACTCCATTTATCCAACGCAACATAAATTGAAAAAAAAAAAAAAGTCCTTTACATTTTCACCCTGTCTGGGCGTGATTCTTGAGCCGGTAGAATTGATTTTTTAGCCGTTTGCTTTGACACACAAGACACAGATTTCAGCAGCCATTTTTGTTTTTTTGACCATTGCTTCTTTCAATGGTAAAAAAATGGCCTTTCTTGTGTAAAATTGTTAGAAAAAATAAATAAATTGAAGGGCTGACTTTGACATAAATTTTGAGTGGGACCCGTTTATTTATTTTGAAAGATCATGATTGATATGTATTCTCATCCATGAAAATATCGAAATCATATATTTACTTGTAAAAAATGATGCTCCAATGAATGAAAAATTGGAGCCCAAAGTGATGAATTAAAAGGAATTTTGTGTCGGAGGGAAACTAGTTTAAAGTTATCCCATTTAGGAAAATAAATAAAGGTAATGGCCATTTTAAATATGATTACACTTTAGAAAAGTGTAATCATGTATAGCATAGAGATTCTCTTCAAGTACGCGCGCAGGGGTGCAAATCACGAATCGAAATAAATTTCGGACCTTGAACTTGTGTGCAGGCGCAACTTGCGTACATGAATGGACCAAAAAATTGGCCCTTTAGAAGATTCAAGTTTTGCCTTTATTTTATTATTTTCCAAAAAAAATCTTTCAAATTCTTTTTAACTCATAAAACTCATGTGATTATATCTATGTTAATGGAGAGATTAACAATCGGGTTAATGGTGGTCAATGGCATAACTCTTTGGCTGTTAGTTCTCTATTACAACCTATTTATTTTGTAATATTCATCCCTCATAAACACACGAAAAATTTCTCCCATCTGCATAAATTTTTTTTAATCTCTTGTCTGCATACGTAACTTACACTTGTCAAAGTCTTGGTGGTGATATTGTTTAGATACTAAGACGTTCGCCAAAGTAGCATCTGCAGTACTCAGACTCTACTGATTTTCCGTTTTATCTTGGAAAACAGATGCTCGAACTAAATCTTAAGCACCTACCTTGAGGGGGGCGAAATTGTTTTAAGGAAACTGTGTTCACACAAGTCTCGATTTCAAAATTCATTTGATTTTTTTTATTTCCTGCAATTTCGATTACTTGTTTTTTTTTTATTATAATTAATAAAATTATTTAATCTATAATATTTTGGCTAAAATTCGGTTAGTTAGTTTGTCCAACCGGTATATGTTCATCCGATATGTATTCAGCCAGTATACGTCCATACGGTTAGTTAGTTGCACAACTGGTATGTGTCCATTCGATATTTCTGTACGTAGCCGATATGTGTCCATCCGATATTTGTTAATTCGGTATTGATTCACTAATATTTGGATAACAAAAATAAATATAAAATACCATATGTTTCAAACACAATTAATTTTTTGAAAATACCTATAATTATTATTAATATATTGTTTTCTATCAAAGGAACGTTGAAGAGAGCTACTAGGTATGCGGTGTTTTGAAACAACTTTGTTTCATCAATTTTTCCCTATTCTGAACATGGTTCTACTGCGTCTAATATGGTTGAATATTTTGAAAATATAGGACCTTTTAAACATTAACTCAGATTGTTGAAGGACCCTTTGATTTTATTCATGGACTTTTATTCATCTCTAACTTGTTGGGATGCAAATCGCAGTTCAACTAAATATTATTAAAACAATTAATCTAACAAATAATACACAGAAAGTATTTCATCCATTCAACCGTCTATTGCCTTCACGATTCCTGTTTGAAAACAATCAAGATATCAGAATAGCTCTGATACCACTTGTTAGGATTGATACTACTTGTTGTGATGTCAATTACCGGATTGAGATATTGAAATTATATGACAAATAATAATGAAGTTTATGATCAAGTAAAAGAATAAAAGAAGACAAGAATATGACTGATGAATTAAAAGATTTTATTGCACCAAGAATAATGTAGAAGAGAGAAAATTACAATAGATCCTATAATTCTAGTAATCTATTTTCTCACATGTAATTGTTACAAAAATTGTATAGAAGAGCCTAGTATTTATAGAGAACATGTAGGGGACGTCTAAACCCTTTTGGTGGAGTTGTTGATGAAGTAGGATGCTAAAAAATCGAGTCTAAAACGAAATAGGAGAGAAAAATCGCGATCAGGTACTGGTAGCAGCAATCAGGCACTAGGTTTCGAGTTAATATTCCAAAACACGCGTCCAAAGTATTTTTCTCCATTCCGAATTCTTTTTCAAGTCTAATATCAATTTCCAACTCCAATGAGTTTCCAAAATAGAACTTCAACTTGATATAGGACTCCAATAGCATTCCAAACTTGAATTTTTCTTGATATTCACTACGATTAGAATTCTTCAATACTTCAAATAAGGAATTCGGGTCACACGCAAATTCTAACAATTCCTATGTATTATTTACATTTCCATCTGAAGTACAAAATTTAAACTAAAAATTTTTGACCTACAAGATGTGTTGCTAAACTATTTGCTTAGTTAACATATAAGCACCGTCATATGGTCATACTTGAAATATGCAAATATTTCAACTATCTGCTACCCCATCCTCAATACACGTTTGTCATGCTATATATAGTCTTTCGAATCATATTCAGTACATTGAAATAAATATGACTGTAAAAAATCATTAGATAAACTTATCCATAGAACATATTTATTCATTATCTTATTCAATCCAAATTAACATATGAAAGTGTTCAAATTTGATCCTAAATATTCAAACGAAGCAATTCAATCATCCTACGCAACTTCAACTTTCCTGGTCAATTGATTATCAGAAAAATGGGTTTTGTAAATAAAAGGTCACGTTAGTAATATTGTATCCACAAGAAGGTATTTATGGTAAAAGAATTGTAGATGGAAGAGAAGTGTAATAAGGACAATATGATGGATGCATTTATTTATTTGGATATATGGACCCCACATGGCAAGGATATTGGAAACATGTATAAGAAGAATTCAATCATGCTATGTATACATCATTTTTGATATCTTTGTTACGTGATAAAACATCATTGGACAATTTTTAAAAAAAGAAAACACTATTTCCCGCCAACAACGTTTTGAACTCCAATGGAATGTACACTTAGCATTATTTAGAAGAATTTGATGTAATCTGACAAATGAATCATCTCTTGAATATTTATGAAATTTGAACTTTATAAAATTTTATGAATTGCCAAGATTTCCATGTCAAATCACCAAGAAAATTAATTAATGCGCAACATACTTTGATTCATAACTTTGAATCTTTAATCTTAAATTTTGAAGATCAACTTGCAATCCTCTCTTGATTGGTTTCTTGCTTTAAATCTTAATTGTCTTGTTCTTCAATTTGATTGTTTCAATCTTTTTTCTTTCTTCTTGATTCTTGATTAATTAATCTTGATTCTTGGTTGTAATTCTCGATGCTTGATTGTGGGTTTTAGATCTTTCTTTTCAATATGTTTATTTTGTAATCTTATTTTAATGAGATGTAACAAATAATGAGAAATTACATATGAATTGGAGACCATAACCACACATATATAATTTTCATATGTATTATGCCCATCATGAAGTATAATTTAAAAGGAATATGGTCTCTACACATATTTTGGCCCACAATTTATTTAGATGCCCAAAACCCAATGGTTTTAATTTTTTATCAGATTACTTTAAACGGGTTTAACATTAAGATAGTGTAATAAGCCGAATTTCACATTACATTTGGCCAATATGATTCATGCATTTCATGCTTGATAATGTCATTTGCATTAAATTTCCTGATTGCTTTCTTTTAAATGATGCATTTGATAGTCGATGTGCTAAAACTTTTATATCGTGTTAGTCTTCGGCTACTCGACCTAAGCGGTGAGTTTTACATTGAGTTATGGTAAAAAAATTAGATTAAGTTAGGTATTGGAGATTGGTTTGCTAAGCAATGAGCATTATAGAAAATCCGGAATTAGTATCGATAAAGTTTTAAACTTTCCATTCGATTGATCGAAATCACCATAAACTCTAGATAGGTAATTGACATATTTAGGACATGAATCATGAAGTAATATGATCACTATACAATAATATGGGTTTTATATGACGTTATAAATGTTGAGGTGCGAATTGTTGAAATCGACCGATAATCGGGTGTAAATTGGGTAAGTAATTAAATAAACGGTTGAGGAAGTAATGTTATAAAATATTTTGGGATCTTAGGGAAAGTAAATTGGATTGTAAACACATTAAAATAATCCAAGGATACTTGATTTTTACCTGCAATAATTTGTACAAAATCAAATTCTAACTCCAAGAGGTCACCTCATGCTTAGTCATCTCTTACTTGTTGATTTATCTTTGTAATGATAGATTCTTTCAATCTTAAGTCTTTTGGCACGTCTTCTAAAGTCTTGTCATCTTATATTGGATAGACATATGTCTTATTAATCACATAAGGATCCAAATATGGGAAAGAAAGAGTCAATGATGGCTGCAAGAAAACACCTCATGCTTGGACACCTCATGGTTGGGAGACTTGTCATTTTACCAGCAAATTCCTTCAACATTAAGGCTTTCACCACGTCTTCCAGCCCCTTGATACTTTATATAGGGTAGATATATGTCTTATTAGTTACATATGGATCCAAATATGATGAGGGAAAAGTCAAATAATGAAGCATGAATCCACCTCTTGCTTAACACATGTCAACCTGGCTGTATGAAGTAGTTTCTTAGTCGCTAAACAAGATTCACGACCCCAACCCTTTAGAACTCTATAAATACCCCATATTAAGGTATTTTATTCCTCCAATTTATCCCCAAATGAACCCAAGTGAAAGGGAAAGCAAGAGAACCAAAGAGAGTTAGAAAACAGAAAGCTGGAATTTCTGGACAACTGAAGTTGTTCACTGTTTTGAGGCATATCTTTTTTGTTTTTGAGAGTTTTATAACCTATTAAATCTTTGTACTTTATTAAGATCATGTTGGGGGTGTTTTGATGATTTATGATGGCAAATATATGGACAATTAATTAGGAGAATCTGAGAGATAATCACTTGGGCAGAATTGTGGATTAATAAATTTGAAGGGTTTAACCTTTGATTTTAAGTAATTCCTTAGGTATAACTTATATTTTTTCGATATGAATGTTTTTATACAAGACTTAAAAGTATAGAAATGATCTTTAATACATTGAAATCCAATTTTGAAAGTCTTGTTCAAGTGAAACTCAAAACAGTCATGAGGAGAAAGATGTTTAATTTGGTGTTGGAAAAAGGAATGATTTCAAAGCTGTAAATCTTTCATTTGTAACTAATCTATAGCATGATTACCTTTACCTACGTGTATAGAATTGTGGTAAAAATTTGAGAATTTTTGGATAATTTTGAGGGGGTGAAAAATGATTGGAAAAATACTTGGACAGCAATAGAAACGTGAAAACAGATTCTACCTATTGGTGTATTTAGCTTAAATTCAAGCTTTACATGTCCATTAGTTGTATCTTAGGTATAAAAAAGAGTTTTAAGGAATACTAGGTGGATAAAAAACAATTTGATGATGTTGATGTTTTTAATTGGATCTGAGAAATAGTGTGATTTATGAGACTAGGTTGCAATGTAATCGGTAACTTGAATTGTTAATGTCATCTAAAGTATTTTGGCATGAATGGACGTAGTATGGAATTGTGTTTGATATTAAATGGTAATACAGGTGATTTGTTGACTTTAAGTGGGAAAAAGAATTGATTTACACCTTGTAGAAGCGCACACACAAAAGAACAAAAAGGTAAGTGAAAATCAATTTGCAACTACAGTGCAAGAATATAGTATGGTAGTGTTGGAATATTTACATAACTTTGATAAGGAGCTTATTCTGTATCATTTGGCGGTTAGGATCATTGAGTATGTTGCTTATGAGCATTTTCATGTGCATGAACGACATACACCCATGGTTGAAAATCTAGTATGCACAACTTGATTGTAGAATTGAGGTTTTCTTATAAAATGTTTTATTGACCACTACTAGGGCACCGAGGCATGTGAGGTATACTTATGTGATATGTTTTGGCACCACGGGTAATACTTCCTGGTTGATTACAGAGGTGGATAGGAGATGGGCCTTTGGTAATCACGGGAGGGCGGACCACTTGATTGTGCCTTGGTGATACTCTGATTATTTGCGCTGCTTGGTGTGATACTTCTTGGGTGATCATAAGTGCATTTAGGGGATGAGCCTCTAATGATCATAAGTGGATGGTCCACTCACCGGTGTAGATGTCAGATTGGCCACTTGATTATTGATTATTGATATTGATATCGTACAGAGCTCTATTCGGTGCATAGTAGGTGGATCAAGGGCCCAATGAAAGATTTCAAATGAGATTATTTCGAGTTGAATTTGATAATTATCTGAGCATGATACATCTTTAGCATATTGTTGAAAGTAAATGACATAGTGTCGTATACTATTATCACTCATACTCATGACCTGTATGATTCTCACTTATCAAGCATTGGCTTATGTAATTCTTGTATTGTAGGTGAGCATGAAACTTCTTAGGAGACATGGCTGACTGTGGAGCTCTTACGGGATTCCAAAGTTTTATGTACATGGATGACGACTTGTGGGGTTATTTTGTAGACTTCAGTTGTATTATATTTTGGGATCCTGTATGACTGTTGAAGTAGTATGTAAATACTTTTATAATCGCAGAATAAATATCTTGGGTTATGATTTTCTAATCTTTAGATTTGGATATACTTTCAAAGATGCCTTCATTTAAAAAAAATGTGGGTGAATTTGGATGTCAAGCTGAAGTCATTGACGGTATTTTCACACTAGTTACTATAATATAGGAATGAGGTCTTACAGATAGTCTTATACATAATTAATGAGAAAAGTACAAAAAACCAGACATTTAAGTTTTCAAATTCAAAACTCAGGTCTGAATTTTATTTAATCAAAAATCAGGTATAATTGAATTATTAACTATATTAACCTAAGACACAAAGTCTATCATCCTCATCTTCACCTATCTATCTCATCTTCACGCATCTCTCTTATCTTTCACTCTCTCTTTTCTTCTTCATCGGCGCCATCCTCTTCACCAGCGGAAGCGGCATCTGGAGAATTGAGTGTCGTCGTGCGCAACCCCAGTGGTAGCTACCGCGCGGAGATCTGAAATTTTCTGGCAGTGTCATCTTCTTCTTCTTGCACCACAGACCAGCCTTCTCCTTCCTCTCTGCTGGTAGCCCAAACTCGTACCACCGTCGCGATAGAGCACCTCTATAGACGGTGCGAAGGTCACCGATCAGAACTATCCCGCTCGCAGTGGCGTTGTGCCACCATGGTCTTGAGATGATTTTGGACGTGAAGATGGCGGCCACGCCAGATATAGTTGATTTTTGTTTGTTGTTGGTGGTGATTTCCATGGTGTGGTGATGTTTGAGTAGTTTTAGTGGCGATGGTGGATCGTGCTACTGATTGTGGATCTAAAGTTGGTGGTGATGGATTTGGCTGTGGCGATGGTGTGCTCTGTGTACTGAACTAGAGTTTTGTGCTTACAGACAGTATGTTACAAATAGAACTTGAATAAATCTTTGATAAATTTCAATTATTTACCCGAGCATTAAAACATGGTTTGAATGGAGTCTGGAGACGATTCCAATTGGCTATGAAACTGGAGGAAGTACCACTGTACCAAGCTACCAGCAGACATACACATTACCGACCAGTCGACGATCGACCTCGAAAAGTGACTCACAGTTCCCATCCGCACGGTTAGGGTTCTTTTGAAAAATGCACCACAAGATTTTGTGAAAGAGTTCAGCCTAAGAACTAAGAAGGGAGGGAAATAAAGGAAGGAGAGTGGAGAGATCAACGTCGCGGCGGTTCACGGTTGGAGACTTGGAGTTGAAATGAAAGGGGAAGATACAGTGGCCTGATTCGTTTACCATTTAATAAAAAAAAAAAACTAATTGGGCCAAAATTCAGGCCTTCGATTTTGGGCCAGACCGAAAACAAATAAAATAAAATGAAATGGGTTGGGTTGGGCAAAAAAATGAGGCCCCCTCCAATTTTGGACCAATGAGCAAGGTCTCATCCACCTTGCCTCAGGGCCGGCCCTAATTACACAGAATCTAGGATCAATTATCAGTGACCAAATAAATGTTATTTTAATAATTAAATATGTTTTCGAAAGAGATTTCAAATACGTTTGTGGTATGCGCATGGATATGGTAAAAGTTGGTCCATGAAAGTGCTTTTGAAATGCTTTTGTCGTCGTGTGTATCTGTCACAGTCGAAGAAAATGATTGGTTCCATATGTTTCATAATTTGTTACAGTTTTTTTGACATTTAGGTCTTTCATATATGTATAAAAAATTTGGTACTGTGAAATTTTAAATCATTAGTTTTGGACCCTACCATTATTGGCCAAAATGAAAAATTGCCTTTTTTTTTTTTGGTTTAAAAGACTTTCATTATAGAAGAAATTAGTTTCATCCATTTTTTACAATTTTTCTAGAAAACACATGTACTCGACTATTTAATCGAATATAACTAAAGATGTACTTGATAGCTCCATCCAACCATCTAGATTGAATTACCCTTTTTAAGTTTAATTCACGTGATTGATCATTATGCCCCGTTTGGCTCCCATTATTTTTCATCAAATTTTAATTAATTTTTCTCTTTTTTTTTTTTTTTTTGTCAATCACATATTTTCCAATAAATTATTATTTCTCTTATTATAATTTGTAATAATGGGGACCGAACGGGCACATATCCATTCTCTCGGCAAACTACAAACCCAAACTCAGTATAAGAAAAAAACTCTCCCTCTCTCTCTCTCTCTCTCTCTCCCTCTCTCTCTCTCTCTCTCTGATTAGGGAAACATTACCAGATACGAGTTTCTTTCATCAAATTGATTTGCAAAATCAAGGTATGTTTTTCTTTTCACCTTAGTTTTATCCTTTTCTTTTTATACGTTGCAAACCATGGATGGAGTAGACCAGTTACATGTACATTTTGTTTACCTAAATTGTTGGGAATTTACAGTAGAAATATTTTCCAAAATACAGACTAACATATACATAAAGCACAAAAGAAACCATAGAAAACAAAAGCAGTAAAACCGAGAGATACTTTCCTTCTGCCTATTGAATATAGGCTTAGGAACAACCTTTCCAATGCACTGCAAATCGCCATCCAGAGAGAGTGAAGTAATGGTTCAGAACCACGCAATACTTGGATTGGGTCATCGATCAAAAGATCTACCAAGAACGGTCAAGTTCAAGACACGAATCATACCTAAGCTTAGCGAGAAACCAACACCACTCAGTCACTATTTCAAACCTGAGTATATACAAGGGTTTATCCAATCAACATGCTAAAAGGATCGATTTTGTGGAACACTGGTTGAAGAAGAGGAGAAACTAAACGCAACAGAGAGAAAGAGACAGGGCCAACAGCGAGAAGAAGAGTCTCTTGGAAGGAACCGAATGAAACCTAAAGGTCAAAGCCCAAGGAAAATATCTCATCCAAGAATAAATCCTAGCCTTCGATCTCCATCCAATGGCCACAATTAATTCTAAACTAGCACAATCCGGGTGACAACAAAGCTACCAATAAGTGTGCAACACTTGAGCAACTAAGTAAAAAATAATAAACAGCAATACAAATATCACAAATAGCATTATCCCAATAGTGTTAGGGAACCACTAAAGCCCACATAAATGAATTAGGTTGATGATTTCATTAGTCCATCAAGTACAACTTACCAATTGTTTCGGAAAAACAATAAAATCACCATCAAATCCTCTAACAGTGAGTGCAGAGATAATGCTGACAAGGAATTAATATGGTTTTTTGCTTTTCTTTTTTTGTTTTCATTTCGTTGAATGTTCTAATATAATAATATTAATACTCTTATTCTTTCATAATGGCCATATGGGTTGAAATTTCTTTTTGGTTAAATAACCAATTCGAGGTTTCGTTCCAAGACTGTCCAATTAACTAGAAAAATAAAATTCAACCTATGTGCTTAATATATATGCATGGGGCAGATGGAGTAGCTTAAATCTAATCGAAATTTTCTAAGAACAATTTTAGATCTAAATATTAGAGTACAACTTATTCATAACTGGTAGAAAATATGGTGGACATTTTATAATCACCTTCTATTTTCATAACAAAAATATTAAATAGTCGTGTTTTCAAGGAAATTATTATACTTCTGAATGTAGTATAAAATGGAAAATTTAATCTAACTTGAAATGATATTTTATCTCCAGCTCAAGAAGAAACATTGATCCACAGCTTCTGGCTAAGAAATGAGGACACACCTTGTATTTCCATTTCTTATTTTATCTCTGCTTTTCATCCCGGTAAGTAGTTACTTTTTTATATATTTGTTTAGTTAAAAACGTTTATTGTTTGTCCAGTCTTTGATTTTCGGAAAAAGGAAGTTTGTTTCGAGAATTGTTTTATTTAAATCAAGTTTCTTTCTTTCTTTTTTCTTTTTTTAAAAGTATTAGTAGTCATGGTGGGGGTCATTGCGTGTTCTTAATAATGATGTTGTTAATTTTTATAACTTATTCCTTTCATCAAATAATACAATACTAATCTGTGTTTTTTATATTCAGGTTTACCAGCAACCGAGTCAATATAAAGGGAAAAAGGGTATGTAAAAATGAAGAATGAGATTTGGAGTCGGTTTTTTAAGGATAAATTGGAAAATGTAGCTGCTTTTGAAGATCAATAGATTGGGTTCTTTTAGCGATTGATACCAAACTTATACTATGTTTGCATTTACCAAAACCAGATGATCTTGTACTACAAGGTCACTTTCACTACAACAAAAATCATCTTTTGCAACGTTCAAAAAAACGTTGCTAAAGACCTTTAGCAACGTTTGGAGGAATATTGTAAATCTTGATGTTACTGTAGAGGAGGAAGCTACAGTAACACTTTTTTAGCGTTGCCGTTTCATTCTCCAAACGTTGCTAAAGGTCTTTAGCAACGTATTTTGAACGTTGCCGTAGATGAAATGAGAACGTTTAAAAAAGGTTGCCGTAGCCTTTTCTATTTACCATTTTGCAACGTTTAACGTTGCCTTTAACCTGTACATTTGCAACGTTTTTTAAAATTAATTTGCAC
This sequence comes from Fraxinus americana, assembly GCA_035079005.1. Classification (NCBI taxonomy): domain Eukaryota; kingdom Viridiplantae; phylum Streptophyta; class Magnoliopsida; order Lamiales; family Oleaceae; genus Fraxinus; species Fraxinus americana. The sequence goes on from CM068713.1 coordinate 22,409,441, forward strand.
CTGTTATTTCATTAACCTAACTGAAATATGCAAATTAAAAAACATAATTAAAGATCTTTTTAATAGTGTATGAAATCGAAATTAAGATTTCATTACATATCTTTAAGACATACAAAATACAAATTACATATATTTAAACAATACAAAAAGGGAAACAAATGTAAATCTTTTAAACCAAATTAAAATGGAAATAGATGTCATCTTCTTCTTGCATCTCCATTTCATCAAACTATCTTCAAAACACTATTAACACAGAATTCGCCCCGTACAAACAAAATAGGAGCTCTGCTCGACTTACCTACAACGAAAAGGAGATATGATTAATTGTGGTATCAAAGTAATGCCAAGTCCCTACTAATAGGCATATACAAACATAGTATCAGAAATTGATTGGGTACACTCTTCAATCCTTTTCTGTACATTATCCAGCATTACCAGTCATGTTTAAATCATTTCATAATGTTGATATAACGCATATCAAAGTTTCGGCAACTGCTTCATTTATCGATTTTCCATCTTTTCTAAGGTGTCCTTGAATCCATACTCTAGTTCCCAATCCTTTTATATCTGGGTTCTTTTTTCTCTACAATAAAAATCCAATAATTACATATACTAGACTGAGACATTCAAATACGAGCAGTGGATATGTTTGTAATTTTACCATTTCATGAGCAATGCGTTGATAGCCGTTTCGACCCATAGTATGGAGAAGCGTCTAAGATGTTCTCATATTTCTAAACTTGGAACTTTTTTCCTATTATGAAAATCAAAAAGTATAAAACATCTATAATTATAAAAAAATAAAAGCTTCTTGCGCAAATATACTTACACTGAAGTCAGCAGAAAGTGTATCCTGGACAAATTTTTCCCAAGCTTCTTCGGATTTAACATTCTTTGGTCTAAGAAGGGCTGTAGTGCGTGCTCTATTCACAGACGATTCGACTTGAGTCCTGATTTGTTTTCTAAGTCTTGATTTGAATGTCCTCCAATACTTTCCCATACATTGAAATGTCATTTTTTGATAACAGTCACTAACATTGAACCTTTGTTGTACTTGTATTAAAAAATAAATTAAAGTTTGAAAGGAACATAGTATAACAATCTTTTTTGGTAGTTAAGAAATATACCTGTATGAAATTCCAAAGTTCAATTTTTTTCTTTCCATCGACCGAATGCTAATCTTTAATTACAACTGGCGCATGTTCTCGTACCATGGCTCGAACTATGCTAGCAAATTTATCCGAGTTATGGCCAACTACATGCCTATAGTCATTGAATTCAAGATCCATCTTCTGATAACGATTTTCAGAGATCATTTTCACTTTGGGCCCCTTTTCTTTTTCTGAGCTTCTGCATTTGAACCTATTCACTGCATGTTTTGCTCATGATCAAGTGGAGAAGCTATAGAATTTTCTGTTTCACTCGATAGTCATAGTCTCTTCCTAGACTCTAGAATTGCCACAGCAATTGTATCTCTCGGACGTTTAGAATTCTTAGAAGCCCGTGTAGTCGACTTTAACAAACCAACATTAAAGCAAAAGACAAATGTGAGAAATAAATTTCGAAGCTTTAACACATATCTTACATATTATAAGAAAACACGATTACCTCATATTTGTCCATTTTATAGAATTAATTAGTGATGTCACTTGATTCTGAAGATGACCTGGAGATAGAAAATGAAATCAAACAGAATATAAAACAGTTACCAATAAAAGAACTAAGAAGAAAAAAGAATGGGACAACATAGAACTGATTCCTTAGCTCTGTAAAATAACTAATAATCTAATGTGTTAAATTACATGTTGGGAATCAATTGAAAAATGCTGCTTATTGAAAATCTATGTTTATGACTCATTTTCTTATTCAAGTTCAGGACAGAAACTCTACAAACTCGGTTGACAGAGAATGAAATATAATGTCTCTGAAATGTCATTTCCAAAAAATAAAATAAAAAGAATCATTAACTTTCTTTCTCCACTACTAAAAGATAATAGTTTCGGAGTTTTAATTTTTTTTAAAATACATGAATAATAAGACAATGGAAGAGAAACACATTGGATAGCAACATCACTACATCAGTATATAGCTTAAATCATTAACATCACCTGATTATTGAAAAACATGCTATGTTTATTACATCATAAGAAAATTCAGAACCATTGAGAACAATAGGTCTAGTGCAGAACTAATTGGATGGCTATCGAAGATTTATCCCCAATTTAGGTAGTAGTGATTGTTACAAGGTACCTATCCTAACAAAATCATCCTCTCAAATGAAGATTTATTGGGCTGAATCCCAGAAACTTCAGAAACTTTCCAAAATCCCAATTTCCCTTTAAATTAGTAATTGATTTCACTTATTAAATTACTAATTATAAATTCGGAGAAATTATTGAAGAAAAAAGAAAGAACCTTTTTTGAACCGCGGCTTTTAGTTTCTTTATTGTTGTTACGGAGCCGATTGATCTGGGTTGGTTTCCGGCCACCCGGATCATGTTTTCCCTGAGGCAAGGTCGGGATCTTTACAAATAGGACAAATATAGACCAAACCTTTGAAGGATGAGGTTCCAGTTCGCCATTCTTATTATAGTCAGCCAGTGATAAATCCCCAAGAAGATCGGAGTATTAAATTCCTCCTCCCTTCAGATCTGTATTCCAAAGGTTTACCGAGGTGAAGCTTTTGGCAGGTATTCTCTTATTGTAGCTTTCTCTACTTCAGGCTCTTCCGAGGGTGAACGTAAGGAGAGTCTTTTCACAGTCCATATATACCTGTCTTTTTGCCGGCCTTCCAATCTTTTAAATAGGTCTAGTCCACGCGTGGACAGAGGTGACATCGACCAGTGGATAATAGCTCTTTTTTACTTATCTACTGGAATAGAAACGAATGGATTCGCTGCTGAAGAAACAAAAACTCACTCGTAAGTGTTCAACTTCTCGAGGAATCGAGGATTCACCTTCTGCTGCTGTCGCCGCCGAAGAATTGTTGAGAACTCTGGTATTGAGCGAAGTCGAGAAGGGAAGGAGGAGCGGAGGCAGATATTTTTTTGGCCGAGTAGAGTATTGAATTAGGGCGGAAAGGTGGAGAATCGGATGAAATGGAATGAAGAAATGGAAGAAATTGGGTTAGGGTTTGGTGGGTGGGCTAATAATAATAATAATAATAATAATAATGATTAAAAATGAGAATTGGGCCATTGTCTTGGGCCCAAACATGAATCGAACTTTTTGTAGTGTTTAAAAAACGTTGCAAAATAAGTCTTTTGCAACATTTTTTTATACGCTGCAAATAGTCACTTTTTGCAACGTTTTTAAAACGCTACAAAAGGTTTAACTTTAAGCAGTGTTTTAAAAACGTTGCAAAAAATATAACTTTTTGTAACACTTAATAATCGTTGCAAAAAGACGACGTTAGCAACATTCAATTAAAAATATTGCCAAAACTCAATTATATTTATCAATTGCAACACTCACTAGTTAAAATGTTGCAATAGATACTTTTAACAACATTTAAATAACAAATGTTGTCGTTTACGTGTTGCAAAATCCCATTTTTCTTGTAGTGTTTATTTCCCCGTATATGATCTGTGACACGAAGCTAGCTTATCTTAGAGCTTCAAGTGAAGAAATTAACTTTGTGCAAGATCATGAAGTTCTTGAACTAGAATTCAGGCTTAAATAGATCAAACTTTAACTATGACTGAAAGCCCTAGGATTAATGGTAGGTTCTTGTTGGGTTTTGATACCCAATAAATTCCAATCTATGATATAAAACGTCGGAATATATTTTCACAAGCCTCGGCCATTGGTGAATTGATTACCAAACGACCAAGTCTAAATGCTTGACCTGAAAACATCATGGACCGTTGGAAATAGTTTAAGGATTTAATGCTGCTTACGGTCCATATATTTACCTATTGGGCAGCTATTGGATTTTGGCCCATTTAATCCCTTTCTTAGTCCAACTAAGGTCTAACCTATATCTATCTATACGGTTGTCTAGCCCTAGCCATATTTTCGTGTGATTTGTGAGAAAAGAAGAGAAGAAAACGTTGTTGTAAAATTAGGGAGGAGCAAAAGTTTGCTTTGTGCTCCAAAACCGATGGCTGACTTTCAGTCTTTGGTCTCCTTTTTGTGCCTTCTTTCATTGCTTTCTTCTTGCCCGTGGATACAAATCAACACCAATATCTTGTTCTTTGTGGATGAGATTGAGAAGCAACCAAGGTTTTTGGCTGTGTGTTGGAGCAGTTTGGATTGATTATTTGGTAGAGAAAGTGAATGTGAAACTGGGCCCAAAAATCACTGTTTCAAAGCTCTTGGAACGAGATTCCGCAACAGTTCTTAATATCTTTTTCGTTCATTTTCATTTGTACGAGCATCTCCAAGAGACTCTATTTTCAAAAAGCATATTCTATTATTTGGAGAGCATTTATAAATTTAGAAAATTAAAATTTTGAAATACTGCAGCAAGTTCTTTATATTTAACACTTAATTTTACCACAAAAAAAATATTTATTATTGTTCTTTATCTTTTATTTTAACTAACTTTTTTTTTATTATTTTATTGTCTTTATACATTGAAAATTGAAACACTTTGAATGCATTTATATAGAGAATGAGTTTGACTTTCCAAATTTGGAGAGTCACATACTCTCTAAATTAAAATGTTAATTTAAAGAGTTTCTTGGAGCATGATTTAAAAGGTTGAATCTTTAAATTAGAGAGTATCTCATGTTTAAAGAGTATCTTGGAGATGCTCTAAACTTTTGATCATTATATTTACACTAGTGATTGTTTGGAGTTCTATAGCTTACTACACATTTTGTAGACGAAGGCCCTGTACTTCTCAAGAATGTACAAAACTTTTATGTTGCTTTGATTTTCTTTAAGGACTTGTTTTGATTTTCCATTCTTTTCAAAATACATTTTTCTCTTTTTTTTTCAACCACACATTTTTCAATAAAATAATATTAAACGCAAATCCAAAATTTTTCCTTATTTTTTTAACCACACATTCTCCATCAAAACACTATTTCAAAATACATTATTTCCAAAAAATGGAGTTCAAATATGCTCTAAATTTGTTAATTTGTACATAACACTAATGGCTTTAGTCCCTTTTTGTTAATTCTTAAAATTGTCGAACTCCAACCACTCTGCCTGACCAAACATATTTGTCTGCATTCTTATATCACGTTTTTACATATTTAACATTTTTATCAAATAGTAGGAGAGTTACTTTTGTAGCATTTATCAATAGGAGATGATTGAGTGCATTTGCTCCACTTTTTAAGTCCGCTAATTAGCTTCTTTTTATGTGTAATAGTACATGCGTTTAAGTTGGCATTGCAATGGCCAAATTCATATTGTAATGGAGATGGGAATTGTAAACTTCAAATTCCTCAACAATTCAAAATTCATGGTTTTTGGCCGATGGATGTAAACCGACATGTAATGAAAAATGAAGACCGATCTGGAGAAGATTACTTGAAACAAAAGGACGTATGTATAAATGTCCTTTTCTTAATATTAGAAATTATACAGTTTAATTTTAACTTGGTTGTCAATTCAATATAATCATCGTGTTGTTAGGTTGCAGATATAAAGGAAAAATTGGATGAAATTTGGCCAATCTTCGTCTCCAAAAATCTAATTTTGATTTCTGGGCTGAGGAATGGAGAAAGCATGGATGCTTTGAGTTTGACCCACACTCTTATTTCAAGTTGGCTATTCGGTGTAAGAGAAAACTGGATGATATTATCGGAGGAGATCTGGTTGACTATTTTAGTGGAATAGGTAAAAATATTAAAATTTTCTCAATTAAAGCATATACTTATTTCAATGTGTATTAAATGTTATTTTAGGTTTTGGACCGAATGCAAGTACTGACCATGCGAATCAACAATTTCAGATAAAAATTAAGAAAAAGACTAATTTCACTGTGGAGATAAAGTGTAACACAGCCGACGGCAAATACCAGCTTTTGGAGATTTATATATGCTTTAAGACGACAGGAGATTTTGACAATTGTAATTTCAATTATACAGGCAAGGGATGTTATAATGCTATCGATGGCAAGAGAAGGATTATATTCCCCATCAAAACGGAACCACACGATGAATTGTAAAATTAGTAAGTAGTACTTGATTGTTATTAAGAGTACTCAGTTTGAATCCTACATAAAACTCCAATTAAGTAATGAAATCGCTATTATACAATTTTTGTTTTTATCAATTTTTTCTAAAAATTGATATTTGTCCAAAATATTGGCACCTTAGGGAAGCAAAATAATGCCCAAAAGCAGCTCGCGTTAAGGGGACGAAAGACTATGGTAGGAAGTTTTTCGCAAAATCCAATTCAATCTAGTACAACAAACAACTCTCCCAACAACAAGACTTCTGCAATTTTGGAAATTTTTTCTAACGGGTCCACCCAAGCCTCCTGTACAGCTCTGGTGGGCTAACCCCTACAAGTGATCCTATCCTAGCTAACGAGACAAGTTCAGTTAATTTTACGTGGCTCATCTCTGAGGCCTGGCATATATAAACTCCTCAAAGCTGTTGGGAATTTACTTATACATACATAACGAAATTTAAGAAATAAATTCAATTACCTTTAAGGATCGTCTTTGTATTTAGATACAAATCATCATTAGAATTATACGTTTAACAAATTCTTCAAACACCTTTGAGAATCTTGATCACGAACAATTATGATTTTTTCTTCTCCTTATGAATCTTAATCTACCATAATCATTCTATATCACAGCTGTCCAATTGTTCAACATTCAATGGTAATCCACACAAAAACACAAGAATGAGAGATTAATGTTTTTTCCCTTCTACTAGCAAGATTATGATAATTATGAGACATGTTATTTTTTTCTTATATCCTAACTGCTTATTAATAAACGTTTATGTGGGTTTGACCCACCCATTAAATATAACTTGATTCAATATCTAAATAATCAAATTAATTAAACTTAGTCTATAAGTTCATTAATCTAATTAATTAACTTAAACCCATTAATAAACCATCCAACCAATTTAATTCTATAAATGTCCCACTTGCCAATTAATTATCTCTTCATATCATTATTTTATTTCTCTCTTTTGTGAGATTCCCGATCACGATATCGGAGATGTGAATTGTTATTTTAATCTAATGAACATAAGATAAATTAAAACTTCCTTTTAATTTACTATTAATTCACCTAAATTAATTTATTTACATATGTTTTAAGGCAATACATGAGACGAAAATTATCACGTGGTGAACAAAACCAAACTTGTTAATTTGCCGGGAAATTATAATCTCAATATGATCCAATCAATTACGAAATATTGAAGTGTGTCAATCTCGATTATCAATCATATCTTTCATCTCACTTTTAAGTCAATAACAGTCGAAACTCTTTTTAACTTACTTACCTTGGTCAAGGATTTCAATATTAACCTAAACAAATGAAATTTAACTACAATATCTTACTATTTAAGAGTGACGATGATGTGAACTCTGTTGCAGGATATACCTTGGAATTCACACAAGATTTGATATGAATCCTAAGAAAGTCAAAATCAGATGAAAACCCCGTGATTTCCTGAATTAAAACCCAAGGTCGAAACATTTGAACACCACAAAGATTGAAAATCCTTGATAAGTTCCGGATAGTTTAATTAAGAACAAGATAGAAAGCGAAAATCTCACTTTATAATTAATATCTCAAATAATAATGTGTGGTGTTTTTGCACCATGAATATACTTTATAAGACAAAAAAAAAAAAAACTAATTAACTTGTAAAACAACTAGATATACATGACAAAACTAGTTTACTTGTAAAATAACTCCTAATTAATTTCTAAAACAAATCTAAATAAAACTAAAATATTGCGAAATAACGAAATTTCCATTAACTCAAAACAGAAAAAAAAATGCTAAAACGGATCCATAACCAATGGAATTTGACCCTCAAAGTTGGTCAATATCATCCAACAAACATTTACAAAATAAAAAATGCTTTGAATTGTATTCATAGATGAAAATTCGATAATCGAGGTAAAAGTTTTGCATGTTTTCGAACATCCTGCACGTTTTGATACACCCTTCTTATTCCCTCATTTGGATAAGGTTGGTCTTCTTCTTTCATGTCCATTTTGAAGTTTGGTGTTTTTCTTATTGTACTTAAACTCTCGATCCACGTAGCTTGGACAAGTCCTTGCATGACTTCTTTGATCTTAATCTTTACTTGCATCAAAGAGAGAAAGATCAACAACATTAAAAGTAGTCAGTACATTATACTCACCTAGAATGTTCAATTTGTAGGCATTATCATTAATCTTTTCAAGAACTCGAAACGGTCTATCTCCTCTAGGATGTAATTTAGATATTCTTTGGGATGAAAGCCATTCGTTTCGCATGTGCACCCAAATCCAATCACCTTGTTCAAACGTCACGTCTTCTTCTTTTATTAGCTTGAGAAACATAATATTCATTCTTCTTTTTAGTTTGAAGTTGAACCTTCTCATGGATTGACCTTACTAATTTAGCATTCTTCTTCTCATCTAAACTACCTCTTTCATCAATGGATAAATGAATTGAATCTAACGGGGTTAGTGGATTGAAATCATATTCAATTTCAAAAGAGAATAGATGCAGTAGAATGTATGATCCTATTGTATACAAATTCTACAAAGGTAAACAATCCTCCCAACTTTTCAAATTCTTATTGACGGTTATTCATAAAAGTTGAGTTAACATTCTGGAGTTTTAGATTTATCTGAAGGAAAAAGGAGATAAACAAAGAATAAACTCAAAGAAAATGAAAAAAAATGAATAAAATAATGTAATTGGAATATTTTAGTATACGTAGAATTCTGTATCTTCATCTTCTCCTCCTTCTGAGTCAAACAGATAAAATATGTGAATGAAAATAGATTGACCTCCTTATTGTGACTCGACCTCTTCTATTTCTTCTTTCTATTTACTACCACAATTGTACATCTATTTGTCAATGACACGTAGTAGAAAATAAATGCTTAATTTCCAACTTAGCCCACAAAACTCTTCAAAAGTGGATAAAGAACTTGACATCTCTATCAGATACAATACTCCTAAGTATACCATTGAGTCATACTATTTGTCTAGAATAAATCAGCTTTGTTCATGGCACCATCTATTTTATGATATGGAATGAAATGTGCTATCTTACTAAACATTTCCTCCACCAGGAATATAGAATCTCTACTAATTTTAGTCCTAAGAAGTTCCAATACAAAGTCTATAAACACATCAACCCATGGCTACAACTCTTGTGGTAAAACCTTAGATTTGGCCTTTTTGTAAGTAATACATCTACTACAAATGTGATTAACATCTTTTTTTTTCATCATAGGCCAATAAAAGTGCTCATTTAATATTCCTAAAGTTTTCATAGCAACGAAGTGCCCCATCAAACCCCCACCATGTGCTTTACGCATTAACAATTTATTCAAGTTGAAAGTGGCACAAACAATTTATTTTCCCTAAACAAGTAACAAACATGCCTATAAATTTATCTACTATACCTTTATCACATGATATATATGTTAGAAAAATCTTCATCATTTGCATACATATCTTTAACATATTCAAATATAAGCATTTTGGCACTTAAAGAAGTAAGAAATATGTTACGCCTCTCTTGAAGAAGCTCCCGATCATCTACCAACATGATAGCCAGCAAGCAAATAGCAGACGCTAAAAGGTCCGTCCACCTAAAATTGACTGATTCATAAAAAATTATTATAAAAAACTATATAAGGATTTACTATTCAGGGCAAAGAAATAATAATAACTTACGTTAGATCGTATTTAATTACGCTCTTCGGGAGCAAGTAAACTATAATACATATACAGAATAATGGACACGTAAAGAAATAGAGTAATTTAATTCGTGATTTTACATAGAAATCGATCAATATTTTTCTGAAATATTAATTATAATATTGTGATACTTCAGGAGCAACGACAAACTATTTGTAAATTGATTTACGAGTAATATTCTTTTGGAATTTTAATTACAATGCTCTGTTACTTCAGGAGCAACAATATTATAAATTATCAATTTAAAATTTTTAAAAAAATTAAAAAATTTAACCATGTTAAAGATGTAAAAATCATTTAATAATCATCATAAACGTATATTTTATAAAAATAAATAAATAAAGCAAAGAGTGAGTTAATTAAAGCATGAATTAAAGATTGCGGACATGAATTGTGATTGTCAGATTACTATGAATTAATGATTATAGGCATGAATTGGGATTGGGACATGAGTTTGTTATTAATCAATTTGATGATGGATTAATAAAGAATCTCTACAAAATACCAGATTTGGATGCAAGAATACTTACAGACATGGATGGATTGGCCATATTATTGAGAACAAATTTCGATGCAAACAGATTGCAAACATATTACAAACAGATTGAAAATAGATTGCAAACAAATTTCGATAGTAATTGGTAATATGTATATAGAAAGAAAAAATTGTAAGTAACCAAATTAATTTTGATACACGTGACAAATGATTTTGAGAGAATTGTGCTAATAACGTGTTATAAACTAAAGAGAAAAGAGAGAAAAAAGAGAACAAGCAATAAACTTGTGTATTTTATTAAGAAACAAAGTCTCATATTTATAGGGAAGAATTAAGGTTATAAGGGATACAACAGTCATAATGATTAAGGCTTTGGAGTATATAAATCATTCAAAACTACTACTCTATTTACAATCGTTTCAAATTTCTTGTTATAAATTTTCCCTTGTTTTTAAAAATGTATTTTCAAAAATACCAAACCAAACAAGTTTTGGACGTTTAACAAAATTGAAAACTGTAAGAGAGTTGGAAACAGTAAAGCAAATGTTCCCTAAGATTTTTAAGAGCCCCAACCCTAATTATAGCCTTGATCTAAGGTGGATTTTAGAGTGGAAGATTAATTTTCTAAGATTTTTCTTTATCTTTCTAACCATTTTATTTTCAATCCTTTTTAAGTTGGATTAATGGCCTCTTTTATAGACAATTTTAGGGACTTTTTAGTTATTTTTAGGAGTGAAAACACTTATAATTAAGCTAGAAGGCATGATTAAGTCCAAGTTCCAATATTTTGTTTAAGTTCTGTACTTTCGTAACACTTGCTATGTAATTTGTATGCATGCGCAATGGAATATTATGCCAATTTGATTGTGTGAGAATGTGCACTAAAAATGGCGTCTATGTTCGAGCTCAAGTTGACGCCTTTATTTTCGCCATTTGGATGAAGCTTCCAATTATCCTTTAATCGAAGTGTTGGGATTTGCAGTGTCTTAGATGGATAGTGTTTCGATTACTCTCCCTTCTCTCTAGAATAGAAAAAAAACCATCAAAACTCCAATACACTAGATCCACCACCAAATTGCATCACTCCAAGTGGAAAATCATCATCAACAACCTTCTATACATGTCTTATAACATCAACAATAGATTCATCCCCTAGCTCGATAGATCTGAGTTTGAAAAATAACGGCACAAATCCCAATGCAGTTGAAAATATCACTTTTTGTCAAAATTTGGAGATGGGACCATGACCACTGAAATCAGAAGGCCTAAAAACCTTTGGGCTAGTGGCCGATTTGGCCTGAATTGCAACATTGGAAAATGTGCGACTCGAAATTGAATTTGTAATTAATTCTCGTACAGATGACACCTAATATTCTTAAATCCCATGGAATTTTGAAATTTTGGTTAAAAAATCACGACGATTGGAATCATACTAAACGTTTATAAAATAGTAGGGTGATTATACGACTGAAATAAACTATTACAATTGAAAAAAAATTAGAACTTAAACTAATATTACACATTGTGGCAGAAGAAGGACAAACTACGGTTGCAAGTGGGTTAAGGGGCTAAGTATAGTTGTAGTCCCTGACATTCTGCCCCATTTGATTTGTGGACGTCCTCGGTGCCATCATTCATCGATGAATGATATGCTTCAATTAGAGGTTTGAAGGCTCCAAAGTCTTTTGTTCTTTCTCATGTATTCTCTTCATTGCTACATACACTCCATTTGACCAAGTACTCTTGATGATCCTTTTTGAAAACTCGGGATTCGGTCATCAAGAATAACTTTAGCAACCTTCTTTCCCACTTTCTTCAATTTAGACACAGGTCACTTTGGCTTATTTTTGGATGTATCCTTTTTATCTGCAGAATATGGTTTCGTATACCGACATGAAGGACATTGTGTATTTTACACCATAAAGGGAGCTCTACTATGCATGCAACTCTTCCAATCCTATTCACAATGGGTATTGGCCAAATATATTTTATCACCAATCATGGATCTTTCCTTCTTGTTGGTCTATAACAATTTCTTTCGAAAAGTTTAATCATTACCAAATCTCCAACATTAAATACAAGGAAACAACACATTAGATTAGCAAATATTTTGTACCAAGATAGTTTCTAGCAATTTCAATATTTCGCTTCCACTCTTGAAAGAAGTTTCTCAATATTTCGTTTCCACAATATGAGGGAACAACGATTGTCGGTCAGTCACAATCTCAAAAATGACTCTTACTATTGAAATAGCTCTTTTGGGCGTTGAAGTAAATTTGAGCCTCATCCAAAAGTTTCACCTAATTTTCCTGCGAAGTAGAGATAAAGTGTCGAAAATATTCCTCCAGCATAGAATTAAAGTGCTATGACTATCCGTTAGATTGTAGGTGAAAACTAGGACTCATGCTTAAAGTTAAACCAAGAAGTTTGTACAACTTTGTTCAAAATATGCTAGCAAACCAGGGATCTCAATCACTGATGATGTCTTTATGTGGCCCCCTGTATTTGACAATATAAGGATTTCTTTAAATCACCATCCTTTGGAACATATAGGTGGTCTCTTTTTGTTACTAGATCCCTATCCAGCAAAAATTGTAGAGTCTTGCCCTCATAGGGAAGGAAAAAAAACCACATGGATGGCCATTTAGAAGTACAAAAAAAAGGCACTTCGAGATGCACCGCCTGATCCTCTCGATCCAGATCTGATCAAATCCAAATGCCTCCAATAAAGAATAAAAAAAGCTACAGTTTATGTGATCATATGCTTTTGTCATGTCTAGCTTCAGCATAGTGTACCCCCTCACACTATAGCATCCAAAGTATAGAGAAGCTCATGATCTAATCGTCGGGTGGCCACGGATGAAGCCACTCCGTGGACGAGAGATAATGCACGGTAACAGTGTACTCAACCGAGTGTTCAAAAGTTTAGTAATAAACTTATTGAACATTGCACATAAACTGATGGGCCTGAAGTCAATCCATCTACAAGGACCATCCTTCTTAGAGAGAAATACAATAGTAGTAGTAGCAAACCCGTAAAAGATGGCTGCCATCAAAGAAGTCCAAGATTGTTTTATATACGTTATCCTGAATAATATCCCAGGAATGCTGGAAAATAGGGATGAGAAACCATCCAGGCCGGCAACACTGTCAGCATCTATACTGAAAATTGCCTCCCGTACCTCATGAATCAAAAGGAGACAGTTTAGTGCCAAATTATCATCTTCCGTCAAAAGTTTGGAGATGATATCAAAACGAATGGTGTCCAAAGCCTATGTAGGAGCAAATAGAAGATCCTAGTAGAATGAAGTAGCCGAAGTCTAAATGTCATATGAGTAGCTAAGACTTTCCCTGCCTACGTCTTGATGGACCTGATACGCAGTATGATCCGGCATCCCTGAACCATCGTATGGAAATATCGAGTATTATAATCTCCCTCACATACCCAACGTGAACCTGCCTTTTGCTTTCCAAAACCTTCCTCAGCATTAGGGTCTCTATCATATACAATATGTGCCTTATCAACCATATCCTCAACATCCCTTAACCACTGGAAAACATCACCGAACTCATGTCGATTCTACCAACACAATCCTTGCTTTAGCCTGTAAAATTTCTTCTAAAGAACAGTCATCCCCATAAGATGAGTAGAAAGTGACCACTTCTGAGAGACGAAGGCTGAAAAATAATGATGCTTCGTCCAAATACTGAGGAATACAAAAGGTCTGGGTCCCAAATCATCACCAGAAACGCACTAAAGTAGTAAAGGTGAATGATCAGATGAAGTCTGATTCAAGAACCTCACTGTAAGCTGTCGACAGAACTCTGCACTTGTAAAATTGATGAGTACCCTATTTAGTCTCTTTTTAACCTAACCATTAGTCCAAGTATGCCTATTCCCAAGGAAAATAGCCTCTTCCAAACCACAATCTAACATTATATTAGAGAAAAAAGTAGTACCCCAATCACGAGTATTACGATCAGTGCCCTCAACATCATGTGTAATAATGTTAAAGTCTCCCCTAACTAGCCAGGGTCATCCATATCGAGGGAAATATGGTGAAGACCCATCCACAACTCCCTCCTAATAGCAACATCACATGAAGCATAAATTGGAGTTAGATAGATAGGACGCACTAGTATGAGATCTTCAACTATAATGTGAAGGAGCTAGGGATGATCATCAACAACAGTACCCGTAGTCCCGCATTTCAAAAAAACTAGATCTTGTTCAAATCATTCGGAACTCTAGTGTCAAAGCGCAGCTATCGTCGAACATAATCAAATATATACTGAAGTAGAAAAGGTTCAAATATAACCAAAATATAAACTTGATGAAGCTGTACAAGTCACTTTAAGTGCTGACAGGTAGCTACACTAGCCATACCTCTCACATACCAAATAATATCACTCATAAGAATGGGGAATGTGAGAAGGTATCATGTAACTAACTCATGGTGATCCTCCTGCTCAGATATGGAGTATCAGTAGTACTTGGGTATATTTTCTTTATAACACGGACGAAACCTTTATCCTCCGTCCTCCCAGCCATACTAACCAAATCCTTAGTAGAGGACCACGAAATATGCCATGCTGATGACTTCAATTTGTAATGTGCTCTCAGACTGTAGAGATGGGATAGATGATTCAACATTCTGCTGCCAAATAGAGGACGCAACAGTGGTAATAGGTGCCTGTGTTTGACCTAAAGATGGACCTGTAATTTGTGTAGCTTTGATACTTGCAAACTCTGAGTCATCTAGTACCAGTGGTTCACGAACCAAAAAAATCTACAAAGGGATCAAATATGAAGTATGGGTGGTCTAACTCCCTGGGTAAAGTCCCAGTAGAAGCAACTGTAGTAGAAACTGATGGTGATGAAGAACTCATCCGATGATCACAATATGTAGAACTAACAGTCATATGGGCACTACTGATGGAGGTCTAAGGCTGAACTACTGGATGACCAGCTGATGTGGAAACAGAAAGACTCTGAGTATCCAACCTAATGGGAGCAACTGTAGAATGGTCTGTTGCCAAAGACGTAGTAGTCAGTGGAATAGTAGTGCTAATGGTAGGTGGAGCAGTAGATAGAGTAGGAGCCACATGTGGATCAACTGTCTGTGATGAAGCAACTATTGTGACTGGGAAATTGAGGGCGATAGGAGAAGCAATCTCTGTATTAGCCTAAAAAGCTACACCTGATGTACTGTCATGTATTTTTGATCTCTCTTAATTAGTGTCCACCTCGGCGAGTCTCCATCATAATAACCTTCTCATTTCTCTTTCCTTTGGCCAAAACAGGCCTAGAAGTAAGGTCTACGACAACAGGAGGAGGGGCTAAATATGAACCACTAGAGTAACTCTTCTCCAAGTGTCCTCCAAAGTGTCTACAACAAAAGCAGAATTTTGGCACCTTATCATATACAATCGATTGCCAATAACGTTCCTCCTTCTCCCTCTCAATCCACACTCTATCAAGGATTCCAGATCAACCTCATGTCCTCAACACAAACCCAATGTCCTTAGCTATTGCAAATAATGCACTCTTAGGATGAAAATGAATAGGAAACAAAAGAAATGAGACCCAAACATGAGCTGAAATTGTCGATCCATTTTATAATCCTCATAGGACAACCATCAATATACCAGGTGGGTTTGAGGAATAACTGTGAATAGTCATCCTTGTGCGCTAAATGAATAATAATGTGTACTCATCAATAAGTCCAATTTCATAATCATCAATAAACCCAAAGCGCATAAAATTCTCACGTACCTTGATCATAGAAGGTTTCCAATATACAAATTTACCATACAAGTGTAAACCTGTAGGCTTTAGCAAAAAATTGCTCATCTGATTTGAAAAATACACCAGGCTCACCATGGTGGATGTACGGTTCCTTTGAGACCAAACTATGATGTCTGGAAAATTCAGGAGCTCAAAGAACATGCGCTAATGATTTCTTCCAACTCCTTTCAACCTGAGTAATAGCAACTTGACAATTGAGCTCGGTAACATAAGATCGTGGAGTTTGAGCAATTCCTACAACTCCAGATGAGGGAACAAATGGTCTAGCTATGACCAGGGTATTAGAAACACCATGCTAAAGTGGTGCGTGGGGCGGTGCGTGGGGATGTCGGCATAGAAGGATTGAACCTATTCTACATATTATGGGCATGCTGAGTCCAAATATGTTGTCTGTTTGCCAATTTGGAGTCTGTAAGATCAGTTTTGAGAAGAACCCATAGATGAGGTTCAAAATTGGAAGGGGTTTCACCATGTTATTGCTTAGTGGTTATGCCATTATAGGATCATTAGAAGAAGTAAAAATCAATGGAGGTGCCATTATTCGATGGGTTACACTCAAACAATCAAAATTTTGATTTGAATAGAGCTCGACTCCCCACGAGTTAGGGAAAACAATTGGAGTTCAATTAGCTATCAATTCTTTTAATTAGATCATTACCCATAGCTGTACTAATCTCTACACCGTGTAAATTGGTCGAAATTTGAACATTAGCATGATGTCACGCATTTTCTATACCGTGATTTATGTCGCAAGTGTACGATATCAAGTTTTGTAATATAGTAATATAGTTAAAAGTGTCGAACCCACATGAATTGTAATTTAATTTTGTATGATTCTTAAAAACTTATTTATCTCTAATTAATTTTCCATGTTTATAAGCAGGAACTCTAATGTAATTCTACCACCCCTCTCTCAAGTGCTGGATAAAAATTAATCCTAGAAATTAATTCTAATATCTCTATTTCGAATTAAATTATAGAAACTATCAAGTTTACGATTCTTTTATGGAGTAAACTTCATAGATCCTATACTCTCTCTCGAAACCTATAAAATCTATGTTGTGTTTAATCTTATGATCGCACCTAAATTCTCATCTCTCAAGTTCTAGAATTGACTAGCAACAAATCATTCAATTAGTGATCAATTAATTGAAAGCATTAAAATCAGAACACAAATAAACACATTCTAAAAATCTAATAGAAATAACTAAAATTAATCAATCAATATTCTCAAGTTTTTGGCTACAATCAAATCCTAGATAATGAATTTAGCTCATGATATAATTTATGAAAATACTAAAATTCATATAAAAAGACATAGGGAAGAGAATAGAAAAAACTACGATGTTGATTTTCAATTTCTTATCTTGTTCTTCTTTCTCTTGTTCTTGCCTCCCTTTGATTTCTTGAATTATCCCCACTTTGTCTCCTTCAATTGTGTGTTGAATTCTCCCCCAAAAAGTGTTCTTTAGGATTGTATTTTTATCCTCATGAAATCTTGGTCGGGTTGGAGTTGTATTGGACCAAGAAAAGAGTCCAAAAAATTCAAAAAACCTATTTCTCGCATGGCGGCGCCTCGGTGCCCAATATGGGCACTTTAGCACCTATGATTCTATTTATTGTCAGCGGCGGTGGCATTGCGGCCCTACTATTTAGGAGCCACAGCGCCCGTTTCAATTGGAAAAACAGTACTGCATGTCCTTCAATATGTTCATCATAACCTTTTCTCCTGATGTCTGATTGGGGCAATTCAAGATGCGTTGGAAAGATAACTCAAAGGGATACAACCTTGCGTCAGATATAATTTTCCAATTCAAACGTTTGCTGTGTCAAAAATGAGTCTCAATATAAGACTGAAAATCCGGAGCATAACTTTTTCGGTTGGAAATTGATGTGTGATCATAATTTGCATATATTTCATCCATTTGACTTCTTTCTTCATCTAATTGACTCGAAGCACTCTCAAATCTTCATTTTAAGGTCTGACATGACTTTTGAGTATTTGTACTTTAGTCCCTGATCTTTGGATCCTTACAATTTAGCATGTTTCTCTAATTTACCAACTTTTGTTTATTTCCTTAAATTCCATCACCCTATATCACAACATAAAAACACACATTAAAACGCCCTAAAAATCTCTCAAGGATAACAAAATAATGAATTAAGTTGTATAAATATCTTGAGTGTAGAACACTCATCAAATACCCCCAAACTTAGTATTTTGCTTGTCCTCGAGCAAACACAAAACTCTAGATAATAACTAACGGACCTTCAAACGAAAACTAAATCTAACAAAATCACTTAAAACAAATTTTGCTAGATATCTTGCCTTCATAGCGCAGGATTGAAAATATAATATCAGTTTCATGAATCACTTCAAAGTTATAATGTCGAAGCTAAATTCTCACATATTCAATGAAAAGCAGGTGTATGTGTGGAGAGTTAAGTGCAACGTTGTACGATAATAAGTTGATCCAATTCCTAACCTTAAAAGTCAAATATTTCCTTACTTCGCTCGTGAGATTCATACAACCCCCAAACTTGTTTTCTTTTCACTTCTCAAGGTGTATTCTAAAGTTAATTTTCAATACTAAATTCTTACACCACTCAAATTTGGTTCATAACCGATAATGTCAACAATTCAAGTCATGTGATAATTATCCCAATTTATGAGTGCTTCGATAATCAAACTTATACTAAATAATTCAAACCCACTAGATATCTAAGCCCTCAACATTGTTTCACAATTGCACAATTTTTTTCGCTTATTTTGATATTGTCTTTTTTTTTTCAGCTCAAAATTAACATCACCCTTTCTTTCTTTTCTTGACCCTTATAACGAGCTTTTAGTCGGTAACTCCCCGATTTGGAAATACCAAAGGGTACCGGGTTTTAAGAAAGCCCTAAAAACTTACTAACTCGAGTAAAAAATGTCAACATGAAGCAATGAGTTAACAAGTGCAATATTCTTTCTTTAAAAGGAAAGCAAAAATGATCAAATGGCTAGATTCCTAGGATATCGTCATCACTTAGTTTATACTTGAAAGTTGAAGACACTCCACACAATATTTTTTTCAGCATACATGGAATTACGACAATCCTAAATCATATCATTTACCAGCTTGAATGCCCCAAATTATATTATACAAGATTAATGATATAGTGAGTAGTCGGTTTTGGGATTGATCGTCTAAGTTTTCTATTTCAACCTATAAACATGAATCAACCTACTCATGTATAACACCACAATCAACTCACGTGCATAAATATTTTACGTTCTGCATGAATAAGCAAAAAATAATAATAATAATAACTAAAACATATAAGATATTCATGATCCACAAACTAACACATGTCTTCAATAATGTATCATTGTCAACAAGGCCATCTAACTCACACAAGCATGCAAAACAAGTAAATTCTCTTTTTTTTTCTTAAAAAAAAAAACACGCACACAAATCACACAAAATAAAAATATTAGGCAATTAGACAATTTATTATACACCCCCCAAACTTAAATTGAGCATTATCCCCAATGTAAAATTAAAGAAAAATGAGGAGAACTTCCTTGGATTATCTGCATTGCCTATGACATTTTGGTGCTTATAATATTGGATTTGGTGGATATTTGTCATACTTCTCCCCCAAGCTTGAGAATTATCCTGTTTTATCCTTATCAATGTTATTTGAATGTTTCGCGACATCATGTTCCTGAAAAATCAAATTTTAGATATTAAATATATGGAACAGGGTTACTTAGCTCAAACATCTAATAACCAACTTAAATACTCAAAAACCTAGGGAAAGACGAGATATGGATGATGATTCCTAAATAAACTAAACTATCCTATAACTTGAAAACAAAATAAATAAAAATGAAAAAAAGCTTGGGTTGCCTCCTAATAAGTACTTCTTTAACGTCATTAGCTTGACATAACCGAGGTGTCTACGTTAGATCTTTAGGTGGCACTCCTCTCTTCTTCCTAAACTTTACCCTTGGCTTTGTATTCTTTTTCACTGTAGCATGGCCAATAGAGTTGAACAGTTTTAAGTCCGGTATTGCTTCCAAAACCACTTTTGATTTGATAATGTTGTGGTTTTAAAGGTTCTTCAATGTAGTTCTTCAATTTGTTAGGTGGATCGACTTCTTGAGTTAAAATGAAATCCACTACTTTCTTGGTTCTTGTATAACTTTTGGTAGCAACTATAGCAATCTTTAAGTAATTGGTCACCATGTATTACTCTAGAGGGTCATGGAAAATGTTCTTTTGCAATTTTTACGCTTCACTTTGTCAATTGATTGGACCATATGGCAGGTGTTAACTTTTTCTGAGGATTTTTCCTGTTGATGCATGCTGAACACGACATGCTCCTCATTAACCTGCAGTGTCAACTTTCCTTCTTGTACATCAATCAATGCTCTTCCAGTAACCAAGAAGGGTATACTAAGAATCAATGGCACTTTCTCATCCTCCTCCATGTCCAACACCACAAAGTCCACCGAAAAGATGAACTTATCGACCTTCACCAATACATCTTCAGTAATGCCCTTGGGGTATGTAATTGATCTGTCTACCAGTGTAAAGTGAGGGTTGTGGCCTTCACTTCTCCAAGACCCAAATTTTCAAACACTGATAGGGGCATCAAGTTAATGTTAGCTCCAAGGTCACCTAATGCTTTATCAAATGTAATACCACCAATATTACAAGGAATGTTGAAGCTGCCTGGATCTTTCAATTTCTGAGGAGGCTTCTTCTGAAGAATGACGATACACTCTTCTGTCAGTTTAACCGTCTCAAACTCATCTAACTTTCTCTTATTTGACATCACTTCCTTTACGAACTTGGCATAGTTAGGCATTTGGGCCAAGGCATCTACAAAATGAATGTCGATGTAGATTTTCTTGAAGACTTCTAGGAATCTTGCGAACCGCTCATCAAATTTCTTCTTCATGAATCTCTATGAGAATGGTAGCTGGGGCTTCAAAATAGGTGGGTTGTTTGGAAATGAGATTGAGTAAGGTTCATTAATCTCTTTTGTTGCTTCTTCTTCGATCTTTTGCTTTTCAATCTGCTCTTCCTCATTAAGTATGGGATTCGGTGTAGGCCCTACAACCTTTTTTCTTCAACTTCTTTACCACTCCTTAATGTGATGGCATTGCAGTGCTCCCTTGGGTTAACCTCTATGTCACTGAAAAATTTTCCTTTCTGTTGGGATTGTATTAGAGTTGATATCTGACCAATTTGTACCTCTAAGTTCTTCATTGTGGCTCCCAAGTTGGTCATATAAGTTTCGATGTTGTCAAGTCTTGACTCATATTTGTTGAACCTCAATGTAATCTCTAAAATGAAAGTTCCCAAAATATCCTCCAATAATAGCTTTCCCTCAAAAAAGCCTGATTATTAAACCCAAATGGTGGTTGAAGCATGTTCATGGTTTCGCAGTCCTGGATGGTACTGGTATGCTAAGTAGTTTCCTCTCTGATTGAAGTTCTGCCATTCACATACTGGACTTGTTCTTTCTCTGACTCGGACTCATGGTATGAAATGGAAGCAACCTTGATGGAATCTACTTTCTTTTGAGTTCCATGTGATGTTAATGCAGCTATTTGAGTAGTGAGAGATGACATCTGAGCTGCAAGAGCTGCGATAGGATCCACCTCATAAAGGTCAGCAACTTTCTTAACAATTGAACGCTCACTTGGCCATTGATAGCTATTGGTAGCTATATTGTCCAGCAATGAATAAGCCACATCTAGAGTCTTGGACATTAGAGTTATTCCTACTACAGAATCCACTATTGTCCTTGTTTGACCATTAGCCCATTGTAGAAGAGTTCAATTTGCACCCAACTCTGATAACCATGCTGAGGATATCTTCTAAGTAGACCTTTAAATCTCTCACATGCCTCATAAAATGGCTCGAAGTTAGATTGTATAAATTGACCAATTTCAATCCGCAATTAGGCTGCCTTGGAGGGTGGAAAAATTTTGTTAGAAATTTCTGAGCTAACCCTTCCCAAGTCGCGATGGATCCATATGGCAAATATTGGAACCATACGTTGGCTTTATCTCTTAAAGAAAAGGAAAATAAGCGAAGTCTGATGGGATCTTCAGTAACACAATTCATCTTGACGGAATCACGGATTTCGAGAAATGAACCAAGATGAGCACTTGGGTCTTATGTCGGAACTTTCCCAAACTAGTTATGTTGTACCATGTGTATCAATCCCGACTTTAGCTCGAAATTATTTGCAGCAATAGTTGGGCGTGCAATACCAGAATACTTGTCATTAGCAACTGGTCTAACATAGTCCCGAATAGCTCGTTGTTGATTATTTTTATTTGCTGCTCCGTCTTCCTGTTTTGCCATTGCTTCACGCACATCCTTCTGTTTACCTATTAGAAAGTGGAATGTGCGTTCTGGTTCAAGATCAACAGGCAATAATTCAAAATTCCTAGCTCTTCGCATAAACAGTTGAAATTAACAAACCAAGAAACTGTCAAAGATACAAATAAAATAAATAGAAACAAAATTAAAAATTAAATTAAAATAAAAGCTAATTGGTAATAATATTAGTAAAAATCAAATAAAACAGTCCCCGGCAACGGCAAAACTTGTCACGCATTTTTTATACCGTGATTTATGCTGCAAGTGTACGGTGTCAAGTTTTGTAATATAGTAATAGAGTTAAAAGTGTCAAACACACATGGATTGTAATTTAATTTTGTACTAAGTACTATAATTATATAGTTTTTATTTTGTGTAGACGAATGAGTTATGAATCAATATTGTTAACTAATCTAACGATAATTTTGGTGGTGAATTCAATAAATACAAATTATATGAATTTAATCCAAATGGAAAAATCTAGGGAATGATTTCACCTAACTATCACATATGATTCTCAAAAATTTAGTTATCTCTAATCAATTTTTCATATTTATAAGCAAGAACCCTAATATAATTCTACCCCATCTCTCGAGTGCCGGATAAAAATTAATCCTAAAAATTAATTCCAATATCTCTATTTCGAATTAAAATATAGAAATTATCAAGTTCATAATTCTTTTACGGAGTAAACTTCATAGATCATATACTTTCTCTCGAAACCTATAAAATCTATATTGTGTTAATCTTATGATCGTACCTAAATTCTTATCTCTCAAGTGCCAACTAGCACCAAATCATTCAATTAGTGACCAATTAATTGAAAGTATTAAAATCATAGCACAAATAAACACATGCGGAAAATCTAATAGAAATAACTAAAATTAATCAATCAATATTCTCAAATTTTTTGCTACAATCAAAACCTAGATAATGAATTTATCTCATGATATAATCTATGAAAATACTAAAATTCATATAAAAAGACATAGGGAAGAGAATAGAAAAAAATAGGATGTAGACTTTCAATTTCTTCTCTTGTTCTTCTTTGTCTTGTTCTTACCTCCCTTTGATTTTTTAAATTATCTCCACTTTGACTCCTTCAATTGTGTGTTGAATTCGTCCCCCAAAAGTGGTCTTCGGGGTTGTATTTTTATCATCATGAAATCTTAGACGGGTTGGAGTTGTATTGGGCCAAGAAAAGAGTCCAAAAATTTTAAAAACCTATTTCTTGCATGGCGTCACCTTGGTGCCCAACATGGGCGTTGATTCTGTTTATTTTCAGCGATGGTGGCGCTGCGGCGCTCGTGGCGCCGATTTTGGTTGGAAAAATTGAACTGCACGTCTTTCAATATTTTTATCATAACTTTTTTTCCCGATATCCGATTGAGGCAATTTAAGATGCGTTGGAAAGATAATTCAAAGGGATACAACTCTGATTGAGATATCATTTTCCATTTCAAACTTTTCCTATGTCAAAAAGGAGTCTCAATATAAGACTGAAAATTAGGAGCATAACTTTTTCGGTTGGAAATTGGTGTGTGATCATACTTTGCATATATTTCATCCATTTGACTTCTTTCTTCATCTAATTGACTCAAAGAACTCTCGAATCTTCATTTTCAGGTCTAACATAACTTTTAAGTATTTACACTTTAGTCCCTGAACTTTGGATCTCTTACAATTTGGCTTGTTTCTTCAATTTGCCAACTTTTGCTTATTTCCTTCAATTCCATCACACTATATCACAACATTAAAGCACACATTAAAATGCCCTAAAATTCTCTCTTGGATGACAAGATTACGAATTAAGTGGTATAAATATTAAAACACTCATCACATCGATAATATCATCAATTGGAACCTGGGCACTCATCCCGTTGGACTTAGTCGGACTGGATTTCAATCCATCAACTGGATTGTTAATTTAATTGGCTGTTGACCCATGAAATTACCATCATGACTTGATGTGTTGAATGCAGAATTAAGTGTTTGCAGCAAGAAGACTTCATCAATTTTGTTAGGGCCACATTTTTCGCATAACTGACGGAGGACTCCCATAAATTCATTCGATTCTGAGCGAAATTGAGAATGACCCATGGTAGAACTAGATGGGTCTAGTTGAGGAGAATGCTGTTGTAGTGGTCTACGAGCAGGAAAGTGGCCAGAGATGGCGGTAATTGGGCTAAAACCGTAACTGTGTATGCGGTTTTGTGTGTTGATTTTGACATTTTTCAGTAGGTTAGGGAGCAGGTGATGGGCAAACGTTGTAGAGGGGATAGATGTGGTTATAGTGGTGGTGGTATTCGGTGGCTTAGGTGGCGGTTGGTGGTCCTCTATGGAAGATGAAGGTGGGGGCTCTCCAAGGGACAAACAATCGCCATTAGAGTTGAGCTTCTTTCTTTTAATCAAATCTCCTCCTGCTTGATATTACTGCAGTATCAAATATTCCACTAAACTTGATCTCAAACGTTTTTTCTAAGAGTTGTCTCTAACCTGAATTTATACATGGTAGTTATGTTTGTACACAGAGTGGTGATGTTTATTATGGTTCTGAATACTTGTGTAATGGTTTGAGATTTTGAGTTGTGAAAACCATTAAAGCTATAAAAGCTAAACTTCTATATAATTAGTCCATCCAAATTTCTTGGCGAGCTATGATTAAGAGAGATAAAGATGAAACCTCAAAATTTCATTACATTTATAGATTGATTCATGTATTTCAGCTGTGTTTCTGAATTTATAAGTTGAAGATATTGTATTGATTTAGACTTTTCTGAAGTGGAGTAGAAAATCAGATTATGGAATTGATAGCTTAAATCTCTATCATGAGAAAAATTCTTATTAGATTGACTATTATATGTTTACCAAAAACTATATAGTCTATTGGATTGAATGAATGGAGCATTGCTAAATATGATGAGGCTTGTGATAATGGAGTCCAATTTACATATTTATTTTTTTGACGGAGTTCTGTCAATGTTAGTACCTTCAGAATTGCATAAGGTTTGGATACATAGATAATCAAATATCGATTATCTTAGACTCATAATGGACTATATAAGTTCTTAATAATAAGTTTGGAAACATGAGTCCATAAAAAACAAACTGTATCTCTATTGGATACACATGATGTACAAAAGGTTGTTAATAAGTGAAATTTTGGGTGGATATTAAGTTACAAAGATGTGACATTGATATTGTTCCTATCAAGGGAAAACTATTTAGATAATATTAGTGGAATTAATATTATTAGCCTGTTCGGTATAGCTTAAAATTCAATTAAAATTGAAAATATGGCCGTTATTGGGTCCCACTCGTCTAATAAAAGTCAACAATAACGGCTAGTTTTTCAATTTTAATCCAATTTTAATCTCTACCGAACACGCCTATATATATTGGTGAATCAGTTTAACTGCATAGGAATTGTTTTAAGCATCTGTTTCAAGTTGGAGTAATCTGATTCTGAGTGGGAGTAATATAATTTCATTTATTCTTATTTCAATGATTCTTAGTTTAGAAAACTTTATACTTATATGAGTACAAAGAAAAATATTGATAAAAGTGATGGAAGTGTATATGGAGTATAGAATTCAACGTAATCTGGATGTTGTGAAAGTTCTAATGGGATATTAAGTTTATTGAGAACATTCAAGTTTTTGAAAATTAAGACGAACACTAATGAATTTATAATGGATGAAGCTCATTTTTTTGGAAAAAGTTACAATCAATTTGAGTTTATTGAGTTAGATAAACTTTTTTCATGATAGTGAGATTCATTTTTGTTACGTCTATGCTAATTGTGATAGTGTGTTCAAATTTATAATTATGCCAAACAGACCTAAAGACAATATTTTTATTCTCAATTGAGAATTGTTTGAAGAAATTCACTTGAATCGACTTGTACATTTCATGTTACAAGCTTTTTAGTAATGTGTTAACTTTATAATTACACTCATGGTCTAATACAACAATCTTGACAGTAGTACTTGAGATTTAACAGGGTTTAAATCACGTTTAAAATTTCATCATGTAGATGAAGATCACTGTATTTATCTAAAGGTCTGATGGTAGTTTGTAATTCAAATTTTAATATTGATGACATTGTATTGGCTAAGCATGTAAAGAAGTGTATTGAGACCATTTTGAAATGGTTATCCTCAATCTTTGAGAGAAGTGGCATGAGTTTAGTAAATTGTATACTTTGTTTTAAAAGATTATTCTAGTCTTCAAGTGTTGTATACTATAAAAATTTTAGAATATTTCTAACAGTAAAATTGATACCCTATTAATACTCTTCTATCGAAAGTCGAGTTTATAAGTCATAATATATTCCCAAGGGCTCCATAACTGTACAAAGAAATATCCAAAGAACCATGTCATTTTTAGACTCCCTAGATCTTTTAATTTATGAGGTAATTTATTTTGTAAGATAGCATTACATTCCTCATTTGACCCGATGGTCTCAAATTCAGTGATCTTTCTTTTCTTTGATAAAATCTCCTTTAGAAACTTTGCATAACTCACTTATTTGAGATTGGTTTCAAGTAATGTTGACATGAAGCTTTCTAAATATGTCCAAGAATTTCGCAAACCACTTTTTAGATTTCTTTTCCTGCATCTTTGAAGAAAGGGGCTATGAGGTAAATTCGTTTTGATAGGAATGGTTGTCTTAACCTGTGGACTAGCTGAATTCTGACCTGGCACTGTTTTTGCTAATTGTTCATGTCGATCTACATGCTTCTCACCTATGAAAGGTACATTTTTCATTCAATACCACCTATACCTATATCTTACCTGTGATTTCTGGAAGTTGAGCCCTATTGCACGTAGTAATTGCTTCAACTATTTTTCTTTTTAGCCTTTGTCGAAGAGGGAATAGGATTGGTAGCATATACTCTCATGTATTATCAATACCTGCTATTTGGAGTTTGTCTCAGTATCACTGGCGGGGTCCATGGCTATCTTTTTGTAAGTACTTGGGGCTATTTGTTCCATCTGATTTTTCAAATTCTGTATAGTAGTTGCTTGAATCTGAAGATTTTTCTCGATCTTCTGCATGTATTTAGTTGACACTTCAGCCATCTTGGCAAATGCTTCTTTCCATACAGGTTTCTTTTCTAGTTGTTGAAAACTTAATGGTGCATTCTGATATTATGCACCTTGCAAAGACTAGTTGTTGTTCCAAGAAATGTTTGAGTGATTTATCCAACTATGATTATATGTATTAGAATATCGATTATTCTGTTGTCTTTAGAAATTTTGCTTGTGTTAGTATCCTCAACTGATTGAGCAAAAGGACTCCCTACATTACAGTACACACTTTTTTAATTTCCTCTACAATGATTGCATCTTGGTCTAGCTGGTTGAAATGCATTTATTTTCCGATTAGTTGCTATACCATCAACACTTTAGCTTGTCTTGCTAACAGTGCTAAAATAACTGTCATTGTGTAAACCTCGTGCTTCCTCGTAGCTTCTTTCCACCTAATCTCTCAGTCGGCCATAATATATTAGTATAAGCTAGATCCTTCATGATTTGATATATCTGATCTACTGTCCTTTTTTGTAATTGACCCATCACATGTGGAGTTAACATTAACCATACTTGTCGAATGTAACCCAATATTAAAGTACTGGGCCTGGAGCCATTTTTTGCAAACCATGTTATGAAAATTGTCGGAGAAAAACATTGTATCTTTTTCATGCCACGTTGTAGTACTCTGAATCAAGATGAGAGAACGTAGTGATTTTCTCTCTTAATTTAGCAATCCTTTTTGGTAGGAAGTATTTATTTTAAAACTTCTAACTCAAACAGTTTCAAGTGGTGATGCTATGATGTGGGAATATGTCTAACCATTCCCTAACTGAATCCCTCAAATTGTAAGGAAAATGTCTTAGTTGAATTGCACATTGGAAACCCTCAGATATTCAATTGTTGCACGTATATTAAAAAATTTCAAAATATAAGCATTTGGATTGTTAGTGGGTCTTCCAAAGAATTGAAATGCATTCTAAAACATGTTTATCGCGTCCATTCTCAATTGAAATTAGATTGCCCGATTGCTGGATAAGCTATGTTAGATCAACTTTCTACAACTGGTGGAACCATGTATTTGCCAACCAGCCCCTCATTTTCTTTACCTACGTTATAACCGAATGTGCCGCATCTTCATTCACAGCAATGACTCTTGATTTTGTATGTCTTTTGCCATTGGTTTTGCTTTCTTTTCTATTGTGCTTTTATCTCAACCAGAATGTTTGTTTGATTTCTAAGTCAAAAAGAGCAAGATCCTGAATAGAATGAGAAATGCACTGTATTTTTTTTCTAATAATAATTTTAAAAACTAAGAAAACAACAAAAAAATAAGATTAAAGCTAAAACTAACCAAAATTAATTAAATACTATAATCCCGTAACAATGCCAAAAACTTGATCGTAAAAAATTTCGTAAGTGTAAGGTATTGTGAACAAGTAATACAATGATGAATAAAGTATTGTTTCCATGAGGACTATGTACATAATATATGATCAATTAATATTAACTCAAATTGAATAACCACATTTTGTTTATTAATTATATACTAATTTATCTACGTAAACTAACTATTTTAATTATTGTAACGATGAAAGCTTTTGTAACACTTATATGAAATACTTACTAAGAATTTGAATCCATCTTATTAATCCATTTTAATACAATTCAATAGCAAGAGAATATGTGCGCATTCTTGTTGATCAATATTTCTAAGTTAATGAATCGTTTCTCTCAATAACAATTAAATCTATTATCGCATGTGACATTCTTATATTTTTATGAACGATGCGAACATGAAAGCATGCATTAAAAGTGCTAAAACATCTATAGAAAATCATGCAAAGTATAGCACTATATTTCTATCACCATCGAACTTATAACAATTGTTATAATGTGTTATCTATTCTGTTGTCTCTCTCAATAACAATAGAAA
Organism: Fraxinus americana; assembly: GCA_035079005.1. Taxonomy (NCBI): domain Eukaryota; kingdom Viridiplantae; phylum Streptophyta; class Magnoliopsida; order Lamiales; family Oleaceae; genus Fraxinus; species Fraxinus americana. The sequence continues at coordinate 22,438,967 of CM068713.1, forward strand.
TCACAAACAATTTAATTAGTTCAATAACAATCATCTAAGAATATACACATATTGGACATCAGATTATTGAAATTATGTTTAAAACTTCATAATAAAGGTTCATCAATGTTTTAACAATGAAAATTTTAGCCTAGCATTATAACATTACAAGAAATCATAATTAATTAATAAAACATCATCCAAATTATTGATGAATAAATCTTGAGTTCTTGAATCTCTTCAATGAATTCTTGATTTATTCCGGTTACACCTTCTTCTTCTTGGCCCAAGAATCAAGGATGGATCATCAATTGAATGAAATCTTGTAATTGCCTTGTGATTTGCCCAAGAGAATAATAATTTGGCCTATCTTCGTTTTCAATAATGGATCAAAAACATGAATAAGAGGTCTCCCTAATGTATGATTATGTTCTGTATTTATAAGGATCGAAAATAAATTTAAAATCCCGTCAAAATTATATTTCAAGAAGAATTTTGGTCAAAATAGGAAACTACCATGTAATTCCAGTTATGCGTAGTGCTGAGGCGTAGATGTATATCGCTCTTGCAATCTACTGCTCTTTTTTATGCCATCGCAGTTCTAAGGCACCCGGTGTATATTGCTGAAGCTATATACTTGCTATCCATCGCTTTTGATCATTTGTTCAACTTGGGTCCTTTCTTGAAAATTTTTAATTCTTCATCTTTCGATTGCATTCAATTGATCCAAGCATCCCTAATCATCGATATTATGTCTAAATCAACTATTAAATTTATGCAATCTAGTGCGCGAACTTTAGATTTCTCCGTTTTTCGTTTCTTTCTTTCAATTTCACTTTCAATCATAGAGTTTCACCTAACAAACAAAACATAAAAGAGATTAAGTTATAATTAATCAAAAGTACTCCTAAATGTCTATATTTTAAGGATTACATAAGTGTATAAAACGCACTTATCAAACAAATTTGAATGAGCGTGCATAATCAATTTTTTTTAATTCGAATTTTCCATCTCTCCCAAGATAAACTCCTAAAAAATCTAATGACGGAGATATACACCCTACAGTTAAATTCTTCTTAACTTATTGATGACAGGAAGACCAATAATTGAGTAAAAATCATGGCTAATTGACTCCATTTTTTTTACGGTAAAAATTAGAGAATGAAAAATTTATGCCATTTACTTTTTATATATTTAAAATTTCAATTATACTAGTACTACTTTGAAAATCAGCAAATACATTTTCAAAAAATAAAAATACCATACAACAAAAACAGTCTACGGCAATATTTGGACGTATGTTGCAAATCGAGGTGTTGTCTAGAGTAGAGAGATACGGCAACATTTTTTAAACGTTGTCGAAAGTTTTCAGCAACGTTAAAAAAATGTTGCCGTAGAGACAAGGTAACGTTTGCCAAACGTTGCGAAAGACAGTCTTTGCAACGTTTGGCAAACATTGCCGCAGCTATCTACGGCAACGTTCGCCAAACGTTGCCGTAAGGTTCTTTTTTTTATAACAACAACAATTTATGCAAATTGATTGGTAAAATTGAAAATGTATCTAATGAAATTGCATAAAAATTGATAATTTGATTACAAATTTTTGAATCCATAGACTTGAACATTAGAATGTGATACAACACTACTTAAATAAAAAAAAAAGCTTCAAAATGAAATAAAATAGTAATGGAAAAAATCGATCAAAAAGGGAACACGGAATCTACTCTCTTTCTTCTTTCCATATGCCTTCACGGCTGCAGCACGTTTTTCAGTAGCATTCTTCTCTTTCTCAGTCTCCTCACCAAACAAATCCACATCATCATCGTCATCATCCTCAGCCATAGAGACATCATCCAATACCTTCGACTGTTAATCTTAAAAGGCTAAAATAAAAATAATACATAGAAATCAAGAAACCTTAATAACAAAGCCTCAGACATCAGATAATACAAACGAAAATTACATACGACTCACGCAATGCATTGAACGCACTATAAAAACACTAAAGCCATTCGTCAATCGTAAGTGTCCATATTTTGATGCTAGCAAAAATTCTAAGCAAGTGTTAAGGTAGAAATTGTGGATACCAAAATGGTGGAAAAATTACAGCAACAAGAAACATTGCAGGGCATACCAAAATTTACACAGCAAACAATCAAGAATAAAATGTGCAAAAATCCGGATATTAAACTAGGAAAGTTATTGGTGCATCTCTCTCCCACGTGATTCATGACTTAAAAATCCAAAGCAAAGAAGACTGTAAATCAGACAAATTAAAAAAATTGAATCAATACACTTTAAAAAAGAATCACTGAGAAACACCCAACCAATTTGAGAAGTTCTCAAATTCAGTGTAATCGCTATCTGAGATCATTGTCTTGTACCATGTCTTGCTGGCGGCCTTGATAGCTGAAGCCTCCTCCTAAAAAAGAAAAGAATTGGGGGAATTCAAAGGAATTAAAATAAAAAAAATCCTTCTGGACATGAAAAATATGTAAACACAAACATTACACTAACAATTGGGGGAAAATTCAAAGGTAATAAAATCTTTTAAAGTTCCTTTATGATAAATTCAAAAGAAACTGATGCATCCCCAAGCAATCTCAATGACTGTGATCAAAAAGGAAAAATTACTGATTTTTTGAAAAATTACTAAGATTGCCTGTAAAATCATGAAGCAACTTACTTTTTCTTCCATAACTTGCTTCAAAATGGAAAGTGCTATTGTCTCGGCTTCTTTAAGAGTTAGATCCTGCACACAAACAAACAAATGAACCTCACATCCTAGGGGTATAGCTTATTTTTGCATCATGTTATGATATTTTCACATGGAGAGTTCTATGTTTTTTTTTTTTCAATTTTCGAAGTCATTATGGGATTTGAAACGAAATCGAAATATTACATTCTTAATATAATTTTGAAGTACTCACAATCTAGTTTTTTACATCATTAATGGCGTACGAAACTATCAATCGTAGCAAAAGTTACGACTTGTCAAAAATTTCGATAATATGCTACTTTTAAAAATTCTCCAATGATCGTACGTTAATCGAATCTACAAATTGCTTATATTATCTTAAAACTTATTTCGAGAACTACATTATAGGCATATCGAATAGTCCAAATAGATATCGAAAATAACTAAAGATGTGTTAAACGTGAGTCTTAAAGAAACGCGTCTAACTCGCATTTTTTTTTAAAAAAATAATCAATTATTTCATTAAAATTTATTACTTTTGCGATACAAATTTCTCAATGTAATTTTCATCATTTTAATAGGAAATTTATATAGAATTGACATCAAAAATTTTCGAAATTTTATATCCGAAAAAGTCATATTCCATGTAAATTTTCGAATGCAAAATTACATGGGTATGATTTTTTTGGACGTAAATTTTCGATTGTAAAATTTCTTCCAACTTCTTTGCAAGTTCGATTGTGTCCCCCTAACTTTAAACTTCTGCGTCGGCCCCTGGTCGTGGTTATGAGGATTTTACTGAATGGTGGTGAAATAATGTCGGTGGCTCCGTGTTGGTGTTGATAGTCGTTTCTTATGGTGGAGATAGGTGATGGGATGGTGAATTCTCTTGGTTCTTGGTGGTGCGTAGTATATGGTGGTAGGTGATGGCGGTGCCATTAGGTGTTAATGGTGCTGGTAATGTAATAGGTATGTAGTGTCGATGATTACGGTCTGGTGTAAATGAAAACACTATAAAATTAGGGAATGGACCAAAAAGATTGAAGGGAAAATCCCATTGTATTCATAAACTCACTGAAAATGAATGAATATACGAGAGAAGCACTAATGCCATATACACATAGAAAGGAACAAAAGAATATTCTAGCCTAACCAATTCTATACACTCAGCCAAAGAAAAAATTACACATCACAGTAATTTGTTATAATTGCAGTACCTAGCTAGTCTTGTGTATCAGAAACGCCATCTGCATATATGGACTTAAATGAGCAGTTGCTGATGAAAATGGACCACATAACAGATCTGTTACTAATGCTAGCGCTGTGGATCCATTGGGCTTGATGGACTTCTCATTCTGCAAGGGCCCTTCGCAAGGTAGAGAATAGATGTTAACTATTCCCATCTTGGACATATGAGCGAAAAGAAGAGAGGAAGGCAAAGCTTTAGTAAGCAAGTCTGCAAGTTGAAATTGTGTTTTAAAATGTTTAATGATGACAGAGCCTTGGTGAATCCTTGAACTGACTTGGTGAATCCATTAACTGACTTAAGTCGTACACTGCATAACTCATTTCTGGTCTGGTGATAGTAAGGTAGAGCAAACGCCCAATCAGCCAGAAATACATAGAAGGATCAGTAAGAGGCTCCCCTGCAGTTTTGTTTAGAGTCAAATTAGGATCCATTGGAAGCTTCAAAGGCTTAACACCAAGGGCACCCGAGTCCACTAGAATGACAAGAGCATATGTTCTTTGACAAATATATATTCCCTGGTCTGACCGAGCCACTTCTATGCCAAGAAAATATTAAAGAGCACAAATTGTTTTAATTCTAAATAGATCACTTAGAAAGGCTTGTAAAGCATGAATAGAATCCATAGAAGTACTTACCACAATAATATCATCTACATAAAGTAAGAGAGCAGTGAATGTAGAGTCTTTGAGTTGAGTGAAGAGGCCGTAATCTACCTTTGATTGAACAAACCCAAACTGAATCAATATATTGGAAAAGTTTGCATACCGTTGTCTTGAGGCTTGTTTCAAGTCATAAAGACTTTTATTCAACCTGCAAACTTGCCTTTGTTCCCCCTTTAGATCACCATAGAGAAAGGCATTATTAACATCAAACTGATACAAGTGCCAGCCCTTAATGGCTGCAATGGCCAAAAGAGACCTAATGGTAACCAATTTAGCTACGAGGGAAAAGTTGCATAGTATTCTATTCCTTCTTCTTGTGCAAATCCCTTGGCTATTAACCTCGCTTTGTATCTTTCGACACTACCATCAGCATGATATTTGATTTTGTAGACCCACCTACAACCACTGCCTCTTTGCCTGGTGGTAAGTTAGTGAGCGTCCAAGTGTGATTGATTTCAAGAGCCATCAGTTCATTATCCATAGCTTTAACCCAATGAGAAATCTTTAGCTAGTAGGTTCAACATGAGTAGAAATGGACGAAGTAAAAACTGTATAACTAGGTGACAATCTGTGATATGAAAGTGCAAAAACAGTACCTGAAGTTTGTCCCTTGAGCCATGACAATAAAGGAGAAGAAATTCAACATGAAAGTGTTTGGTTAAGCAAATGCTGATTTTTCCTTTGAGCAACTTTATTTTCCTGTGGGATTTCAACACATGTTTTTTGATGAATAATTCCCCTTTGAGAATAAAAATCAATAAGGTAAAACTCCATTCCATTGTTACTACGAAGTACTTTTATCTTGGTTCCAAATTTATTTTCAACTAAGTTGACAAAAGACGCAATGCATTTTTTATTAACCGATCAGTGTTTGAGCATGTAAACCCATGTACTACATGACAAGTCGTCAATAATGGATAGAAAATATGAAGAACCATCATATGCGGTGATAGAATCGGGGCCCCCTTAGCCAAATGACAGATGGATCAAGAAAGAGTAATTTGTGAATTCAAATTTAAAGATGCAGTTACAAAAGAGTCTTCTATGAGCCTAATTTATCATTAATTCACATATATTAATTAACTCGCATTCATGTCCTAGATTGACATTAAATAATGTGTCAGGATAATATATGTGACCGGAAGGATCATGTGATATAATAAAATCAAACTTGTTCGTTTACCGTGAAATTGTAAGTCATTCGGCAATATGATCCGATCAATTACAAAATATGGATGTGTGTCAATCTCGATTATCAATCATATTTTTTATCCTACTTTCAAGTCAATATTACTCGAAAACATTTTTTGACTTATGAACACATTTTAGCCAAGGATTTTGTTATCAACTTAACTGAATGAAATGTAGATCATATCTAAAACTGACGAATCCTATATTGATTATTCACAACCTTCATATGATTTTTTATATACCCGAACTGTTAGAGGGTGTGACCCGAAGTTCTTGTTTTAAGTATTGAAGAATTCTAATTGAAGTGCACATCATAAAGAATTCAAATTTGAAATATTATTGGAGTCATATGTCAAGTTGAAGTTCTATTTTGGATACTTTTCGAGAGTTGAAAATTGATATTGGACTTGAACAAGAGTTCGGAATGGAGAAAAACACTTTATAACAGTTTTGGAAGAAATTTGCCCGAGACGCGGCGCCGCCTTGTAGCGCTCAGGCTTTAGCCCCAGCCCCCAGGCGCTCGGGGTGTAGCACTTAGGCGCTACCGCGCTATTTCCGTTTTTCCAATTTTTTATCTCCTATTTCGTTTAGGACTCGATTGTTTGGCATTCTACTTCACCAACAACTCTACCAAGAGGGTTTGAATGTCCTCTATATGTTCCCTATAAATACTAAACTCTTCTATACAATTTCATAAGTGTGAGAAAATAGATTACTAGAATTATAGGATCCATTGTAATTTTCTCTCTTCTCCATTATTCTTGAGTCAATAAAATTTCTTAATTCATCTATCATATTCTTGTCTTTATTATTCTTTTGCTTGATTATATACTTCATTATTATTTGTCATATAATTTCAACATCTCAATTCGGTGGTCTGTTTTACAACAATTTGTATCAAAGCCCCAAATTCAGCCGTTCTGCAAGAGCGTAAGGTTCGATTTGTTCTAGATTTTTTATTCATGATGGCTTCCATGAAGTATGACATTCCGCTTTTGGATCGGAGCACTAAATTTTCACTATGACGGGTTAGGATGTGTGCAGTATTCGTATAACTGGATTTGGATGATGCGTTGCTGGAAATTGATAGGATGCCCGCAATTTTGACCGTGGAGGAGAAATTACGGAAGGATAAGAATGCAGTTTCTCACATTAATATTCATCTATCAAATACTATTCTTCAAAATGTTTTGAAGGAGAATTCAGCAGTTGTTTTATGGTTGAGGTTGGAGAAATTGTGCATGACTAAAAGTTTGACAAGCAAGTTGAATCTCAAGTAACGTTTATACTCTCATCGAATGGAATAAGGAGGATCATTGGAAGATCACTTGACTGTATTTAAGGAGATCGTCACTGATTTGGAAACTTTGGAAGTAGAGTATGATGAAGAAAATTTGGCATTCATCCTATTATGTTCGTTGCCCACTTCATTTTCTTCATTTAGAGACATGATCTGGTATAATCGTGATACTCTCACCATAGAGGAAATGTATAATGCTTTGTATTTAAAAGAGAAGATGAAGCATCTAGTTTCTGAGGTTAGAGATCAAGAAGGTCTGGTTACTCATGGTGGATTTGGAAAGGGCGGATCAAAATCTAAGTTCAGTAATTAAATTTGTAACTACTGCAAGAAGAAGGGGCACTTGAAGAAGTATTGCTACAAATTGTCAAATAAAGAAAGGATGGCTACAAGTAGATATTCAGATACTTTAGACGAAACAGACCTCGTAGAGAACGTTGTAAGTGAAGGAGATCTTTTAGCTACTTCTGACATTGAGTCTAAGCCGGAAGATGATTGGATTATTGATTCAGTATGTATGTTTCATGTGTGTCATAATAAGGACTTGTTTACTACATATGAAACTGTTTCTAAAGGTATTGTGGTTATAGAAAACAACTCATCTTATCGGGTTGTTGGAATTAGTTCGGTTAGATTGAAGCTTTTAGATGGGACAATTAGAACACTTGGCCAGGTTCAACTGTTCCAAATTTGAAGAAGAATATCATCTTGTTGTCTATCATTGATTCAAAGGATTATGAGTTCTTTGGTGGAGGTGGATGTGGAGTTTTGAAGGTTTGTAAGGGTACCTACATTGTATTGGAGGGACAAAAAAGTCTCAATTATACATCTTCCAGGGTCGTGCTGAATTTAGAAGAGTCGATCAGCACAAGTTCAGTACCGTGGTAGATATTCAGTTTGGTACAATACATTTGAAGAATACAGTCCAGTGAAGTTCAGGAGATATGAATAATGCTGATTTTTCACCATCACCTACAGTGTCATTGTATTCAATTTCTAGGGACGGACCCAATGGAAAATGCTATATGGATGCTGATTTTGTTGAGCATACTTTAAGTGGAGTATAAGGTATACAATTTAGCAAGGGGCCTTTTTTAAAAGCATTTGGGTTTAATTCTAATTTGGGGTATGTCGGCTGATTTGTTACGGCCCATTTTGGTACATTATAAAATTATTATGATTTTTTGGGATCTGAGATACTTGTGGTGAGTAGTGCTTGGATTCATTAAAAGAGGTGGAGTATTGTATTTTGTTGGTGAAATTAATTTTTTGGTTATTTTTGAAGAAGCCAGTTCATTCCTTGGTGAAATATGTGTTAAAGTGGAGATTGTTAGAATTTGAGTGTGACCCGGATTCCTTGTTTGAAGTATTGAAGAATTCTAATTGAAGTTCATATCATGAAGAATTCAAATTTAAAATATTATTGGAGTCCTATGACACGTCAAAAATGTCTTCGACTTTGATTACTGCAAGTGTACGGATCGTTCAAGTAATAAAATGAGTTTTGAAGTCCAAGTATTGTTCCTACAGAGATTGGGTTAATTCAAGTTCTAATTATCTCGACTTTAACCGAACTAAGTCGATTCAATGAAGTGATTCAAATGTGAATTATCTAAATTATACTATAAATGTAAATTTAAATAGACGTAAACGAACTAAATGCAAATTACGAATTGAATGCAAATGCTTGAAGAAATCTTTGTATGAGAAGCATACTAGGATCCTGAATCGCCAAGTAAGTTCACTTTTAATCTTTATTTCACGATTTGATAGCACGGTGATTTGATTGAAAAATCAATGTTCCTAAAATATTTAACATTCTCTCTCGAGTGGAGTTAAAACTATTCTCGCATACCATTTGACTAATATATTTCTATGACAAATGTCAATATACAAGAATGCATAATGTTTTATGAACACTTAAAGATTTACGTAAAGCATAGGGGTAAATTTATATCCCCTATCGAACCCTACGGTAATTTTTACCTTGTAGAATCTATTTTTCTTATTTCGAATGCATGAGATAGACCACCCAAACTCACATAATCACATGAATTTAATTATGGAGACGATAAAGTGCATATAAACAATTCAATGTTCATCATTCGTGTTTAAAATCAAATTGCAAAACAAAGATTTAAAAGTTCACATTACGAGATTTATCGTTCACCTAGTACAATAAAAATCTAGCCTAAAATGGATAAATTAAAATAGCTAAAAAAATATTTAGAAGAAAACATCTCTCAATTCTTCAATGTGAAGCTCGAATTCTTAGATCTTGGAATCCAATTTTTCGTCCTAGCCTTCGTTCTTGTTCTTCAAGGTCGTTTTTCTCTCTAAGACGACATCACCCTAGCTTCTGGACGTTATTTAGGTTATATAGGAGTCCAAAATTCCATTTCCAAAAGAGTTTGAGCCAAATTAGGAAACCCAGATTTTTGCTGAATTTTCCTTCAATGCGACCGCATAGAAGGATTCGATGCGATCGCATAGAATACACAAATTCCACACTGGAATTTCCTGCAAGGCTCTATGCGACCGGATAGAGATAGGAATTTCTTATCTCTTGCGGTTTGGTCCTTACACTTTGTTTTCTCCATTTCTCGACCTTTTTCCAAATTTTCTTGTTCCAATCAAAAGTTACGTGCTCAATTTGATCGTGTCCTCTTCATGTCTTCACTTTCTCTTCCGATTCATCTTTTGAATATTTACAACTTAGTCCCCAAACTTTGATATTCTTCATTTTTGGCCATTTTTCTCCATATTTCTTCCACTTTCCACCACATTTATCACTATTGACCTGCAACATAATTTACAACGAATTAAGATATGTTTCACGAATAAACCGACAAATATCCATGTTTATGAGTCGATATAGACGTGACAAATACACTCTTATCATCCTATGTCATGTTGAAGTTCTATTTTGGATGCCCATTGGGAGTTGAAAATTGGTAATGGACTTGAAGAAGAGTTCGAAATGGAGAAAAACACTTTGGAACAATTTTGGAAGAAATTTGCCCGAGACGCAGCGCTTAGGCGCCAGCCTTACAGTGCCCAGGCGCCCGGGGTATAGCACCTAGGCACTACCACGCTGTTTCCATTTTTCCTGTTTTTTCTCTCATATTTCGTTTAGGACTCATTTTTTGGCATTCTACTTCATATCAACAACTCTACTAAGAGGGTTGGACGTCCCCTACATGTTCTCTATAAATACTAAACTCTTCTATACAATTTCATAAGTGTGAGAAAATATATTACTAGAATTATGGGATCCATTGTTATTTTCCCTCTTCTCCATTATTCCTAAATCAATAAAATCTCTTAATTCCCTTGTCATATTCCTGTCTTTATTATTCTTTTGCTTGATTATATACTTCATTATATTTGTCATATAACTTCAACATCTCAATCCAGTAGTTTGTTTCACAACACAAACGATGTCGTATTAACGTAGATCATAATCTATTACTCTTTGATCGTTACATCATTTGTTTGTTTATCTCTCTAGTGAGATGATACAGCCTTATCACATGTTTAGATTACTAATAAAATCTTAGTTCATTCGCTTATGCGATGGCCCCATTGTTATCACAATAAAAGGTATGTGATCAACGATGTTAGGAATTACTCTTAAGTTCATTAATAAACTTCTTGATCCAAATCACAATTCTTTGCTAGCAATAATGTATTGGGCTTCTGCTATTGAATCAGTAATTGTTCCCTATTTGGAATTTTTCCAACTAACTGCTTTATTATTATGAATAAACACATATCCATAATGAAATTCATTCTTGTTCTAGTCTGACTACAAGTTAGCATCAACATATCTATGAATTCTCTGTTCATCTTCTCCAAATAAGATTTTATCTATGTTGATTGGGATGAATCAAGTAATCTTCTAGACCTATCTTTAGAGATCGAGTTGCTTCTCCCATATTTTTCATAGAGAATTTTTTTTGACAATCACAATTTTACCAATTGAAATATAGGGACGTTGTCTCTTATTAATAATTTGTGTGTGTGTGTGTGTGTGTGTGTGTGTGTGTCTATATATATATATATATATATATATATATATATATATATATATATATATATATATATATATATATATATAATATCAGGAAAATGACAATGATCACACTATCTTCTTGTAAACAAACAATTCATCTTCGTTTTTGATAAAATTGAACTTTTTAATTATCTCATGGCTTGATTCAATCCATATATAGATCTTTTAAGTTTCCATACCTTATTGGCATCTTTATATTCAAAACCTTCGAGTTGTGTCATGTACATTTCCTCTTGCAAGTTCCCATTAAAGAATACGGTTTTGACAACACTTGCCATATCTTATAGTAACGGTATGCAATTATTGCAAGAAAAATTCGAATTGACTTAAGCATGGCTACAGATGAAAATGTTTCATCAAAGTCAACTTCTTGTCTTGGTTTATAACCTTTTGCTATTAGCCTTACTTTGTAAGCATGGATGTTTTCATCCATGTCGACCTTTTTCATGTAAACCCATTACAACCTATAGGTCTTATCCTATTAGGTAGGTTGACTTAAGGTCCATACCTTGTTTACGTACATCAAGTTCATATCATATTTCATGGCTTTCTACCATCTCTTTGAGTCAATAATTAACTTTGCTTCTGCGTAATTAGTAGGTTCATAATCTTCGATTAGTAATGTTTGATTAATAATCGTGAATTGGTACCATTTGAGCTGTCAAATGACTCTGCTAGACTTGCGTTGATATGGGGTGTCCTCAGTAGTCGTCAATTCCCGATTAAGAGTTTGCCCCTTAATAGGCATAGGATCAAACTCATTTTCATCTACTTGGTCAATTATATCAGTGAATTCTTGAACCTCTTCAATTTCTAATTTGATCTCGATGTCTTGTACAGAATGAAATCTTTCACTAGGAAGATGGCATGACTTGAGACGAAGACTTTTTTCTTAATAAGATTATAGAATTGATATCAAATTGTATTTTTTTGCGTACCCCACAAATATGCATTTATCTAACTTGGACTCTAGCTTATATGATTTAGTGTTCTTCTTATAAGCATTAGAGTCTTAAAATTTTATATGAGATAGTTGGGCCTTTTGCCTTTTCATAAATCGTATGGGGTTTTGTCGACCGATTTTGATGGGCACAATTTAGTGTGTAGCACACGATAATTATTGCATGACCCCAAAATGATTTTGAAAGGTTTGCATATATTAATCGCACCATATCCTATATTGTGTGATACTTCCTTTCAAATATACTGTTGTTCTATTTTGTACGGGTGGAGTCCACTACAAGAGAATAACATTTTCCTTTAGATAATCCAAAAATTCACCTTTAAGATATTATCCTCTTCGATCAGATCTTACTATAAAAATACATTTACCTAATTATTTGTCTATTTTTAACTTGAATTTCTCATGCTTGAATTTCATAAAGTATACATAACCATATCTTGAATGGTCATTAGTAAACATGATGAAGTAAGAGAAACCTCCTTAGTAGTAATTAACATGGATCCACATACATCAGTATGTATTAAGCTCAGTAATTATGCAGTTCTTTCTCATTTTCAAGTAAAAGGGGATTAGGTCATTTTACCTAATACGCATGATTCACATTTGTCAAATAATCAAAATCAGTTGATCTTAAATACTCATCTCTATGTAATTTGAAATGACATTTTTCATTTATGTAACCAAGTCTGCAATGCTACATATAGGTGTTATTTATGTTTATTTTTATGCTATTTAATTTCTATACTCATTATATAATACTTATTATCTACTATATAAATGTCATTTTATAATTTATCACAATCATACCTTATCAAGATAAAATGAACAACAATTGTCCTTGTAAATTTTAAAACCTAGATAAATTAAAAATTGGTTTTAATTACTCAGTTTAAACAGTAGACAGCAGGCAGTCAAAGTATCTTATAACCATTTTTTCTAATAGTTCTGATGGGTACGCATAGGATGTGGTGTATTTTAGGATTTTAATTAATTTCGAAAATTAACTAACATATTAAGAGTGTGTTTGGTAGAGATTTTTGGGGGAAGAATTGATTTTTGAATAGTGATATGATGGGAAATGTGTGGTTGAAAAAGAAGAAAAACGTATTGATGTGATGGAAAATATTATTTTATTGAAAAATGTTTGTTTGAAAATAAGAATTGATTTACCGTAAAAAATGAGAATCTGTACCAAACAGGCCCTAAAATACGAACACCATATATAACGTGATAACCCTAAAGAAAAACATAAATGGGCCCCATGCCACATGTGAAACAATTCACTAAATCAAACAATAAAAAATATAATAGTCTCCGTTTTGTAATTTTGCAAAATCAACAAATAACAATCATAAGAAATCTAAAAACAACTCTCTCGTTTTGTTCTTCTTTTCACTTGTTGTAGAAATGAAATCAAACTCCTTGGTGTTGACTTTATCGCAACTACATTGTTGTACTTGGCAGCAACCACCACTTTGATTAAGAATTAATATTCTTAACTGACACCAAGCAAATTGATTTTTTAACTGAATTGGATATTAACGCTCTTGTTTGTTTTCTTCAAAATACGATTGAAGAAGAATGGTTAGCTTTGAAACTTATCAATGAAGCATCATCTCTATCCGTTCTTTAAAGATAGTAGGTATTCAATTTTGTTGTAAACGAAAGGTAGAGAAATTATCTTCCAAAACTACTTTTCTTTTGTTGATTAATTACCTTATTTATAGTTAACGTAATTATCAAAAGATAAGAATTACTCCTTACATAAAACTCTACAAAACCAAGATAACAATATTATCATAAAAGATAAATCTTGTCATTAAAGGTAAGCAATTATCATAAACGATATCCTAAATTATTTGAAGTCCAATCTTATGATGAAAGATGTGCCAAAAAATTTCCAAGATTATTAGAAGTTCAATCTTATCATGAAAGTATGTCAAAAGACATCCTAAATTTGTTAGAATTCTAATATAACGAAAAATAATTCTAATTTAAAAAATCCTTATACTTTTCTTTTGAACAAATTTAAAAATATCTAGGAAGGTATCAAATTTATTTTTGCACGAGCTGTATATGTATAACAAGAAATCAGATCATGTTGCATAAGGAAAAACAATAAAGTTCACAGCTCGAATATCAGGACTAAGTACCAAAAAACACTGTAACCCCTTTTTCACGATTTTGAAAACTTATTTTCCAATGTATGATTAGGGCTGGGCTTGAAAACCAAAACCTGAAAAATCGACAAGACCCGACCTGAAACGGGTCGGCTTGGGTCGGGTAAAATAAATTTAAAATGTCGAGTCGGGTAAAATAAATTTAAAATAATTGTAAGTCAGTTGGTTCATTGTTCAAAGCCTCACAAACTGACCAAACCCAGTGAAACCATAATATTAAGAGCTTGTTTGGGAGAGATTTTTGGGGGAAGAATTGATTTTGAATAGTGATATGATGGGAAATGTGTGGTTGAAAAAGAAGAAAAAATTATTGAAGTGATGGAAAATATTATTTTATTGAAGAATGTGTGGTTGAAAATGAGAATTGATTTACTGTAGAAAAATTTAATTCCTCCCAAACAGGGCCTAAGTTTGATATCAAGCGTTGTGAACACATTTTTTCTCCTACGAACTCTTTTGTTAGAGGCCACGATCTCATTCATCTAAAAGACACCCATAGGCACAGTCTTGTAAGTTCATCTTCTTTCATCTGTATGTGTTTGTCTCCCATTATTGGGAGAAAAATAGAGTAATAAATAGTATTTTTTGAAAAATGTGTGATTAAAATTTAAAGTAATTTTATTTGTTTGTGTATAGAATATTTTATTGGGTGAATGTGTGGTGGAGAATCTTACTGTAGTAAACAATTTTTTGGAATAATGGTAGACAAATAAGGGCTAAAGTGTTGAAGGTAATTACTCTTATTTTATTGTGAATTGATTAAAAATTGGGTTTTCTTCTGCTCATATATCGATTATGTAGATAAAAGATTTTTTTTTTGGCATAATCTAATTAAGTAATTTGATGCTAAGATAGTTATGATATTGATATTGGTTTTAGGTTCTTAAAGATATAAATGTGAATAAACATAATATTTGGTTTCTTATTTATTTGTATAGGTATGAATGTGGATATGGATATGGATATGGATAGTGAAATTGAAGCTATCAATGAAATTCCTTCAACGACAAATTTAGAAAAAAAAAATGTTACGTATCTTCTTCCACTTCCATAATCATGTTTAGCGAAGAGGAAAAATAGGAAATCTTCAGATGTATGGGAACACTTTACTATTATAGGAGATCCAAAAGATGAAGATGTTAGGCATACGTACAACTATTGTGGGCATGATTATGCTGGTGGGGATAGGAAGTGTGTGATTAGTACCTTAAGGAATCATTTGATTCTTCATTGTAAGAAGTATCTGGGAAGGATAGAAGATAAAAGGCCAAGTCCAACTAAGGGTGGTGGGAACAATCTTATAGCTATTGGCTTTAATAAAGAAAAATGTAGACTTGCATGTACCAAGATGATAATAATTGATGAGCTACCTTTTAGCTTTGTCAAAGGACAGAGGTTTAGACAATTTTGTCCAATAGCATGTCCAAATTTTGATCTTCCTTCTCGTAAGACTGTTGTTAAAGATATTTATCAATTATATTTGGATCAAAAATACCAATTGAGAAAGATCATCCAACGTCAAAGAGTTTCTCTTACCATTGATACTTGGAGTTCTATTCAAAATGTTAACTATATGTCTCTTACAACACACTTTGTTGATTCTAATTGGAAGCTTCATAAATGGATTTTGAATTTTTGTGTGATTGCTAATCATAATGGTAAGACCATTGGTAAAGATATTGAGAATTGTTTGCGTTTATGGGGTATTGAGAAAGTGTTTACAATCACGGTTGACAATGCATCTAGAAATGAAATGGCTATTTCTTATGTCAAGAGGATATGATTGGGAGGAGTAGTGATGGGTGTGTTTTGGATGGAAAATATTTGCACATGAGGTGTTGTGCACATATTGTTAACTTGATTTTACGTAAGGGATTGAAAGAAGCGCATACATCAATTATTAGTATTTGAAATGCAGTAAAATATATTAAATCTTCTCCTACTAGAAAACAAAAGTTTAAGGAGTGTACGATTCAAGAAAAAATTGATTGTAAATCACTTGTGTGTTTGGATATACCAACTAGGTGGAATTCCACATATTTGATGTTGGAAGCTGCTTTAAAATTCCAAAAAGCTTGAAAGGTTAGAGGAGGATGAGGTGTAATATTTTAATTATTTTCAAGAGTATGATGGTGGTAGAAGAAGAAGTGGACCTCCTAGAACTTATGACTGGGAAAATGCTTCTTTTTTTGTGAAATTCCTCCAAGACTTTTATGAAGTAACTTTGAAGTTTAGTACTTCATTGCATGTGAGCTCTAATGTTTATATGAAATATGTGCACTTATAAGCGAATTGAAAGAATAGAGTAAAACATGGTGATTATCTTTTGAGTGATATGGCCATTAACATGAAGAAAGAAATTTGACAAGCATTGGGGAGAAATGAAAAATGTTAACCAGTTGTTGATTGCTACTGTATTTGACCTAAGATATAAATTGAAGTATGCTGATTTTTGTTTTGGTAATATTTATGAGGATAAGGAAGTTGCTTGTAATATGACAAATATTTTGAAATACAATATGATGTCTATTTACGATTGACATGTGAGATGTGAAGCAAGTTTTAAAAGCAATCAAGTATCTAGTGATGTGAATTCTTCAAGTGGAGTTTCTCTATTAAAGAAAATCCTAATTCAACGGTCTCTCATGATCGTGTTTCTAGGTTTAAGAGAAAAAAAGGCATCAAAAGATTTGGTTGAACTTAAAGATGATATTGATAGATACTTGTTGGACACTCGTGAAGATATAGAGGATAGTGATTTTGATGTTCTTAACGGTGGCGGGTTAATGGAAATAAATACGGTACTTTGTCCAAACTCACAATATACATTATGGCAATTCAAGTATCTACGATAACTTCAGAAAGTGCTTTAGTACTAGAGTAAGAATCCTCGATCCATTTAGTAATTCTTTAACCCCTAGGATGGTGGAGGTTTTGGTATGCACCCAAAATTGGTTTAAAAGAGTTTTCAATCATGAAGAGATTTTATATCGAAGGTGTTGAAGAATATAAAAAACTGGATGAAGGTAATATAATTATAGTTATTCCATAAATTATGTTAAATAAATGTGTTTTATTTAATTTATTGCTAATTTAATTTTCTTCTTTTTTTTTTTTTGGTAGAGCTTTTGAAATTAGAGAAATCAAATGAAGGCTAAATCCAAGTGATTCATACATTTATGATTTTTTTAGGTTGATGTATAATGTATTCAATGTGCACATCTGGCTTTGTCATTATATTATTAATCTTTTTTTCTAAACGTTTATATTATTTTGTAGGAATGTTACTTAAAGCTATGCGAAGATCGAATATTATAATACTCTACTTCATTATTTAATTTTTGAGAAGTTTGAATTTTGGATGTGTAGTATTTTTCTTTTTATTTATTTATTAAGTTTGGATTACTTTATAGTTTTAACTGTTGGTTGACCGTAATATTTTAGTATTTTCTTTTCGTGCTTAATGATAATTTTCAGTGTTTTTGGTTTTATTAGTATGATATTAACTTGCAGGAAAATAATTATCTTGGATGTAAGCTTTAATTTTTGTTTGTGAAAAATTCAAATGATAGACCTATTCTTAGTAAAAATTTATGATTTATTCAATTTTAATTGATTATGTTGTATGAATGACAAATATTATTTCATTGAAGATTTCTTATTGAAATGGCAAAAGTATTATTTATATTTAAGTCAATTAATGGATTGAGAAGTCTCAAATAGATTTAGCCCTGCAAAAAAAAAAAACGATGACCTAGTTGGACCCGATTCGGGTAGGGTCAATTTAGGGTAAGAGTCGAGTCGGTTCAGTTTTGGGCCAAATCCGATCCGACTCGTTGCCATCCCCTACGTATGGCAATTAAAAAGCAAAAGTATATTAAGCAAACAATAAAGTAAAATTTATAAAAATAAGATGCATATTTTTCAACAATTTTTCGTTTTGGCTTTGTTTAATTTTAAAAACTAATGTTAGATTTTTAAAGTCATGTATGATGACTATGATCAATCAATTCTGACAGACTATCCCCCTTAGTTAGTTCTCATCACACACCAAACTCTTCCTAAATTAAACTATTTGTTGAGTTTCATTTCAATTACTTATTGTTGAGATTTGTTTAACTTTTATCAAGTCCTTTATAGATCTAGTCATGTTTTTTCTATTGAATGATTGAAATAATTGTTGAATTTTTATCTCAATATTACTTTATTAGCGGATTAATTACTGCCTTATACTTGATGTATATGGTAAATCTTTGATCTTGTTCCAATGAATTGTGCGAATATATCATAAGTCTAGATTCTAAGATTATATTTGTAAATTAAATTGGTTTTCACCATAAATCCTTCGATTAGAGAGTTGGGATGAAAATTCTCTAATTAAGTTATAAAATGAATAATTGATGTGATCGATCCAATCCAATTGAGGGAATTCCGATGCTTCACTACTTCAAGTTATTGATTCTAATTTCACATTTCAAATATTGAATTTTACTACACATTGAAGAAGATAATTCATCCCTTTTTGGAATTCTTGATAATATTTTCACCTCCCTATGGATACGACACCCCAAAGTTGCACTACAACTACCGCAAAGAGGTAATTATGTCCAAGGAGCTTAGTACACTGCAAAGAAAATTGAAACTACGCTTCCTGGATGCGGGCTGAAGAAGAAAACTTTGGGTCGAGCCAACGACAATAAACAAAGGCGCTGCTTGGAAGGCAACCCAAGGAGAATTTGTTCCTTTCTTTTGTTGTTTTACTTTTGCATTTATATTCTAACTAATTTCTATCATTTTCTTTGCATTACCAGTCCATTGAGTACTTTCAGGCTTCCTATCATTCAAGTTTATGTTGATTCACTGTATCATTTTTGTGATATCTCTTCATTTGGCTTTCATGATTATGCAATAAGGACAATGCAAAATTTTAGTTAGGGGAAGAATCTGTTGGATTTTGTTGTGATTTGCATAAGTATCATGGAGTTTCAATTAAATTTGGGGGGTGGAACATTCATCATTTTACTGCAATATTTGCATGTTTGTGTGAAAAAAATCGTTTATTTCTAGCTTTTATCTTTCAGCATTAGATTATAATCATAGTTTTGTATGTTTGTGTGGGTTTAATAACTATGCCTGCTATGATGTGATTATTAGAATAAGTATCAGCTGTGAATAATGAAAATAGTGTAGTATTAGATTAATTTAAATATGTTTATGTAAAACTTGACATTCTCTATGCACGTTACTCATGTTTGGCATATTGAGTTAGTAATGTAGTTTATTATGTAGAGGATAGTTGAACATAGTAACTAAATCCAAGTAACCTCTAGTGTATTACTCCATAATCCAACTATAGGTTAGTTTTGAGATAATTGAATTGTTACAAGGAAACATTGAGATGAGTAGGGATTCCGTGCATGAAACTCTTGTGTGGATTGTCTAAAACCCAATTAGATGAAAATGAGGTAAAAATTTTAAGTTAGAGGTTAATTTTAGAAACTGAGTGTCAAAAAGAAAATGGGCTTTGCACTAATCTTTAAGTGAATAAAAGTATCTTTTCGAGCCTATATAACTCGGATGATTAAGCATGTGAGGGTGATTTAAAACTTGGTACTCTATGGTCATCTGACTTGAGAGTTATTGGCCTAAAACTCGCTACATAGATTGTATAGAAAGCAAATGAGAAGATGTTCAAAAAAAGAGAGAAAAAAATAAAGAAAACATGAAAATGAAAAAAAAATCAAAGACATTGATTAAGCTTTGAGCATTTAGTTGACAAAACTACACCTTTGATGAAAAGCAAGAAACTTAATTTAGTCTTGAAGGTTGAAGCAATCAAAAATATAGGAGAATCTCAACTTGTTGAAGTGAGAACTTGTAAGAGTGGGGTTTATCCAAACTAAGAGAAGGTAAGAATAGAATTGAATAAGTTCAACTTAGGATACACCCCGAGAAAATTGAGTGAAAAACATAAGTTTGGGAGAGTATGTATCTCTCGAGCGAGGTAAGGATATATTTGACTATTATGGGTCAGGCGTTGAACCAATCACAATCTTAATATGTTGACATGAATTTTCACACACACACACACACGTCGGGTTATGCATGTAATAGGTGAAGATTTATTTAATTTTTGCACTGTTATAAATGTTCATTTGTTTGATTACCGAATCTGAATCCTGAGACACAGCACGTTGCTGGACCATATTATACATAGAGTTGAGTTATATTCTTTTGTTTGAGGACAAACAATAATTCAAGGTTGAGGGAGTTTGATAAATGCATTTTTACACACTTATCGTACTGTCTAAACATGGAAATTGTTAATTAATATGTTGGAATATAGTTTAATTCTATGTAATCTACGTTTTGCAGGACAAAGTGATAAATGTAGCGGAAATAAGGAGAAACGAGTGAAAAATGACTAAGATGGAAGAAAGAATGAAGAAAAGGATTGAAAAAAATTTACGAAATTTTTATAATTGGGCAGCCGCCCAGTTATATTTGTTGAGCAACCTGTCCGACCCTCAACCGAATTAACAGAAACCATTTTTTTATACCTGGGTGGCAGTCCCATTTTGTACTGGGCGCCCCGCCCAAGCCAAACGGCGAAAAATTTTCTGGTTTCCTTATATTAATAGAACTCTTATGGAAACGAATCTTGTGGCATCTTTTAAAACCCTAGAACGTCCCAGAACGGAGGGAGGCTGATTATTCATCATTCTTTCATCTCTTTTTACTCAAGAAACTCATGAAAAACTAAAAACCAAGGTGAAGCAAAGAAGGAACTCATTGGATTCCGAGATTTCGCATCAATTTATTCATGTAATTGCTCTTTTCATTGTTGAACAATTCTAATATTTAGACTTTTCTTTTCATTAATCTACATTGAAATTGGTTTAACATTTACAAGATTTTTTATGGATTCAGTCATACATTTTTCATTGTTAAATTAAGCTATTTGTTGAATTTCAATTTCAATTACTTATTGCTAAGATTGGTTTAACTTTTATCAAGTCCTTTATAGATCTAGTCGTGCTCTTTCTATTGAATGATTAAAATAATTGTTGAATTTTAATCTCAATATTACTTTATTGACGGATTGATTACTGCCTTATACTTGATGTATATGGTCGATCTTTGATCTTGTTCCAATGAAATTGTACGAATATATCATAAGTCTAGATTCTAGGATTACATTTGTAAATTAAATTGGTTTTCACGATAAATCCTCCGATTAGAGAGTTGGGATGAAAATTCTCTAATTGAGTTATAAAATGAATAATTGATGTGATCGATCCAATTCAATTGAGGGAATTCCGACACTTCACTACTTCAAGTTATTGATTCTAATTTCACATTTCAAACATTGAATTTTATTACACATTGAAGAGGATAATTGATCCATTTTTGGATTTCTTGATAATATTTCCATCTCCCCGTGAATACGACACCCCAAACCTGCATTACAACTACCGCAATATTATTTGGGCGTAATCAAGTTGGAAGACATGTTACATGTAGATATGAAGGTGAATAGGCAGTTGAAGAGGAAAGTGGGAGCTAGATATACATCGGGTTCTTCGGGTTCTAACTCTTCTTGGAAACCGCAAAGAGATGATAGTAGGGTGATATGGTTGTTTCGAGTAGTAAGACCAAACCACCAAGGGAAAAAGGAGAATGTTGTTAGCAAAATTACACCTAAAACGAGTTCCCAACCTTCTAAGAATTGGGATATCAAATGCTTTAGATGTTTGGGATTCGGGAACATTGCTTCTCAATGTCCAAACAAAAGGGCAATGATTTTGCATGACAATTGAGAAGTGGTGAGCAATAGGGATGGTGATGATATGCCCACGTTAGAGGATGCAAATGATGGAGATGGAAAAGTGTACCCACTAGGAGGTGAGTTATTTGTGATGATGCGTGCTCTCAATACACAAATTAAATTGGACGATATGGAGCAACAACATGAAAACATCTTTCATACTAGATGCCATGTCAAAAATAAGGAATGTAGTTTGATTATTGATGGGCGTAATTGTACTAATATTGCTAGTACTACACTTATTAAGAAATTAGGATTTACTACGATAAAACATCATAAGCTTTATAAATTGCGGTGGTTAGATAAATGTGGAGAGGTTAGGGTATGTAGGAAGGTTTTGGTGAATTTCTCAATTGGAAGGTATAGTGATGGAATGATGTGTGATGTAGTTCCTACGCATACTTGCCACCTTTTGTTGGGAAGGTCATGGCAATATGGTAAGAATATTAAACATGATAGGTTCGAGAATAGGTACAACTTTGTAAAACATGGAAGAGTTGTTACTCTTGTACCATTAACACCACAATAGGTCTATGAGGACCAATTGAGATTGAGAGGCGATGAAGGAAATCAAAACAAAGAAAGGCAAAATGAGAGTAGGAGAGAAGATAGTGAGATAACTAATTGCGAGAAAAAAAGAGTACAGTCACAAGAGATAAAAAGAAAATCTTATTAGAGGGGAGAAAAATCAAAAGCTAGTTTCTATGCAAAAAAATAGTGAGATTGAGAGGCCTTTAGTGAGAACTAACAAACCCGTCCCTAGTTTGGATATTTCTTTAATGCAAGAACTCAAAAACTCATTCTATGAAGACTTATTTAGGGGGATACCACCCACTGAGTATCCAATTGATTCGATGCCAGTGGAGAATTTGATGAGCATTGAAGAAGAATCATTCAACTATGGCATGGTAAAGAATTAATACCCCATACATAGGTTAGATGATTGTCTAGCACGTAGTAATATTTTTTCACATGGGGCATGTATTTTTACACATATTAATGCATCTGATATTTCTATAGGAGTAACAAGTCATTTGTCTTATGCATTAATAGGCAAACAATTATTAGTTAATGATATTCTAATATGTTGCAAGAAATTAATTGTACATGATAGACATTTAGGGTGCATGTTGGTGATTTGAGGCATGAGAATCTATATTTAAATCTTGAAGTCCTTAACTATTTTGGTTCGAATTTATTGAATATGTTGAGAACTATATTAAATCCGTGTACTACACATTTTAATATGGTTTATGGTTTAAATCCGTTAACTTTGTTTGGTTTAATTCATTTAACTAATATTGTAAGTAATAACTTAGATGGAAAGCAGTGGATTGAATTATATGCATCTCAAGGTAGCAAACGGAAGAGGCTTAAAGTATTTGAACAAGGTGATTGGGCTTGGGTTCTTAGGCAAAAATGGCTTGTTCAAATACAAAAAAGGTCAAGATTACATCCTAGAGAAGATAGACCATTCCACGTCATTGAAAAGATTGAAACCAATGGCTTCAATTTGGATCTTCAAGGTAAGTTTTTGATAATGTACATTTTTGTTGTTTCTTATCTTTCTCTCTTTGATGCAGGTAAGGATTTAAGGTCAAATCCTTTCAAAGAAAGAGGAAATGATGTGATCCATGATACGATGGCAAGTCCGGACAATAATTCATTGATCGTTGAGGAAGGACCTATGACTAGGTCGTGAGCGAAATGGGTTAAATAAGCGATAGGACTACTGGCTCATGTCACAGTGGACGAAACATTGATCAAGACAAGCAAATGAACAAATTTCATGTTGGGATTGGAAGAAAAAACAAGATGGATCAACTTGGTGCAAGCAACAGGTGAGGGAGCTAAGGGGCAAAGCTATGTGACCGCATAGTATACCTATGCATGTGGCTGCATGCATCCATACCGAACCAAATTGAGGACAGTTGAAGTGGCCTATGTGATCGCAAACCATTAGCCTATGTGACCGCATAGTTCAAACTGGAACGCGTATTTTCCAAATTTCGCTTAGAATTATATTTTAGTTAAAACTCTTTTATGGTATATTTTTTTATATCTTTTAAGGCTTAATTCCCTTTTTTCAAGTAGGTTTTAGGGGTTCTATATAAATTGGATTAATTCCACTTATTGTAAAAACACTCAATTTGAGAGATATTATTGCGAGGCATATTACTTTCTTTTCGTTCTTCATTGAATTAATTTCGAACACATACTCAATCAAGTTCAAAATTGAGTAAAGTGTATAAATGACTCACGTGTGTGATGTGCCACTATTTCTCGTAAACATTACTCCAAACCTTAAATTTGTGTGAAAGGGTATGCGAACATTACTAGCAAATAAGTATTTTCCCTTACTAATGAAAATCAAACCCATAAGATGATTAGAACCGTAAAAAGAGCTCACTTACATATATATTTTTCTTTTCTCCCCTTGAATTTTAGCACATTATTTTTATGTCATTTTTCTCAAATATTGCATCTTATGTGCAGACTCTTGTCCATTAAGCAACTAAACTGACCCCTGTAATGAGCTTTTGGCCGATTAACACAAGTTAGTTGACCATAGGTACCAAGTTATGAGAAACCCCTCAAACTTAATTACTCAAGTCAAATAGACTTCGAACAAGAGTATAAGATGAACCAAGCTATTTGAATTTTTATATTTTTTTATTACAAGGGGACAATATATGAGCTTAGGTCATCGAAATGGCCATTCACATTCAAAGTCACCTTACCAACAGATGTCAGCCATCCTAAATCTCATACATACCGTCCAGACTCACTCACAAGATCACAATGTGTGCAGTGCAGATGGTACATGAAGACACATATACTCAATACTCCACCTTAAACTTAACCAAGTAATGAAAATAACAGTATAGATCAGATGAATGCCTACTCGGTTACGCATGCAACATTTAAGTGCACCATAAAATGTCTAGGAGCATAGAACCATAAAAAAAAATTTAAATAAAAAAATAAAAACTTTTAGAAAACAAAAATACAAAATAAAATCGAAACAAAGCACAAATATGTGAGATGCATGCAAGAATTAATGGACTCAATGAATTGCACATGCATGCACCAAAGTATCTAATCAAGGAGAAACATGGATGCTATTACCTTTAAGAGCATGGTCAATTTCACAACCTTTCGGGTCACTCTTAACCCAAACTTTCTTAGAAGTAGAAGTGATCCTAGTTAACTGAGTCAACATCACAATTCAATAGCTAACTTGATTGGGGAGAAAATTAAACTTGTTACAGGAATCCTGACTTTTACTTCTAGTAACGAGTTTACGACACCTAGGTCTTGTATGTCCCAATGCACCACAATGGTGACAAGTGGGAATAAACCTATATTCAAACCTGCTAGGAGGTTGTTGTCGATATATGGACGATTGACCCTACGTTGTCTAGTAGGTCTTGATCAAAAGACATTCGTGCCCTTGGGTTCATGATTAACAGTATTCCGATATTTGTTGTTGGCTGGGATGAACGTGGTCTTGGATGTACTAGCAGTAGCATTACCACTTTGAACGTAACCCAGACCATGCCTATTTTCAGTAGGCTTATTCATCCTTCAACAGATTATCGAGTTTATGCATACCACTCATGAACGAATGAAGTTGAGTATTAGATTTTTCAAAATCACTTTTAAAGATTTAACTTTGGCTTCTAAAATCTCATTAACAAGTTTCAACTCATTCAAATTTTTGGAAGAGCCCTGAAGGTCACCTATGAGTTTCTCTCTTTCTCTTTCAAATTTGTTCACTTTTTTCAGAACAAATTTATTGACATTTTTTATTTTAAGACTTTCCTCGAATAATTCTCGATAAGACTCATAAATATCAGTCTCATCATCAGACTCTTCCTCAAATTTTTCACTATGTTCTTTATTCTCAACCTTTTTACTTTCCTTATCGGATTCAATCGTGGTTATAGAAGTGAAAGCCATAAAGTTTAGTTCATCCTCACCACCAGTGGTATACTCTAAGTACTTGAATCTAATTCATCATTACTCAAGGTCACTGCTATTACCTTACGCCTTCCTTTATTCAAGTTCTTCTTCAAATTAGGACATTCATTCCTATAGTGACCAAAACCCTAACATTCAAGACATCTAACAGATTGGGTTTTCTTATTAGTTTTAGAGTTATTCTTCTCACGCTTATCGTTCAAGAATTTACTAGAAACATCATTTTTCCATTCTTGAGGTTTTCTCATATTCCTCATCACCTTTTGGAATTTTTTAATGAAATAAGCTATTTCGTCGTCCTTAAACTTCTTAGCATCAATTGACTCACCTTCTTCTTCTCTAACAATGTTCATGGATATGAATTCAACCTTTTTCGGTTGAGATATTGTGAGTTCATAGGTTTGTAGGCATCATACGAGTTCTTCTATCTTAACTGCATTTAAGTCCTTACTTTCTTCGATCGAGGTGACTTTAGGTCTAAACCTTTCAGGTATGGATCTAAGGACTTTTCTAATGATTTTAGGCTTGGGGGGTCTTCTCTCCTAGGTTGAAACTAGAGTTAACTATATCATTAAACTTCGCATAGAATTCATCAAACGACTCATCGTCCTTCATCCTAATTTCTTCAAACCTAGAAGTCAATATCTGCAGAGTTTTTAACAGTTTTAGTTCCCTCATGTATGGTTTCTAATATACCTCAAACGTCTTCAACAGTTTCACACATTGAAACTCTCCTAAACTCTTTAGCAGACACAACCATGAACAGGGCATAAATGCCCTTACTGTTCCAATTACACTCAGCTAAGTCATCTTTAATCCAGAGTGAAATATCAATGATTGTAGCTACACCGCAATAGTAGTTGAAGGTGCAGTCTACCCAGTTTGAATGTTTATCCAAATATGCTCATACGATGCTTTAAGAAATACTCTTATTTGAACTTTTCAATAAGCATAGTTGCTACCGTCGAAAAATGGGAGAATGGACAAGAACTGACTCATCTAGAATAAATTAAGGGTTAGGAATTGACATAAGGCTTTGATACCAATTGAAAATACAAAGTTCGACCCAAACTACACCTATAGGGAGGTGAATAAGTGATAACACGGAATTAAAAACTTAATAATTAAATAGCAACAAGTCACTATTATTATTCCTAGATGGTTAATCATACAATTCCATTTTTCCTTTGTTGAATTACCGTAATTATGAAAGCAATAAATAAACATAGAATTGATCATGGAGAAACCTCGGCTTGGTAAAAACTTCAGATTATTTACCAGTCAACAATCCACTATAAACGATTTTAAAACTTATAGTCCATCAAACTCAACTACCACTAGTACTATCTAACATCCTAACTGCAATTTCAACAGCTCTCTTGGACTTTGTGCTCCTGCACCAACTCCGAGGTACAGTTTCGAAGATCTCCTGGATTGCACTCTCTTGCAGTAATTCCCAACTTTGTGAAATCGTCTACCTCCTGTAGATTAACGAAGAACACCGCATTCTTCAATGACTGGAACTCCAGTCACCTTCCCTTGATCTTCAAACCTCTGACAGATATGAAGGAAGTAGCAGTTTGGTATTTGGATTGTGAGTTTGATGTTTTCACCGCCAATAGCCAATAACAGGATGAAGGTTGAAGCAAATTTATGAAGATGATTTGAAAAGAATATGTTTTTCACAATTTTCAACCTTGAAAATCTCGTTCAGAGGCGTTCAAGTATTTATATGTAGGTCAATGTATGAATGTGCTTATAAAAAGCCTTAAGAAAACAAATTTTAAAAAATCCCAGATAACCCTATTGCTCGAGCTAGGGCCGGGCGACAAGCGAGCGACAGTGCGTCACTCGAGCGAAGGCCTGACGACAAGCTAGCGATAGTATTACTGGTTCTCACGCTCGAGCCCAGTCTTGGCGATAGTCTAGCGAAATTGCGGCACCATTTTTCCTTCTTTTCCATTCTCAAACCCTAGACCTAAAATAACTTAATTTTCACTATTTGTACATAACTCCTTGACTTTTACAATATGTTAATTTTAGTCCATTTTGTTCACAGACTTGCTAATTATATCGAATACCTAACATATTGGATATCACACATTTGAGAATATCACTAATGACAATATTCTTCTTTCACTTGAAAAACCCAACCAACTTGTTGCAATGACAAACATGTTCACTATTGTTCATGTATTGGAAATTATCAAGTAAATTTATTTATTTTTTGGAAAACTTCTTGTTCCAGTTTATTCCCCGAGTTATATTTTTCTGTGTTTATTTATCTTTAGTTTTTAGAAAACTCATGGATATGTGGTGCCGATGTTTAACATAATAGAAACTTAGGGCACCAGATGAGGCACAATTGAGCGTCAATAACTGAAGCGTACCATCCTTGGAGCATCCGAGTTCTACCCGATCGTCCTTAATTTTTGACCCCACATTAAAAAAATGTTTGGGTTCGCCGCTAGAAGTGATGCAATATGTTCCAAAAGAAGTATATAAATATTAGCAAACAACATATATCAAACTATATCATAAAAATATGAATAACTTAACATTTAAATATTTATTACATGTACTCTTTATAATATTTATTAGATGAAAATATTTTAATAGTTTTTTATAAAAGTTGATAGAATATGTTGTTCAAGCTCCTCTTTGAGTCCATTATCTAAAAATTCACTACAACAAATTGGATTTTTCAACATGCAAAAGTTGCAAAAGGCAACATTTTGTTAAATGTATGTTATTAAAGAGATCTATCGCAATATTCTAATAAGTATATGTTACTGTTGGTTAACATAATTGATTTTTGACAACAATATTTTAATACAAGTTGCAAGTGTCTCCTTTTACATTAATTGTTGCAAAAAGATTATGCCCTCATTTGGTAGATATTAAAATCTGATTTTTAGTAGATTTTAAAAAAAGTTGATGAGCTGTGTGGTTTAAAAGTTGTGGGTCATGTGAAATGTATAATTAAAATTAATTGTTGACTTTGACTTGAAATTTTAATTGGATTTTAATCCATACCAAACATGGGCTATATATTTCACATATTTTATAGCGTTCATGAGCGTTGTTAAAAACATGGGCTAAACTTTGAAGCTTCTACATAGCTATATCAACGAGCCGAGCTGGAAAAAAAAAGCTCGGGTTCGGCTCGAACTTTTTTGGGTCGAGCTTTTTTTCGGCCTGAGTCAGGCCCGACCAAAAAAAATGAAGCTCGGCTCGAGTTTTCAGCCCGAGCCTTACCGAGTTGAGCGGGCTCGATTTTTTATTTTTTGTAAAATCTACATTTAAAAAAAATTGTATATCTTATGCGTGTTATAAATTAAAAAAATTATAAAAGTTAAAACCCTCCTCCTTCATCCAAGATTGGGACCGGCTACAATTATCGTGGGGAAGTTAAGATTGTACACGAATAAAATATTTCGTGTATAATTTTTCTTGAAACAAAAAAAAAATTAAAAATTACATATTTTTTTGAGACTAAATAATTTAAAAACTTACAATATCTATGCTTTAATCTGCTGTAACTCTTCGGCCATTATACTATCAACTTGTTCTTGAAAACGTAATTCCACACATTCCCAATCCTTCAAACATATTAAAGCCTCCAATATATTTTCTTTTAGTCTTGATCGTTTGTCACATAAAACTAGACCATCTAAATTAAATGCAGCCTTCGATGCTATTGTAGACACCGACGGTGTTAGTAGATCGCGAGTAATTTTTGATACAATTGGATACTGCATTTTGTTACACCTCCACCATGATAAAAGACTAAATTCCTGTAATTCTTGTGGTTGTAACATACTACCGACGTCTATGCACATATACCTAGCTAACTCAGAGGGAATTTCAAGATTTGCACCATTGACATCTATGGCTCTAGATATTGATGAACTAGAACTAAATGAGAGAAGACTAGTATTAGTCTCTAAATAACTTCATATATTATCTGCATTTGTTGAAATATTTCTTGAAAATGAACTTTGGGAGGTAGAACTACAGTGACCTTCTTTTTCAGCATAATAGTTATACATTTTCACATAACATTGATTTTATATGCACATGCGATAATTGTATATTCATGAAATTTGAAATCCCCTTTATAGTAGCTTTTGTGCCAGTTAAATTAAGTCGATGGTCCATCATCGAAGGTAATAAAAATAAGAAGAGTATCTCTTCCCAATATTTACAAAATTTTGACTCCATAGAATAAATTATATCAACAAAAACTCCTATGTTTTTGAAATGTTTGCATAAAATAGAAAAAGTGTTTTAAAACAAGTGAAGATGTAGGGTAATAAATACCGCTACATTCCTTTGTGGTATCGAAAAAAAGGTTTTAAAAATGTTTTCACGACAAATGCAAGATTCCATTCTCAATCTTCCAAATTATATTCGGGTCCATATGTATGTCTACCATTATAATATATTGAAATAACTTTGTCATATATGTAGAGTTCAATCTATGTGATACATTAGTGAAAATGATTTCTCTTCTAAACCATACTCTGCCCATAAACTGTTAAATACTTGCTTTCTTATTGGTGATATAGTAATAAAATTAATTGCTTGCCTAATTTTATCTTACGTGATTTTATATTTTCGAATCCATCTTTTACAATCAAATTAATAATGTGGCATACACAACGTTGATGAAAAAATAAACCTCCAAATGTAGGGTTCAAATTATTAATAAATTCTTCGACAATAACTTTGTTTACACTAACATTATCAAAAGTAAAATTTCGAATCATTTCTTACATACCATATTCTTATATAATATCTTTTAAAATCATGTATATGTTAGTCGCATTATAAGGATATTCTACATATTTGAATGCAATAATTCTTTTTTGCATAATTCATAGGTGATCAATGTAATGAGCTGTAGCAGCAATATAACTTTTTTTATTAACACCGGTCCATAAATCAGAGGTAAATGATATAACATAATTAAAAGTTTTTATACCTTCAATAGCAGTTTGTTTTCTTTTGTTATATAATTTTATAGTATCAGACCAAAGAGTATTTCTATAATAAAAATGATATTTGGGTTGGAGATAATTCTGTATAAGACGAGTAAAGTGTGCTGACTCGATCATCGTTAGCGGCATCTCTGCTGCAACCACGTATGTAGGCATTCCTTCACGAAATCTTTCATGTGAATATACAAAAGTGGAAATAGTAGTATTGGAACCGATAAATTGTTAGTTCGGTCTGTTTCGGGTCAAAACCGATTGCTTTCGCTTTTCAATTTCTTAAAATGTATCTATTTAAATGCGATGTGCAAGAACTAGGCTTCCAACTAAGTTTTTTACCACAATAATTGAAACATGCTTTCTAAATATCAACTACATTTTGAACCTCAACTTTTTTACGAGTCATATGTTGCCAACAATCCGCAAACTCTTTTTTTCGACCTTTTAACCTCGACTATTCCTCATCTTCGATATCTTCCAAATCAATTGGAACATTGAGATGCATCGTACCCCAATGGAGTACTCGAACTACCTTTAAACTAATTAATCTCATCACTAATAAAAATCCATGTGTAAGTATTATAGTAAAAAATATTGAAAAATAGAGTAAAAGAAATTGGAGTATAAAATACTGAATATTGCGTAAAGAAATTTGAGATAGATTGATATGGATTTGTAAAATTTTTCCCGTATTTATAGACAAAAAAAAAATATATCCATTTTAACTACATTTAATATAAAAATTCAAATTTTGACAAGACAATTGCATGAAAAATTTTTACGAATCTATTTTTGTGGTTGCGTGCAAGCAGCTGAATTGTAGCTGCCTACGAGGGCAGCTTTGTAGCTGCACAGCAAACCGTTTTTTATTTGAATTCAAAAAGTAAAAATTTAAATTGCTGGACACGGGCCGGCCCGAGCGGGGCTTGGCTCGGGCTTTTTTCGAGCCAAGCCCGAGCCCTCGAGCTCTTTTGCCACCCCTACTTCTACAGCATTCAAACATCTGCATTTACCTCTGCCTCTAAAGCCGATCAATATTATGCATGCTGCAATTTTTGACACTCGTCAATTCTTTTCCGATATGTCATCGCTCGTCTCTCTTTTTCTGTCGTTTTCTCCACATTCTGGCTAGGATTTTACTAATCTTGAAAAGCTTTAGCAAGTTGACGTATAAGTTCTTAATTTGCCACATTAATAATTGTTTCATGAATGTTGATCTTTGCTTAAAAGTATGCTGGTGGGCTTCCTTATTTGCCAGTGTTTTGCTGGTCTTATTTTCGTTTGGCCCTCGTGTTTGTTTTGGAGAGTTTGTTTATTGTGTTCTAAAGAAGCAATGCTACACGTGTTCTATAT
This sequence comes from Fraxinus americana, assembly GCA_035079005.1. Classification (NCBI taxonomy): domain Eukaryota; kingdom Viridiplantae; phylum Streptophyta; class Magnoliopsida; order Lamiales; family Oleaceae; genus Fraxinus; species Fraxinus americana. The sequence continues at coordinate 22,471,427 of CM068713.1, forward strand.
TTATTGTGAATAGATTCAAAATTTTGTAATGAAGTTATTTTCAGTCTTACGGTGTCCAAAATACCTGTGTGTAAATTACTGTAAAAAGGTCTTAATTTTGTTGGTCAATGTACGTAATTGCTATAAAAATATAAAAAAAAATGTAGAATAAATAGGCAAAAAACATAAAATGACCTATGGCAATGAGCAAAAAAGAGAATATAAAAGAAAAGACAACAATCACAGAACGTTGGAAAAAGAAAAGACAACGATCAAAGATTGTCAAAAAGTGAATACAAAGGTAAATACAACACTTAGTAAATGTTGCAAATAAATTGAAGAAAACAGTTAAAAAAATATTGCAAAAAATGTAACAAATACAATCAAAGAACGTTGCAAAAAACCTTAACACAATAATCAATAAACGTCGCAAAAAAACATTTTTTTGTAGGCCTTTTGCAACGGTCTTTAAATGTTGCCGTATACTTGTACCCTACGATAATATCGAAACTCACAACGTACGTCCAAACGTTGTAAAATGTCTTTAATGACATTTTTTGCTAGTTACGATTGATAATTTTTAGTGTAGTGATTCATTTTTTTCAAACTCATTGTCAGCCATACATTTTCTCAACAAAATAATTTTGCACGTCTAAAATAAAAAAAAAAACTGCTCGTGAACCCAAAACTTTTGCCTACTTTTTAACTACACATTCTCCAAAAAATTACTATTATAAAATCTATTTTTCCTCAAAATTGGGACTCTAACATAGCCAAAAATTGTAGGTCCTATTAAATATTTATTTAAAATTAATTGTTACCTTTAATTAGAATTTTAATCAATTTTTTTAATCGAACAAAAGGGACTTAGTACTTGTCCCTAAACTTCCATTTTATCAATTAATGATTTTGTCAACTTTCACTCTTGGGATGGTAGTTTAAGAATGATGAAGGACAGTAGAAAATGATAGAATAACATAATCATTTCTTAATCTAAGGCCCCGTTTGATAGCACACATTTTCCATGGAAAATAGAAATTTTTTTCTATTTTCCAACTTTTGTAATGTTTGATATGCAAAATTTTCTCGGAAAAATATTTTCCAACATTCCAAATTTCCCACATTTTTGAGGAAAATAAATTATTGATATTTTGATGGGTAAATATTTTCCAGTTTTTTTTATTTACAATTGGAAAAAATTTTAGACACAATAGTAAAAAAAATTTCACTTTTATTGACAATTTTAATACAAAACAAAGCCAAATGAATAGTATTCGGTATGATTATTTTTTTTTCAAATTTTTTCAAATGTTTTTTGGCAATTGGAACAAATTCTAGATTCAATGATAGAAAACGTTATCACTTTAATGGACAATTTCCATAAAAAACGAAATCAAACGGATATCAAACTTTCAACATTTTCCATGGAAAATTTCACCAATCAAACACAATTAATTACAATTCACAATAAAACAATTTCTAGGCAAATCAATTTCGTGTAAAATATTTTCTTTCCACTCATTTTTCATATTTGCAATCAAACGGACCCTAAGTCTTTTATTGTACGTAACTTTTTTACGTGTCAAGTGAATAGAAAACGTGCAATTCAATTACTAATACTAATAAAAAAAAAAGTTAAATAATTAAATTTACGACAAAAATGGAGGCTCCACCTTGCTATTTTTCCCAAAAGAAAATCATTGGCGGCCCTAGGGATCATAATTTGTCCAAACTTTTCAACAAAAACAAGGCTAAACATTAGTTGAGAGTCACCAACTTTTGAAGTGTTTCAATCAAGTAATTAAACTTTGATTTTATAGTTAATCAAATCATTCTGTCGGATGCATATAATAAAATGGACTTTTCTACACTGTTAGGGCCTTTTTTCCTACTCCCTACCTATCACAAGACGCCAGGCACTGGCGTTGGCAGTGGATAAACTCTAATAAAATTTGGGTATGTGGACGTTAAAATTAAATGAAATGTCGTATGCATACAAATATAATCCTTGTTTGAACCTCATTTTTCAAAAATTTATTTTCCTCAGAACTTATTTTCAATCAAATATTTTTCAATAAAATAATTTTAAAAGCAATTTCAAAATTTTTTCTTATTTTTTAATTACACATTCTTCAAAAAATCATTATTATAAAATCTCTTTTTTCCAAAAAAAAAAAAATGGAGCTCAAACAAGAACATATAGTATAAACATTTGAATGATGTAGTAGGAGTGCTTATAGGTTGAGGAAATCGTTTTGTAATGTAAAAATTTCATTGATGTGGCATTTTCGCGGTCCAAGTAGGTCGTACTTGCCATTTCATCTGATTTTAACTTTCATGAAAGAAAATCCCGTCATCTAATAGAGTGACTGAATTTCGAATAAAATTAATATTTGATGACTTGATTAAGACTTTTTAAAATTGGGTGACTTCCAATACAATTTACCCACACAAGCAATGCCAAATAGTTATGTATTTATCCTTAGGACTAAATTAATTATTCATTAAGCCAAATTGGGTCCTTTTTTAACCGTCGATTCACATCCAATCAGCATGGCAACGGATATCAACGGTCCAGATTGAACAAGACAGAGCCTACGCCCAACAATTATTCACATCAATCATGTCATTCAATTCACTTAATCTGGAAAAGTCAGATATTTCGACAAATTAACTTCTTCTAACGTTGGATTGTTGCTCTTGTTAGTTCTTACTATCGCTTTTGTTGCTAAATTCACTGTATTTATTGTCCTCACATATATATCCAATTATTTCCCAGGCGTAGGACATCATTATACCATCAGATTCTTCAAAGGTTCACTTCTCATCCGTCATCCAGTTTTTATTCTTGAATCTCTGTATATACTATTCATGAAGGTTCAACTGGTTTTTTTTTTTTTAATTGAAATGGGTGGTCCCCAATTTCTTGAAGGGTTTGAGTTTTTCCCCACTCCTATGCTCTATTTCGACATACCTGCTTTAAATGCTTGAAATTATCTTTCGGCTTGGTTTGTTTGCTGGGTTTTCTCTTGTTGATTTGCTTGAATTGAGATGGGTTGTTATAAATTTGTAGAAAATATTTAGGCCATGTTTGTTTCGGAATAAAATCAGATTTTAATGTAAGTTAAAGTCAAACAATATTAACCACATCTTTATCAGGTAGCCTTTTAATACACATTTCAATAACTTCTATCACAATCTACTAAAAGGTTAATTTTAATCCACACCAGACACCCACTAAATCTTTTCAAAAGTTCAAAGGAGCTAGCTCGTCTACGAAAGTTTCCAATTCTCTTGGGTGTAATTTGAAAGTTTAGGATATGAGAATGATGGATGGGACCCACTTTTAGTCCTTGAATTTCGTGTGCATACCGATAAGATGGTTGGATGTGGATTAGCTGACTTTTGGGTTGTTAATTTGCTTAAACTGAAAGGTGTTCTCATTAAGTAAAAGATTGCATTCTTCAAGTATTAAGAGTATAAGAGCTATTTTTCTCTACGCAAACAATTAATGGGTGCTACAACTTTTCAATCACACATTTCAAAAACTTTTATCATTATCTATTAAAAGTCTAATTTTAATCCACACCAAACAACCACTAAATCTTTTCAAAAGTTCAAGTCAAAGGAGCTAGCTCGTCTATGAAAGTTTCCAATTCTCTTGGGTGTAATTTGGAAGTTTAGGATATGAGAATGATGGATCATGGATGGGACCCACTTTTAGTCCTTGAATTTCGTGTGCATACAGATAAGATACTTGGATGTGGATTAGCTGACTTTTGGGTTGTTAATTTGCTTAAACTAAAAGGTGTTCTCATTAACAAAAAGATTGCATTCTTCAAGTATTAAGAGTATAAGAGCTATTTTTCTCTACACAAACAATAAACAAAGCTTTGTTCTCAATTAATTTGAAGTCGGCTACATGAATCCTTTTTTGCTAGTCTGTTGATCTCCAACTCCCACAATAGGCTGTGTTAGCTATTTTCTCTATCAAGTTAATAAACTGTTGAGTTTGGTAAGCCATGCATTTTTTTGAGTTTTATGATGGTTTATGTAATTTATTTTATGCTTGTGTTGAGCTCTGGAGTTCCTAGTTTTACTTTGATGTGAGTATGTTTATTATGATTTTAAGGCTCTCCTTTCACTGCATTATTTCATTGTTGACATCAACTTCTTGTCAAAGTTTCATGTTCAGTTAAAATTTTCTAGATCCCGTGATAATACTTTGCATTGGTTGGTTTCACTTTCAAAAGTACTGTTAAATTTTTTGTATGAAATATTTTATGGCTCCTCAAGTTTATAAAATGTAACAGAATGTATTTTTGTGGGTTTGCTTTCACTTTGTCCTTTGATATACCGAGGTACGATTGGCTAAAATTCAGTGAAAAAGAAGTTGAGGATAAGGAGGGCACTTGGATTCAAAAAGATCAAGCATGAAGTTTTAGACTTTAATATTGTGTGTGCACATATACTGAAGTTTTAAGAAAAGGGTCTGATGGACCCTTGCTTAACAGAGGAAAGAAAAGCAAAAGAGTGGGAAAGAATGATTAGTAGATCGATCAGCATGTGAAAATATGCTGAATTCTGAGGTCTCAATATGTTTATAAAAACTGTAGAAACAATATAGGGACTCATAAGGGGAAATCCAGAAAGTTAGTTTTGAATTCCCATAGTAGGCATGTCTTGTATTACAACAAATATGATTGTTCAAACTGAAACTGAATTTGAGCTATACTGACATTAGTTCAATATTTTCTATTCCAGTTGCTAAAAGTGATATACGTTGAACAGCAGTGTTGTTGAATGGCGACAGTCATTGGGTTATGAAACAACAATTGTTGTTTTATTGAACTGGAAGCAAAGAGTGCACTATTAACTAATTTACGAATAGAAGAAATAATTTCAAACGGAGTCACATGAAATGGATGTCTCAGGACGTCTAGATCTTTACCCATTTTGCCTTCTCCTTTGGAAGAGAAATATCCCAAGCTACCAGATTCACATCAGGTTACTTTAGCACAGGAATTGACTAGTAATCTCAAATCTTCTTGCCCTGCTACACTGTCAACTAACAACCAAACTACGGGGAATTTGTTTTCATCTCCTTCTGGATGCTCTACCGATCTTCAGTCTTCTTGTATGTCACCTCAAACAAGTCGATTAAAAGTTTCTCCATTCATTTCTAAGTCACCGAATGAAAGAGTGTCTTTTGCATCAAACCAGCCTCCGGATGAAGTAAAGAAATCTAGACCATTGAATGGGTACAATACAGAGAAAGATAATATTTCTTGGAGTACAACTGCAACTGAGAATTTTCTCGATCTTTGCATGAACATTCCAGTACAGAATGGCCAAATTGATACCTGTACTGGTGTAATGGCTTCAGAAGACCATACCAAGGGAACTGATTGGCAGGATTGGGCGGATCAGTTGGTCACGGTTGATGATACACTGGACTCAAATTGGAGTGATCTCCTAGTTGATGTCAATTTTCTTGATTCAGAGCCCAAGGTTTGTTTCTCATTCACAATAACTGCATTATACTTGATGCTTCTGAATTAACATTGACTAAAGTTGTAATCATCTAATTTGGATACAGAAATGGGTTTTTGCACTTCCTGACATTTTTTTTCCAAAACCAGTAGTTACTGTTATGTGCAGTTCACTTAACACCTATATGAGAGGTTTCATGATATTTCAAATTTTCTAAATAGAACGTGCTTCTTAAAAATCTTACGTTAAGACAAAAAATAAAGAGTTATCAGCACAAAATGTTCCCACATTCGGAATTTCTTATCTTAACCTTTATTGCAGTTTCAACACAAAATTTCTTGAGTGCATGTTACCACCATTTTGAATAATAATAAGCGGTTATACATGTTCGTCTCATGGAAAATGTAATTTGCACAATAAATAAAAAGGGAAGTACCGATTCTGTGCTGCCCACATGCTCTTGGAAGGAAGATTCTCATTGGAGAACGAGGATGTCATAGTGTCTATTCTTGTATTTCTTGAAAATAATTTTTCTTTTTTATTAATTGATTAATTGTGAATGACTTATCAGCTGCTGGACTTGCCACCTAACGCGTCTGCGCATCCACCACAAATTAATCAGCAGCAGCAGCATCCTGTGTCAAGTGCAAAAGATTCTCCTGTGGGTAGCCTTCCTGCTGCTGCACCCTTGACTAAAGCACGAATGCGTTGGACCCAAGAACTTCATGAAGCCTTTGTTGATGCGGTCAATAAACTTGGTGGTAGTGAACGTGAGTAACTTGCTCATATAACTTTCTCCTGATTTCTTGAGACTGGAGAAACCCAATAGTTCTCTGACTTGTAACCTTTTTTTGTGGGTTTTAAAGGAGCTACACCAAAGGGTGTCTTGAAGCTCTTGAATGTTGAAGGCCTAACAATCTATCACGTGAAAAGCCACTTGCAGGCATGTACACAGCGCTTTTATTGAGATTTTGGTTTCTTGTAGCAAAAAAAATTCTTTCGAACTTATTGTGGTTCCTCTGAAATTTCAGAAATATAGAACTGCCAAATACAAACCAGAGACATCAGAAGGTAGGGGTTGCCTCTCTAGTTGTGTGTTATTTTCTTTTGTGCTATGATGCCTTATTTCGCTGGAAACTTTCACGCAATTTAATTTATAGTTTAGACATCAAACCTTGCTCAAGATTTAATGATCTCAAAGCTGCAATGCTCCGAGAGTATCGCAAGTATATCTTGGGTAGTGATAATACTCTACTTATCGGGCATTCTCATAATTGATGACGAGGACTTATTACAGATCGTTTTCTCCTTAATGCAGGAACTTCAAAGAAGAAGTCAAATACGATCGCTGAGACGACATCCCTCGACTTGAAAACGTGAGTCTCTCTCTCTCTCTCTCTTTGACACACACACATCCATCCAATTGTTCATGTCCTACTCACATATCTAGACGGTTCCAGAAAACAGTAAAGATTAAAAAGTCAAATCACTCTCTCACTATCTCCTATTTTAAATAGAGAACAAGTGTAAATACAATTCGGCGGAAGAAACAAAAGGTAGAAGGGGAAATTCGAAACTCACAAGACAAGCACTATGCATAAAGTTAGATCTTATAGCCTCTTATATTGGTTCCTTCCATTACTTGACCCTGTTCACAAGAACCCATATAGAGAGAGATGCAAACAAAGCTCTGAACAAACCTAAAATATTTTTTAGCATCTTAAAATATTCAATCAAATTTTTGCACAAACCTAAAATATATGCAAGTTTCTTTACTTGTTTATTTATTTACATTTTTCCATCTACACATGGTGATATCTGACAGTAATTTGAATGTGTCTATGGAATCTATTTACTACGGGGCTTGCTATATATTTTTACGTTAACCCTCGGTGTGTTTGGTAAAATTAAGGTTTTTTAAGATGAAAACAGGAAGAGTTATTTGAAACAATGGAGATCTTGGGTCTAAGTTTTAGTAAATTTAAAGTTTTTATGTAAGTTCCTACAGTAAATAAGACGAAAACGGGAAGAGATATATGGAAGAATGGAGATGGTCTAAGTACTCTGAACATGATACACGGACCAATGAGTGGAGCTGCAGAGTGCATAGCCTATAGAGATCATTGAGTTGCTATTGCGTTCTAATATAAAATCTTACCTACGGTGATTTTGATGGCAGGTCAATGGGAATAACAGAAGCACTAAGAATGCAGATGGAAGTACAGAAGCAACTCCATGAACAACTTGAGGTACACAACTTATGCATAATGTTTTAGCAAAGGTTGATGGTATTTTCTTGCCTTTTTGGATTTTAACTTGCTAATTTTTCGAAAATCTAAATTCAGTTAGGTTAAAGATGTTGAACCAACAAGTATCATCTAGAGAAGGGTGAACAGTAAGCTTGAAAAAAAAAAACCTTAAAAACAACAGTTGATAGTTCATTGCTGAAAGTACGATTTCATGCACTTATAAGTCAACATAGTGGGCACAAGTAAAAGTGTAAGGGGAGATAGAAATCACATACTAAAATAAAATGAATTTATTCGATTAAAAACGAAGTAGGCATACGAATGCAACAAACTGGATGCAGAAGAATAGGAGGAGAAGAGTGATCAATGACAAGACTTGAACTGTTTCTGTTGACCATCAGACCTACTTCCACTGCCAGGAAGTCTTCCCTATGGAATTTTAACTACTGTAGCAGCATTACACTGAACGCCAATAACATCATTGATGTTGTTTTCTCAATTTGGCAAGTTCTTATTTTGCTTAGCAGTATTTAAGCATTCTATAATACTCAAATTGGCAGATTTATAATTAACCCCTCACAAGATTGCAAACCAGGATATTAAAAGATTTTATCAAATAAGGAAACAGTAATGATTTAGAAAGATGAGAAAATGATAAAGCTCTATTATTGCTGTCTGATTCACCTCTTTACTATATTTTGCCCACATAAATCCAATGTTTATAGCAACTGAATATGGGCTTTGTGGCTGATTGTAATAGTTTCTGTGATTATCTCAAAACACGAGAGAGAAATGCTTGAAAAATTCTTGTTGATTGTATAATAGTGTGATAATCATGCTCTTGAAAAAATTGAACTTTTAAGGCTTAAGCCAGTCAGAAAATAATTGAATTTGTACCTTGGGAAGGTTTAAAATCAGTGAAAAATTCAAAATAGATAGCTTGTTGATAACTAGTGCAAGCATTAACAATATTCTGGTACAACTTTTACACATTAAGGAAAGAAATTTCATTAGAAAATGAGTTGATAGGCCTGATTTGATGACTCATTTATTTTTCAGGATCGCAAACCTATCACATGATTCACATTAATATGTAGCTCTTGTTAGAATTCATTCAGGCTCAAGCCTATGCATTTGAAAAATGAAACTGACCTTTGGACTTGAACAACCGGTGATAAGCCGGAGGAAGGTGAGGATGACGTCAAGTCATCATGCCCCTTATGCCCTAGGCGACACACGTGCAACAATGGCCGGGACAAATAATTTGAATGCTGAATCTGATTCTGATTCTAATTCTGATTCTGATTCTGGGCACTTGAAGTAGGTTGTAACAATAGGCTGAGCTTCAGATACTCACCATCTTAAAGAAGATTCAAGTCCTCTACTTAGGAATATACACAGAAAGCCGATGCAACAGAAATGCTATGATTTGTCCCATTAAGACAGAACGAGTCTCTAAAACTCTCTATTGTTCAAACTAATCTTAAAGCATAGGTTCACGTCAAAGCTCTGCCAAAAGAAAACTCTCTGTTGACCAATATCCTTATAAGTATTTTAACAAAAATGTAGTAATGTATTAAGAAGCATGAATTCGAATACGATAAGATATGGATACGTTGATACAATTTTTTTAAGAAACTCTGATATGTGGATACGTGTGTATATATATGTATATGTAATATAAAAAAATTAAAACAGAACCATGATAATAAAAATAAAATAAAATATAAATTCATTTTGTTTTATTCTTTAATTATTCCAACTTTTTCTTCAACATCACCGACGTCAGCCTCTTCATTATCATAAAAAATAACAATTTCCAACTCCGAATTATCTAATGATAGTTTAACCACCTCTAGCAACCCAACACCTTCAATAGCATCAAATAAGTATCCGACGATGTCTAGCATTTTAAATTTTCTTTTTGAATAGAGATTTAATACTATTATCTATTTTCAATAATAAAAATATGTCAACTATTAACACGATTTTACATGTATTAAAATATTTAATGCTATTGTATATTTCCAATAAAAAAACTATTTATCTGTTTATTAAATTAAACTCTAGTTGTGCATTTTCAATAAATATTATCTATTTTCAAGAAGTTTTTGATAATAATTATAGTTATCAATTAAGTAATTTTTTTTATCAATCGATAACCAATAATAATGAGTTTTAAAAGAGTTTAAAACTTAAAAAAACTCTTCGCATGTACTAACATATTCGATAGTATCGGAAATAATTAAAAGATATAAAAGAATTTAAAAACATGTATCTAATTCGTATAAAAAAATTTAATATAATTAAAAATGCATTTTCAGTATGTATTGGAGCGTATTTGAGAGTATCCAAGTTTGGATAAGTATCAAACACGGGTACATAATGAATTTATAAATATCCTTATTTCTTAAGTAGTGTATATAGAATTTGTGTAGAAATTCATAAAATAAGCATGAAGAGACTGATCTTATTGTTCAGCACGATAAAAACCCTTATAGCCTTCATAAATACATGACACATTCCCTTTCCCAGAGTACATAAATTCTAAATAGTTCATCAATTCTTTAACATATTCACTGTGATTAATCAAACTGATTATCTCAGTGTCAATGGAATTCCGAATTTGTAAGAATAAACGAGCATCATCTCGTAGCCATGTCTTGCTAGTATTATCCGTAGGCGGATCTTCAGTCAGATGATTGTCCATAGAGATGCTACGCAAATAAATACTAACTGTCTTACACCAATCTAAATAGTTTGGACCAATCAACTTATGTTCTGTGATTTTGGACATTACTGGAATGACATCAGTCACAACCAAATTCTTTTGCTCGTCAGCCATAGAAATAAGCCACAGTATCCAAACCAACAGGAAATTAATTCCCCACACAAAAGTCCAACAAGCCCAATAACCAAGTTTATCCTTCATTGCCCAAAAACAATTAGGCCCAATGCACCAAGGCCCAAAGTAACTTACACCTAAAACACCCAGGCCCAAGTCAATTCCAGCCCAAATCAATGGATCACTGCAACCAGAGACCAAAATTACCTCCAAATTCACGTCGCCCTCACCACAGAAATTCAGGCACGGGAAAATCACAGAGGTGCCGAACACAAAGGTGCTCTGACTGAGACCTAAAGTAGACACGCCGGAAATGAAGAGGAACTTCAATTATCACACGACGCGACAATGACCACCTACACCGCCGAACGAACAACCGGTAACAACACTCGTAATCGCACACTTTGGCGACGTTAGAGACAACCTCAATTGGCCACCATATTTTCGACGAGAACAGAAAAGGAGGAAGGAAGGCTTCGGATTGAAAGAGAGAATATGGTGGAGAAAAGAAAAAAATAGCGGACAAAAAAAATAGCAGAGGTAAGTGCAAACCCTAGAAACTATCGCTCTGATACCATGTTACAAAGAGAGAATTATTCTGTGTATATTACAAGGAGAGGATACAAATATATATATATAAGGAGAAATCTAAATAAGAAAAAGAGAATCCATATAATTATGGTATATAATTATTTATGCTAGCAGTAGGTATAAAGATGGGCTATTAAAAGAGTTTAGGCTAAGGGAATTATTTTTATTTCTATTTGGGCAACTCATTTAGGCCCGCTTCACCAATTCATTTATGTCTTCCACATGTTAGGCCAACTCCTTAATATGGTCCAAACCTCTAGGCTTTAGCATCCTAACTTTAACTGATTTCAGCTTAGTAATATAGTAGCCTTCCATCATCACTTCAAATATTTTCGACAATGGAGCAAGTACCTCTAAAATCGGCATTTCCAATCGATAACCGCTTGCCTCTACCTTCCCTAATTCCTCTCTGCGGTTCAGGCTGTCTGTACTTGCCCCAATTTCATCAGATTTGAGTGGAATTTCAGAATTGAAGATGGCTTTAGGCGATGCAGTTGTCGGACCTTTTTCCTCCTCATCACACCCCTACCTATCCCATTTTTCATCATCAGATCGAACTTCTCCATCATCCATGACATCTTTTTCTCAACCTTGCAAAATTTAGATATCCGACTCTTAGCCTAACTGCAATTTAATTTGGATCTCATCCATCCTTTTTTCCACCCTTCCCAATCGATCTTCTAATTGTTTTTCATGTGGGATGATGACCAAATAGTTTATAAAACTGAGAAACATTATCAATAGTGGGAGAATGTAATCGATTTATGAGATGAACAGCGGTAGACAACATTTTACACAAAAAACGAGAGGGAACAGAAGACTCAATCAAAAGAGCTCGAACCATGTCAAGAAGATAACGATTCTTGCGTTCTGCCACCTTATTCTGTTGAGGTGTAAAAGGACAAGATCGTTGAGAAATAATCATTTTAGTTTGTAAGAAAGACTAAAACGCATTAGACATTCACCTCCTGATAGAAGAGGAAAATTGGTTGTTAATGAGAGCAAAGAAAGACTGAAAAACAGGAAAAACCTCACTCTTTGCACGAAGAAAGTAAACTCATGTGAAGCGACTATAGTCATCAATAAAAGTAACAAAATATTTATAATGGGCATGAGATATTACAGGTAATAAACCCCATGCATCACTATGAACAAAATCAAAAATACGCAAAGCACGAGAACCATAAGAATAGGACGGTAAAACATTGCTCTTAGCAAGTTTACATGAGGCACAATCAAATGAGATTGACAAAACCGAAGCAGAAGTTTTATTACCAAGTAAATCAGATTTTAACAAATGGTGTAATGTACTAGAATTTGGGTGTTCCAATATCTTATGCCCATAAGAAATATCGAAAGTAGCAGAATTACAAACAATAGGAAAAGATGAAATAAGCTTCGGTGAAATGGGAGACGTCCCTCCTTAGGCCCCCTCATGATCGTCCTCTCGGACACCTGATCATACACAAGACAACCAGAAGAAGAAAAAGACACGTTGCAATTGTTATCAACAAGTTGGCCAACGGATATAAGATTAGTTGATAAACTTGGGGAGAGTAAAACATTACGTAAATCTGGTGATACATCACCTACGGCCAAAATAGGCAAGGTATAGCCATTGGCAGTGTTTATATGGAGAGGTCCAATATATGGTTTAAGGTTACTAAGTAATTGAGTATCATGAGTCATGATTAGAAACACCTGAGTCCAGTAACCAAAAAGGAGCTGTTGATGTTTTACCTGAAACATCTAATGCAGACAAAGCAGAAATAACCATTTGTTGGATCATTTCAGGAGTGATGGTGTGTTGGGTAGAACTGTGAGAGGCCAGAACTTGAGTGGGAGCAATGGAGAAGCAGAACTTGATGCTAACGTAGCCGCAGCAACATAACCTGGTCTAGTCTTGCGTAGAGGATGTATAGGACGCTCATTAATGACATGGCTAGACTTTTTGCAATAATTACACATTTTTCTTGGACACAGAAGAGCCATATGACCAAACCCCTTACAGCTGTAACACTGAACACCAGACATATCCCAAGTTTTGACTTTTTCTTGAGCAGCATATGCAACACAAATTGTTGCTACTTGATTATTGTAGAAATCCCGATTACAGAGATATTTCATATGATTGTATAGTTGATTTCTTACCTTAGTTAGATTAGGTAAATTTCTATATTTCCCTAGTTATTAGTTTACCTTTTTTATTCTATGTCTTGCACTATATATTGAGTAACTTAGTGATGTAAAAATATTGAGAAAAGGAATACAATTCTTTGATTCCATATTTCACGTTTCTACATGGTATCAGAGCCCGGTCATTCTTGACCGAGCCATCAACCGTCAATGGCGGAACACACAGAAAATAGCAATCAGTCAATCAAACTCATTGTTGATGAAAAAGAAATACTAGGGTATCTTACCGGAGAAAAGAAGCAGCCTGCCTCAACCGATGCCGTCCTTCTGCAGAAATGGTCGGAAAATTCACCGGTGACTGCGTGGCTGGTTTCCTCCATAAAACCCGTAATTGGGAAAGCATATCTCGATCAAAACACAGAAGAAAAGAGGGAGTGCTCGACTGACACTGCGCGGTACAGAAACAAATTGAAGAACGAGAAGGTCTATGGTTTTTTTGCGGGACTGAATCGTGATTTGGACGACGTCAGGGGGAGAATTCAGAGCCAACAACCTCTACTATCGTCGCGGGGAGCCTTCGCGGAGGTGTGCAGAGAAGTTCATCGATCGAAAATCCAATTGATTGGGAACAGGGACGAATTGGATGAAGAAGGAAGTGGATCAGCCCTAATTTCTAAAGATATTGGGCCAAATAGGTCGGCCCAATTGCTTAAAAATCATGGGCAAACTCACATACATAGTGGGCCGAGAATTAATAATATTAAATGGAATGGGCCAATTGAAAGGAGCCCATTACTTGAAGGAAATGAACCTGGAGCTAATGGGCCTGGATCAATGCAAAAGAGTCGTCCCGGGTGTGATCATATCGAGAAAAAAAATACTTCGTACAGTACGTTTAATCCCGAGCAGATAGAGCAACTACATAAAATGTTTTCAACCTTCCAAACTTCTAGCCCATCATGTTCACTAGCCCATAAAGATATTTTTCTAAGAGCGCTTACAATAGCTCAACCTAAATCTCCGTGGATTATTGACTCTGGAGCGTCTGATCACATGACGGATTCTTATCACCTTTTTTCCACATACTCCACTTGTGCTGGCAATATCAAAGTTAAAATTGCAGATGGTTCCCTCTCACCTGCAGCAGGAAAAGGGAGTATACGAATCTCTAATTCCATAACTCTAGAATCCGTTCTTCACGTCCCAAATCTATCTTGTAACCTATTGTCAATTAGTCAGTTAACAAAAAATTCCAATTGCACGGCTAAATTTTCTCCTTCTCATTGCATTTTTCAGGACCTATCATCGGGGAAGACGATTGGCAGTGCTAAGGAATGTGAGGGGCTTTACTACTTTGAAGAGGCTGAGGTGAGTAAATCAAATCAAATTGTAACTTGTGATTCTGCTTTCATCCCTAGAGATAGTGACATATTGTTATGGCATTTTAGAATGGGACATCCCAACTTCCAGTATTTACGACATATATTACCTTCCATATTTCCAAATAAAGTGACTACTGACTTTCAATGTGAAAATTGTGAATTGGCAAAACATCACCGCACTCCCTTCCCGAAATCCACTTACAAACCATCAGAACCATTCACTTTGATTCATAGTGATTTATGGGGTCCCTCTAGAACCCCTAATCGGACTCACAACAAATGGTTTGTCACATTTATTGATGATCATACTCGACTCTGTTGGGTCTACTTACTGAAAGAAAAATCTGAGGTCCGAACTGTGTTTATATACTTCCATTCAATGATTCAAACACAATTCCAGAAAAAAATTCAAATCTTACGCACCGACAATGGTACAGAATACTTTAACACCACACTGAAAGAATACCTCCAAACACAGGGGATAATTCATCAAAGCTCCTGTGTCGATACTCCCCAACAAAATGGGATTGCCGAACGGAAAAATAGACATCTCCTTGAAGTTGCTCGTGCCTTAATGTTTACCACAAATATGCCCAAACTATTCTGGGGAGATGCAATTTTAACGTCAGCTTACCTCATAAACAGAATGCCTAGCCGTATTCTCTCTTTCAAATCACCCCTAAAAAAATTCCAGGAATCATTTCCTAATTCCCGTCTTGATTCACATTTACCCCTCCGAATATTCGGTTGTACTGCTTTTGTCCACATACACCCTCATCATCGAAGTAAACTCGATCCTCGTGCACTTAAATGTGTATTCATTGGATACTCGACGACTCAAAAAGGCTACAAATGCTATGATCCATCTACACGGAAAGTTCTTGTTAGCCTAGATGTCACATTCTTTGAAAAAACTCCATACTTCAGAAAAACCTCTCTTCAGGGGGAGATTTTGAGTGAAGATCGGCTCTTAAGTAACGATCGATTTTTTAACTTCGATATCTCACCTACTGAACCTATCATAAATACCGACTCAATCACGTCCCCTAATTCTAACATGCCAATTACAAAAGGACACTTAAACTCAGGGGGAGAGGTAGAAAAGCAAGTCAACAAAGAGATACTAGTTTACTCAAGGAAGCCAAAATCAGTGTACAAGGAGAACCTCACATCCGAAGCACCAAAAGAGTTAGAACCGATGATAGCTCCAGACCTCCTTGAAAATCCTTCAGACAAAATTGAGTCCCCAGATGATGATTTACCTATTGCTCTCAGGAAAAAACCTCGGTCATGTACTCTTCACCCAATCTCAAAATTTGTTTCATATAATGCTCTATCTGCAGGATTTCGTACATTTTCCTCAAATCTTGATAATACAGAAATTCCAAAGAGTGTTGAGGAAGCCATGAATATTCCAAAATGGAAAGAAGCTGTCCTAGAAGAAATGCGAGCACTGGAGAAAAATAAGACTTGGGATGTAGTAGAGTTACCTAGAGGAAAGAAACCTGTCGGATGTAAATGGGTCTTTAATGTGAAATACAAGGCGGATGGGACAATAGAACGATACAAGGCTCGTCTTGTTGCAAAGGGATATACACAGACCTATGGCATTGACTACACAGAAACATTTGTTCATGTGGCAAAACTTAATACAATCAGGGTTATCTTGTCCTTAGCAGCAAATTTGGATTGGCCCCTCCAACAGCTTGATATTAAGAATGCATTCTTGAATGGAGAATTAGAAGAAGAGGTCTTCATGACGTTACCTCCGGGTTTCTGTGAAAAGAATGAAGAAAACAAAGTGTGTCGACTAAAAAAATCTTTGTATGGTCTCAAACAGTCACCAAGAGCGTGGTTTGATCGGTTTGCAAGAGTACTAAGAAGTCAAGGATATCAGCAAGGACAGTCAGATCATACCATGTTCTACCAAGTATCTAAAGATGGGACAAAAACAATCCTCATTGTATATGTTGATGACATAATACTAACAGGAGATAACATAGTAGAACTAGAGAGACTGAAGAAAAACTTAGCAGCTGAATTCGAAGTTAAGGATCTGGGACAAATGAGATACTTTTTGGGGATGGAAGTAGCCAGATCAAAGAAGGGTATCAATGTTTCACAACGTAAATACATTCTGGATCTCCTAAACGAAACGGGTATGCTTGGATGTAAACCAAGTGACACACCTATGGATGCAGGAAAAAAAGGAGTAGACACAGGAAAACCAGTTGAAAGGGATAGGTATCAGCGGTTAGTTGGCAAGCTAATCTACCTATCACACACAAGACCTGATATTGCATTTGCTGTTAGTGTGGTAAGTCAACACATGCATTCTCCAAGGGAAACTCACCTTGAAGCAGTTTACAGAATTCTCAGATATCTCAAAGGCACTCCTGGAAAGGGGCTCTTCTTCAAGAAAAATGAGAGAAAAGAAGTGGAAGTCTTTACTGATGCAGATTGGGCTGGATCAATTGAAGACAGAAGATCAACAACTGGCTATTGTACCTTTGTATGGGGAAATTTGGTAACTTGGAGAAGTAAGAAGCAGAATGTGGTAGCCAGAAGCAGTGCTGAAGCTGAGTTTCGAGCATTAGCACAAGGAATATGCGAAGGACTGTGGATAAAGAAATTATTGGAGGAATTACAAGTTATGGTAAATTTTCCGATCAAACTATATTGCGACAACAAAGCAGCTATCAACATCTCTGTCAATCCAGTCCAACACGATCGAACCAAACACGTTGAAGTGGACAGACACTTCATCAAAGAGAAAGTTGAAGAAGGTATTATATGTATGACATATGTACCTACCAAAGAACAGATTGCCGACATATTCACCAAAGGACTATCTCGACAAACCTTCGAGGATTTCATCTACAAGTTGGATATGGTCAACATTTACGATCCAACTTGAGGGGGAGTGTAGAAATCCCGATTACAGAGATATTGCATATGATTGTATAGTTGATTTCTTACCTTAGTTAGATTAGGTAAATTTCTATATTTCCCTAGTTATTAGTTTACCTTTTTTATTCTATGTCTTGCACTATATATTGAGTAACTTAGTGATGTAAAAATATATTGAGAAAAGGAATACAATTCTTTGATTCCATATTTCACGTTCCTACAATTATAATGTTGTTCCAACGAGGTACGAGTGATAAGTCGTTGCTCCTCTCGTAGTAACTCACCCAAACAGCTATCCAAAGTTGGAAGTGATTCGCGATTCATAAGGCTGGAATGAATGGGTTCAAAATCACTTCGTAGTTTCATAAGAAATTGATCTCTCTTGGTGACTTCATGCACAGCTTGAACAGCCTCCAAACTGTCAGGGGAGACCGAAGCATAGATAATATATGTGTACTCGACCGAAATGTTAGAAAAACCAGAATAATATTCTTCAATAGACTGAGAGTCCTGAGCGAAATTTGCCAAGTCAAACTCCAACAAAAGTCGCCGAACATTGTTGCTTTGAGTGTAAATTTTCTTCAAGTACTCCCACATAGCACGGGATGACTTATAAGGTCTGTGATTGAGAGCAATTTGAGTTTCAACAAATCCAACGATCCAAGCCATAAGCCGAGAATCCTTTGTTTTCCAAGCAATGTACTTTTTCTTTTCCTTTTCTGGATCCAGAGGAGGAATATTCCTATTAAATATGTCCTCATAGATCACATTTGCCTTCAACTAATAACTGAAAATGAAATGCCCATGAAAAGTAGTTCTTCCCAGTAAAACAAATGCAAACGGAGTCAATCTATTCATTTGACATGATGAACTGGAGTATAATACTACCAATAAATTAATTACAACACAATTAAATAACCACTTAAATTAGCAGCTTAGGTCCAAGCCCACCAAAATTCAATTGAAACACCAACAACCCAAGCCCACTAAAAATTCAATAAACCCAAAAGCCCAACACGATGGCTCAAGAACAATATCACCGAGGAAGAACTCACGCACACTAGAAGACGATGAACGACAGGAACGAAGATCTGCTCCGACCAAAATCCACAACTAGGCCTGCCGGAAAAATCGAAGAACACATAGATTCTGAGGATGCACAAAAACGAAGAACACGTAGAGGTTGCAACAATTTGAGAAGCGGACCACCGGAACTCAACCCTGAAAAATGCCGAATGAGAGAAAACCAACCGGTCAATCGACTACCGAACACTCAAGAGGCGACCACCATGATCATGTTGACCTATGATTCAATATAACTCTACTTGTTTTGATTATAACATTCTTGTATTTTTTAACAAACTTCGTTTCTTGAGTTTCTTTCATGTATAAATTGTCTCAATCATTCAAAGGACTCAAATCGTCATCCGTTGCAAATCACTCGGAAGTGATTCGAAGAAACCAAGACTTTTGAAGAATAGAAGTTTAGAATATATCTTTACCGACTCTTCAAAATTATATGTAAAGGTATAACTTGTCAATTTTTAGCAAGTATAAAGCTCAAAGTAATTTTTTATACATCTCATAACTTGCATAAAATCTTCTCGAAATGAAATTGATTTTGGAAAATAGAATTTGTAACTTAAATTTTTGAAATCCAAAACCTGATCATTTCGGTCGACCGAAATAGTTTGGTCAACCAAACCCTTTCGGTCGATCGAAAGGTACTCGACCGAAATTTGAATTTTGATTGTTGAAACTCCAACGGTTGAAAAATCTTACAACGGCTATTTTTGGGAGTTCGGTCGACCGAACCCTATCAACCGAAAGTACCTGCACTTTACAGTTTTGCTCTATAAATAGATCTCTCTTTTCCATTCTAAAAACACAACTTTCAAGAAATTTCTGAGAGCCTTTTATATTGAGAAATCATTGAATTTACTTGAGCTTTTATCTAATTTATTTATTCAAAGAATCTTTTTGTTTGTTTGAAAAATTATTATTCATCTATTTAATCAAAGATTCTACTTGAGCAAAGAAGACTTCATCTCTTCTATTATCTCATTCTTGATTAAAGCCTATTTCTTTACCTACACTTATTTAAGTGCAAATCTCTCTCTTTACTTAACTTTGCATTATTTGTGAAAAGAGATTTATTGGTTGAAATATTTGGTACATTGATCCTCACTATTGCATTAGTTATCATTCATCAAAGTTTTGCAACATAAAACACTTGAGCTTAAACATTTGCTATTGACTGAAGTGTTATCCTAAACTCTCTAAACACTTGACTTGATTATATCATTTATCAAGAGAGTTCTTTCAATTGTAAAATTATCATTTATACTTTGATCGTTTCGAGAGCCTTGTGAAAACTCGATTGTTGTTAAGGATAGGTGTTCCTTGTTATAAATCACCTAACGATAAGTGCTCCTTGTTGTAAGTCACTTAAGGATCGGTACTCCTTGTTTGTAAGTTATCATTATAGTGCATTTGGCCTTACTCGTGACGGAGAGCTTGGTAACGGGGGACGTAGATCATTGTCTTGGATCGAACCTCCATAACATATCGTTTGCTTTCTCTATCTCTTTTATTTAACGCATTTACTTTGCACTAATTCTTATTGTTTTATTTACGCATTTATTTGTGTCTAGAACATTTGCGTATTCACTACATTAGAATCTTGAGTAATTAACGAAAAAGTTTCAATAACCAATTCACCCCCCTCTTGGATAGTTATTCTTAGGCTAACAGATCCTTCCTATGATGAATCAAGAATTAATTGATTCCAAAAAAAAGAAGCAATTCACCCGCAACCGCACGAGAGAAAAAGGTTAGGGCTCTAATACCAAGCCAAAATCGATTTTGCAAAATAATCTTGCGTGTGTATTCACCTTCTTTATATAGTGTTACAAACAATTTAGGATACAAACTATATATGGAAATTAGCTATTATGTACAAGGAAACTACTTAATTAACCAAATTAGCTGTAAGTAAATAATAACGTATAATAATATACAACTAATAAAGTACATATCAGCTTTTCCATGCTTGTTTGCTTTTTTCGGGTTTAAATGTGCGAAACCATTTAGTCAGCAATATGTATTAAGAAAATATATATTCCCGCCAACCGAAGAATAATAAGATAGAAGAAATATCTACTCATATTATTAACTAATACATTTGCCACTTCGTTCTCGGTAAAGTTTGCAAAACATGTTTGAGATGCATCTTCCCTGCACTGTCCATTTTTGCTTGCATACAGACCTGTCTAAATATGAGTATTTTTCATCTCTTTAAGATTATAACTGGAACATTGCCCAAAACATTCAAGCTTGTCATGGTCAAATTGCATCATTGCTGGGTAGAAACTTCAACGGTTCATATAAACAGGATTGATGAGTAGAATGGACAAGATTAGCTTATTTTTCTTTTTTAATATTTGTAGTGTTGTCCAATCCCTCCCCACAAAAATGGGCTTTATTGTTTACCTTCTTCATTTCTTTAAAAGGGACTTTTTCACTAGTGGACGTGAAAAAACACCCCTTTAAAATTGTGTGTTTAAAATGCCCAAATATCTCATGTACCCTCATTAGAAAAAAGTCAGCTCTTCATTATTACTTAGTTTTTTTTTTTTGCCAACTCTGAATCATGTCTTTCTTCAGATTCAAAGAAATCTGCAGTTGCGAATTGAAGAACAAGGAAAACATCTGCAGATGATGTTTGAACAGCAGAGGAAGATGGAGAAAGGAAAGCTGAAATGCCCATCATGGGACTCGAATGAATCTTCCAAATTGCTTTTTACAGAGAAGCAGCCTTCTCTCGATAAAGAGAAACCTGAACCCTTTGAAGTAAAAGCTGTTTCAACTGATGCCCTCATTTCAGCAACCGAACATCCAAATGACATGCAAAAGTCACCCGAAAGGAAACTTTGTGAGGATAATAAACTGAATAGACCAGCAAAACGAGCCAAATCTGATGAAACTGAAGCATCTTGATTGACTGTTGGGCTGATTGTGATTTCCTTGTGGTGGAACAACTGGTTTAGCATGGATGGATGGGAGACTGATTTGGATTTGCTTAAAACTACAGGAAGCAGAATCTCTTCTCTCTTTTATTTTGTAAATAATCAAGTACTTTTATTCATTCAGTTTACAAAAGAGATTATTAGCTTTGCATTAAAATGGTACTGCTTATGGAATGTAGGAGTATTGAATTGTCTAATCATGGTATCAAGAAATGGAATATTACTGCTAATGGCTTGCTTTTAATCATGAACTGAATGACTGTTGTCAATACAATTCAATAGGGTCTTTTGCTCTATTTTTGTTCCCCTAGGGCAAAGTGTGACGGTTGAGTTTGTATATAATCTAGACCCTTGTTCGGACTCTATTTTTTTTCAAAAATTCATTTTTAATCACGCTCTCTCCCACAAAATAATTTTACAAGTAAATTTAAAAAAAAAATCTTATTTTTTTAACTATACATTCTTTAAAAATTTACTATTTTAAAATATATTTTTCCTTAAAAATTGTAGGTCAACAAGGAGTCTAATTGAATTTGAGTACTTCCCAGCAAAATGTTAATAATATATCCCTATCTCTGCTCTCTTAAAAGAGAGGGTTTGAGGTTCACTGTTAATTCTTGATTTTTCCTCACAGATCACTGTTGCCTGTGCTGTCAAAAATTCCAATGAGCCTTCTAGCAGGATTTATTGACTTTGGAGTACTTCAATTTCCCACTCTTTTTATATAGTCGGTTGAAGAAAGAATTGATATTTTTATAGTCGGTTTGTATTTTTAAAATCCATGTGTATTGGTTATTCCATTCTGCTATCATCCTCTTTAGCTTCTACAATTTTACTCCATTACCGTCCTCTTGAACTTGTTGGAATAAGAAATTTTCAAGAGCTGGTCTTATAGCGCAGAAACTTGCGAATTTCTTACTCTTTATATTGCTTCTCACTGTAAGTAGTTATGCAAAAGTTATTTCTCCTTCTATTACTTTTGGCAGTGGAAGAAAAATTTAGAAATATTGTTTAGAAATATCTATTATGAATTATTAAATATTTGTATAAATTTACACAATGAGAAGTATATATATAGATCAAATTGTGTTTTCAATGATGATGATTTTATTAAGATCTGTTATTTCTGTGTTTATCTATATTTGCACTGTAATATTAATATTTTAAAAAAAATAAATAAATAAATAATGGCTATTCTCAGTTTCACTCTGCACAAATGCGGAGTAGACACTTTACATCTGTGCGGAGTCTCTCCGCACAATGCGGAGTATTGTGTACAGAGTTAACTTTGCACAAATGCGGAGTAGACACTCCGCATCTGTGCAGAGTTGCGTAGTGGCACTCCGCACAAATGCGGAGTAACACTCCGTTACTCCGCACAATGCGGAGGAGCCATTAAAGACTATAGCAAGTAACTTGGGAAGATGACTAAAGGAACATGTTTGATCAGGAAAGGTGCATTAATCAACAGATATTGAAGGCAAATAAATAGAATCTTGGTTTAAGTCTAATGGTAACAAGTTGGAATAATATATATAACAGAGATTCATAGATCACATCATGTTAATAAAAATAACTATGTCATACTTCATTTTAGGGCCAAAAAGTAGCTTTAGAAGATGCCTTATTATAGTCTCATATGAAATTTTTCGTAAACATCCATAATTAAGTTTATTTTTGAAACCCACTTGCAAAATAAACTTATTCAAAGCTTTCATTCCCAGCTATACAACCAGCAAAATGATTCTTTCATTAGAGTTGAATGTAGATTTTATTATTCACCTCTCACTATCTATATTTGTCATTTCTCTACCTTCCTGTTTATTTTTTACGGTGGGAAGTGCTTATGTTGAGAGCTTATGGCAGGTCTTCATTGCTCTCTTTTAGATGTTGATGGGGTAGATTGTCTATTTTTGTATTGGTACATTCAAAATGAAACACTGACTTATAGGAAATGAAACAATAAATACAATTTGTGACTTTAATTACTTGCAAAGTGCAATATGGGCAACTGAAAGATGGTCAATACTCTGGAAATGCAGGTTGGAGATAAAACCAATCATTTGAGGGTACTCAGGAAGTCCTTAGACTTGTTGAAGCTCGTGTATACAGTACGGATGAAGTTTGGGAAATTTTCAAGTTAGAGAACTGAGTAAGAGCTGTTGGATCCACCAACGCGAATGAATTTAGTAGTCGTTCTCACTGGTAATTTTTAGCAATTTCTGTGTGTCTATTTCAATTTTTTTTTTTTTTTTTTTTTGTTTTGTTTTTTACAATAGAGGAACATCCTTCCTATCCTTTTTTGCTTTCTCAATTTTTGTTCCAAATTTGAATCAATTCTATTACATCATTGTTGCACAGGAGAACTCAACTGTCTTGGTTTGTGAAATTCTAATGGTTAATGCTGGAATTATATTAACAGCATAGTCATTAGGCTTTCAGTTCCTCTCTTGTTGGCTATCTTCTCCAATTATATGAAAAGTCTGAATTGATAGAGAATCACTACAATAGACTTACAAATAGTATTTGGCATAACATTGTAAATAGATAGCTCAATAAGTAAATAGATTATGTTTTTTATGCAGATATCTTTGGAATTTATATTTTCTCCAAACCAATGATTTTTTGCTACTATAACTCAATTTCCAAATTATGAATATCTTAAATCCAACAATGATAAGTAACTTCAGTTTCTTGAATTTTAATTGATTCTCGTATTTGTTTCTAAGTTTTATTTTTGGCATTTTTGGGTTCTTTTTTCTTACTTTTTTTTGTGATTTTTGTTTATGGGTAAATTCTAGAAAATGCAGACTGAATTTACTCTTCTTTAATTTAAATTTACACAATAAGAAGTATATATATAGATCAAGTTGTGTTTTCAATGATGATGATTTTGTTAAGATCTGTTATTTCTGTGTTTATCTATATTTGCACTGTAATATTAATATTTTAAAAAAATAAAAAATGGCTATTCTCGGTTTCACTCCGCACAAATGCGGAGTAAACACTCTGCATCTGTGCAGAGTCGCTCCGTACAATTTGGAGTACTCCGTACATATGCGGAGTGTTACTCCGCTCCATCCAGGATGGAGTTAGGTCGGATAGCTCCATCCAGCTAGATGGAGCAATATGTGCTAATACAATTTATTCTCATTCATTCAATTCTAACATTAACAATTTCACCTACCTACTCAACTACTCACTTAAACCTTCATTTCTTCCATTTTCAACCAATTCATTTTTATCAATTCTCTTCCATCGATCCTCAGGCCAAAATTGTCATCACCACACCCCTGCCAAAAAAGTAATTTTTGTTTATCAGTTAAACTCTCAGTTACCAGAGGAAGTGAAGCTGTCGGATAATGTAATTTTTTATTTAAACTCTCAATTACCAGAGGAAGGGAAGCTATCGGATAATGTCTTGAGGAGATACCAGCCATGTCTCCACAGAGAAAGGGTCTCTGTCCGTGTATCCGTTCCCCACGGAGGCACGGGGTGTCTCAGCAGCAAATGCTCCGGACACCACAAAGCAAATGCTCTGTGGTGTTCGGAGCATTCCGAATTTAAAAAAAAAAAAAAAAATTGGGCAAAACAAAAGAATTCCAACTAATAAACTTGAAAAAAAACTGATGCAGCCGTTGTCTTCACTGCGATATTTGTTTCTCGCCTCTGCTGGCTCAGTTGCTGTGCAATTACAGAACAACAATGAATGTAACTCACACCACTTCTCAATTTTTAAAATTTTGTTCTATTTCTTTTAAATTTTTGATGGATTGGTTACTGTTTGGAAGTGTTGAAGTTGGATTCTTTGTTGTATTTTGTTCAAAATTCATGGATGTTTCTTTGACAAATTTAACTAAGGAAACAAGATGAGATGTTTTGCTTCCATTATGTATGTATGTATGTATGTATGTATGGTGGTTTTAGAGCGCGTTTGGCTAAGCTCAAAAATTTTGCTTATAAGTGATTAATTTTGTTTTAAAATACATGATTTTCTTTTATTTACGATGCCCCAAATATTAATCAAATGTAATCATTACACCCATTTTCAGTTTCTTAGAGTATTTTCTGTTTATCTTGAATTTTTTATTGCTTAATTAAGGTCTGGAATTTTTGAATTTCTTTCCTACGCTGAAAGTTGAACAAACAAAATGGAAAATAGTTAATTAAATTCTTTCTTTTGAATTTCAATTAGAGGAGGTGATGGCAGCTATGTTTTGTTTACTTTGAGTGGATTGTAACGTCGACCAGTTGTGTATATAGGGTTTGTTTTGTTATTTCTTTAGTGGCGATCAATGTCTTCTAGATGGTTCATCTCAAACTGTAGCATCAACATATTTTTCGATGATTTTAATAGATATTTTATTTGCGGACTTGTTTCAATTATAAAAAGAAAAGTTCATTTGAAATTGTGCAGCCAGTAGAAATTGCACTTTGTGAGTAAAAAAAATTCATATTGGATTGGAAGGTTTTTTATTTCAATCTTAGAGCCCCTAATTCCAAGTCACCCAGTAACTCAAAGAGTTCAGCTTAGAGGATTAGTTTAAATGAAGGTTTTTATTGACTTGTTTGATGCCAGTATTTATAGAATCAGTAACTTCAGTAAAAAATCGGTAACTTCAATTTCACAAGAGCAGCTTCTTCAATTCAACAAGAAATCAAAATCTGAAGTTGAATTAAATCAAACCAATTAAATATTTCTATGATAGAAAATTTGAAATACAATCTCATATTTCATCTTAACATTCAAAACGCTAATATTGATTTAAAAATAACACAACCCGTGCATTGCACGAGTAAAAACTAGTAGTTTTAAAAGAAAATGATTTTTGTCATTGGCGCCCCCCTATTGGCCGGGTGTCAGCACAATCAGACGCCCAGTCAATAGGTGGGCACCACATGCGTCCCCTGTTCGTCCATGGCCTATGTGGCCCTGTCTCTCTAGCAAAAACCTTATTAAATAATGTGAGAGCATATAACAAACAAACTTTTAATTTTAAAGCATTTGTCTTCTTAGTACTTACTGTCTAATATTATATTATAAAGGATATAATTCGAAAACAATTAGGTATTGGTCCCTACTTCGATCTTGTCCGGTACTGCAACTCAGTTTAGCAAATCAAATATATAAATCCAGTTAGTAGTTGAATAAATATTTACAAGTTTAATTTTCAGTTAACTAGGAGAAAAGTCTTCTTTACTCAAGCAATAAAACCTTATAGCCGTTTGAAACTTTTGGTCAATTTTGTTGGTGGATATATTATTGTTAGCTAATCTTGAACAAGTTAGGCTTTGTCACACCCCATATAATGTATCTGCCATTTGAGATAGCACTAGAACCATTGACCCGACATGACAAAACAAGTTATTACGATCAATTAAATCTCCCGTATCAATTAAATCTTATCGAAATTATGCTGCAACATCAATTGCTAAACCATCTACCAATAATAACCAAATTCACTATCCAATACAAAGATAATGAAATTAAGCTCATTATCCAATATTTGTTTTGTGGATATTCAGATAATTTTAAGTTTATGATGTATGATAAATAAACGTGCACAAGCAAGCATTGTCGAGTAAATTAATCCTAGTTGAACTTTGAATAATTGGATCTATCTAAACAAATTACAAATCAAAACATGAAATGACCAAATACTTCTTTTTGATCGATTTGGAAACGCAATTGACCCTTTCCTCATCGAGAAAGTCATGAATCACAAAATGGTTTCAACGCTTTCTTTTCCCTTAGAAAGTGGGTGTCAACTAAGGCATGAACTATGAAGACATTGCTCCCGTTAAATGGCCCTTAAAGAGCTCTCCCACTCCTGAGAATTAGTCCAATTCAACTCTCGAAGTGGTCTAAATTTCGTGGTCAACTTTTACCCATCTAGTTTTAAGAATTTTGGTAGGCATATATATTTTTTTTGAAAAGGATTGATTAGTGATTTCAAATTTCCGATAGAACTAAACTCGTGTATTGTATATATTTTCAATAAAGAATTATGTGCTTTCATAAGCTTTGAAATCTTAATAATAAACTAGTTTCTCTTCTTAGAAAAAACATGTACATGACCCACATTGACATTTTGCGAGTTTTAGGCCAACTTTATATGGAGCATTCTGTAAATATATATGCAATTTGTGAGCTTATATATAAATATTAAAAGCATTAATATTATGAAGAGCTCTCACATTTGCGGACCTTAAGCAGTAGCGTATGCTACATATAATCGGGATCGACCCTAAAAACATACAAGATTTTTTCCAATTAAAAAGAAAATGTTGGCCTTTTTCTATCATGGGTGGAAAGCTTCATACCCTCTAACCATAAGGGAATTTCCTTTGCCATTCTCTCCCTTTTACCTCCTATCTCTTCCCCTTCATGTTACCATACCTCAAATGATACGGAAAAATAAATAAATTAAATTAAATTAAAAAGAGATAGTTAAATAGCTAAGAATGAACTTAGTAAAGAAGAAATTGAAATTGTTGTTGAGCGGAATAAACTGAAGGCTTTTAGGGCAGTATAACATATACATCGAGATTGACACGACAAAACTCACAACCCAAACTCCTATAATCTTCTCCCAACTCCAGTTGCTTGTGTATTGCCTAGGGATGACAAAAAAAATCCGAAAAACCCAATACCCGCTTAATCGGGTATTCGGGGCGGGGATGGGGCCCCGCCCCGTTAAAAAAAAGAAATTTTTATTTTTTTATTTAGAATTCAATACTTTAAATGAAAATTTTTATTAGTTCTAATAGAAAATAACAAGTAAAATTATTTGTCTAAATCTAATGAATATGGGTAATAAAAGTAAATTATCAAAAAAAAAATTTAACGGGTAATAAATGAGGTAAAAACCTCACCCCCGCCCAGCCATAAACGGGTAATGGGCAAGGACGGGGCGGGGAGGGCCCCTTGTCCCCGCCCTGTTGCCATCCCTAGTATTGCCCACTAAGGACACAAGATCAGAGGTTATAGTAGCCACACAGTAGCCACTAAGGCTAAGAAGAAAAACAAGAAGAAGCACAAGCTGCAAAGAAAGCAGAGAGTTAAAGAAGCAGTCAGTATTCTCATAAAATGGGGGCTTAGCAATAATGTGTAATACACATTGCAAAGGGGATGCTAATATATAGTAATATATTAGGTTTTTAGGTTAATTATTGGATTAGGCCCAAAGTAGGACAATAGATAACAAGTGGGTCAACATCAAAAGTCTCCAAAGAATAAAGGATTGGGTCATGAGCAACTCTAATTAAAGAGAAAATTAGGCAACTTCCAATTGCCCAAAAAAATTATAGGCTTAGATCGTTTCATTTGAGGGGTTGATATTTTATTTCAATCATTTGATAGATATCGATTGTATAAATGATTATTTAACATCAGAGTCCGATAGGTCGTTTGATAATAATTTGCCTAACAATTGTCTTTGTATGATTTATAGATTTGGCTAAGAGGGACTTTAATGATCAAATAAGAAGCCAAAGCTCAAACTTAACACCTTTACGTGAATGTAGTATCTTATATTAAACTTTATCGAATAATATATTAATCAACATTTTTAATTTTTTGTTTATTTAATATATTCAGTGCTATTAATCTATTTCATCAAATATTCTATTTAAAGTGTAGATACGACTTTAGCATAAACTCAATAAAGAATACAAAATCATATTTAGTTAAATCTAATTTGGTTGAAATAATGACAAAACATGAGATGTTGGGTTAGGGTTGTTTTGAAGCGAAGGAAGAAATGATGAAGTCAAAAGACAGGGAAATTAATTTGCAAATAAATTAAAAGATAAAAGTAAGTGTGTGTGTGTGTGTGTGTATATATATATTAGAATGTCAAAGGCCTTTAATTGAAGGAAATAGATTACGTGTTAAGCATCAATGTATGATGTGTCCGCGGTTAAGAGCACCAACTTTTAATGACAAACAATTTTTTTTGACCAATCATTCATTAGAGAAAAAACAATTTGATATTAAAATAAATCATTATTTCGTTGAAAGCAAAATCCCAAAAAAATGATTTTCAACTTATTGAGTATGTTTGTTACTATATAATTGAACAATATTAAGGAGAGACATGTAACATATTTATTTCTTATTCTATCCAAATTAGTGTATCAATTATACTTTATCTTTTGAAGTTGCCTAAGAAAAATATATTATAAAATAATTTACATAAAGTCTTTGTTTGGTGGGAATTAAAATAAGATTTTTAATAAATTTTAATAAAGGTTAATAAAATATATAATTGAAAAATTGAGTATCTCATAAATGAACGGTTAATATTAATTATTAACTTTGAACTAAATTAAAATCTGAATTTTAATCCCTACCAAATATGAACAAAGTCACACACAAACACTCGTAAGTTCATGTATAATAATAAAACAAATCATTTAAAGAAGCATCCACGTATAGTTTATGCCACTAAAAGAATTTCGTAAAATTTGCAAGGATATTCTAAACCTATTGAATATGAATAAATAGGTTTTCTATCTTCATTTTTTCAAATATCTTTGAACTTTTAAGGTTGTTGCAACTTGGTCATTAGTGGGGTCAAACCGACTATTGAGAAGAAGAGTGGACAAGGGAAGCAAATTAGAAGTTTTTATGCATCATTGTGTACATATTGATGTATGGATTGATGGTGTGGAAAAGAGAAAAAGAGAAAAAAAAATGAAAAGTAACAAAAGTCAGTTAATAATCAATCTATAATGTACAAGTAGCATTACTTTGTTCTTACAAAAGTTGGATATGTGAAAGTAACACATCTTTTTAAAGATGACATGGACGTTGACAATTTGTTGAGAACTATGATACTATGTATTTTGATGGATTGAGAACTTAAATGTATTAATCAATGTTTCTATTTTTATTTTTTTGTTTAATATTGTCAAGTGTTATTAATTTATTTCATCAAATATGCCATTTAAAGTACAGATAGGACTTTAGCATAAACTCGATAAAGAATGCAAAAACATATATAGAAAACTCTAATATGGTTGAAATAATTACAAAACATTAGATGTTGGGTTAGGGTTGTTTTGAAGCGAAGGAAGAAATTATGAAGTCAAAAGATACGGAAATTAATTTGAAAACAAATTAAAAGTTTAAAGTTATATATATATATATATATATATATATATATATATATATATATATATATATATATATATATATAAAGGAAATAGATTACATGTTTATAAGCATCAATATATGATGTGTCCGTGGTTAAGAGCACCAACTTTTAATCATTTTTTTTTATTTCTTTGAAGGAAGAATCCAGAAAAAATGATTTTCAACTTATTGAGTATGTTGGTTAGATATAATTAAACAATAATAAGGAGAGACATGTAACATATTTATTGTTATTTTATCACATTTTATCCAATTCTACTTTATCTTTTGAAGTTGCTCAAGGGAAAAAAAACTTATAAAATGATTTACATAATTAAGTTCGTGTCTGGTGGAGACTAAAATAAGATTTTTAATAGCTTTTAATAAAAGTTAATGAAATATGTTTTTGAAAAGTTGTAGATATCATGAAATGTGGTTAAAATTAATTATTAACTTTGAACTAAATTAAAATCTGAATTTTAATCCTTACTATGAGCAAATTCACACACAAACACTTGTAAGTACATGTATAATAATAAAACAAATTATTTAAACAAGCATGTATTGTATAGTTTATGCCACTATAAGAATTTCTTAAAATTTACAAGGATATTCTTAACCTAATGAATTTGAATAAATAGGTTTTCTATCTTTATTTTTTCACATATCTTTAAACTTTTAAGTTTGTTGCAACTTGGTCATGGTCAAACCGACTATTGAGAAGAAGAGTGGACGATGGAAGCAAATTAGTAGTTTTTATAATTGATGATGTGGAAGAGAGAAAAAAGAAATGAAATAAAATGAAACGAAACGAAAGTCAGTTAATATCAACATAATCAATCTATGATGTATAAATAACATTACTTTGTCCATTTTATCCCATAAAAGTTAGATATGTGAAAGCAATGCATATTTTTAAAGATGAAATGGACGTTGACAATTTGTTGAGAACTATGATACTATGAATTTGATAGATTAAGAGCTTAAATGGAGTGAAATGGAGATTCAAAAGTGATCAGCGCAAGAATTTGATTATACTAGTTTATTTAATTATTTAAAAAATAAATAATTGTTATTCATGTCGAGGCAAAGAGATCTTGATTTCAACCAATTATTAGTATTTAATTGATTGAATGAACTAATGATCGATCGGTTCACAATATTCTTTTGAAATCAACGAACTTCAATCTTTGTTCTCCGTGTTTTATTGCTTCACATCAGATAAATAAACTAGTTTGAACCCTTGGTTTTTAATTTAAGATTGATGTTAAAAAACATTTATTTTTTCTCACTCCAAGAGAAATAAATTAATTTATCAATTGTGGAGAGGACAAGGGTGACAACTAACATGTGAAAACATAAATGTTGCCACCCAAACACGCCACTATCTTAAATACTCTGTTTCAGAATCCGTAGGGCAACATATATTTAAGGGTTGAAATTAATACATTTGTGCAGCAATATTCAGTCTGCCTAACCACTTTATATTTTTGCAAGACAAAGATTTGTTCTGACATTACATTTGTGCTTAGACGATTCAACCCCTATAACACAAAACAACCTCGTTTTGAGATGTGTAAATATGGGTTGGGATAGTTGTGTTTAGATAATCGAACCTTGTTTGATCTAAGATAGACTTTACAAAATAAAGGACAAATTGTATGTGGGTCAACATATTTGGAAAGGCAAGTCATGCTAGGCTTGCTTGTTTTGATGACTCCCGTGGAGATTTATTTTTGTGAATCCGACCTACTTAACACTTTTAAAACGATAGCCTCCTTTTATCAAATAATATATTGGCTAGTAAGACTATGTTTTTACATCATTCTTTAATTTAGTTATAATTCAAAAATTCAACAAAATTATAGAAAATGTTAACAATTATTAATATTATACATGTTAGATAAATACTAAGTATATTATTTAAAAGAAATAATTAAATTTACATAAAATGTTCGAGTGGTGAAAATGTGGAATTTATGTGGGAAGTTGGAGCTTCAAATCACATTACATGCCAATAGTAAAATGTCTATGATTGGACATTGAGTTTCTTTGATTAAAATAAATTTTTTTTAATTTTTTTAGTTATTTTTGAATAATTTTTTAAAATTCAAACTACCTAGTAAAAACTAGCCAATAAATAAAAGTTAGTAGAGGTAGTTACTAGATAATTTATGTAAAATCATAAAAACTTTATAAAACTACAATTTTATTTTCATATATGAATTGGAAGTTATAACTGTTGGGAATTTACTTATTCATGCATAGCGAAAAATAAATTATTTTTCAATTTCTACCACGGATCTGCTTTGTATTTAGATAGAAACTGTGTTTAAAATAATACCTTTGATGAATTCTGCAAACTCTTTTACTAATTTTCGAACTCGAATGATCACGATATGCAATCCAAGCGGTCCAATTGTCCAGCCTTTAACGGTGATCCACACAGAGAACAAAAATGACAGCTAAGCTTTCTTTTCTTGTACTAGTAAGAATAATGAATTATTTCATACAATTTTCAAACCCTAACAGCCTATTAATATAAGTTCAAGCGGGTTTGGCCCGTTTCTAAAACTTAACTCGATTCAATATTTAATTAATCAAATTAATTAAATATGGTTCATGAATTAATTAATTCGGGCCTATTAATAAGCAATTCAATTAATTTAATATCCAATACTTGTTAATTAATTAATTGGTAAATCTCATTCTTCTGGTTCTTTTTGTTGTGACACATTAAGTTTCCGATCACGATATCTAACAACGTGAATTATTATTTTGATCTAATCAAAATTATCAATTAAAATAATCCTTTTAATTTATCATCAATTCACATCCGTCGTCCCCGATTGATATACAGCAATGTGTTAGGGCAATATATGTGACGGGAAATGTCACGTGGTATGACAAAATCAAACTTGTTCGTTAACTGTGAAACTATAATCCTTTCATCAATATGATCTGATCAATTATGAGATATGGATATGTGTCAATCTCAATTATTGATCGTATCTTTTATTCCACCGTTAAGTCAATGTAACTCAAAAATTCCTTTTCAACTTATGAGTTCACCTTGGCCAATGATTTAATTTTCAATTTAACTGGATAAAATGTAGATCATAATCTCTTACATTTACAAGTGACGAATCCTCTATTGATCATTCACAGCCTTCACATGATTCTTGACATATTCGAACGATACTATATTAGCAACCCTTGACAGAGCAACATCCAATATCACCAAAGTATGACTGTCATCATATAAGGCACTATGATAACCTCAAGTCAAATGACCAATTTCACTATCGAACGTTAGAGATTAACCACTGACACTAAAATAGCTATCTATGTGGAATCTCCCAACGGGTCTCCAATGTTTTGTTATATAACAAAACATTCACGTGTTCATTCAAATGTCACCACACTTTAGCTTGTAAGATCAACTACTTATTTCACAAGTAAGAAATGCCACACGTGATTGTCTATCCATTATAACGATATATGTATCTCATTATTACATACGACCATAGACGATTTAATATTCAGTCATATGTAATTTGTATTTCACAATCACAACTCCTTGTTATTAACAAATCACTAAAACTTGAATCTACGGATTCTATTATTTAATTTATTAAAATATTAATTTCATTAAATAATATATATTGTCATAAATGCGCATCGATTATATATATTAAAAGTGTTTATGTCCAAAATTGATTGGATTTAGGGTATAACATTTACAATAACTTGGGGCTTATATATACCTCTCTTTTCTTGAAAAACGTAACAACAATTCATTTTCATATTTTGTAATTCCTAATATACTTGATTTCAGTATTATTTTGCTTTTTGAGATATTATTCTCAAAATCCCATTGAAGGTTTTGAAAATTATTTGTGATTGTTTTACAAGTGATTCGATCATTACATCCTAAAAGTAATTGTTCCAATAGATCGCAGTAGTTTACAACAAGAAATTTCATTTTATGATATTGTGTTGTCCTAAATCTCGATTGGTAGATAAGTTTCCTTATTTTAATTGTTGTTCTTGAAAGGTATCTACAGCTATTTTTCTCCAACCGTATACGCTATTCAACAATTGAAACAAATGTTGAAAATTTGATACAACAATGGAAACAAAAAATAGAACAAGAAGATGAAAAAAAAATTATAGAATATAAAGACTTGATCGAATAATAAATCGTTGTCCTCAAACGATATTTGCCTCCTCCACCAAAGCTTTTGAGGATTAAAGTGACAAATAGTTTATAGAATTCAAGCCTATGAATGAAGAACACTAAAAGTTTTCAGTGTTGCTTCAAAAGAACAAGTGAAAGAAAAATATATAATTGATTATATGAAGAACAAAAAAGATAGAATATTGGATTAATAAGGAATGATCATAAACTCATATTTATAGTACTCACTCATCCCCACACGAAATGGTCTCAAACCGTATTGAAAAGATGTATCACTTCATAACAAAACCGCCAGAATTTTAAAAATAACGGTCGGATTTTATCACTATGCGACAGCATAGGCTATAACTATGTGATCGCATAGTTATAGCATTGGCTTCCCTTTAATTCTCGGATGGCATATATGCAGTCGCATAGGCCATTTTGAAGGCTCCAAGCGTGGTTTTCTCTCCTCTTTTCAAATTCAATCTTCTTCTCTCCAAATTCATCAAATACATGGTTATCACTTTTGATTTTGAACAACCATAAACAAGATTTCCAACAATCCCCCACTTGTTCAAAATCAAGATTAATCACATAACCAAATATCAACATATAAACAAATACAACACTTATGCATAAGAGTTAGATATCTTTCGATTTGAATCTAACCATAGTGTAAATCTCATAAAGCATTATCGAAATTTCAGGTAGCTAAAACGCTTTGAACCAGTTATTCCTTGTGATAATACCAATGAAATCACACACACGTGTTAAACATCACAAGTTCCTCTAGCCCGCTTAGTGCTAATATAGCCTTGCACTTATTCTAATTCTTTGAACTTTAAAGAGAAAACTCCAACTCTCTAATGAGGCGGCACCACCCCGAAGTTCACATAGGTGAAGTTCTTCCAGTATCTTTGTTACTTTTAAGAGATACTTGTATTCCGTACCGAACTTCATTAAGAGTATATAACTCAACCCTCTAACAGTAACAACCAACACTATTTATCAACGATAGGGTTTAATAATTTCATAGCGTTGAGATTCATCCACTTATCTAATGACTTGTTATTACTCTTTGAACCTAAGTATACTTGTTTAGTATAATTTGGTAGGGTTGCTATCATTGGTGGATTTATTTAAGGAATTTCAACCCCAACTTATTTGAAGTTGATCTTACGAACTCTCTCGTAAGAGGTTTAGTAAATGGATTCGCTAAGTTCTCACTAGATTTAACAAATGTAAGAGAAATTATTCCATGCTTGATTAATTTCCTTACATGCTCATGTCTTAAACCCATGTGTCTAGACTTTCCATTATATACTTCGCTATAAGCTTGAGCAAGAATAGCTTGATTATCACACAAGATATGTATTGATGAAATATCATTTATATCAAATGGTATTTCATATAATAAATCTTTTAGCCACTCAGCCTCTTTTCTGATTTCGACTAATGCTACAAACTCTGATTTCATTGTTGAGTGAGTAATGCAAGTTTGTTTCTTAAACTTTCAAGAAACTGCACCTCCTCCAAGAGTAAATATCCAACCCGTAGTGGATTTATTTTCTCCTGCACTGATATCCAAATTGCGTCAGAATATCCTTCCAAAATTTTAGGAAATCTTGTATATTGTAGCCAAGGTCTTTGGTTTTCTTTAAATAACCAAGAACCCTACCGATAGCTTTCCAATGTTCAGAACTTGAATTGCTAGTAAACCTACTTAGTTTACTCATGGCAAATGCTACATCAGGTCTTGTACATTATGCAGCGTACATAAAACTTCCAATTGCACTTGCAAATTCTATTTGAGCTATTGCTCTTCCATCGTTCTTTATCAATTTTATACTTGGATCAAACGGGGTATTAGCTTCTTTAATGTTCAAATGTTTGAACTTATTTATCACATTCTCCACATAATGTGATTGACTCATTGTAAAACCCCCACTATCCTTTTTAATTTTGATACCAAGGATAGTATCCACTTGTCCAAGATCTTTCATTTTGAACATGGAAGATAGAAACCTCTTTGTTTCTTTGATTCCGTCTATATTGTTACTAATGATCAACATATCATCGACGTATAGACATATTATAGTGATTATATCGTCACTAACTTTAGTAAATAGACATTTGTCTACCGAGTTGTGATTAAAGCCATTTGACATTACTTTGAAGTCAAATTTCTCATGCCACTTTTTAGATGCTTGTTTTAATCTATATAAGGATTTGATTAGTTTGCACACTTTATGTTCATTTTCCAGTAGAACGAACCCTTCTGGTTGTTCCATATAGACCTCCTCCTCGATATCTCCATTCAAGAATGTCATCTTGGCATCCATTTGATGAATATATAAATCATAAATAGAAGCTAGTGCAAATAAAATCCTTATCAAGGTTATTCTAGCCACAGGTGCATATGTGTCAAAATAATCTATTCCTTCTTTTTGACGATACCCTTTAGCCACTAATCTAGCTTTGTAGGTATTAAGTGTTCCATCGGAATTATATTTCCTTCTAAACACCCATTTACAACCAATGGATTTAGATCCCTTTGGTAAATCAACTATTTTCCAAGTGCTGTTTGAAATAATAGAATCCATCTCGATATTAATTGCTTCTTTTCAAAATATGCAATCTCTAGATGACATGGCTTTCTTATAGGTTTTAGGATCACTTTCAACTTGAAGAACAAATTGAATTGTTCTTGCAACATCCTTCCTATTTCCTTCTAGTAGGTAGAATGAAATAAGTTGGGAATCCAATTTATCCGATCCTAGACACTTCTCTTTTCTAATTATTTTACTTCTTTGAGGTTCAATTTCAAAATCCTTAGTAGATGTATCATTTTGTGATTCTCTAGAAGTTGGAATGTCTACAAAAGTTTTATTTTAAGAATCTCTTGTTGCCAATTCATTCTCAAAAAACTCCACATCCCTAGATTCTATTATAACATTCAATTCTAGGTTCAATAACCTATAAGCCTTGCTATTTGAAGAATATCCCACAAAGGCACATTTAATACCTCTAGGACCTAATTTGTTCTCTTAGGATCCATATTCTTATAGTAAGCAAGACACCCCCACACTTTAAAATAATTGACATTAGGTTTCCTACCTTTCCAAATTTCATATGGAGAAATCTTATTCTTTTTCAAAGGAATTCTATTTACTACGTGACATACACTAAGTAAGGCTTCACCCCATAAATTATATGGTAATCCAGAATTTAACAACATGGCATTTATCATCTCTAAGAGTGTCCTATTTTTCCTTTCAGCTAAACTGTTTTGTTCAGGTGTTCGTGGTGCAGAACATTGGTGTATAATGCCATTTAGTTCACAAAATAAGTTGAATTCATTTGAAAAATATTCTCCACCTCTATCGCTTCTTAAGGTTTTAATATTCTTTCCTAATTGATTTTCAACCTCAAGTTTATAAGTCTTAAAGGCACTAATGGCTTCATCCTTATGTTTTAATAAATACACATATGTATACCTAGAACAATCCTCAATAAATGTAATAAAATATTTATTAACACCTCTAGTGAGCATGTCATTCAATTCACATATATCTGAATGAATAATTTCAAGTAAACATGTAGATCTTACTACCCTACGAAATGGTTTTCTAATCATTTTAGATTTAATACAAGTTTCACATTTTTCTAAGTTATTAGTATCACATTGTATCATACCGCATTTAATCATTCTTTTCATGGTACAACATAAGCAAATGATTTGATTTTATTAAAATTATCCTCCAAAGTACATAATTTG
The DNA here is from genome assembly GCA_035079005.1 of Fraxinus americana. Lineage (NCBI taxonomy): Eukaryota > Viridiplantae > Streptophyta > Magnoliopsida > Lamiales > Oleaceae > Fraxinus > Fraxinus americana. The sequence continues at coordinate 22,510,140 of CM068713.1, forward strand.
ATCATTCCATCAGTAGAATAACATTTTCCAACAAAATACCCATTATGGGTTAGTACAAGTTTCCCGGATTCAAGAACAGTTTTTATTCCGGGTTTTCCCAACAAAACTCCACTTGCTAAGTTCCTATTCATATCAGGTACATGAAGGACATTAGTTAAAGTTATTTTCTTCCCCGAAGTGAAAATGATTTCCACGTTCCCTTTGCCAATCACCTTTGATCTTCCTTCATTTCCCATTTGAATTTCTTGACCATCTTGAATGTCATGATAAGTTTTAAAGAGTGACTTATCTTAGCAAACATGGACGGTTGCACAGGTGTCATACCACCATCCTGGAACTTTCCCTTGGACTGCATTGATTTCGCTCACCGTAGCGATAATTTCATCAATGGAGTTCACATGTCCTTCCTTCTTTGGATGTTTTTTATGCCTGCAATCTCTTGCATAATGTCCCGACTTTCCACAAACGTAGCAAGATCCTTTGGACTTATTTTTGAACTTCCCTTGATCCTTTTTAGGGTCAAGAGGTTTTCCCTTCTTCTTGTACTTGTTGGTGTTGTCAACATTATCCACGGCATTGGCTTTCGAAGAGCCATCATAAGAGCTTTCGGTCTTATCTCTTGTCCTTGATTCTTCCTCTATGCGAAGATGTTTTTGTATATGCTCCAAAGAGAAGTCTTCGGAATTATGAAGAATCTTCTTCCTATAACATTTCCATGACCCCAGGAGTTTAGCAATAATTGTTCCCACTTGAAAAGTTTCGGGAAGTTCGATTTTCACCACTTTCAGTTTGTTGACTATTACTTGTAGTTCATGCACTTGAGGCAATAATGGTATGTTATCAAGCACTTTGAAATCAAAATATTTAGAAATCAAAAATTTCTTCATACCTTCTTTTCGGCTTTATATTTACTTTCAAGAGCGTACCATATTTCCTTTACCGAAGTAGTATTGGTATAGAGATCATACAAGCGATTCGAAAGTGCATTTAGAATATGACCCCGGCATATCAACTCATCCTCTTCACACTTCTTTCTTTCAGCACGAATTTCATCAGTATCTTCATCATTTGCATCGGGAATAGGCTCCAATTTTGGATCAAGAACATAGAAAATCTTCAACGCCGTAAAAAGGAATTTCAGTTTGTCTTGCCATCTAGTGAAGTTTGCACTGTCGAATATATCCAATTGTACCAAGTCTTGATTCATCATCTTGATGGTTGCAAGTGTTGACTCTGTTTCCATCGCAGTAAATTATGGATATCATTTGAGAATGTTGAAATATGAAACAACAATGGAAACAAGAAATAGAACAAGAAGATGAAAAGAAAATATAGAATATAAAGACTTGATCACGAATAATAAATCGTTGTCCTCAAACGATATTTGCCTCCTCCACCAAAGCTTTTGAGGATTAAAGTGACAAATAGTTTATAGAATTCAAGCCCATGAATGAAGAACACTAACAGTTTTCAGTGTTGCTTCAAAAGAACAAGTGAAAGAAAAATATATAATTGATTATATGAAGAACAAAAAAGATAGAATATTGGATTAATAAGGAATGATCATAAACTCATTTATAGTACTCACTCATCCCCACACGAAATGGTCTCAAACCATATTGAAAAGATGTATCACTTCATAACAAAACCACCAGAATTTTGAAAATAACGGTCGGATTTTATCACTATGCGACCGCATAGGCTATAACTATGCGATCGCATAGTTATAGCGTTGGCTTCCCTTTAATTTTCGGATGGCATATATGCGGTCGCATAGGCCATTTTGAAGGCTCCAAACGTGGTTTTCTCTCCTCTTTTCAAATTCAATATTCTTCTCTCCAAATTCATCCAATCCATGGTTATCACTTTTGATTTTGAACAACCATAAACAAGATTTCCAACAACAAACAATAGAGTTTATTAATTAATTTATGAGTTAATTTCATATTTGGTCACTGATTTCAGTGAAAAGCTCAATGCATTACAAATTTTCTCAATTAGAACATGTAACTTTAATTTACTTTTAATGTTGATCACTTTGTCAGCGACATATTAAGCTTAACGTCACAATCTTGCTTGAACAAAAAAATTTAGTAGTATCTAACTCGTCTAGATTTTACAAGTAAATATACCAAATAAATCATGTAGTGTAAAATTTGAAAATAAGTTATAAAATTGATTATAATTCATTTAACGAAGCATACTTAGATGTTATGCCCCCGTTTGACACCCATTATTTTGAAGAATGAGTTTTTGAATAGTGATTGATGTAAAGAATGTGTGGTTAAAAAGTAAGAAGAATTTTTGGGTTTATGTGTAATATTATTTTATTTGAAGAATGTGTGGTTAGAAATGAGTACCGTAGAAAAATGAGAATGAGAATGAGATAAAAAATGGGTGTCAAACAGGGGTTATATTTATTCATAACTTCAAAGATTTTGCATATTTTATATTTAGAAACGACTAGCGGGGAGTGACTAATATTGATAATTAATTTAAATCAGTTGTGTGATTACGATAAATTAAAGTTTATAACCTAATTGAAAATTCACTGAAACCTCAGTGACCAAAAATGAAATGACCAAAAATTAATGTTCTTTTGAATGTCAGTTGTGCAAAAACCCAAACTGAAAGAGAACAGTGTCCGTTTGTTGAATAAAATATATTCTGGCGAGTTTTGACCGTTGGATCTAATCTGGGTCCCACCCACTTTCCTCGCATCAACGAGCATGTCTGATTGGCCCCACAATAAACATGTCTGCAGACTCTTGCAGACCATTTTCTATAAAAAACACCTAATTTACCCCTAATACGTAATTCAAATGTCGAAATTGCCCTATTCCGTTATTCTTGCTTCAGCAGCATTTCTTAACATTTGCAAGTTTTTCCTTAAACAAGAATATTGATCTCTCTCTCTCTCTCTCTCCTCTTCATCTCTCTGTCTTTGTCTCTCTGTCTTAATCTTCACAGGGTTCTCGTGCGCGCCCTCGCCTTTCAAGTTCGTTTGATTTTTTTTGAAGGGTATAGAAAAACGGAAGAGATTATAACCATGTTTTTGCAAAGAAATTAATCTGACAATTTTCAGTTTTCAGGTATATTGAAATGTTATGTTTCACTATTTTTCATCATTTTAATATAAAATGGATTCTTCATGATTTTGGTTTTGTTAGATGTATATATATTTTATAATTTGTGGGTTATTCTTGGAATCATGTTTCATTAAAATGGGTGTAGGGTTTCATGCAGTTTGTGATGATTTTTTGCAATTTAGTCTTATGGGTATTGCAAGTTTAATCATGATTTTTACAGATGTTTTAACATTTTTGTGATATTTGTCATTTTAATCTTATGGATATTGCAAATTTGATCATGGGTTTTATACATTTTTTAACAGTTTTTTGTGATTTTTTGCATTTTAATCTCGTGGATATCACAAATTTAATAGTGGGTTTTATAGTTGTTTTAACATTTTTTCATTTATTTCTAAAGCTAATTACTTTATATTCTTGCCAATATAATATATTGGTTATGCACAAAATTTTCAGGTAATCACCAAATTTTTTAGCTGGTGATTAATTAAAGTTTTATTCTTTATGAAGGTAACAGGTGTTTTCATAAATACGATCTATTTTGCTCTAGATGACAATAAAATTGAAATATTAATGGTGCCGATGTAGATCTGTTGATTCTTTGAGAATCTGCAAAAGAAATTATATTTAAATGGTCCAAGTAAATGATAAGTATGATTTTTGGTAACAAAGAAATTTCATTGGTAAATCTTGTCCAATGCTGTAAATTGTATGCGAATTGTTTGAAACTGTTCTTTTTCCTCATTTTTTCGAACTACTTTATTTTTTACCAGAGTTAATTTTCTGAAACTTTGAATTGCTCTCTGTTTCCAAGATTATATATTGAGAAATGGGGAAGAAGGGGAGCTGGTTTTGTGCACTGAAGAGAGCTCTGAGCTACGAATCGAAAGAGAAGAAAGATAAAGTTGCAAATTGATCTCATTTTTTTTTATTATTTGAATATTACCTTTTTTGGTGATTTAATTCAGAATAGTTCAATTTCTTGTTGACAGAAAAACAATAAATCAAAAAGATGGTCTGGAAAACAGAAGAGTCTAGATTTGGATTCTTCCAATGCAGAAGAAAATGCTCCAGTGGTTCCTGCACCGGATGGTCTGGTGGAGGAACCAAAGTTGATAGAAACTGAAGATGAGCAGAATAGGCATGCTTACTCTGTTGCTCTTGCAACTGCTGTGGCTGCTGAGGCAGCAGTTGCAGCTGCTCAGGCTGCTGCAGAGGTTGTTCGACTCACAACTGCCGCCCATAATTTGGGTAAAACTAAAGAAGAACTAGCTGCTTTAAAGATTCAGACAGCTTTCCGAGGGTACTTGGTAAGATGATAATTTTTCAATGTTGTATAGATATCAATTTCAATACATTCATGTTTACGTGTGATTGATCGTGATGAGCTATGAAATATCTGGCTGTAACTTCAGTAATTTATGACAATACAGTATCTTGTAATGACAAATACCCGGAGGATGGGAAAATTGCTCTGCATAAACTATCGATTGTTGATTAGCATTGTAGCATTTTACATCTGGATGGTGACTATTATGATTTCGTGCTTTATTTAGGCAAGGAGAGCGTTGAAGGCATTGAAAGGACTGGTGAGGCTGAAATCAATGATTCAAGGGAACTCAGTGAAACGTCAAGCAACAACCACCTTACGATGCATGCAGACACTGGCTCATGTGCAATCTGAGATTCGTGCTAGGAGAATTAGAATGTCGGAGGAGAATATGACTCTTCAGCGACAGCTCCAGCAGAAGCATGAGAAGGAGCTTGAAAAGTTGAGAGCATCTGTGAGTGGCATTCTTGGACTAATTTTTGTTTTGAGTCTGCAATTTGCAGATTTACTTTTATTACGAGTCATGATAACTCTTCTACTGTGCCTGCTTATTTTTACATCTAGCCTTTTTCTTAATGCTCTCGCAGTTTCCTTGATGTATATCATCGAAAACTAATTTTGATGGCGTTGTTAAAGAAATAAGTAAACAATTTTTATTTTATTTTATTTTTTTTAATTTGAGTGTCTGACTTTTCCTGATTAATTTTATAGAGCAGGCAAACCGTTTGCAACAAAAAATCAGCTCAGAATGTTTTGCCTTCTCATTTCTTTAAAAAGATTTTGGACCAGAAGCCTGCATATTCTGAACCTCTAGCTCCGGTTATGTATTTAATCAAATTTTTTTTTTACTAATTTTCATTTTAAAGGAAACTTTCTATAGATATTTGTATCTGAGCATACTGCTAAGCAACACATTATGAAACTAGATATCTTTGTTGTGTAATTACTTCGTTACTACACCTAAATGCACTGTGTGTACATAGAGAAGTTATTTTTCATCTTTGTTCTCAAGTAACTATTGGCTATGATGTTGGACAACTGACAACAGACTGGAGAGGATTGGGACTTCAGCATGCAGTCTAAAGAACAGATTGAGGCAAATCTTCAACATAGGCAGGAAGCAGCTATGAGAAGAGAAAGGGCATTGGCTTATGCATATTCTCATCAGGTATTACAACTTGCAATTCGTTGTAGTGATCATTCTTGCATTTATCTGAAATAGCTTTGAAACTGATGAGGATCTATAATATTCTGAAACAGCAAACATGGAAGAACTCAAAGTCTTCAAGTCAAACATTTATGGATCCAAATAATCCCCATTGGGGTTGGAGTTGGTTAGAGAGATGGATGGCTTCCCGTCCATGGGAGAATGGAAGTGCAGTTGACAAAGAACTTAACAGTGATCATGTGTCAATGAAGAGCACAACAAGTCGCCCCACTTCTGCTGGGGGAATTATGAGGACTCAATCTCACCGTGTTGACAATAAGCCTTCTCCTACAGCCCACAAACAAAGTCGGCCTCCCAGCAGGCAATCACCTTCGACTCCCCCCTCAAAGGTTTCTGGAAGATTAACAAGGGGAAATGCACCCACTGAAGATGACTCAAGGAGTTTGAACAGTGTAAAATCAGAGGTTTGTAGGAGACACAGCATTGCAGGATCCTCAGTGAGAGATGATGAAAGCCTTGCAAGTTCACCTGCAGTTCCAGGTTACATGGCCGGCACAAAATCAGTAAAAGCTAAATCCCGGTTGTCAAGTCCATTGCAATTAGAAAAGAATGGCACTCCAGAGAAGATTTCACCCAGTTCTGCAAAGAAACGGCTATCATTCTCTGCTTCCCCTTCTGGCCCGAGGAGGCATTCTTGCCCCCCTCAAGATTGATACTAGTTCTGTTAAAGCATCAACATGAAATGACAGATTTATCGTTCGAGTAGATTTATAAAGCGTTAGACATGCAAGGAATATATATACATATATATATAAATAGCTTTTCAGAAAATGAAGAAGCTATCATCTTAGTAATGCAAATCACGAGAAGTGAATAGCAGGTTTCTTTCATTTTCAAAGCTTTGTTAGTGATGTCGATTGTGCAACGTTTTGTGTGAGGTATTTACATCACTGTTCTTGCATGTTTCTTCGTAAGGCTTTGCATGTTTGTTTCAATTTCTGTACCGACTTAGGTTCTGACATTAACCGCTCTTATAATTCTGTGCTGTGCAAGCAATTTCACTTGTCCGTTTCTTGTTTAATGAAAACTTTCTCGTGTTCTTGTTTAAAAGAAAGGTTTTTTTTGGTGAAAAATATGAAGGTACTCTCATGGAACCAGCCGGAATTATCCTCCATATACAGAATTATTCACTACCAGAATTTTTACAGATACTCACATAGTGTGTGGGCCCCACATGAATTACATATTATTAAAAAAGTGGACCCCACATGTTTGTGTCTTGCCTGGAAAAATTCTGTGAAGTTTTTGCTTTGTAATTGTAGCAAGGTTCAACGAGCCGTTACAACTTATGAATGTGTTGTCACATCCCGGGGCAGACATAGGGGGTCTCGGGGTCACGTCAATTTTTTTTGTTTATTTGTTTGTTTTTATTTATAAATTCCTATTTTTTATGGATTCAAATTCAAATTTTAATCTAAATCAAAGTTAATAATTTATATTAGTTATGAGGCTCTTTAACTTTTTAATTTTTATCAAAATCTACTAAAAGTTTAATTTTAATTCCCACCAAACAGGGACAAAGTCACAATATATTTGAATTTTTTCTTGTCTCTCACTCTCTTACGATTATTTCCCTCATATCTTTTACCAAAATCTTAAACCCTTCTATTTTTTCAAAATTTGTCTATAATTTCTCCACAAACTTCGTTTCCCAATCATTTTGTTAACTGATTAGAACCTAAATTTGCATTTTCTCCTATCAAACTGTGTATATAGAATGGATCTGAAATTTATATCCAGTTTGACTTATATGTAATGAATTGTATTTATTTGAATTGATTATTAATATTGAATATTAATTTTTTTTTCTTTCAGATTATTTGAATTGATTGTTTGTATCAGATACACTATAAAAACGTAAATATGCATTTTTTTGTGATGAGCAAAATATTAATGAATGAATATTTTTTAATCGTAAATTTGTATTTTCTTGGATTAAGCGTGAATCGTTCAAAAATCAAGAATAAAGCACTGAGATAGAGTGTAAAGCATGAAACCAAAACACGCTTAATTGAAACAATAATAAAAGTCAACCACAAATTTTGGCCAAGTCTTAAATAATGCAACGGGGCTTCAATTTAATTTCTTTGTGCTCAAGTGGAAATCAATCCGCAATCTCCAACCTTGTTGCATTTGAAACCATGCCCGAATGAATTCGAGTTAAATTATCTTAATATCACACGCTAGTACATGCATTTAGAAAAAACCAAAAGATTCAGTAATATTCTAACTTCAAGAGACTCGGAGAGTCCATTAACTTATATAATGGAGTCACATTTTGTATTTGCATTAGGATTACATTTAGTTGGAATTTTTATCAATTTAATGTCACCTCTTTCTATTACATTCGTTGTAAAACCGAATTTATTTCTTCTCATTATATTATATCATGAAATATAAGATTTTTCTCAAGTATATAGGACTTTGATTATATGTGCAAAGCTCTACCACATTTTCTATAAAAGTCAATTCTTCCAACAACCCTTTTAGCCACAATCCTTCTTTAACCGCCTTTGTAGCAGCAGTTGAAGATAAAGCACCTAGCCTTTTTAGTTGTGATTTCTTATCTAAATTTCTAGAAAAGTCAAGATGTAGATATTCTCTAAAATTAAGTCGCCTCTTGTTTATTTTAAACATCAAACCAAGTTTTTGTGTTCCTTTTAGATATCTAATCAAACATTTTAGCGCCTCCCAGTGCAATTCTATAAGACTTCTTATAAATCTACTTAGCACACTAATAACATACGCAACATCTGGTCTAGTACACATCATTTCAGAATTTGAAGAGTGAGAGTCAAAGTCAGAATCAGATTTGATAAGATTGAGGAGTTTAAGTTTAGTATTTTCATCACATTGAAGATTACGAATATTTCCTTTAAGAGGACATTTATTTGAATAATGACCAGATCTGTTACATTTCCAGCATGTTACATTGGAAGTCCTTTTTTTTTGAAAACTTTCTTTTAGAAAAGTTTTTTGGAGGAGAATTTTGAAATTTTTTTTCTTGTAAAAATAATTTTGAGAATATTTTCTCTTGAAATGAGAAGGAATTTTTTTTTCTTTTAGATCTTGAAGGAGGAAATTTTTTTTCAAATCCATATTGTTCACAGAATGATAGTTCTTTACGACCGTCAAATCTTTCTGATTTCATTTGGCTTTGAGTTTGAGATCATTACAGAGAGCTAATCCTTCCTGATTAACAACACAGATTAAGTCTCCGTAAGTAATAGTATTGTAAGAAATAGTGTTATTGTATTCTTTTTTGAGAGAATTTCGTAGTCTTTCTGCAATGAGTTTTGGAAGTCCAGAAAGAAATCGTTTTTTTTCCAATAGGCTTGTTCACAATCATTTCGAAGAAAGACACGAGTAATAAATGTGTCTTTGTACCATCGAAAATCTTGTAAAGTAGGACAAGTGAGATTCATGAGAAATTGAGAATATTTATCTTGAACATTGGTAGGAACTCCAATAAAATGTTTGATAATACAATAAACCAATGTTTGAAAACTAATATTTGTCCCATCGGGTTTTGTATCTTCAATTACCATATTTCGATCACCCTGAGAAAGGCAATTAAACCACCAATTTTTAAGTTGACCACAGAATCCAAGAATGATATTTTTTGTAGCTTGTTGATTGGAAATTTCACCAGCAATATATGCATTAAGGCATATACCCATTTTTTCAAGAACTTGAATAATTTGATATTCAGAAAACCCATCGATATTCCACTCGAAGATAGATTCAGCATTGTATTTTTGTTGGATTCTATTATTTTCTTCAAAAAGTAGATCTGGAGGGGTTTGACAAGGATAATAAGCAGGAATTTTTGAAAATTGAGTATTTTTTCCTTGAATCTTATTTATTTGAAGATCGAATTCTTCAATAAATTGAGATTCAATTTCATCAATAGTATTAATATTTTTTTGAAGAAGCTGAGACAGATAATTTTGACAATTCAAAAGCAAGTTCCTTAAAAACACTTTCTTTTGAATTTAATTTGGGAGTGGCTTCTTGAAAATGACAAAATGAAGGAGTTTGAAAATCAACATTCTTTTTGTCAGAATTTGAAATTTGAATCAACTTTCTTTTCCTTATCAGAATCAGATTTCGATTTGAAATACTCAGTTTCATAATTGTCCTCAATTCTATTTAATTGAGTACAAAGGGAATTAAGAGTAATATTTGAATAATTATTTTGCAAAACGATCCTTTTGATGTCCTTCGCATTAACGGGGGTATCATCAGGTCTTTCAATTCTTTTGAATGGAGATGCAACAACTTCAATACTCCCATGTGTAAAGATAATTTCCTGTAAAGGGGGAAAAGTAGACCGAAGTGTTTCACCTGAAGGAGTTTACCAAATTTTTTTGATAGAAACAGTATTGTGAATACTTTTTGTTTTCTTTGGAAATTTTTTGAAAACTTTAAAATGAGTCCATTCAAAAAAACTAATATCTTCTGGAGAATTATCAAATTCTTCACAATAAGATTCAATTTATTCTTTTGAAAAAGATTTTTTGATAAGATGCCTAAATTTTTTGACTTCAAGAGTTTGGTCAGTTTTGAATTCATTTCTTCTATCAATTTTAGAAGAGATGACATTACACCGACAATCAAGTTTTTCTGATTGAGGAGGAGGAATCATATCTGATGGAGTATGAGAAGTAGGAGGTTCTACTTCTTCTTCATCTTTATCATATTCTTCATTTTGAAACAGTGATTTTGGAATTTTTTGACTAAAATTCACACTTTTTATTGAGGAAGTAGAAAATCTAGCAATTTGAAATGAATTCATCTTAGATCTATCTTTAGACCTAGACAAGTTAGATCTTTGAAAAGTGCTTGATGAAGATGATGGTTTATCAAAAAAAACTCTGACATTACCACAAGGAAAATGAATAATTTGTTCAGGATTTCTATGAACAGGAGTTGGAATTAGATTTTGAGTATTTTCAAAGTCCCACGCGAGATCTCTTTCTTGAAGATTCTATGGAATTCTCTTTGGAATCATAACATTTGAATGAAGTGGATTGACTTCCACAAGAAGACTTTCATCTCTTAGAGAAGATCTAAGAGCAAGAATATTGAGTTGAGTGTTCAAAAGTTTATAATATACTCTGTATATTAAAGCAAAGGCTTTTAAACAATCATCAACATCGAAGTTTTTTGTTTGAATTCGTAAATTTAGAACGTTAAGAATAGCTCCATGGCTAGCTGAAAATTTTGGATAGCAATTTGAAAATACTAGACCACTCTCGAGATTAGACTCAAGCATGGACAATACATAATGTTTAAATCTTAAGAGTCTTTTATCTCTTAAGGTTATCAGGACAGGGATGTCTAGACCAAGTCTAAACAAAGGTTTAACAGCAATTTAAACCAATCCAATATTAATATATTGAAATTTCTTCCTATGAGTAAGGATAGAATCTTTTGAAAGTAAAATTAGGGGTGGGCGCGGGTCGGTTCGGTTCGGTTCGGTTCGGTTTTTTTCGGTTCCAGAAATTTTCGGGTATTTAGTAAATGGAACCGTCGGTTCCAAATATAATTTTGGAACCATTCGGTTTCGGTTCGGTTCGGTTCTATTCGGTTCCGTTCGGTTCCGTACTATAATTAAATTTTTTAACATTTAAAATAATACTACATAAATATACCTTAAAATGGATACCAATATTAATAACAAAAAGTAGATACAAATACCAAATTCAATCTTAACTTTTACAAATTAACGTAATCTAATTTAATAACATATAAATAATAAGTTGTCAAATACAAATACCAAAAAGTAAATATTACTAATAAAACTTCGATATTCATATCAATAATTCATTTGCTTCAAACCTTCAAATCTACATAAAAGTGAAATATAAATTAGAAGTCACAAATATAAAATATTTTAAAGTATTGATAATACTTACCAACTATTTAATGTAATTATTAGTTGGTTGACTTTCCATACTAACTATTAAGAAACTATATAAGAAAAAATTGAAAAAAACACAACTAACAAGCATAAATAAACTCTAAATTGTTCAACTAATAAGATTTAATAAGAAAAAAGTTATTAATTTGTTTAGAAAAAATAAAAGAAATTAATTTATCCAATATTAAAAAAAAAAGTTCGGTTCTTATTCGGTTCTTCGGTTCTTGGTCGAGAACCGAGAACCGAACCAAACCATTCGGTTCTCGATTCGGATACCCGTTCGGGTATTTCATTTTAAAAAACCCGCTCGATTCGGTTCGGTTCGGTTCGGTTCGGTTCGGTTCCGGTTCGGTTCGGTTCGGTTCGGACATTTTGCCCAGCCCTAAGTAAAATAATGGAAACAATTTGATTTTTGATAGGAATAGTTTTTTCAAGAGTTTTGATAACATAATTTTGAATAAAATCAAAATTTCCTATTTTATAGATAGAACTTTTGTCTACCTTTTGAATAGTCCAATTTTGAAGAGTTTGTTCATTTTTTGCAATTTGAAGCTCTTTTGAATTAATAACATTTGAAATATTGCTTGATGCAGATGCAGATGTATGATTTTGATTATCAATTTAATTTTTATTTTCTTGAAAATAATTTGACATACTAATAGTACCTTCTTTTGAACTTCCACCTTTACTAAACCAATTTAATAAAAAAGACATAATTATGTGATTCAAAGAAAAACAATAATCTTACCATTGTAGACATAGTGCTACAGGCTACACCAACGCTTGACCAAAGCCTACAAATGGGACCACCCTAAACGCTTACCTCGACACACAGTAATGACAGTAGTTTGACACGATTTTCTCTCAACAAACACTTGTGGCTCTGATACCAGAAAGGGCCCAGGGTAAGGGTTTGTTCATGTGGAAAGATAGGAGATAAAGTATGTCAAAAGAAGAATTTTGAGATAAAAGAAATATTTTATTTCATAAAATTTTTTGAGTACATAAAGATAAGATTACAAGAATTTCTAGAACTTTCTTGAGATGCAGAAAAATAAACTATTTTTCGCTCTGTCTAAAACCTAAAGAGTAGAATGACAATTATGTCATTGTTCTTTGTCTTGTTTTCTTGAAGATTGATAATGATATCTTATTTGTCTTGCTACTCTTGCTTTTGAGAAAGCAACCATCTTTTGAATAATTTTGTCTTCCCCCTTTTGAAAATATCCGTCTTTTGAATTATTTTGCCCAACTTTTGAAGATTCTTTTTGCTTTTGCTTTTTGGAAAGTGACCATCTTTTGAACGTAATTATTTTGGTTCAATTCATCTTCTTTGCGAAGTAGTAGGAAGTACTATTCACCTTCTTCTTCTGCTATATTGTTTCCAGCACAAAACATTATTGAATCAGTAATACGGAAATGGCAATCTTAAGAATGGATATGTTTAATTAGAAACTACTAATCTTTTCCCTATGAAAATTCACGTTTTCTTATAATCCACAAAATAAAATAAAACAAACGCACGTTCTTCTACACAAAAACTCAACTCAAAAACACGTTTCTTCCTCCTTCCGACCAGGGTAAAGCACCATAAGTCACTACCATAGTAAAAAAAAAAAAAAGGGAATAACACACTAACAGAAGTCAACTCGAGAACCAGAACTTAGGGGTCTTTCCTTTTTGACTATCTTTTCAAGATGTCTAGTAATTATCGCAAAGCAATCAGAAAATTAAACTGGCATAACTCGAATCTAATATAAGAACAAGTTTTAGAAAAATTACTTGGGCGAAACTACGGAGGAGAAGTTTCTGCAATGATCCAGGAAAAGCAATAAACAAACACATGTTAATTTTTCAAAAAATGGGAAGAAATATTCCTAGGAAGAAGAAATTAAACACATAAAAATTATACTTACAGATATATGTCTCAATTCTTGCAAATTTGTTTTGGGTTTCTTTCAACAATCTACAGAAAATAAGAGAAATTAGGGTTAATCGGGGGCTTTCTTTTCTAGAGAGTAGGAAGCTCGAGGGGGAATTTTACCTTCTACCGAGAGTAGAGCACAAGGTTTCTTGGTTAATCAGGGCTTTCTTTTCCTAGAGAGTAGAAAGCGAATCGATAATTTTAGCTGCCGCAGAGAGAACACATGGTTTCTCGTATGAGTAGGATATGGAAGGAAAAAACACCCCAGTATCCAAACAACATCGTGTTGGTTGACAATTTTTTTTGTTGACGATTGTTACCTTTCAAAACAGGCTCTTTTAATATAGCTAGGATTAGGATACACGTAATTGTCCTTTTGACCCAATTGAAAGTGTTTTCTTTTTTTGGCCTTTGACCAGTTTTATTTATTTAAAAAAAAAAAAAAGAAAAACTTTTCATTTTATTTTTTTCCCTTCATACCCTTCAGCCCTAAAGAAAAGAAAAAGATTGTTTAAACTTTGGAGAAGACAACAGTTCCAAAGAAAACCGTAAAAAAGAAGCAGTAGCAACAATTAAACTGAAGAAGAAATTGAACGGTGTTGAAATTTTGGATAACAGTGGAGGTTAGCACCCTTTTCTTGCTAATCACTTTTTATTTCTTTTATTTGTCTAGATATGTTCAGTTTTACTTCTATGACTTCTTCTGAGGATTATTGATGATTTGAGGTTTCATTAAGCTCCTTTCTTCACTTATGGCTCTATTATTTAATAAACGAAAATCATAGAAAATCTATAGAACTCAGGCTTCTTTAGCATGTCATAGTCTACTCTATATTCTGTCAAGATTGAGGTAAAAGATTGAAAAGGTTGAATCAAACAGCTTTCTTTCTCAAAATATTACCAATTTTAAGATTTCAATTGTAGTTTCCGTTTGATGTTCTCATTGTTAGGGAAATACTGGTTTTGAAAATTTTTAAGTTCCTGCCCAACTATATATATATATATATATATAAATGGGGTCAAAAACACTAGAGGCCATTGATTTTTTGTGAAATTTCATGTTCATCACTATTAGCATGCAATGACATGCTTATTTTTATTTTTGTCCCTTTGTTCAAGAGAGAAATGAAAGGTTGTTCTACAAGCTTATAATTGAAAATGTTGAGGAGCTACTCCCAGTTGTCTACACTCCAACCGTTGGTGAGGCTTGCCAAAAATATGGGAGTATCTTTGGGCAACCTCATGGACTTTTTATAAGTTTGAAAGTAAAGTAAGTTTGATTCCGGTGAATTTTCTAATTTTCCACAATAGTTTCTGGAATGATTACTATTAGTGTTTCTGTAGGGGAAGAATTCTTGAGGTATTGAAAAATTGGCCTCAAAAGAATATTTAAGTTATTGTCGTGATTGACGGTGAGCGGATTTTGGAGCTTAGAGACCTTGGCTGCAGATATTTGGACATTTTCCACCTGTTCATTTGTATTTGTTCGATGGAATGAGTTTGACTATAGTATAAAGCATTTCATTTAAATGTTTACATGTTTGTGGGGTCCCAATG
Organism: Fraxinus americana; assembly: GCA_035079005.1. Taxonomy (NCBI): domain Eukaryota; kingdom Viridiplantae; phylum Streptophyta; class Magnoliopsida; order Lamiales; family Oleaceae; genus Fraxinus; species Fraxinus americana. The sequence continues at coordinate 22,525,194 of CM068713.1, forward strand.
TTTGCACCTTGCTATTGCTTTCGTGCACCCTGTAATGTGCTTTTTTAAAAAAAAATCAATTTGACTCCAATAACCTTCTAATGTTAGCACAAAAAAAATTCAAAGTACATTTAGAGTGAAGTTACCTCACTACAAATTTCAAAGTACATTTAGAGTGAAAGAATTAACATTGGATCTTCCTTGCATTACAAGCATGGATCTGTGCATTATAGTGGCAATTGAATTATGGTAGTTGACACTAACACAAGAATTCATTCTCAATTTTCTTCGAGACAAAAATGTAGAAAAGCATGTTAAAGTTAAAAATAATAGTTTCATTGACAAGTAAACCAACCAAGTATTAAGGGGGAAAAATAATTGAAAGCTGGGTGTTGGCAGGGGCAAACCTTTGCTATAGTTTTTCGAACAATTTTCATAAATTTCATGAAAGCAAAGTAGTCAAAGGCATATCAAACTCATGCGTATAAATCTATTCCTACAGCTACTGTGCAATCACATCCTTAGAAGTATATTACGTGTCAAGCAATTTATTTTTTTGTCAAGATGGAGTACATATACAACATTGGTGCTTGCTGTGATGCGAAGGTTACAACACGTTCTAACTTGTTGAATGTGGAAAAAGTATATGAAGCATTAGATGATGTCCATAAGAAGATGTTCTTGAAGTCATGCTTTAGTAAACTGTATGACATCGGGAACATGAAAATATCTGCTCAATTAATTCACAACCTATTATTACGAAGGGTTGTCTCTGTCGATGAGGATGAATTGCGGTTTTGTTTAGGCTTGGAAAAAGATGTTCGTTTCTCCCTATACGAGTTTATGCTCGTGACTGGATTAAGCCCTGCAAATGAGGAGGAGTAGAGAGTCAGATAAATGAAAATGGTAGATTGAGAAATAAATATTTTCCAACATCTAACAAGGTTATGCCTAAAGAATTAAATGAGGCATTTGAAAAAGAGGTACAAGACATGGATGACAAATACAAATTGGGTTTAGTGCTCATATATGAGACTGTGTTGAGGTCCCCAAAAAAAAATACATATATAGATCTTCACACTTTAGAAATAGTTGATGATTTGGATCTATTCAATGCATATCCATGGGGAACTAAAAGTTTCAAATTTATGGTACATGCATTCCTTAGAGTGTCGAAGGATCTGAAACCCAAATACTTATTGTGGGGATTTCCACTAGCGGTATAGGCAAATGGTCAAAACTTGTGATTTAGACATTGTTTTTATTTGATTTTAAATATTTGTAAATAACTTATGCATCTTCTTTTAGGTTTGGGCGTTCGAGTCTATTCCTCGAATAGCAAACATGTATCTTGCTAGGTTACCTATCAACGGGCTGCCGAGAATGTGTCGTTGGAAATCAACAATTACTCCTAATTCTCATGATATTGCTGAAGTCTTGGATGACCTACAAGTGAATATATCTTCTATATTTTAATTATTTTTGAAAGTTACCTCGAGTACTGCTAAAAGAATTTTGTTTGTCAATTATTTAGCTCCAAGTTCGTTGCTCATTGATAGCTTCTCCCAATGAGACTGAACAACAATATGTGAAATTATTCATTCACAGAACTAGATCTTCTATGATGATCTAGATCCACCGCAAAGACAGAGGGAGTGAGTCTCTTCGAATATATGTGATAAAGATGTATGCATATTTTTAACCTTAATTTATAATCTTTCGATACGACGAATTGGTGCTAACTATATGTTCTCTTATTTCTTTAGGTGCAAAGTTCAGAGACTGCTCATGTGCATCAACGTTCTCTTCCTACAAATCGAAGACCTCCACACAATCGTCAAACTTTTTGCAACCACAATGATATGTTGAGACAATTGTTGCACCACATGGAGAGGTTATTCGATAAATACGAAGTGATAAATAGGAAGGTCGATACTATAATGAATTGGATGAGACCAAGCCAATATCTCGACACAAATCATTCATTTGGGGCTGACGGAGTATTTGAGACCGAGGGAAATAACCATGAAGAGGTTGCAAGGAGCATTGAAAGGGAGACTGAGGCAGGAAAAGAGGCTGAGACATGGGAGATTGGGAGGGAGGCAATGGGTGCTGTGATGGAGACAGTGGTAGGGGGCATTGAGTGGGAGGCCGAAACGAGGGAGATTGGGATGGAGATAGTTGTAGGGAACATTGAGAGGGAGACGAATGTAGTAGACATTGATGTGAGGACTAATGTGGGAACTGAGATGTACACTAAGGTTTTTACTCGGAAGAAGATAAATTTGAATAAAACTTATCAACAAACTGATGCCTTGATGCGAGATAAAAGACTTAGAAAAGCTTCAAAGTTAGTTTCATCACCATACACGACTAGAGCTAAGTGGAAAAGACATGTGGATAATACGAATGTTGATATTTTTTGGGATGTTGACCTAGTTAAGAAGAAATATTTCTCCAAATGGCACTCCGGTTTAGGCGATGGCTAAGTATCCTTACCAATTTATTGAATTTGTATTATTTTACTTGTCACTTGTATTCTTTTACAATTTTGCATTTTTTTCTTCAGTGTTCCATACAAGTTGGTTCATATCAATGTAAAAGACGCGAAAAAATGGTTTAACAATGTGTTGAAACTAGGGGGATGGTTTCTAGATGATGTAAGTATGGTAACTGTATAATACAGAGAGCAAAACAAGTAAATTGAATAGCCATTCTTCTTCGCCGCAGCTACTGCATGCTCGCACGATAAATGTTCTAATTGAAACCATCTACAAGTACATGTTTTTTTATCCAAGTTAACAGTAAAATTCATGGTTTCATTTCTCACACTATATGTGTACTGGTCAATCGGCTCGACAACAAACTTTTTGGCTTTATCAACATTCTTAAGCAACTTCTCTTCAATTATTGGCGTTAGAGTGCTTGTATAGCCATGTGCATTCACACGCCTCTCATAAAACCATTTTTTCAATCTTTTCCTAATATTCTCAATCAGTGTAAGTATCGGATTTTGACGATATTTCTTAAACACCGAATTCAATGACTCTGCATTATTCGATGTCATGATATCGTAACGATTTCCCTGAAAGTGTGACCTGGCCCAAGTATGGAAACGTGATTTGACTAAGTAATCCCAAGCTTTGATATCAATTCTCTTAATTTCGCTCATATAATTTTTCAGTCAAAAATGTTCCATCAACGACAACTACCTTCCGCATTGAAGAGTGAAATCCGCGAATGCAAGGTTCGATAGCCATAAAAAAGTACTTGAAGCAATTCTCATTGTCAATCTCTAAAGACAATGCTGTTCCATGATTAGTTCAAGCCAAGTAATGAGAATATAAGCCCAATTTAACATAACCATCCTCTGGGGAACCTCTTAAAGCTTCCAAAGCACATTCTCGTGACTTTAGCACCCTTTGATAACTCATGTCTACACCGAATTGTAATACTCTGAAATTTTTTGCTCGTTTAATTTGCTCATTTAATCGTTTTAGGATAGTAATGTAACTTTTCAAATTTTATTTGGCCAAACTATTAGTGACTACCACGTTTTCATGTTTTGGATAAATATATAAGCTAGCATGAGGTGGTTAAATATTTAAGCTAGCATGAGGTGGTTAAATATTTAAACTAGCATGAGGTGGTTAAATATATAAGCTAGCAAGAGGTGGTTAAATATTTAAGCTAGCATGAGGTGGCTAAGGCAACCATGATATGGTTATCTTTGTAGTAACAAGCAAGCATGTGCTGTCAACTTGTAGTAACAAGTTATCATGAAGTGTTTAATTGATGCATGAGCTGTTTAGTTAAATTTAGGAAAACATCCATGCAACTCACACATGTAGATGTAGGCAACAAGTATTAGTTTGGAAAATAGTCACCCTTTACACCTTGCTTAGTCATAGGTTTTCTTGCCTTTAAATACTTAAGAAAGGTTACTGCACATGTCTTTTGAAACCAGAATATTTCTTGCAAACAATAGAAAGATAGGAAACTTGAAAAAGGAAAACAAAGGCTAGCATTTGCAAGTACAATTTTCAACCCCAAGTGTTAAGGTAAGATACTTTCTATGCTCAAATGGTAGGATTTCATGGTAATATTTATGCTTAAACTATGCATGAGAACCATAATATGAAAGTTGTGAACAAGTTCACAAAGTTAGATATCTATTTATGCCTTAGGACAAGTCTGAAGGGCACCGGCAAGGCGGAATATGCAAGTATGTATTTGAATGCTTTCTTTTGTGTAGTATTAACATGTTAAATCTGAGCATGGTATCTTATTAAGTATTATTTATACTCATAGTCATTTATACTAAATTTTCAGATCCATGATCGCTGAGTTGAGTTGGTGGAAGTTGGTCGGCCTACTCGATGATGGGACAAAGTTATTTCGTATCTAAACTTCCTTCCCGTATGTTTTGTTCAAAGAATGCCTTCCTTATGTTTTGTTTATGGTGGTATTACTTATTAGCATGTATGTGGCATGATGTAATATGGTACTAGAAGTATATTTGGTAATCGCATCTTTCATGTTCTGCTTAAAGACATTTCTATAGACTTTTTCCTGAAATGGTAAAAGAGACAGAAACTGGACAGTTTTTGGGGTCAGTTCAAAATGCTATTACTAACTCTATAAACACCTATTTCAGACCCTAAAAATACTGCCGCCACTGTGAGTTGTCTTAATATTAGCATGAGAATCATTCAATTTGGATGTCTGTGGCCGGAGATATAAATTTTTAAGTGTCGGAGGGTCAATCTAAAATTTCTGTGCAGTACCTCACTATTTTTAATGAAACGTCCATATCATATGATCTTGGAAACTCTCCATATTTTAACCTAGAAAACTACTTGGAAATATCTTTCAAATACGAAAAATTTCATAGGAAACGGAGTTGGGGTGAATTTTATAAAAATGTTTGAATTGGCTGCCCAAACTAGCCGTAACAGCACCACGTCCGCATATGAAAAGAATAATTTCAAATCGGCATGCACTTCTGCTGACCATTAAAATTTATAGAGATATGTTACTATGAATTAAAAATAGGTTTCTGGAATGCATTACATTTTATTTAAGAGTTTTTACATGTAACAAAGGCTGAAGTTATTACGTTAGTACGTGACACTCGAAGCTTAAGTTCGAGGCGTTACAGCGTGGTATCAAAGCGTAGCCTCACTATCAAAAACAAGTATCCACTTCCAAGAACAGAAGATTTGTTTGACCAACTTAAGGGGGCTACAGTATTTTCAAAGATCGATATATGATCAGGATATCATCAATTGAAAATTAAGTCAGATGATATCCCTAAGACGGCTTTTAGAACACGTTATGGGCATTATGAATTTTTGGTGATGCCTTTTGGATTAACTAATGCCCCAACAATATTTATGGATCTAATGAACAGAGTATGTCATAAATACTTAGACCAATTTGTCATAGTTTTTATTGATGACATCTTAATTTATTCAAAGAGTAACGAAGAACACGAGAAACATCTCACGATTGTCTTGGAAACCTTAAAGAAAGAGAAGCTTTATGCCAATTCAAGAAATGTGAATTCTGGTTGGATAAAATAGGTTTTTTGGGGCATGTAATCACAACACAAGGAATTGAAGTAGACCCAAGTAAAGTAGAAGCGGTGAATAATTGGGTAAGACCAACAAATGTTGGAGAAATACGTAGTTTCTTGGGATTGGCTGGTTACTATAGAAGATTTATCGAAGGATTTTCTAAGATAGCAGGACCATTGACCCAATTGACTCGTAAAGGGATAAAATTTCAATGGACAGAGAAATGTGAACAGAGCTTTCAAGAGCTGAAACGAAGATTAGTTACAGCTCCAGTGTTAACAGTACCAGATGGACCAAAAGGCTTCGTTATATACAGCGATGCTTCAAAACAGGGCATATGATGTGTTCTGATGCAGAAAGGAAATGTGATAGCTTACGCTTCCAGACAATTGAAACAATATGAACGAAACTACCCAACACATGATCTAGAATTGGCTGCGGTAGTTCATGCCCTTAAGATATGGTGTCATTAATTTTATGGAAGTAAGTGTGATATTTATACTGATCATAAGAGTTTGAAGTACATTTTCACCCAAAAAGAATTAAATATGAGGCAGAGAAGATGGCTCGAGCTAGTGAAGGATTATGATTGCAATATCCTTTACCATCCTGGTAAAGCTAATGTAATTGCAGATGCTCTTAGCAGAAAGGCGGTTGGACAATTAGCAGTATTAATTACTATACATGACCAGCTGTTAAAGGATTTCGAAAACTTACATCTAGAAGTAATTGCTCCTCCAACCCAAACTATCACCAGGATAGCGGCTCTGATGATTTGACCAACCCTTAGAGATTGAATAAGGGTGGCACAGGATGGCGACTCCTTCCTACAAAAGATTAAATTCGAAGTTGGTACTAACAAGCGAAAGGATTTTGAATTAGACCTTGATAAAGCCTTACTCTTTAGGGGAAGATTGTGTATACCAAAAGATGAGGGATTGAGGAAAGAAATTCTTGAAGAAGCACACTTAACTCCATATACTGCTCATCCAGGAGGTACAAAAATGTATCGAGATCTAAGAAGTATATTTTGGTGGAGAAATATGAAACGGTGCATAGGTCTTTTTGTTAAGAACTGCATGGCTTGTCAACAGGTAAAAGCTGAACATCCAAGGCCATCAGGATTGTTGGAACCATTAAAAATTCCACAATGGACATGGGAGCATATCACTATGGATTTCGTTATGGGTTTTCCAAAATCAGTTAGGGAAAATGATGCTATGTGGGTTATAGTGGATCGGTTAACGAAGTCAACTCATTTTCTACCAGTAAGAGTGAATTTCAGTATGGATCAATACACACGATTATACATAAAAGAGGTCATCCGTTTACATGGTACCCCAGCCTCAATTGTATCTGATAGAGATCCAAGATTTACCTCAAAATTTTGGAAAAGTCTTCAAAAAGCTATGGGTACCAAGTTAAACTTCAGTACAGCTTTTCATCTGTAAACTGATGGACAATCGGAGAGGACTATACAGACTTTGGAAGATATGCTACGGGCATGCATCCTTGATTTAGGAGGCAGTTGGGAAAATTATGTACAGCTGGTAGAGTTTGCCTATAATAATAGCTATCAGGCTAAAATAAAGATGACACCTTATGAAGCTCTCTATGGCAGGAGATGTAGATCTCCTCTTTATTGGGATGAGGTAGGTGAACGAAGAGTTTTAGGACCGAAAATAATTGAGGAAACTAGTCAAGCGGTTGATAAAATAAAAGCTAGAATCAAGGCTGCCCAGGACCGACAAAAAAGTTATGCTGATAAAAGGAGAAGAGATTTGGCGTTTAATGTTGGTGATAAAGATTTCGTGAAAGTGTCACCGATGAAGGGAGTGCTTCGTTTTGGAAAGAGGGGAAAACTTCGACCAAGATTCGTGGGTCTTTTTGAAATTTTGCAAAAAGTTGGAAGTTCAGCCTATTGAATTGCTCTGCCACCAGATCTGTCAGCAATTCATGATGTATTCCACGTGTCAATGCTTCGACAATATGTATCAGATCAAAGTCATGTGGTTAGTTATCAACCATTAGATATCAAACAGAACATGACTTATGAAGAAAAACCAGTAGCAATCTTAGATCGGAGAGTCCAACAACTGAGGACAAAAGAAATTCCATTAGTAAGAATTCAATGGAGAAACCATAATGTCGAAGAATCAACTTGGGAAAGAGAAGAGGAAATCAAGACCAAGTATTCAGAACTTTTCAACCAAGTTCGAGGTAATTTCGAGGACGAAATTTTTTTAAGGGAGGAGGGATGTAATACTCCGAAATTTTATACTCGTTTAATTTGCTCATTTAATTGTTTTAGGAAAGTAATGTAACTTCTCAAATTTTATTTGGCCAAACTATTAGTGACTACCACATTTTCATGTTTTGGTTAAATATATAAGCTAGCATGAGGTGGTTAAATATTTAAGCTAGCATGCGGTGGTTAAATATATAAGCTAGCATGAGGTGGTTAAGTATTTAAGCTAGCATGAGGTGGCTAAGGCAAACATGATATGGTTATCTTTGTAGTAACAAGCAAGCATGTGCTGTCAACTTGTAGTAACAAGCTATCATGAAGTGTTTAATTGATGCATGAGCTATTTAGTTAAATTTAGGAAAACATCCATGCAACTTACATGTGTAGATGTAGGCAACAAGTTTTAGTTTGGTAAATAGTCACCCTTTATACCTTGCTTATTCATAGGTTTTCTTGCCTTTAAATACTTAAGAGAGGTTACTGCACATGTCTTTTGAAACCAGAATATTTCTTGCAAACAATAGAAAGATAGGATACTTGAAAAAAGAAAACAAAGGCTAGCATTTGCAAGTACAATTTTCGACCCCAAGTGTTAAGGTAAGATACTTTCTATACTCAAATGGTAGGATTTCATGGTAATATTTATGCTTAAGCTATGCATGAGCACCATAATATGAAAATTATGGACAAGTTTACAAAGTTAGATATCTATTTATGCCTTAGAACAAGTCCGAAGGGCACCGGCAAACCGGAATATGCAAGTATGTGTTTGAATGCTTTCTTTTGTATAGTATTAACATGTTAAATCCGAGCATGGTATCTTATTGAGTATTATTTATACTCATAGTCATTTATACTAAATTTTCAGATCCATGATTGTTGAGTTGAGTTGGTGGAAGTTGGTCGGCCTACTCGATGATGGGACAAAGTTATTTCGTATCTAAACTTCCTTCTCGTATGTTTTGTTCAAAGACTGCCTTTCTTATGTTTTGTTTATGGTGGTATTACTTATTATCATGTATGTGGCATGATGTAATATGGTACTAGAAGTATATTTGGTAATCACATCTTTCATGTTCTGCTTAAAGACATTTCTATAGACTTTTTCCTGAAATGGTAAAAGAGACAGAAACTGGACAGTTTTTGCGGTCAGTTCAAAATGCTATTACTAACTCTATAAACACTTATTTTAGACCCTAAAAATACTGCCACATTCCTCTGTGAGTTGTCTTAATATTAGCATGAGAATCATTCAATTTGGATGTCTGTGGCTGGAGATATAAATTTTTAAGTGTCGGAGGGTCAATCTGAAATTTCTGTGCAGTACCTCACTATTTTTAATGAAACGTCCATTCATATGATCTTGGAAACTCTCCATATTTTAACCTGCAAAACGACTTGGAAATATCTTTCAAATGCCAAAAATTTCATAGGAAACGGAGTTGGGGTGAATTTTATAAAAATGTTTGAACTGACTGCCCAAACTAGCCGTAACAGCACCACGTCCGCATATGAAAAGAATAATTTCAAATCGGCATGCACTTCTGCTGACCATTAAACTTTATAGAGATATGTTACTGTGAATTAAAATATGTTTCTGGAATGCATTACATTTTATTTAAGAGTTTTTACATGTAACAAAGGTTGAAATTATTACGTTAGTACGTGACACTCGAAACTTAAGTTCGGGGTGTTACACGAATTCCCAACGCATGTCATTAATAATGTCTGTAGGTCTACATACAATGTTAGGATTTTGAAATTTAGGCATTGTATATTTTCCAACAACCCACGATCATGCATGTCTATGATCATTTCGAAGAATACTAACGGAGCAAGTATGTTCACGTGCATACTTGCGAATTTGAAAGTAATCACAATTTTTGAATTTAGTTGCTCGCAAACGCTATTTGAAATTTTCATCCATGCAAACAATTGTATAGACTTCTTTATTTGATTTCTTCACTTTAAATTCAAAGTTATATTTCATCATAAGCATATGCACTTCCATCATAAGATTCTTTTTTGTGTTGAAACTTTGGTGATTTTCTAAATCCACATCTTCGGGAATTACATGTGATGTAAGAGTTGAAGCTACAAGGTGCTCGTTTGTAAAACGATCTTCTTCTCTGTTGTTTTGAAGCATCTCGGTTCCATCTGTAGACAAAACAACAGTGTTACCATTTTTAGTGATAATATCTACTTTATTGTCTTGGGCTATCTCCAACTCATCCCAATCAATATTCTCAGTCCGATCCACTTCATTGTCATCAGTTGCTTGCATTTCACAATGAATATTGTCGCCTTCATTTTGCATTTTCCAATAATCTTTATCATCTTCCACTTCATGAAATGAATCATTATCTTCTTCTTCTTGTAGATGTTCAACTAAATGTTTGTTCATAAGTGTTACACAAATGAGACAATGATTTTTTTGTTGAGAGATAGCAATCACTATACTTGCATGTCTGAAATAATTTTAATTGGAACCGTAAATTGTCTGTTTCCAGGGAGACGAAATCTCATCTCAATTTCATGCGAAGATGAATCAACTTTGCAAAGATTTAGCACTTCACAATACAAATCATGATATGAAGTATCTGAAGATATTTGAACTCCTTCCACCATTTCATCATTCCCACTTCGTTTCCATATCCATTTTCCTTAATCATCATTAACAAAGTCACCAAAATGAAATATAGAAATCCATGTTGTTGAGTCCACATCTGTAATTAGAATAATAAAATTTTAGAATGTTAGCATTTATCAATCACAGTAATATAAAGTGACAGTGGTCGTTTCTATGGTCGTTTTAAACTATTGTGGTCGTTTTAAACGACTTCACAGTCATTTAAAACGTCTGTAATGAATCCATAGCTAAAAATTATACGAGATTCTACTTTTCAAAACTACTTGAAAATCAAAAAAATACGTTCAAACACTTAAATAAACACAAATGACAATGAATATATGATGAATAAATAAAAAAACACTAGATTAAAAAATAATTAAAAGTGAAAATAATATCTTACCAATATAGAATGTAGAAATACAAGGGTTTCTTTTTTCATAAGCTTCTTTATACTTCGGGTAGAAGAACAAAGAACTAGAAGATTATAGATAAATTAAAGAAGAAGAAGAAATTTGAAATTTTTGGAAGAAGAAACGAAACTAATGGTTATAATTTTCATTTGAAAAATGGGTATTATGGTCATTATGTAATAAGGGCATTTAAGATATTTCAACTATATTTAAAAGGATAATATGGACATTTTAACCTAAAAAGGGCCTCAAAAACTTTTCTATAGTAAGTTAGGCCTAAACAAGTTTGGGATAATTAGGCCCAGTACTTCCAAAAAGGAAATAATTAAAATAATACACTTAAACATAATTATCTATTTAATCTCCGTATCAATTACGGTCAAATTCATCAAAACCAGGCATAAACTCCTCTCCAATCTCAAAGGGATAATTCTTCATTTCAAAAAATAGATTTCATAATACTTGAGGTCGGGTTCTTGGTGGAACTAATGCGATCGGTGCCGGTTTCTAAGGAGGATCCGATCAAGAATTCTTCAAAAACTAATGAGGTCTGGGTTGATTCTTGACGGAGGATTTTTCGTGGTGGCTATTGCTTTCCTATTCTTGATTGCTTCTATTGGCTCCGCTGCAGCCTCCACCACCACCTCCGCTAAATCGTCCATGAATGTATGAAAATATCCCGACCTATTGCAGTCTCAGTTTGCACCAGGGGCATACTATGCACGAACGTTACCTGTTTGATAAAATGATTAAAAGAATAATATTTGCTGCTGTCATTAGTGATAAGGAGTGCAATAAAAATGAAAATACCAGCAGAGAAAAGGAGACAGAGGAATACTCTTCTAGCTTTGTGGAGGAGAAAGATGACATCTCACAAGCTGATTCATTAAGTAATGATGATCAGTCGAGGGATTTGAAAATGGACAGTCCATGTAGCTTCTCTTCTGCCAGTGCACAAACCAATAGAACAAAGAGAAGGCGAGAGAAAAAGTGAATGAGAGAGGGAAAGAGAAAGCGGAAGAGGGAGACTGCATTGGTTCTATGGGAAAAACCCCGTGATGGGTTTGTCAAATTGAATACCGATGGCTGTTTAAAGCGGTTGGAGATTCCTAGCGGTGATTCTGCTGGTGGGAGAATCTTGAGGGATCATGAAGGGGAGTGCTGCATTTCACAAATACTATGATACTTCTTGTTGTTCTGCATAAGCTGTTGAATTGAAGGTATTATTGGCAGGATTAAAAATTTATGTATAAAAGAGGCTGAATTTTGGACATCTCTTATACAATTTTGGCTGAATTAATTCCAAATTTTTGATTTGTGTTTTGTCACTTTTATGAGTTTTGTCACTTTATTGAACTAATTCTAAGGTTTTGATTATTGTTTTGCCACATTTTTGAATGTTTGTCACTTTTTAAAATTTCTGTCACTTTTTTGAATATTTGTCATTTTTTTAATTCTATCACTCTTTAAAGTGTTTCACTTTTTCTATTACTTTTTTGATATTTTTTTGTCACTTTTTTGAGTGACAAACATCATTTTTTTAAAAATAAAAGTAACATTGTATCACTTTTTTAAAAGTAACATTGGTCGTCAATTTTATAATAGTGACACTGCGTCACTTTTTTTGAGTTTGTCACTTTTTTGAGTTTGTATCACTTTTTGAGTTTTATCACTTTAAAAACAAAGTGACAATTTTTATTAAAAAAATGACATTGTGTCACTTTTTCATTTTACACAGTATTTTTTACTTCCTAAAAAACTTTCATATGATTTTTCAAAACATTCCTAATTTTAAGGGTATTTTTGTAAATACCCCAAAAGGTTTTGGAGGGTTTGAGTAAGCCATTTATAAAAATACCCCAAGTTTTTGCTCATTTCATACTTATGTCCCTAATATTTTTTCATCGTGTTCTTATCATTGACATGAAATTTAAATATTACACCTTAATTTTCATGACAATTTTTGTTTTAAGTATTCTTTTCAAATGTTTGAAATGTATAACATTTTTTAAAAACTTCTTTATATTTTTTTTATTTATTTAAATATACTAGAAAAATAAGTAATCTGTTAAGTAGGTATTACGACCCAATTTAAATCAAAGTCAATAATAATTTTAACTACATATTTCATAGACCTACAACTTTTCAATCACACATTTATTACTACTAGGTGCAAGCAAAGTGCAATGCACGTTTGCCTAGTTTATATTTAATAGTTTTGTTTAAAAATTAATTTGTTATTAATAAAGATGTAATTTTTTTGGTTAATTAAATAATTAATGATATAATGTTTATGTAATTGATAAATAATTAGATGTGTGATTTTAATGTTGTGATGTAAGTTGGTGAGATCAAAGAAAATAAGCAAAAGTTGACAAATTTGGAGAAATGGCTAAATTGTAAGGATCCAAAGTTTGGGGACTAAAATGTAAATACTTAAAAGTTGCGTTGAACCTCACGATGAAGATTTGAGAGTGCTCGGAGTCAATTGGATAAAGGAAGACGTCAATGGAATCAAATTTACTCAAAAGATGATTACAAATCAATTTCCAACCGAAAAGTTATGCTCCGATGTTTTAGTCTCATATTGAGACCTATTTTTGGCATAAAAAGTGATCCAATTGGAGAATGATATCTGAATCAAAGTTGTAGCCAGATGAGTTAGCTTTCCAATGCATTTTGAATCGCCTTAATCAGATATCGGAATACAAAATTATGATAAAAATACTGAAAGAAGGTGCAACTGCCTGTTTAAAATAAGAAATTTCGTTACATAGTCTGTTAAAACAACAAATTCCGTTAGTTTTTCCGTTAAAAATAAGAAATTCCGTTACATAGCCAGTTTTAATATATAGAAGACTTGTCTCCCTGTTTTAAAAAACTTTATTTTTTAAAATTTATTTTCAATTACGCATTCCAACAATGAAATATTTTGCACGTAAATTCGAAATTTTTTCAAAAAATCATAATTCAAAAAATCAGTTTTCCTTCAAAATCTCTTTAAAAAGGAAGACAAACAAAGGCTTAATTATTATTATTATTATTATTATTATTATTATTATTATTATTATTATTATTTTTTAATCAAAATTTACAATTTTTTTTTAATCTCAATCAATTAGGGGCTAAGAATTTGGGTTGTGTTATATGTAAATAATAATTCATATAATAGTTTACAAACAGATGGTGTAGCAAGATTTAATTGGATCAAAAATTCATCAATCAAATAATTTCTGAACTTATATTTTAACACTAATCATTATGTAAATTATTATCACCCTGTTTGTGCCTCATTATTCTCTCAACAATGCACTTTAAATAGTGTTTGGATAAAATATATGTACTTATAAAATAAGGAAAATTTTGAATTTGAGTGTAATATTATTTTATTAAAGAATACATGATAGAAAATAAGAGAGAAAAAAAATGTATTATGCCCATGTTTGGCACCCATAATACTCATTCTCATTCTCATTTTTTCTCATTCTTCATTTTAACCAAACATTCTCCCAATAAAATGATATTACACACAAATTTAAAATTTTTCATAATTTTTTCACCACACATTCTCCCATCAATCACTATTCCAAAAAAATTTATTCTCCTAAAAACGGGTGTCAAACACTATAGAAGAACGAGCATTAAACATGGTATATGTAAATAATTATGTACAAAAATAATTTTTCTAAGAATTTTTATATCATCTTATTTTTTTGACGATAACTAGGGGTGTAAGCGGTCCGATTTTTACGATTTTTGACAAATTTTCAAACCAAACCGTTTTGACCGGTTTGAGAAAAGCTCAAACCTAAACCAAACCGTTTTGACCGGTTTGAAAAAAACTCAAACCTAAACCTAACGGTTTGGTCCGATTTTAAACCGCCGGTTTCGCGTATATTTTTTTCCTGTCTAGTATCTACTTTTATACCATTAATTCAATATATATTTATATCTTACTAGAAATAAATTTAAAACAAACTAAATATATTTACTATAAATTTAAATACCAACAAAATAAAAGTAAAATCACAAAAAACTAAAGCATAGTTTTTTATTCGCCCTTTTGACGTTTTAGAATAATATTTTACGATAAAGATATAATACAAGTCCACTAAAATAAATATAAGGTCCAAAAAAACATAATAATGTCCCTTTGCAACTAGCAAAATGAATAAACGAATTAATTTTGTCACAGAACTCAAGAAACATCAAATTTTGTCACAAAACTCACAGAACTAGCAAAAGCAAGAAACATTCACATACTCAAGAAGCCATAGAACTCACGATCAATTTTTTCCTTCATACACGAAAAAAAATTTTAATTAGCAAATTGGAAAAAAAAAGAATTAAGACACGGATCAATCTCATAATGGCTTCCAAAAGACAAGCTGCAAATATTTTTTCTTCCCCATTCCACTATATATACCCACCTTCATCTTCTGCAATTTAACACGGAATTATATATATTCTCTCATATGTAAACAAATGTCTTTTGCGCACCTGATAGTCCGAATTTCAATTTTAAGCCTTACTCACGATCAATAAATATGTAAATAAATTTCAACTAGAAAGTGACAAAATTTCAATTTTAAGTCTTACTCACGATCAAATAAATATGCAAGAACTTGAAATAGTCTAATAATACCGACGAACGTACACTACCAGCGATTGGGAGGTTCGAGATTTCGAGGGCGTTGACGATTTGGGCGAAACTAGGAGGCGCCGCGGGGAGCGAGGCTGCGACCAGCGAGTTGCGAGTGAGAGAAATGGGAATTGGAAGATTAGGGTTGTGACTTGTGAGTATATGGACTTGAGTTGAGCTGTTTAGTGCTACTTCTTTCAAATTTGGGCCTTTTTTTATATATAATTAGGTTTGGGCGGGTCATAAATTTTAATAATTAATAGAAAATTAGAAATTGACAAAAATACTTAAAAAATGACAAAATTATTCAATTTTACAAAATTGAAATTTTGGATAAATTTTCAAAAAAAATCAATTTTTTATTTTTTTATTTTATATATTTTTCGCCGGTCCGATTTGGTTTCAAACCATAATTAAAATTCTCAAATCTAAACCAAACCGTTTTTGACCGGTTTGGTTTGGTTCAAAACCATTTCGTTGACGGGTCAACATAACACCAAATCGCCGGTTTCAAAATTGCGGTTTCGATTCGATTTTCCGATTTGACGATTTTTGCTTACAGCCCTAACGATAACAATACCTAATAAAATAAAACCGTCAGCGAGTTAAAGTTTAAAAAAGTACATTACGAAGACGCACGTGTCCAGTTGCTGACTAGGACTCTACGTTAGAGTTTATCCATATCCATTTCCAATGTTATCCAAAATTCAAATGTTTAGTAAATTAATTAACAGACCTATTTATTTCCCAAAAATAAGTCACTAAGACATTGGGGCAGCACATATCAACTTTAATTATTTTTGAATTTAAAATATTAATATGTTAGAAAAATAATACATGTTTAAAAAGTATTTATAAATAAATAAATAAATGAGCAATAATTATAAATCTTAGATAATTTTGATGAATTTATAAATAAAAAATAGTTGCTTCGCTCGATGCTTGGTGAATAGGGACACGTACGTCCAGTTCTTCCAGCTTTACTCATGTGTAGCATTATTCTCATTTCTTTAAAATAATTATTAATTATTGACTTTGGGAAAAAAAGTTAATTATTTAAATAAGCACATTTTCGCATTATAAAACTAATAAAATAAATGTAATGATAGTGACATTATATAATACAAATACAGCCACTCCTCTATACTGAGTTGTCAATAATACCCTTATACATGTTCAAAGAACAGACTTTTGTTCTGTGAGCGTGTTCGGTATGGATTAAAATTAAAAAATTAATCGTTATTGTTGATTTTTATTGGACGAGTGAGATCCAATAATGATCATATTTTCAATTTTAATTCTAGCCAAACATGCTCAGGACGAGGAGGAGGACCATACTTGTCATTTCACATAACAAATGATCAAATATATATTTTTTATTAATAAGAAAGCAAAAATCCGGATTTTTATAAAATAAATAGGAAAGGTCAGAAAGAACCTCTTGTTCATCCCTGCTTGTTTCTTCATCACTATTTCAAGATTCCTCAGATTTGTCCTCAAAAATTAAACACGATAAAAAATTCCTTTATCCAAAATTTATTAGCCTCTAAAATTTATCTGTATGTTTGCTTCCCAGTTAACAAAAATTCTTAAAATTGCATCCCATTATCCATTTCTTTCAGCTCACATGGATATAAACAATTGTATGTGTACAAATCTCCCTCCCGTATAGCTAATAGCTTCCGTGTCACACAAAAAATCTCTCTACGTATAGATACGTATTTTTTGAATACACACAGTGTTGATCATTTTGCAGATTTCATCAAAGGATTTAACCAGCCCTTATGCTGAAACGGTGTAGTTCAAATTTTGAGTCTGTAGTTGTTGCTTTTAATAGTATTATTTGGGGTTTTTTTATGTTAAGTTGGGAAATTTTTATTTGGAAATCTGTTATTCTTTATGAGTGGTTAGGGTTTTGAATGATGGAAGTGTCAGGGAATGACCCGGTTGAATCGTTTTTGAACTCGCTTCAGGTTGTGAAGAATGCGTTTTCGCCTATAGAATCTAATTTCGGAAAGGCGGCAAAAAATTTGGAGCATTGTTTCTCTGGTGTTTCCAAAAATGGAAAATTGATTGCAAATACTTGTAACGCTGATATTGAGCTGATGACAGCTCAGTTGAATGTGAAGAAAAAATTTGGTAACGGTAGTGGTCAGTGCGTGGTGGTGAACTGTGGTGAGAAGAGTAAAGGGGGTCTTTTTATAGGAGATCCTATCAAATTTTTTGTTGGTATATTTTCAGAAAAATGTGGAAGTAACATTGATAATGATAATAAGAATAATAGTATTAGGCATGATGAAGTTGCTCATGTGAATGTGAAGAAGAAACGATTGAAGGAGAGGTATGGGAATGCTAGTGGTGGGAAAGTGGATAAGGTTTCATGCACAAATTGCTTGCAGTTTGCAGTGGCGTGGTCATCTTTGATTAATAGTTTTGTTCAAGGCTTTCCAAGCCCATTTAAAGCTGGGAAAAAGAGGGTTCAAAAGACATGTAATGGGGTTGGTGTTTGTTCTGATGATTCGTGTGTGAAACCCATGGTTGCAGGTGAACTTAAGCAGAATGAATCCAAGGGTAAAGAAGGGAAAGATTTGCCTTTTGAGTGCTTTTTTGGATTTGTGTTTGATCAGTTGAGTCAGAGTTTGCCAAAGTTTGACGTGTCTGCTCAAGAAAGTGAATGCAGGAGTGGTGACGCTGCAGCTTCTACTCCAGCTGACCACAATCAGTTTGATCATCTGAGGGCTCTTGCAAGTATTTTGGAAGGTAAGAGAGCAGACGTGAATGGATTTCTTGGGAACTTGATGTTTGCACGAGTGGGAGGTATGCCATCGAATATTTTAGGAGTGCCACCTTCTGTGAAGGAAGTGAGTGATGATGGAGTTGGCACTGGTATTACTCAGGAAGAGAATGGAGACAATTCGCCACAAAGATTGGCTAATGGGTTGCTTAGCATACCATTGTCCAATGTTGAACGTTTAAGAACGACTCTCTCCACTGTGTCATTGACAGAATTAATTGAGCTTTTACCCCAGTTAGGGCGACCTTCCAAGGAAGACCATCCTGACAAGAAGAAACTATTCTCAGTTCAGGATTTTTTCAGATATACAGAAGCTGAAGGTATGCTTTTTAAATCAATATTACCTTTATTCGATTAAAAATACTTGAATGTTTACATAGACATGTCAACAATTACGCAGGTAGAAATTTGTGAACTCCTTTTTATGTTCTATCAGGAGCTATGTGAAATAGATTGTGACGTATGGTTTTTTATTGTTTGAGTAGGTTATTGTCATGACTCACTCATTCTAGAATATTCATAGAGCACGTAGGGGACGATGAAAGGAAGTTGAAATTTGTTGCGGATCAGAATTTCCCTCCCCTTTTCTCTCTAAATCTGTCTTGTCTTCTTTACCTCTATCGTTTCAGAATCTGATTCCTCTCCTCTTCTTCCTACCTGGACCTTCTCTGAATTTCTCTGTTTCTCCCCTGCTTCTCTACTGATCTATATCTTATCTTTTATGTTTGTTCTTTTGCTTGTAATTCCCTGCATTGTAATAAAAATAGCAGTTAATGACACACAGTTTACATTAAAGTGCTGGGTATTGAATTTAGTTCCATTATTCTGGTTTATTGATGTTTGATTGAGTTTTGGTGTGAAGTTGAGCTCCAACCATAACAAATGGTATCAAAGCAAAACAGAATTTCCCCCTTTTTCTCTAAATCTCTATCTCAGTTCTATTTCTCTCTTTCTGAATCTGCGTCTCTTCTTCCTCCTCTGATTCTATCCTTTCTCTGTTTTCTGTTATTCTTTGTTATTCTGTGTAATTTTCAGTTCAATTAATAGATTTCCAGCTTGGATTATTGATTCCCAGCTGAATTGATCCATTATTGTGTTGATTTGAATTGTATTTTATCTGGTTTTGGTTGAAGTTGAGCTCCAACCATAACAATTGGTATCAGATCAATCCTTGGGTGTCTCTTGATTGGATATCATAAGGGAAGATTTTAATAGGATTCATGGGCAGATGATTTCATATTGACTAAAATGATTGAGGATCGGTTAGCCTCCTAAGAGGAACAATATGAGTTCAATATTAGTGGTAGAGCAGGTGAAAAATCTGCCTCTAAATATTAGTCCAACCATTATAGTTCTTCAGCAGAAATGGCCGAGGATTCTGACGTGCAAATGGGCGTTTTGGGTTCTAACTAGAAGAGGACCCGGTCAAGCAGGTTAGTTCATCTGATTTGAACAGAGATGATGATTCAGTTCCTGTAATTACCAAGCAAGTTGTTGAGACTCAGACTGTTGGAAGAGACTAGTTTTGAGAAGTTGGAATCTGACTTAGGTGTTGAGAAGGATGAAGAAAACTCCAGTGCAGAGAATGTCTAGTTTTGGGTAGTGATTATAAACAATTGAATGTCACTGTTACTGACATGGATAAAATTTTAGGACAAACTGGGGAAGAAGTGGGGAAAGTGAGTGTTGGTGAAAGCTCGCAATGTCTATTATCTATCTTTCCAATGAACACTCTCATCAAGTTCGGATAGTGCAGTCTCTCGGATAATCAATGCCAGCTTTCATACAAAGTTGAGGGGGAAAGCAATGGGAATGTGGTTTTTTCTAGGGAAGCTCCACTTGAACGACTACTGGAATGCAATGGAGATGAAATTCTGAAGGCAGAAGTTGGTGCCAAGGTCCTAAAGTTCACACAGTAGGCTTTTAAATGTACAAGTGTCCACTCTCATTGCCAGGGAAATAGAGACAGAGTGGGCTGCAACTTTGCCATCAAGATCCAGCTACAACTATCTGCTTTCAAGACCTTTGTAGATCTTGCTGGCAACTATCTTACAAGGAAGTATTTAACTGAAGCCTTTGATGCAGAATGCTTCCCACTTGCACTCCTCTAGTTTAATTGATCATGGTTGGGCATCTGGTATATCAGGAACTGCCATCTAAGGGTTGTTGGGCATGCTTGTTGAAGGTGGGGCAAATAATGTTAACCAAGCATATGCCACCTTGCACTATCTGTTAATCCAAGGGTGGTGAAGAGAATGAGGCAGCTGCTAACTTCATACAAAGAAGACATCCAAACCTTGAACCTTGAGGACAAGGTTAATTTAAGGGGAAGGGATGTCATGACTCACTCATTTTAGAATATTCTATGATTACTTTATAAATAGAGCACGTAGGGGAGGATGAAAGGAAGTTGAAAATTGTTGTAGATCAGAATTTCCCTCTCCCTTTTCCCCTCTAAATCTCTGAATTCTTCTTTTCAACTTCTCTAAATCTGCCTCTCTTCTTTACCTCTATCATTTCTGAGTCTGATTCCTCTCCTCTTCTTCCTACCTGAACCTTCTCTGAATTTCTCTGTTTCTCCCCTGCTCCTCTACTGATCTATATCTTCTCTTTTATGTTTGTTCTTTTGCTTGTAATTCCCTGCATTGTAATAAAAATAGCAGTTAATGAAATACAGTTTACATTAAAGTGCTGGGTATTGAATTTAGTTCCATTATTCTGGTTTATTTGATGTTGGATTGAGTTTTGGTGTGAATTTGAGCTCCGACCATAACAAATGGTATCAGAGCAAAACAGAATTTCCCCCCTTTTTCTCTGAATTTCTGAATCTCTATCTCAGTTCTATCTCTCTCTTTCTGAATCTGTGTCTCTTCTTCCTCCTCTGATTCTTTATTTTCTCTGTTTTCTGTTATTCTTTGTTATTTTTGAGAAATTTTCAGTTCAGTTAATAGATTTCTTGGGTTATTGATTCCCAGCTGAATTGATCCATTACTGTGTTGATTTGAATTGCATTTTATCTATTTTGGTTGAAGTTGAGCTCCAACCATAACAGCTATCAGATTTAAGTGGTGTGATTATATGTTTTAGTAATATTAATTTTGCTTTTACTTTAAACATTGAGGGCAATGTGCACCTATACATAATATATATCTGTTAGGATAAGGGTGACTTTAGGACTTGGTTATCTTATTCATAGTCTTCTACCTTTCATTTTTTTTTTCCTTTCTTTATATCATTCTTCTCCTTTGTTCTATTCTTCTTTGTCCATTTTTGTTGCATTGTGATAAGGTAGCGAGCATGGTAAGAAAATGGCTTGAAGAAAAGAGAATGACACTTCTATTATTGACAAGTCATTGGAAGTCCTAAAAGTTGTTAATGAACCTAAGACAATGGCGAAAAATGATTCAAGTAGCTAACCAGAATTATTTGGTAATCAAGCTTGTTAGTTATTGATTTTTTATGGCTGGTAATAGGATCCACGGGTAATGTTATCCTCCTAAGTCTCTTTAACAAAAGATTCTAGAAATTGATATCTAGACTTGTTTTTGTTTTTAAAGCATCACATGCCATGGCCATATGCCTGAAGCTGGTCTCCTGCCTCTTGCATATTCTTTGAGCACCTTAAGTACCAAAAAATATGAAAAAATAAAAAAAAAAATATAGTAACTAACTATGATACATTCTTTTCTTGTCTGTAGAACATCAACTCACCTTCCAATATGCCCGTGGTGGAATCTCATTGAACATTTATTCACTCATTTATGGAGCTTTACATGATTCATGAAGGATTTGAAATTGAAGGCGTCTGGTAATGTATAAGTGGCTTACAAAATTGCTCCATATGCAGAAAAAAAAGTACCATAACATCTCAACCAATTTCTAAAAACGGGATTGTATAACAGTTATCAGACTAGTAAGGTGGTCTTTGGTTTTTTGTTAAGAGCATGGTGTAAAATCATGTTACAGGGAAAAAAGTGAATGGTCAAAAATAATAAAGCCAACGAACTTCACTCGCACTGGTTTAACTACAACATATGACAACGGAGGACAAGATAGGCATATACTTTTGGTGAGCCCAGCATGTTTCTCTATGCTGCAAATTGTGTGGGTGCTTTCACCAGGTTCTTATATTATGTAACTGAATTTGAGAAGTAGTTGTAATTAGCAAGTTAATGATGCATGATAGTTCGTGGTTGGCAAGCTGAAAAATAAGGACCTTGCTTGGTAGATATAATTTTTGTACATGAGGGTGTCATTTCCCTCACATGGTTTCACGGGGTGCCTTTCTTCTTGACGCAGAATAATACACCGTGCGGCAGTAGTCTGCTCCGTTAGACTACCTTCCACCTTCTTTCGGTCGTTTCGGGACGAAAGACAATTTGATTACAATTTGTAGAAAGCTTGCAACATGAAATTGAAATGCATTGAAACTAAATTGAACATTAATTGTTTGAAAGTTAGAAACTACAATAGATGAAAGCAGGAAATTACAATGGCTAGTGTAGGGGGTGAACACTAGAAAGTTTGAAAGATTGATTGAAAGACTAATATCCCCTATGATAGACTTTGGAACAAAAACCCAACTGACGGGAGTAGACGTTTAAAGGCCGTAGAATCATACTAAAATTTTCTAATTTCTAACTATTTTACAATTTAAATAAAATATTTACAATGTGCGGTCAAAGTTGTGCAAACTGCTGCTGCGATAGGGTCACATGGCTTAAATAAAGCTGCGGTCCGTGACACAATGTGGGTCCCACCTCATGTGAGGGAAATGATACCCTTATGTACACTTTTTTATGTACACCAAGCATAATTCGAAAAATAATTAAGTTGGTCCAAGAAATAATACACACGTGACAGAGATCTTTTCAACATGTTGAAGCTTGAATGATATAATGAGATCAAAGGAGCTGAATGGCGGACAGACCCAAAATGCTATAAATTGCCACCAGATATGGTAGGTAACTCGTATGTTTTTGTGCTATGGGTTTGTTTGTTCAATTTGTGATGAAGGCATTGAATTTTTCATATCCTAATTAATCTCGTAGCTGTCTTCAAAGTAGCTCTCCTTGCTTTGCTCCTAATCCCTCGTCGACCTTGTTTCACTAGACATAATTAAAAATATGCCTTGACATAGGCATGGCAGTGGGTCCAGTAGAGTCGGCTCATTGATAGAACACACGAGTCTAGCCGAGGTGTCAAGGAAGCAGGCTCGATTCGGCCCTTTGGCTTGTGGATTGGTCTGGCCTAGCTATCCATGAGCCCATGACCCGGCTCGGTTTCTTATTTTTATTTTTTTGTAGAAAAAATAAAACAAATTCAAAATTAAACACATATACTCTCCCTCGCAAAAACGAGCCGGCTCATATTGGTGCGCATCTCGGTCCATTGCTCCTATCTAAACGAGCCTGAATTGTCAATTGACTGTGTCGAGCCCACGTGCGTGTGATCGACTCGACTCGTTTGCCACCCCTATGTGATTCATGACCTTCCTACTTGTCCACATTGCCAAAACCGCTTTTACATCAAAATAGTATTTGACCTACCTGATCAACAATAATATGCTTGAACTTTTAGTGAGAACAATTTTTTTTTTTTTTGTAAATGCATGCACAATATAATAATTTAAGACCTATAAATTCAATTAAACACTCAAAAGGGTCTCTCTCTCTCTCTCTAAAATTGCTACTATGACACTCTTTAGTGGATCTTGTTTGACAAAATGTCCATGGACAAATTATTACTCTCTATCGGTGATCGAGGTTACTATTTATTAGAAAGATTCAGTGTTCAATATGTAACTTTTTTAATTATATTTTTATTACCAGCAGTTTTAGTGGTTTTTGATTGTTTGACACTATGCTTCAAGACAGAGCTGTCACATCTGAATGTTATGTTTTAAGACAGATATGTTGCATTTCCTGGTTTCTTCATTTTTTGCTAATTTATTTTCTTCAAGACTGGTTCTGAACACAGTGAGTGTCTCATAATCTTAAACAACCTCTACATTGTATTCCATATGCTTAGAGGTGTCGATTCGGATGGTCCGGGCCAGGTCAGCCCGCCAACATATGAGCCCGGTAACGGCCCACGTGAAAAAAAGCCCGCCCACTACGGGTTTCGGGGTCGGCCCACAAATTTTGGACTATAACCCAGGCCCGCCTGCAGACCCATACGGGTCTAGCCCATGTAGATCACTGGTCGCGATTTGTTCCGATTTGGCCCCTATTATTGTATAAATAAAATTATAAAAATATAGAATTTTTCATATTCATAGGAAAAAATATTTTTTTTGTTAAATGTAAACTAAGAATTGAATAAAATGATGAATTCATATTTATATCAAGAAATGCTTACATAGAATTCATATTTAATATTACATGAATTATTTATAACTTTACAAAGTTAAATTTAATTTAAACAAATAACAACTAAATGCATTTCTAATTACTATTATCAAATATTTATAGTATAAGTACATCCCAACTATCTTGGCCCCCCCCCCCCCCCCCCCCCTTTTTTCAAATTTAAAAAAAAAAAAAAAAAAAAAAAATTTCACGGGCCAGCGGGTTAACCGCGGCCCGTGAAGGTGCAACCCGCGAAGCCCGCGGGTCACACCTCATTGACCCGTGAACCGCCCGCTCGGATCACGGGTCGGCCCGCGGTCCCGGGTCGATCCGGGCCGATTTTCATTGGTCTGGTTGGTCCGTCCGTCTTGACACCTCTACATATGCTGTTGCTACTAAACCATGCACACTAATAGAAATATGAGATTGTTTGCTTTTGCTACCGCTGAAAAGCTGCTCCCAATTTTGTGAGACCATGCTGATGCAGGAATGTAATACTTTGACTACGAATAAGTAGAAGGAACAAGAAGAGAAAGGGGCATCAAAGAAGAGAAGAAATTTGGCAAGAGAAATCAATTTATTCATATATGATGGTTGCCCTTCTGTCTTCATCTTTTCTGATAGACTTGTAGTAGAACCCCAACTTATTTCCAGAGTTAATAGCAGTAGAGCACCATCTGTTGAAATCAGGAAATGTAGGCATTTCCATGTCAGCTGCCAAGCGATATTCTAGCCCCAAATGCTGCCAAAAAGAGCTCAAGTTCTGCTCAGCCTTCCACAGAGAAGGGGTTGGTGGATAGCCGATCACCTTACTGTGTCTAAATCAAATTCTTTGCCTATTTGAAAATTGATATACAGAGTTATGCCTGTTGTGTACTGTATGCAGACCTGGAAAATGATAACTGATAGTGTTTTATATGTAAAGGTGTACGATCTTTAGGTACTACTTACTATGCTTGGACATATGTCAATTGGAGAAAATGTTAGAAGTCATTGTCTCTTCAAGTCCTAACATTGTCATGTGACTGATAGGTGAACACAATTTTGAATGTCGCACTAAATGCATATTGTAGCAACAATATGTACCTTAACACCATTGTACTGAGACCAGAGCCAAGCGTAATGCCTCTGGTTTGTTTCCATCTCTGCTTGTGACCTAGCAGGATTGTGACCCTATGTCGACCTTTCTTTATGCAATATCAGCTGTTTGTGGACCTTTATTCTGCCATGCGGCCTAAACTATAGACAGGAAAACACAGTCAATTCTTATATTCTCGCAAAAAACTTTTGTCAATTCTGTCTCAAGTGTCTGATTGTGGTAAGACGTCCTTCCACATTGGGTTAGGTAGATCAATCTGGTTGAGATGTGTTTGTTGATGGAACTGGTGTTAGAATGTATTTTTCCTGGGGCTCTCTACAGTTTTGCTGAATTTGAGGTTTTACTTGGTGTACTAAGTTCATTAGATTTCAGTTTTTGGCTTTTAGCACAGCTGAATGTGCCATGACATGCAGCGCCTTAGACAAGGTGATCTTGAGCTCGTAAATGTCATTCATAGCTGCAGTGCTCTTCTACCTTCCGAAGTTGGAAACTTCTTGTTTGAGATTTCCTACTTAGTATTACGTTTTCATTATTATTCTTTTATCTCAATCTGAATCTCACATTCTTGCAGGAAAGAGGTTCTTTCAGGAGTTGGATAGGGATGGTGATGGGGAAGTCACACTGGAAGATCTTGAAGTTGCTATGAGGAAGAGAAAACTGCCCAAGAGATATGCTCATGAATTCATGCGTCGTACTAGGAGTAACTTATTTTCAAAATCATTCAGTTGGAAACAGTTCTTGTCCTTTATGGAACAGAAAGAACCGACCATTCTTCGAGCTTATACCAGCCTATGTTTGAGCAAGTCTGGAACACTTCAGAAAAGTGAAATTTTGGCATCACTAAAGAACGCAGGACTTCCAGCTAATGAGGATAATGCTATTGCCATGATGCGCTTTCTGAATGCAGACACTGAAGAATCTATATCATATGGGCATTTCCGGAATTTTATGCTTTTGCTACCTTCAGACCGACTTCAAGAAGATCCACGGTAATTGATTTGTAGAATGTCAGTAGAATTCCAGATTCCTGGCTTTGAATTGTTTGTAAAATGTTTTTGATGGAAGATTTAAAAGGAGGTAGCAGGAAGGTAAGGATGGGATTTTAAATCGGAAAAGATAACTTGAACGTGATGATGTAAAATTTCATTCTGTCATTCATATTAAATGTTTTCCATTACCTCTGCCAAATTGAAAGGTATTTGGTATTCAGGATCTTGCCTCTGATTGACAGATAACTTCTAACTGATGGTTGTATAATACATCTGAGTTGTAAGCGGAAGATATCGTTATTGAAGAATTGATTGGCTGTAGGAAATTTTTTTTTTTGGTTAAACATTATTTCTTGAATAACGTTTTTTGGTATTAAGGAATTATCTGTGGTATTATTCAAAAGTCAAATTATACAATAAGAATTATTTATGCCCAAAACACCATGATGATACAATAATGATTTTTGTTGCCCAACACCATAATTATTAATAAGGAACTATTCATGGTATTATTAAAAAAAAAAAAGAGAAGAAGCCCAGGACCATAAATATTCTAGCATATCCTTGCATTGCCACTTTTGCATGTGGTATTGTATCAACGATTCCTTATTGTAGCTGCTTTTACTAGTTACTGAAATTGACTCTTTTTTGTATACTTTCAGGAGTATCTGGTTTGAGGCTGCTACTGTAGTGGTTGTGGCTCCGCCAGTACAAATTCCTGCTGGAAGTGTTTTAAAATCAGCATTGGCTGGAGGTCTTTCTTGTGCATTGTCTACAGCTCTAATGCATCCTGTTGACACCATTAAGGTAAAATCTTGAGAAACTAATCGATTACACGCTGTATGCATAAAATTTTGGTGGCATTTTCTTCGTTGATATATCATAGTTCTCCATTGTGAATCTCTATTGCTATTTAGTGATGAATTTCACTTGTGCATATCAGTATCAATGTTAATGTCACAAATACTTAAATTGTTCTGTATCTGTAATTGTCTACTTGAAATAAAATGTTTGTCATTTCTAGATTCTAGATCTTACCTGAGAACTAATGATACTATACTCGACGTATCAATGCAGTATGGTTCAACCGCAGAACTTTGAATTTATTGAATATTTTTGTATAGTATATCTTAATATTTCTTGAATATTGGATTTGGATTCAAATTGGTTCTAGTTGTCTAATAAATATTACTGCATGTTTGGTTGATTATTAATTATAATTTAAGTGATTATAAGTTGAGAGTCGTAGGAAGAAATATGTTTGACCTGATTATAAAGAACTGGCTTGAGCCCCATTTTTTGGGAAAATGGATTTTATAATAGTGGGTTTATAGAGAATGTGTGGTTCAAAAGTATGAAAAATTTTGGGTTACGTGTAAAATTATTTTATTGGGAAATATATCCCTACTATATTAAAAGAGTGAATCCGCCGAGTACTGTTCATTCTGAAGCATTTTTCGTTAGCCCAAATTGTCCCATATCCATCCTCTACTATTTACACCGTCCCCTATCTGTCTTCCACTATTCACACGTGGGGTTAAGGGCAATTTGGAAAGATCATTTTTTAATTAATTTATATGCCTACCATTGTTGACTTTGAAATTTGCGGAGCAAACAAATTTTTTTTTCCCGACATTCAAAGTGATGCTCCGCAAAGTGCGGAGCAATACATTTTCCATTCCCATTTTATCCCCACCAATTAATTTCTTTCCCATTTTTTCCTTCATTATTAACTCTTCATTTGTGAAACATTTTCCTCAAAACAAAAGGGCAATATAGACTTTTTTCTTACCTACAATTGTTGACTAAAAAACAGAGAAGAAAAAAAAATCAAAATCGATTGCTCCGCACACTATGGAGCAATGCTCCGAACTGTGCGGAGCAATACGGAGACTTGCTCTCCGCACAGGTTTGGAGAGTTATGGACAAACTCTCCAAACTGTTTGGAGAGATGTCCAAACTCTCCAAGCACAACTCTCCAAACTGTTTGGAGAGTTTGTCCAAACTCTTAGGAGAGTTATTATGTATATATTTTTTATCCTTCATACTATACTATATCCCTGTTGATAAATAGTGTTCAACGACTCATTATTTCACATGCTTTTTATTTATGTTTTGTTTTTAATTCTTTACTTAATTAATCACGCAATCATTAAAATTCTTTTACTATATATATATATATATATTTTTTTTTTTTATAACAATTGTTATTATCAATTACTTATTGAAAATAAATAATATTTATTGAGAATGTACAACTAAAATTTAAAATTAATTGACAATTATATTAGAAATACATGCAATCTATGTCTTTTATGGAGAAAATTGAATCTCTAGTCTATTTAAAAGGAGAATCCAAAATGTGGGACATTATCAGAGACTCGTTTGATACTTTTGAAGGTGTTGGGCTGCTTGATGTTGCTAATCTATCATTAGATGATTCGGAGTTGGAGAGTATTATTTTTAATGATACTGAAGAAGCTATTGTTATTGACGTTGAAGAAAATGAAGTTGGGACAACTAAGGATTAAAATAAAATGATATCATGCTTCTATTTTAATTTTTATTATACAATGAAATTATGCTCAATTTTTATAATTTATATATCTATGCAAATATTCGTATATCCAAATTGTTTTTAAAAAGTTGTATTGGTGTACCAGTATTGTATCGTATCGTATTCAAATTACTTATCCAAAATTGTACATCTTAGCTAATAATATTCAACAACAACTAGTCTATTAAAAAGATTTACTTCTCGTAATTCCATTTAAAGTTGTGTGAAGGAAAGGCTGATTGATATGCGAAAGGCACATGACATATCAAATACGGTAGGACACGTGGTGAAGAAAAGTTGTATTGGTTGTAAACTCTTTTAGAACTCATTAGGAAAGGCTGATTGATATGCGAAATGCACATGACATATCAAATACGGTAGGACACGTGGCGAAGAAGAGTTGTATTGGTTGTAAACTCTTTTAGAAGTTAGAACTCATTATTTTATATATATATATATATATATATATATATATATATATATATATATATATATATATGTATGTATTTTTTTTTTTTAATAACAATTGTTATTATCAATTACTTATTGAAAATAAATAATATTTATTGAGAATGTACAACTAAAATTTTAAATTAATTGACAATTTTATTAGAAATACATGCAATCTGTGTCTTTTATGGAAAAAATTGAATATTTAAAAGAAGAATCCAAAATGTGGGACATTATCAGAGACTTGTTTGATACTCTTAAAGGTGTTGGGCTGCTTGAGGTTGCTAATCTATCATTAGATGATGCGGAGTTGGATAGTATTATTTTTAATGATACTGAAGAAGCTATTGTTATTGACGTTGAAGAAAATGAAGTTGGGACAACTAAGGATCAAGATAAAATGCTTTAGCATTTTATTTTATTTTTATTATCGTGCTTCTGTTTTAATTTTTTTTTATATAATCAAAATGTGCTCAATTTTTATAATTTATATATCTACACGTATCCGTATATCCATTTGTTTAAAAAAAAGATGTATTGGTGTGCCAGTATTGTATCGTATTTGAATTACTTATCCAAATTTGTACATTTTAGCTAATAATATTCAGCAACTAGTGTATTAAGAATATTTACTTCTCGTAATTCCATTTAAAGCTGTGTAAAAGAAAGGCTGATTGATCTGCGAAAGGCACATGACATTTCAAGTGTGTACTGCAAGTGATGGACATTTATCTTCCATTGTACCTGCAATGTGGCTAGCACCGTCAGCTGTGCCATAAATATATCTGTTCTTTTATATAATGTACCATTTTTTTTTTGCTTTATAGCAGAAACTGAATTATGACTCTCATGAACTAATCTGTACCGCTGATCTACTATGATATGGGTGAATTTCAATCTTGGCTTAGTCTTATACTCTCAATTAATGATTATATGAGATGTTATTTTATGAAAGAAAGGGAAATAACTAAACAAGATTGAGGTAAAATTAGTGTACTGCTTTAGTTTGGCAGGTTATGTAATCTTTCTGTTCATGAAAATAATCTGATAGTACAGTACTGGTTTATCAGACACGGGTACAAGCGTCAACTCTTACCTTTCCAGAAATTTTGTCGAAGCTTCCTCAACTTGGAGTCCGTGGGTTATACAGTGGGTCTATTCCAGCTATTCTAGGTCAATTTTCGAGGTATTTTACTTGCATTTACCACTTTATTTTTCTTACTACATCCTCTTCTAGACAATAATTTAGTATAACATGGCAGTCATGGTTTGCGAACTGGAATTTTTGAAGCAAGCAGACTTGTTTTAATTAATGTTGCACCAACAATTCCAGACATACAGGTGAGGGTTATGATGGTACAATTCTGGTTAGCATCTTTTTGTTTTTCCTTTTCTTGTCCTCCGATTTATCTTTCTATCCATTGTATAATGGTGATACTGCTACGATCATGTTTTTATGAAAAATATTTTGGATTCTTAGTGATGGTAATTTGCAGTATAAATTGCATCTGTCATAGCTATGTCTCATCTATTCAAGGATACGATGCTTGATAATATTCTGAGCTCATTTTCTTTTCTTGAAGCTCCTGTTGCAATAACTAAAATTTTAGCTTTTATTGAACTGTTATCACGAGCTATGTTTATTGAAGTGGCCGTTTAAGCTTGCACTATTGCTTAATGCGACGATTCTGTCTAGGTTCAATCTGTAGCATCGTTTTGTAGCACTGTTCTGGGGACAGCAGTGCGGATACCCTGTGAAGTGCTAAAGCAAAGGTTGCAGGCTGGTCTATTTGACGACGTGGGGGAAGCTATAATTGGAACTTGGCAGCAAGATGGTCTTAGGGGATTTTTCCGTGGGACTGGTGCCACTCTGTTCCGGGAGGTTCCTTTTTATGTTGCAGGAATGGGCCTTTATGCTGAATCAAAGAAGGTAAGTTTAATCCTAATTTCAAATTAGATATTTTTCTGACCCAGTACTTGGTTTCTGATCTTTGTTAGGTAATTTGCTCTCTTAGGTCTTGGTATGCCACATTTATGGTTATCTTAAAATTCTTCATTTTTTTGTCTTTTGATATAACTGGAGAATTTAAAAAGAAAAAGGAAAAAAAAGGTCTTGTAAGCTCATCAGAGATGCTGCTTCGAGTGAGCAGTTTGGCTGGGTGCAGAAGTGCTACTTTACTCAGTAGCTTCTTATTTTGGTGCCAGGTTCTCAAGTGAATAAAGGTACATGGGAGTAATAGATAAACTGGACAGGATTTTCTGTAATATACAGTGTTTATTAGGATCCGTCCACCCGTTCATATAATTGTTGGCACTCACCAACAAAGGAGATCTCTAGAAGTTATGACTTACAGAAAATGGGAAACAATGTTCTAGAATCTAGTGATAGAAGAAAAATCGGCAGTAATCATTGTTCATTTTAGCCAAACCGATTTATTGTTTGAAGACTGCATAATAAGTGATTCGCCTGTTAATTATGGGGTAATCACTTGGTAAGAATCTGTTTGGTTCCTTGTATCAAACAATTATTAGTTATTTCTGTTCTTGTGAACTTGATAAATTTACTTTTTCCTTTAACATGACTATGATTGTTAACACGATCAATTGTTCATTTGAAGTGGTTTTGATGTGATCTGATAAAGAGTAAGCAGCTAATTTGTAGAATGCATACTGGCAAGAAATCTCGTCAATAGAAGGCAAGTCACTGAATCAAACATTTGGATCAGTCCAGAGACTTAAGTGCAAGTCACTGCTTATTTCTGAATTTGAATATTTTTAAGAAAAGGAAATTACTTGAACTTTGGTTGGCTTTCCAAATTCCCAAGGGTAGACGGATTGAATACCATGGAACTCACATGAAGGGGTTGATGTTAAAGGTTTAAGATAACTGACATGCACGCACACACATTGCCAAATAGTATCTTTTAACCATTACAAGGTAATTAGCCATGTTCGGTGGTATGTCTAGCGAGTTCTCTGTATTTCAAAGAATTGGTAGGCTCGTGAAATTGTTTATTGTATTGATCTCAGGCTGCCCAGCAACTTTTAGGACGGGAATTAGAAGCATGGGAAACAATTGCAGTTGGGGCTTTATCTGGTGGGCTAACAGCTGTCTTGACAACACCATTTGATGTGATAAAGACGAGAATGATGACTGCTCCTAAGGGACGGCCTGTGACATTGTCATTCGTAGCATTATCTATTCTGCGTCGTGAAGGGCTCCTTGGATTATTTAAAGGAGCTGTTCCTCGGTTCTTCTGGATTGCTCCATTAGGTGCCATGAATTTTGCTGGTTATGAGCTCGCAAAGAAGGCCATGGACAAAAATGAGGAAACTGTTGAGCCACTTGTGCCGAAATAATTGACTAATTTTGGAAGATTAAGCCTCACTTGTTTTGAACCTTTGTTGCGTAATTATAGCATGCGAAAGCTGCTGGAAATTTTGGACTTGTTTCCTGAATATAGCTGTGCATGCTCATTTACATTTGTCGAAATTTCTGCTTTTTGGTTGTTACCTCAGGTGTTGAACTTAGATTTGACGATATTGATCATTTTTCTTGGTTTTGTTTTGCAATTTGGTCTGTACTTATATGTGCAGATGACGACTCTCGTTTCATTCTTGATATCAATATTTTTACTTGAGAAAAAATGAAAATTAGTGCAAGTACATTTCTTGCTGAGGGATTGTATGAACAATCATTTTGATAAAACACAAGTTTCGTTGCACTGTCTATCTACAACCGGTGTCACCCGCAACTCTCCTTCACCGCACAACCAGAGGCGTAACTAGCCTAAGCGTTGGCTGTCCTGGATATCTTCACCACACTGGTTTTGCGAAACAGGAAAGTAAAATGGCACAAACAATGAGAGGCAACTATGCTTCCATTTTTGTGTTTGGCTTCTAATGAACAAGAAAATTGCTCCAATCATGGTGGTGATTCAAAACTCAAATGACTGCAGAAATTGAAGCTTTTCTAAATACTGTACAAAGTATACACAAAAAACTGAACTGTAAGTACCTTTAAAATCGACTTGTAAGTTGAAGGTGTTCACTTGGTTAAGGACTCGCGAATTAAGCTAGTCTAGCAATGTGGGTCGTCCCATGTGGTTAGTCTTTTTAATGGTGAAATGAAAAGAGTATGACGATTTTAGCACAAAAACTCTGATTTGAGGACGTTTGTGCCAAGAATGAAAGAATAGGTCCTGGTTTCGCACAAGGACTTTCATTTGAGGACAATTTGTGCAAATTAGTAATAGATAAGTCGTGTTTCAGGTCTACATCAGCTTTACGTGCACGTTAATGTAAACTAAATCCACGAAAAATGCAAATTTATCTGTTGCGTCAATTTTTGAAACTCGTGGAATGCATTTAACATTAAAAAAAAACTTGTACATGTAATTTTTCCTCCCTATAATAAAATATCTAATTTTTTTCTTTAAAGATTGATGAAAATATGTAATAATTTATTAATTGATTTTTTGATTAATATGCCATTATCTTTGGAAATGTTTAATATATGGAATTAATCCATGAGCATATTGAAAAAAATTAATAAATAAGGCTAACAATGATAATAAATGTTTAAATATATATTTAAAAAACTTATACATTTTGATAATAATAAGAAGCAGATACATTTAATCCTTCTAACTACTTCGAAATAACTGATATTGATACCATTTGAGAAATATTATTCATTGATATGGGTATTATTTTTAATAAATATAGATTTTGTCCTAAAAGTTGATCAAATTATTCAAATCTCTCTATTTATAATAGCATAAGAATTGAATTAAAAATTATATATTGTTTAAAATTTAATAAAATTATTCAATGTATAAAGAGTGGAATGTTGAAGGAGTTCAAGTTCGAATTCAACACCGACTCATATTAAAGCATACGACTTCGGTCATTTCAAACTTTACACATAACATATTACTATATTAGTGTGAACAATCTAAAATACATTAAGAGCATATTTTTATAACTTCATTATTATCGCATCAGACACAACATGTTTAATATGAAAAAAATTGCAATTAAAAGAACCAAATCGCTACTCATATTCTATTCTAGATTAAGAGAGAATATGCATATCAAAATTGTCATGAAACATGCTAAGAAGGAAGACTTTTACACCCAAAATTTCGTTTGTAACTTTAAAATCGTAAGTCCTTATTTTTCCAAATATAAGTTCGGTACATTGAACTGAAAAAGGCTACTTCCAACTTTTAATAACACGTTTACATGTCCAAGGGGCTAAATCACAATGTAAAACAAAAAAAAAATCAGTTCCATACACACATCAAATAATAGAAGAAGGTGAGTATTAGTTTATAGACCCAAATCCCATTGAATTCCTAGGGTCAACAGGGGCGGACGCAAACGTTTTATGTCGGGGGGCACAATTAAACTTTCAAAAAGTAACGAAAAAATTATAGTAAGAAATATTTTATTACAATTGATCTCTACGTGTTCTCATATTTTGATAACGTTCCATAATTAAAGTGAGAAATAGAGAAAAATTTAATGTAGTTTTGTAATTCAAATCAACAAAGAAATTGAGTATACAATCTTGGTCATCAAGAGCTAAACAAACTTTGATAAAATTCAAGTCATAAATTTATATGTACATTTCTTAAATTCTGAAACTTATTTATATGTACATGCTAAGAAGGAAGACTTTTACACCCAAAATTTCGTTTGTTACTTTAAGATCACAAGTCCGTATTTTTCCAAATATAAGCTCGATACATTGAACTGAAAAGGGCTTGATATTTACTTCAAACTTTTATTAACACGTTTACATGTCCAAGGGGCTAAATCACAATGTAAAACAAAAAAAATCAGTTCCATACACACATCAAATAATAGAAGAAGGTGAGTATTAGTTTATAGACCCAAATCCCATTGAATTCCTAGGGTCAACAGGGGCGGACGCAAACGTTTTATGTCGGGGGGCACAATTAAACTTTCAAAAAGTAACGAAAAAATTATAGTAAGAAATATTTTATTACAATTGATCTCTACGTGTTCTCATATTTTGATAACGTTCCATAATTAAAGTGAGAAATAGAGAAAAATTTAATGTAGTTTTGTAATTCAAATCAACAAAGAAATTGAGTATACAATCTTGGTCATCAAGAGCTAAACAAACTTTGATAAAATTCAAGTCATAAATTTATATGTACATTTCTTAAATTCTGAAACTTATTTATATGTACATGCTAAGAAGGAAGACTTTTACACCCAAAATTTCGTTTGTTACTTTAAGATCACAAGTCCGTATTTTTCCAAATATAAGCTCGATACATTGAACTGAAAAAGGCTTGATATTTACTTCAAACTTTTATTAACACGTTTACATGTCCAAGGGGCTAAATCACAATGTAAAACAAAAAAAACCAGTTCCATACACACATCAAATAATAGAAGAAGGTGAGTATTAGTTTATAGACCCAAATCCCATTGAATTTTTAGGGTCAAGTCTCTATTAATTTTATTCTTAGTTTCGGTGTTTATGCCAAAAGTCAACCAAATTACTAATTCTTGACATAAAGAAATATTATAGAAATATGTTTGTAATGATTACAGAAGAAAGATGAGAGAAAATAATCTAATTTTTTTTTTTTTTTCACTTTTTTAAAGAAATAAGGTATTTTTACGGGCACCACATAAAAAAACTTACTCAACCTTCCACAAATATACCAAAAGAAAAATATTAAGAACTGTATATAGTGACAGTAATGAAATATTAATATATATATTTTTTTCAATTGTGTTTATGCTATAAAAAATATAGTAATTAGAATCATAAGATCATAAGAGCTAAGACATATTATTTTAGATTGGTCAGAACCAATAGATTTAGTAAATAACTAGAATTTGGGTGATAGCTAATTCCATGGACAATTTGAAGAATTAAAACATTTTAATAGCTAGAGGAAAAGAAATCAGCAAGAGAAATATATATCTATATTATTGAAAACTTATAATTTCAATAATAATATTTAAATCTTATACATTTCGATAATAAGAAGAAGAAGATGAATTTAATCCTTCTACATCAAAATACCTGATATTGATATTATTTGAAAAAATATAAATTTATTTATATCAGTGGGGTATTATTTTTAATAATTATCGAATTTCTCTTAAAAGTTGATCATATAATTCAAACTTCTATTTATAATGGAAACAAGAATTGAATTGAAATTCTATATTGTTTAAAATTGGGAAAATAGCAGCAATGGTCCCCAATCTTTTCACTTTTTGGAGACTTTATCCCAACCTTCAATTTGTGTCAGTGAAAGTCCCTGACCTTTCAAAAATATGCATCTGGAGTCCAAATAGATGGATTACATCAAATTTTCGGTTAGTTTACAAGAATAATATTTTAACCATATTTTAACTATTCTTAAAGGGGCAAAAAGGTAACTCTACATTTTCCTATTATAAACAATTAAAATATTAAAAGAAACATAGAGGATGTTTTGCACCCACCAAAATCATTCACAATCCATCCCAATATCAAAGCTCGATTCTGACGAGGCACTATTCATAATAATCAGAAAAAATCGAGAAAGGATGTGATTCGTAACCGGGTGAGATACTGCAGAATCAGCTGGCAAATCCAACCAATTATTTGTAAAGTGAAGGAAAAATAGGTAATGGTCAGCAATTACAAGTCGAATGGTGGGTAAGTGTTTTTTGGGTTTTGGGGGGTGGGTAAGATGTGGAAGAAGATTATTTTATATTTTTATTTTTCTTTTCTTTTCTTTTCTTTTCTTATTGTTTTTAGTTTAATTTGATTTTTAAAAGGTTAATATGTGATTGATATAAATGCCCTTACCAAATGTGGTCATATTCAAATTTTTTGGTCAACTAACGGTCAATTGGATGTTTTCCATCCATGTGCACTCCAAATGCATATTTTTTGAAAGGGTATGGACATTTGCTAGCACAAATTGAAAGTTTAGGATAAAATCTGTAAAAAATTAAAAATGTTAGAGACTGTTGTTGCAATTTCCCTTTAAAATTTAATAAAAATATTCAACGTACGTTGAAGACGATTTTAGGAGTTTAACTGTTTAAGTTCGAATTTAACACATTAATTTTGAAGCATACGACTTAGGTCCGTTCACACTTTACAATGTAACATAAATAATCTATCTATATTAAGAACATATTTTTGTGCCTTCATAGTTATCACATAAAATACGATATTCAAAATTATTCGAAAAAAACCCAATAAAAAGAATCAGATCCCAAATCATATTCTATTCTAAATGTCTATCAAAATCAAAATCATCAAAATCCTTCTTATTTGTCCAAATGTATACGTTGAACCGAAAAGAATGCACATGTAATATGTCACTATGTTAGTACAAATAATCTATGTTAGTACAGTGAGAACATATTTTTGTGCCTTCCTAATTTACGCTTCAAACACGTTATTACCGGACTATTTTGAAAATTCACATTTAAAAGAACCAAATAGACTAAGAGAGAAATGCCAATCAACATTGCCGTGAAACATGCTAAGAGGGAAGACTTCTACACCCAAAATTTCGTTTGTAAATTTAAGATCCTTTTCTATTTTTCTAAACGTACGTCCGGTACATCCAACTAAAAAGGGAATACATCACAATGTGAAACAAATTAAATTGTAGAAAAAGGCGAGGTTCGAGAAGTGGGTATTAGACCCAAATCCCATTGAGGTCAAGCCTCTCTATTTTTTTCTTCTTTGTTTCCGCGTTTGTGTCAGAAGTCAACCAAATTACCAATTATTGACTTTATACGTAAAGAAATATTATAAAAACATGCTTGTTACACGAGTAGTATATGATTATCGAAGAAAGAGGAGGGAAATAATCTTACATTTTTTCACAATTGTTATATATATATATAAGCAGGAGACAACTTGCAAACTAAAATATTTTAATAGTCGAAGGAAAAGAATCAACGATCGAAATGGGATCAGCAATAACTGTGAAAACTTAATTGTGTGGGAGATTAATACAAGTGTCGTTGTGTTGGGCAAAACAATCAATTTCAATAAGCCACTATTTGGTTTCACTTAAAAAAAAAAAAGATTAAAATTCAATTCAAAGTCACTTAACCCCTATTTGATTCCCATTTTTGGGTCGAAATGTGTTTTAGAATATTGGTTCTTTAAAAAATGTGTGGCAAAAAATAAGAAAAATATTGAATTTACACGTAAAATTATTTTATGGGAGACTGTGTACATAGTCCAAAGAGGGGCTTAATTTTAACCATTTTATGAGACACGCCAAAATCTATAAAAAGTTAATTTTAATCTAAATCAAATAGGAGCTAAGTTCATAAGTACTTAATAGAGTTAGAATGCATTTCATGATCATTCGGCCGTAATTGAAGAGTCAAAACAACCCAGAATGCAAGACGATATGCGTCCTTTGTTGGCTGGGTCATGAATTGTAGGTCACAAGTAAGAAGGAAATATGAAGTCGACACAAAAAGACTGCTGCCTCAGTAAACGTGGAAACAAAGCCGCAAAATAACGACAAAGCATTAGGTTTTAGTTGATGGAATCGTGGGAATGTCATAATTATATGCAATTTGAAAAGGCAAAGTCATGCGCAATTGTTTCTTCTTTTCACTTTCTAAGTGTCCGCCTCTTTGTTCCCATTGACACTACTATCTCAAGATGATATTTTGCCCATGTTTGGTCCTAATTTTTTCAAAACTAATTTTTAACTTCACATTCTTTCATAAAATGATTTTATACGCAAATTCAAAACTTTTTTTTAATTACACATTCTCCAACAAAATGCTATTCCAAAAATACAATTTGGCCCAAAAATAGGGCTCAAACAGGTACTTTATAGTTACTAAAGTGGAATAGTTCATATATTTAGCCCCTGTTTGGTTTAAATAAATTAAAATCAGTTTCATAGATTTTGGTAAAAGTGAATTAAATGTGTGATTAAAAAGTTGTGGATTTTATGAAATGTGTAGTTGAAAATAAGTTTAAGGAAAATAAGTTTTAGAAAATGGAGATCAAGTAGGGCCATAGACTGATGAAAATTATACGTAATTACTTACCTAAGCCCGTGCTTGGTGACCATTTTTTTTTTTGGAAAAACATTGTTTTGAATATTGAAAATTTGGAGACTGAATGGTTAAAAAGTAGGAAAATGTTTGGAATTTACATATAAGTTACTTTATTTTGTATGTGGTTGAAAATAAATATGTAGAAAAAAGAGTTTTGAAATAATGGAAAACAAACATGAACTAACGTTGTTGGTGAGCAGGGGGAGCCAAATGGGCGTTAAAATACTTTTAGGGGATAAATTATGGATTCTTCAACCATACTATATGTACATCATATGTTATATTAAAGTTTACACGCTTTTCATGCATCTAGATTTACACCATTTATTTTATGGCTTGTTTGAGCCCTCATTCTTTTCAAAAAATACATTTTACAATAATGAAAAATGTGTGGTTAAAAAATAAGGAAAAATAAGGAAAACGATGTACATATAACTTTATTCTATATTTTCTTTTCAGCTGTATAGATTGGGAGCACTTAAATAATAGTGGTCGAATGCCATAAAAATATATTTGAGGAGTGGTGATTGGTAAATATATATAAGCAAATAATTAATTACCTATACATTTGGAAGCTTCAAATAATATTCCATATTCAGATTTTCACATTAAACTTTCTTCCAAGATTAGAGTAATGAATATTAAATTGGAATCATAACAATGTTTACTGCGTGTATGTAGATGACAATGACTTTGTATCGAAAATGGATGACAATCTCTCACATGCGACGGGCCCTGAGTGATTAAAAAACTCCAAAAAAAAAAAAGTGGGGTCTCCACTGTGAATGTCGATCAACTTGTATGTCAACCATTTTCGGTACGAATAGCACGGGTCATCCAAAGACATTGTGATGGACAACTAATTAGTGTAAAAACAATGCCTGGTTGTGGAAAAAAACACGGTTTTGTATTATTTAGGTGCATGCGGTCTTTGACAATAAGATTTTCTTTATAGAAAGTGTGAATCGCAAGGCCAAATTATTCAGTAAACTTTACGAGTGTAAATATGTTATATGCATATTTGTTTTATTATTATTATTTGAAAAAAAAAATAATGAAATTAAATCTTTTAAAACGACAGTACACTTTCACTTGTTGAGATTATTATTAATTTAAATGAAATCATCAACGGAGTTTTTGTGAGGAATACAAAATGCTATGAATCAGATAGCATTCTTTTGCCGACAGAGATTCTTCTCAGACATTCTTATTTATTTAATAACAAACTCAAACTTGGCCCAGTGTTTTTAAGACAGTCATCGCCTTTCTTGTGATGAGTCTCAATAACACATGCAAACAAAATGCATGAAAAAACAAAATATGGTAGTAAAAAGTTGGCACAAAATTGAAAGGTTGTAATTGAGAATGAACATAATTCAACTTATATCTAAATTATCTACATAATAATGAAGTAAAAAAAAAACCTAATAAATAATTAAATTAATTAATTAGTCTAGACTCATGATGGAAATTCTGGAATTTAGAATCTGAGGAGAATTGCCAAGCCAAAACTTGACTCTAACAAAGTCACAATATTGACTTGGAAAATCTACATTTTTTGTAGTCCAATTTAAAAATTTTCATTTATTTATTTATTTATTTATTTATTTATTTTTGAAATTTCACCCTTAACCATGCTTATATTACTTAGAAATTAAAAACAGTGGAATATATGTCGCATTCCTTTTGTAGTAATTTTTTAGTCAATAAATAAGGCATTTGTTAATACGATCCCCACGCAAGTGAATTTCAATAGAAATAAATAATTGTAAACTAAAAACAAAAAACGATCTGTCATTTTTACGTCCCGTTTGGTAGAAATTAAAATTTAATTCAAAGTCAACAACTAGTTTTAATCACACATTTTACGGGATCCACAACTTTTTATTCATACAATTCATCAACTTTTATTAAAATCTACTAAAAAATTGATTTTAATCCCTACCGAACTGGGCATTAATATCCGGTCTCGAGAGTAATTAGATAAGTTTTTAGTTATTATTTTAATTATTTGTAACAATAGAGTAATTAAAAGTAGATGGTATACAATATGAATTCCTATTCTCAAGAAATTTTTTATTCCTGCATTAAACGACATTTTCCATATATAATTAATTAATTAAGCTTCTCGTGTTTGGAAAATTGATTATTATGCCTCTAAAATACATCTCACATAGTGAAAGACTAATACCTAATGAGAATGACACTCAGATGAACGGGTCAAGTACAAGTTTGAAAAGGAAATTGATGGAAAAATTGAGTTGCAAATTGAACTTATTTTACTAATTTCACTTAATCCAAAAGTTTCCATCACAAGAAGTAGTTGCAGTCCTTTATGACCCGATGGTCGCTTTTCCTTTGGAAAAGTAACAACACAAGAAACGAGCTAACAATGACTAAATATCTTGACGATAGAGATTTCTTTCGAGATCTAAATCCCTAACGTGATATTTTTTTAGGTAAGATCATCTAAAGATTAGAATTTATTTCGCTTGATCAAATATCGTTCATGTCCAGAGTGGTTCCCAAGCCACACCCAAAATGCTTTCATCAAAAAAGAATGGAGAATTCTCATTTGGCTGTTTTTGTGGGCAGTTTTCTTGATTCTGTGACATTTCTTGGTAGATAAATTTCAAATTGGCATTTTGGCATTGCATGTTTAAAATCTCAGCCTGTGCTTTGGCTAGATCTGCTTGAAGCTCATTGATTTGCTTCTGAAGTAGGCAAATTGCGCCGGCGCAGCCGTATACCGGATCCCTAAGCCTGGCGTTGGCTTCATAAACCATACTATTCACAGCATCTGCTCTTTGAGCTTCAGGAAGTTCCTGCAATCCAATGAGATTATTAACTATTAAATTGCTTACGATCTTTTTTAATATATATTATGGTAAAAATGAGTAACAACTTATTTTGAAGACTGAATTAAGATAGTTCCCATAAGAAATATCTTCAAGTTGCTAGCTTCTTTCTTAATGCAGGTGAGGAGAGTTGAATTTTGGTTGTGCACGGAAAACACGGGTCATTTTTTGTGCCTACTTCCATTGACTATAGGATATATCCCTTTCAGTTGTGGAAGTTAATACAAGTGTGATCAAGTACCACTTTGAATAAATAAAGGTGGCAAAATTCTGGTGAAAAAATGAAAAATAATGAGGAATTATCAACTACTACCTCCTTTACTTTACGAGATAAAGAAAAAAAATTTAGTGGGATTAGATAGAAAGACATTGGTTTTCGGGTTTGGATCTAAACGGAATCTCAGAAAACTTGTTTCCTTTCTGACTCTGGATACAGGCCTAGATGGTTTGTACATAGACTTTTTAGATGCTAAGATCCAAAGTCAAGAAGAAAATAACTCAAATTGTTCGTTAAGGTCTCTAAGCAATCACTTAGTAGAAAAAGAAGTGATTCGAGCACAGATGATCCAAATTTAAGCGAAGTTTCTTCATTGACGGTGTAGTGATGATGGTCTCAGACTCGTCTTTCGTTACTCTCATCACATATTCCATACTCGTTCACTCGATATACTCTTTCACTTGCTACTGAACGGATGTGGTTATTGACAAG
Organism: Fraxinus americana; assembly: GCA_035079005.1. Lineage (NCBI taxonomy): Eukaryota > Viridiplantae > Streptophyta > Magnoliopsida > Lamiales > Oleaceae > Fraxinus > Fraxinus americana. The sequence continues at coordinate 22,568,585 of CM068713.1, forward strand.
AACTTATTTTAAAAATACCTGCAACAACTTCATTATGTTGCTGGCGCCGAAAACCCTGTGAGCAATGGTGAATTTGAGGGGATCCGACGGTGGAAAATAAGGTGCCAGCACACATTTATCGATGCATCTCCGGCGGAGAATTTTGCATGCAGCGCAAGGACTAACTATAATAGCTGGTGGCGGAGAGGATGAAAAGGATCCAGTTGGAGAGGATATAGGAGAGAGTGAGGAGGGAGATGATGTTGCCACCATTGCTGCTGCTGCGGCGGCGGTTTCTCTGTGTTCCATGTTGACACTCTGTGTGTTTGTGTGTGTGTTGGTCTGGTTGTACTTTACTAGGTGTAGCATAGGAGCAATTTATAGGGAAATGGAAGAAAAGCCCGTCAAGGGGTTTACAGCTAGTGAACTGTGAGTTATATTATGACGTCAAAATTGCGTCATTAATGGCAGGGTGATTTCATATTGTACAAAATAACATGATTGGTAATCTCATATTTTATATTAAATGCTTGTTTATTTGATATTATTGACTAATAATAGCATTAAATTATCATAAATCTCATATTTATTCCAGTTGAAATGTAGACCATTTATGACCCATTTGGCATAACTTTTGAATAGTAGAAAAGAGTTTTTCAGATACAAAAATTGCTTTCGAATCAGTTGATTAATTTTATCAAATTACTACTGTTAGGTAGAATAATTTTTAGAGGAAGTTAGTTCAATGTAATTTCTTCTAAAAGTATTTTCGAAATATGAATTTCTTTTTAAACAAAAATTAAAGTAATTTCTTTAAAACTTCTTCTACAAAAAGCAAAAGTAGAAACAAAAATCGTGTTAAATGGACGTTTAGTTAATGTCAAATTTCCAAACTGTAATTTTTATGTTTTTCCTCCTACAACTAACTTTGGTTTATATAATGACGAATCTAATCATTTTTTTTTTTTTTTCTTAACTTTTCTCTTAACCCAAGTTAATAAATTATATGTATTTTCTCGTTAATAATGAAGAATACATTAAAAGTGGCTCTCAATCAATTTATATATATTTTTATTTGTAGTTAGGAATATTTTATAAGAGGAAAGCATTTATTATAAAATATTGATATGAAATTCAACTCCTATGCCTTAATAGATGACTTTAAGATAGTTCACACTTCAAATTGAATGCTTCTTCCGTGTGGACTGATAACTAAATATAATGCTTGTTTAGTATGAATTTTTGGGGGAATAATTGATTTTGAATAGTGATATGATGGGAAATGTGTGGTTGAAAAAGAAGAAAAAATTATTGATGTAATGGAAAATATTATTTTATTGAAAAATGTTTGGTTGAAAATGAGGATTGATTTACTGTAGAAAATGAGAATCCCTCCCAAACAGGGCCATGAACTAAGGTTAGATTTGGGTCGTAACTAAAAATATTGGAGTTAATTCAATTTGATCCGGTCGAGTAGAACATCGAGATGGACAAATTATATACTCAACATTTAACGATTAATTCAATTTTACGATTTTTTTTCCTAGAGGTGGACAAAATGTTCAAACCAACCCAAATCAAATTAGAACCAAATCAAACCGAGAGGTTCGATTCGGTTCTAAAAAAAAAATTTATAGTTTTAGTTATTTAAACCAAGAATCATTTGATTATGCTTTTGGTTCGATTCTTGTTCTAGAAGTGAGAACCAAACACAAAACCAAGCTTAATATTTAATTTTATTTTTTATATATATTAATTAGTGAAGACCTTAATTTTGTATTCATTGGAGAAAGTCCATTAATTACTGCCCATTAATTGGTTATGGGTCATTAGAGACAACTCATTAATTATATATACCCTAATTTTGTGTTCATTTGAATCATATTTCCTTCACTCTTTTTCAGTTTATACAACTCCGAGGCACGCTGACATCACATTTTATCATGTCGAAGGAGGAAACTCTTTCAAGATCTGAAAATGAAATTGGCCAGCCACTGAAAAAGCCTTTAAACTATTCTGTTTATCCTAATTGTTTGATAAATTATTTGTATTCTTCACAAATGAAGGAAAATCTAATAAACATTAATGGAGTATTAAATTGCTAATGGTTGTCTGTAAAAGTTATGTATAATTCATCATTTATTGTGGATGTGTGCCGTCAAAACTACTGTAATTAATTTAATGAATCATTGTCATTATTTATTAAACAATCTTTTGTATGGGAATGAAAACTGATCTGTGTATTCAAATTATGACTATCTTTTGTTTGGTAGTTTTGACTTTTGTGATCTTGATGATTTATAATTTGAACTTGCTGAATGATTGATATTTATTTATTTTTTACTTAGGTATATATTATGGATACAGTGGAAGTCTGAAAAGAATAAAATGAATAAATTCCACTATCAATAAATTTGAAGTGGACGATGTGAATTTCTTTATAAATTTCACCGACGTAGTACTATAATAATGAAAACTCAAAGCGACTCTATATCCTTTCATTTTTAGATATTCCTCATTTTAGCACATTGCAATAATTTTGATGCTAGTTATGAAATACCCCACTACAGTTTTTGAGGCATCACCTCTAAAATTTTGATGTCTTATAGCGAGAAATTAAAATTCTAATTGGAGAACAATTAAGGCGACAAATCGATTTAGTCTCATACTCTAAACTAAGAATGTCCCCGTGAAATGTGCATAAAGATTCATTTTATAAAATCTAACAAAGATTTAGAGTATCTCCAAAAGATTCTTTAAACCTAAGATCAATCCTTAAAATTATGCTTCAAAATACCCTTTTAATTAATATTTTAATTTAGAGATCTCTACTCTCTATAATTAAATGCATTCAAAATATTTCAATTTTTAATGGAGGAAAATAATATAATAATTTGGATGGAAACTAGTAAAAATAAAATATAGGAAAAAAGAATAAATATTTTTTGAAAAGTAAAATTAAGTATTAAATATAAAACTCATGTTGGAGTAATTAAAAAATTTCTCTCTAAATTTTAGAATATGAAATTTAAAAATAGAGAGTTCAATGTGTTCATCTCCAAATTCAAAACTTGAATGTAAATAAAACTTCATAACTTTTTATTTGATGGAGCTTAAAATTAATTTTTTAATCCAAATTATTTCTAACAACACATTTTATGGAATTCACTTCTTTTCCAATACACACTTCTTCAATTTCTATAAAAATCTACTAAAAATTTAATTTTAATCTCCACCAAATAAAGGCATAAGTAATTTTCTCTATCTCATTTAAAAGGGTGTTTGGTGTAGATTAAAATCAGATTTTAAACGGATTGTAATAGAAATTTTTGAAATGTATGGTTGAAAAGACGTGGGATTCATGAGAGATGTGGTTGATATTGATTGTTTGACTTTGATTTAAATTAAAATCAGATTAAAACCTGGCCGAACAGGAAATGATAATTTAAATACACCATCAATAAATGATTAACCAAATTTTTTGCAGGTCCAAGCTGCATGCTTTGAATGCTAAATTCTATACTGATCATTCTACCTTGAAAGAATATCAAACACGTAGGCAAATTTTGCCGTCCTTTGTAGCCGACTTTTAACCGATGAAAACAGACAGATGCTGCCTTGCTTGAGACAGCGTAGAATTCCAACTACTAATAGGGTATGTGGCAAGCCATCGTTAGGTAGTTCAGTACCGCTGAGGCTCGTGTGCAACGGGAATGAGACCTGCTTTTGACATTTATTTCACTGCTGATATATATTATATATATTAATTATTATAAAACTATGTAGGTTAGTCATTGTTTGGTGGAAATTAAAAATTTTGAATTTACGCTTAAAATATTGTATTGTATGAATATGAGGTTGAAAATGAGCACGTAGAAAAAAATATTTGAAAATAATGATTGTCAAACAAGGATTTAGTGACTTATAAAATTTAATTTTTACGTATAATTGGATCGGATTTCAAACTAATTCTAGATTTTTTTAGTCAAATTGATCAACTTTGCTACATGTACATTATAGAAGACATTAAATTTGACATTATTTGATGTAGTAGTAATCATGGCCGTTGCTTTTAAACACGCTCCTTCAGATCACTAGTTAGATTTCTTACACATAAGGGAATGTCATATGCAATGTACAAAAATAATGTATAAGTAGATTAATTCCAAATTGATCGGTTGGAGCCAATTCTGATAGCATTGTTAAGCACGTGTCATATAAGAACTAGCCCATTTTGATCTTGGACATGGTAAATTGGAAACATGAAGCGTAGTGAATGATATCGCACATCTTTTTCTTTTTTCATTTTCCTTTATTCTTTTTACATAAGAAGAGGGAGATGCAAGTTATTAAACAGAGCATCCATATGAAATTGCTTAAGAATTATTCTAGTTATATAATCAAGTTTTACAAATTGGTTGACAACTAGTGAGGTATCAGGATCCACACCTTTTATTAAAAAAGCAGTTTCTTAAATATATGGTGTGGATCTCTGCCAACTCATTGATTGTAAATCAAGTTGTAAACTAGATACACACCTAACATGCTTCATTGCTTAATAGGGGAACCATAATAGTTGAAGAAGTACGAAACATGGAGCATGACAAAATGGTCGTGCAGTAAACTAAATACTATTTTTCAATAAATATGTTACAATATTAGAGCATGTCCAGAAGATTCTCTAAATACAAAATACTCTTTTAAAGAATTAATGATTAAAAATAAGTTCCAATAGACTTTCAATTTTAACCATTTCAAATAGAGAGTGAGTTTGGCTCTCCAAATTTAGAGAGCCAAACTCACTATCTAATATATATTATTAATGAACAATGATTGCACAAGTCACATATTTTCATGGGAAAATTGCAGATACGATACCAACATTTCACCTTTATGCAGACTTTACCCAAACCTTTCATTTGTGCCACAAGAGGTATCAAACCTTTTAAAAAATCGCAGCTACAGTCCAAATTAACAGAAATCGTTAGTTTGACTGTTAGTTTATCAAAATTCAAAAGCCTGACCAATTATTGACTATTTTTAAAAACAAATGGGGTAATTTTACATTTTTCATATAAAAAATTTAAAACAAAAGAATAATAATAATAAAAAAAACCCAACCCCCCACACCCAACCAAAAACTAGTTCAGTGTTTGCTGATAAAATCAAAAATCGAAATCCACCTGAATCTCACCGTTCACCGCCACTTTCATTCCCATCATCCAACCAAGCCGGTGCCAAGCTTTGTGATCACTTACCCATCAGAATCCACCTTCAGCTGCCCGTCCAAAAAACTTGGTTGTCAGCTCATGTCCAATCGCAAAAAACAACCCATAAACGTTCAAATTGGTAACCTCCCCATTCTCCACGTTCATTACCTTCAAACCCCCCAAAGATATTTCCTCATACGCCTCTATCTCTGTGGAATTCCACAAGATTTCAATCTTTGGGTTTGACAAAGCTCTACTCTGCATAATCTTCAAAGCCCTAAATTAATCTCTTCGGTGGCTAATATAAACCTTAGAATCAGGTAAGTGGAGGCGTTTAGCTCGGCCCCAACACCGTCACTAAGACCAGACAATCGCTTCACCGATAATTCTTCAAGAAATTCGCAATTATTGAGCAAATCATTCAAACATTTGGCCTCGAAACTATAAAATCCACATGAAAATTTGTGCTACAGGCACGGAGCGTCAACTTGGTGAGATTTCCACAATTCATAAAAATCAGAATTAAGGTGAAAATTGAGGTGGAGGATATGGCAATAACGCTGGCGTGGAGGCGGTTGGTGGTGTCGGCGTTTGGGATGGGGTGGGAACGAGATGGGTCAAGGAGAGAAGAAGGAGAGAGAGCCTTTTATCTTTCTTTTTTTTTTTAAATATAGTTTTTATTGTATTTTATATTAAAATTGTAAAGTTACTATTTTACCCTTTTAAAAATTGGTCAAAGTTTACTATTATAGTCAACTAATAGTCAAACTAACAGAAATCATCCATTTTGACTCAAGGTGCTAATTTCTGGAAAGTTTGATACCTCTGGTGGCACAAATGAAAGATTTGGGTAAAATCTGTATAAATGTGAGATTTGGTACCGCTACTGCAATTATCCATATTTTCATACTTTACTTCTTAAACTATTTAAACCATGTTTATAATTGATTGGCTACTGACATATAAAAAATTATGTTAAATAAAATAGGAAGAGAAATCAATAAATATTTCCTAAGAAAAGAAAAATGAAAAGTCAAAATAGAGAGCATTGTTGGAGTGTAAAAAAATTTGACTTTTAAAATTTAAAGATATTCTCTATTATATATAAAATACTATTTACAAATAAGAAAAAATATTTTGAAGATATTCTAAGAAGATTTTTGTCATTTACCTCTTTTCTAGCCAGATTTGAAAATTGGTAGTGTAGCTGCCTGCAATGAAAAATTTCCAATTGTAATTCTCTCTTTCTATATGTCTACCTCAAACAAGTCTATTTCTCCCTAAAATGAAAATATTATAAGACAAAATATGGAATATATGTGTGAAAAAGAATATCAAAATTTTGGAAGTGGAAGAGACGCCCCACCCTCCAAATGATTTCAAGTATTGCTTATTAACAAAAAATAATAAACAAAAATAGATAATTTGTAATAAGGCCATAAGGGGCCAAAGAAATATTTGATAAGGTACTAGTGGGCAGTGCCAACTCTCTCTCTCTCTCTCTCTCTCTCTCTCTCTCTCTCTCTCTCTCTCTCTCTCTCTCTATTAATGAAAAATGATTGTATTTTCATACTCTAGTTCTTAAAATATTCAAACCATATTTAAAATTGATTGGCTGGCATTGACATATAAAAAATTATGTAAATAAAATATGAAAAGAAATCAATAAATATTTCTTGAGAAAAGCAAAACGAAGAGCCAAATAAAGAGCATTATTGGAGTGAATAAAAAAATTGACTTTCTAAAATTAAATATGTTCTTTATAATGTATAAAATGCTCTTTATAAATTGTCTCTACCCCTTTCCTTATGGGCTCGGGACTAAAAGAATGGTTGGGACAATAAACATCCATCTCGTTTGTACTTTGGATACCCGTATAACCATCGAAGGCTGTTGAAGTGACTAATTCCTGGAAATTAGGAGGCGTTAAAAACAAAGAAATTGTTGGAGTTCTCATTTCTATCTAGTCCATACTCTAGGGGATGGATTTTTGTCATTTATTTCTTTTCTAGCTAGATTTGAAAATTGGTAGGGTAGCTGCAATGGAAATTGATAAGATTGGGAAAATTTCCAATTGTAATTCTCTTTCTATATGTCTACCTCAAACAAGTCTATTTTTCCCTAAAATGAAAATATTTTGTGACACATTATGGAAATATATGTGTGGAAAAAAAAAATTCTTGGAAGTGGAAGAGACGCCCCCACCCTCTTCAGTATTGCTTTTTAACAAAAAATAGATAATTCGTAATAAAGGGCCAAAGAAATATTCGATAAGGTACTAGTGGCAGCTTTGATGGTTCAAGTGTAAACTGTCATATTTTAGCCAGTCGGATTTGAAATTGTGCATAGAAGAAAAAGGTCATGTTGGAATGACATCCTTGTCTTCTAGCATAAAATAGTTATATAACATATCAATTAAATGTATGCCTCACTTTGAAAATAGCATACCTAATTGTAATCAACTGCTATCTTATATGACTTTTATTTTCATCAAGATTGAGATATTAAAGAGAGAGATTAAAATATGATAAATGTGAGTTTGAAAACCTTTCTTTGTGTTCTTCTCTTACGTACGTGAGGTTTGATGACGGATGATGTTGTTGGGTTTTGTTTTCACGTAAGTACAACTTATGTAAAATAACAATTTTTGATAATAAATAACTTATAATTTTTGTTTACTTTTTATTGTATTCATTTTTACTAAGAATGCAGATTAAAGTGTCTATAATTACTTACGATAATATAAGTTGGATCCTTACATTGAAAATTATAGTGTGACAACTTATATTTTGATCATAAATAATTTTTTTTTACAATCGATTTATAAGAGTTGATATCTTATACTGGAAGTTTGTAATATTGGTCAATTCACATTTGCGATTTGTTCTTATCGTAAAAATAGTTAAAGGTGACGTTAGCCCACTTGGAGTTGTTGGAGAACTAAATTTCTCTTGATTGTTGAATATATCATCTAAATCCTTTTACAACGTTGTGTATATTTTTTAATGAGTTTGATGACCAATGCGTGAGATTAAATTTTGAAACAAACATGTCGATGAGTTAGGAGTTTAAAAATGAAGTAGAGAAGAATGCATATAAAAAATCATCATCTTGAAAAATTGGTAAAGTGACTAACCAAGCATTTTATGTTGAAATGTTAAAATCTAAATTCAGTGGTATTATTGGTTCACAAGATTGTTGAAGAAAATATACGTAAATTAGTGAGAATAATGTGAGAGACAAAATAATTATTTATACTTGTACCTAATTATTGAATTTCAAATGAAGATAAAATTTATATACAACATGTCATATGAAAGAATTACAAATTTATTGGCTTCTATAGTCTTATATACTACGAGAGTGTAGTTTTTTTTGTCTTTAGTGAAAAATAAAGACCAATAATCAGATCTGGTGGCTAGGATCGACTAGACATGATCTAATTATTTGAGATTGAAAAATATATGTCCAATTAGGCCTCTGTGATAGTTCTATAAAGTATTGAGATTTAATTACAATTATTATAAAAGTTTTGGATTTAATTGTAATTGTTATAAACTCAATTACAATCGTAAAGCAAGTTCTATAAATTATGGATTTAGACTTGAATTGAAATTCCTATTTGGACTTCAATTGGTACTCCTATTTATATTGTACTTGAAATTATTATTGCACATGGATTGGAACTCTTTTTTATCTCTATATAGACTAGATTCAATCAAGAATCATACAACCTTAATTTTTCTTTCATAGTGTTCAAATTCGAATAGAGAATGAAGAAAATTATTTTTTTCGTTCTCCGTCTGTCCAATCCAAAATTAGTTTCTCGATTTAATTAAAAGAACGTGTCCATCCATCGATGTAGTCTTGACTTTCGAGGATACCATATGAGACTTGGAGGTTTGGAGTATCAAGTACATGTAATTAAAAAGTTGGAGGTTCATGATTCAGATTCAATTCAAAAATTAATCATTGAATGTGTGTGAAAATTCAAATCATTTATTATTGATATTAACATACATACATGTTAACATTAATACTATTCATCCCCACTGGGGTTGAACCTCAATTTATGTGCAATTATGCCCCTGTTTAAATCTCGTTTTTTTCTCATTTTTTGTCAAAACTCGTTTTGCTACCGGAAAAAAATATGACACGCAACCCACCTACTCATTTTGTGTCAGATGGCCCATGTAATATTTTATTACCTTTGCCTCACAATTCCCCTTTTTGTCCTCATTTGAAATTGTGTACAAATTTGTACAGGAACCAATTTGAAGGGTATTTATGGAAGGAAAGATAATTTATACTGCAATAGGTCAAATCTGTCCTTTTCTTCCACCTTTATTGTAAATTTGAAATTGTAAGGGATTTGTACATGGGCCCCACGCATACTGCAAATTACTGTTAAAAAATGGAAAAAAAAACAGGTGCCAAACAAGCTCTATATGACATTAAATAATAGACTCAATTAAATTAGTCATGTGACTTTGTATTTAAATGAGTCTATCATTTAATGCAATGTAATTGCTACATAGATTAGGGCTCAACTCCAGCGGGGATGAATAATATTACTCTTCTTAATTTACCATTTATTCACATCCGTCGTCCCATATTGACATCTAGTAATGTGTCGAGCAATACATGTAACGGGAAATGTCACATGGTATGAAAAATCAAATTTGTTCGTTTACAATGAAATTATAATCCCTTCGTCAATATGATCTCATAAATTACGAGATATAGATATGTGTTCATCTCAAATATCGATCATATTTTTCATCTCACTGTTAAGTCAATATAACTCGAAAACTCATTTTCCACTTATGAGTACACCTTGGCTAATGATTTTGTTATCAACTTAACTAAATGAAATGTAGATCATAATCTCTTAGTAGAGTGACGAATTCTCTATTGATCATTCACAACCTTTATATGATTCTTGACATAACCGAACGATGTCGTATTAGTGACCCTTGGCAAATCAACATCCAATATCACCAAAGTATGTCTGTCTTCATTTAAGACAATATGATGACCTCAAGTCAAAGAACTAATTCCATTACCGAACATTATAGATTAACTACTGACACTCAGATAGTTATACATGTGCAATTTCCTAAGTGGTTCTCCAATGTTTTGCTCCATAACAAAACATTTACGTGTTCATTTAAGTGTCACAACATTTTAGCTCGTAAGATCAATTACTTACTTCACAAGTAAGAAATTTTACACATGATGGTATATCCGTAACAACAATATACATATCTTGTTATTACTTATGACTACATAAAATTTAAGATTCAGTCATATTGTAATTTGTATCTCACAATTACAATTCCTTGTGATTAACAAATTACAAATAATTAAATCTGTGGATTCTATTATTTAATATATTAGAATGTTAATTCAATTAAATAACCGATCTTGCCGCAAATATGCATCAATTATATATTAAAAGTGTTTTTGTCCAAAGTTGATTGAACTTAGGGTATAACACTTACAAACTCCCACTTGCATCCAATCACTTATGTATGTTATATCATAAGAGTTTACATGACAATCATGTTTATGCAGCAACAACTCATTGTTAGTAGATCTTCAATTTAGTAACTTGTGGGAATTCGATCTTTCTTTACGTCATTTCTTTGCATTATATCTGTGATAAGATGATATCGCCATAACACATGTTCGGACCATTGATGAGACCTTAGTTTCTTTACTTTCACGATGGCTCCATTGTTATCACAATACAAAAGCATGTGATCAACAATGTTAGGAACTACTCCAAGTTCATTGATGAACTTCCTGATCTAGATCACAACTTTTGTTGCTTTCTAAATCAATGATGTATAAGGCTTCTTCTATTGAGTCAACGGTTATCTCCTGTTTGGAACCTTTCCAAAACACCACTTAAGAGTAAACTAATAACCTGATTGAGATATGTTATCATTCTAGTCTGACTCAAAGTTAGCATTAGTGTATCCATGTACTTCCAGTTCATTTTCTACATATGAAATCTTCTCTAGATTTTATCTATATATATTGAGATGAGATAAGAAATCTTCTATATCTATCTCTATAGATCAAGTTGTTTCTCCCATATCTATCACGAAAAATTACCTGACAACCATAATTTCAACAATTGAAAAATATAAGGACATCATTTCCTATAATATATCTCATACATTTAATATTAGGAATGTGACAATGCTCTCACTGTCTTCTTGTAAACACACAGTTCATCTTAATTTTTTGATAAAATCAAACATTTTGACTTTCACATCAAATCGAAGATTTCAACTCCAAGGGGTTAGTTTCAATCCATATATGGATTGATCAAGTTTGAATACCTTGTTGGCTTCTTTGAATTCAAAATTTTAGGGTTGTGTCATGTACACTTCCTCTTGTAAGTTCCTATTAAGGAATGTAGTTTTGACATCTATTTACCATAACTCATATATTATGGAATGCAGCTATTACAAGCAAAATCTGAATGGACTTTAGCATGGCTACTTGCAAAAAGTTTCATTAAAGTCAACACCTTGTCTTTGTTTATAACCTTTTACTACTAGCTGATGACCTTATCCAGAAGGTCAGGAATAGGATCTCAGGTTAGGCTTCACGACTTCTTTCATATGGGGGCTGTATTACTTTGCTGAGGCCAGTTCTCTCCTCTATGCCATTACACCTTCTTCAGATCATGCAGCCCCCTAAAACTATCTTGAAGAAACGTGAGAGCATCTTTGCGTGATTCTTGTGGGATTCCAAAGAACAAGAGCGACGTCTACAATGGCGGAGCCGGAAAGAGATTTGTCTTCCTATTGATGAAGGTGGTCTAGGCCTCAGGAGATTACAGGATGTGGTGGACACCTTCTCCATGAAGCTCTGGTGATTGTTCCATTCTCAGAGATCTCTTGGCCCCAATTCTTACTGGACAAGTATTGTACGGGGACACACCCTTTATTTGCAGTACTTCCTTACTCAGCTTCTCCTATCTAGAAGAGGCTGAAATTGGTTGGACCCCGGACAGAGCCACACATTGCATAGCACCTTGGCATAGGTCAGACGTTCTTTTGGCATGATTGCTGGATAGGTAAGACCACATTGGTTTCTCTATTCCCACACCGGCAGCATACATTTACGAGGGTGCGAGATTTTTTTGATGATACTAGGTGGAACAATAGACATTTATTAATGGTTCTCCCTTCTTTTAAGGAGGAGTAGATATGGGCTATACCTTTGTGTGCAGATGCTCCAAATTGAATTGTTTGGTGAAATACATCAGATGGTACCTTCACTACCAAGTCCGCATGGCAGCTCCTCCGTTCGGGACACCAGTATCAGGATTCATACCGATTATTATAGAGCTCCATTTTGCCCGTCAATGTTTCATTCTTCTGCTGGAGACTATGGCAGGACCTCATTTCAGTAGATGTGGTTATTCAGGGGAGGATTAGATGCCAGTTGGCTTCTCACTGTCAGTGTTGTTTCGAGACTAAGACTATCAATCATATTTTCACTGGCAGTAGCATCTCCAATTAGGTATGACAGCATTTTGGGGATATTTTTTAGATATCTATGAGTTCAGGAGAGGGAGTCAAATAGAGATTCTAGAGATGGAGATATTCTAGACATTATGTTCGTTGTGGTCACATTCGCATTATCATTCCTCTACTGATATTTTGGTACCTATGGACCGCTAGGAATGATGCGAAGCATATGAGGATTCGTATTATTGCTAAACGTATCATTTGGAAAGTTTATCGTATGATCTCCTCCTTTCATATGGGAAGACTGCTTCGTGTGATGCATTGACGGGGGATTTAACACTTGCACCCATATATGGTATTTTTATGGACCCCCTTCCCCATCTCTCCCTATTCTAGTTTGGTGGCGTACTCCACCAATAGGATATGTCAAAATCAATACTGATGGATGCATTGATGATGATTTTACGAGTGAGAGAGGCATCATCAGAGACCATGCATGACATTATATTACGGCTTTCTCAACTTCGTATGGACCATGCTTGATTTTAGAGGCATCGCTATTCTTGATGAGATTTTACTAGCTCATGGACTTAGATTTTCAGCAATTTGGGTAGAGTCTGATTCTACAGTAGCTATTCACTACATCATCACTAAAGGAGGAGGACCATGAGCTATTAAGGGTATACTTAGACGTATCATATCCTTCGACAAAGACACGGTTTCTCACATTTACAGAGAAGGAAACCAGGTTTCAGATGCTCTTTCTGCGGAGGGTTGGGATCATCGACAATATCAGATATATGGATTACATGACCTACCACGACATATTAGGGCACTAGTACAAACTGACAGACATGGATTGCCCAGTGCTAGATTTTAATTTTGTTTTTTATTTCCAATTCCTATTTTTGCCTCAATTTGCATTAGTTCTTATTATAAAGGAAGTAGTACTTCCTCGTTTACTGCTTAAATCTTCGTCATTTATTTTCATTTTAAGGGAAGTAGTACTCCCTTATTTATTGCTTTCAAATCTTTCATGTAACCAGGGTATTCCTCCACCATAAGTGAGGGCATATTAATAAAAACTCGGAGGTACCTGTTCACGAAAATATGTTTCGAGTTTGAATCACCGCAAGTGTACGGTTCGTTGACAAGTAATAAAGTGGAAATAGTAAAATTTCGAGTATCGTTCCCACGAGGATTGGTCTAACTTAATTTCTATTATTGTGACCTTAACCGAAACTATAAACTCAAGTGATAGTCGTAATGATTTTCCTATGAAATTGTAAATAACATGCAAATTAAACTAAAGTTGCGATGTAATTGTAAAACAACGATTGAATGCAAAGTTTGAGAAAAATAATATATGGAAAAGCGCACTAGGATCCCGAATCACCAAGCAAAGTTCACTCTTAACCCCTATTTCACAATTTGACAACACAATGAATCTTTTGAAGAATCAATGTTTCTAACCTATCCAACAATCTCTTTCGAGTAGAATTGAACCTATCCTAGTATACCATTTGACTATATTTCTATGACAAATGCAATATATAAGAATGCATGAAGTTTTGTAAACACTTAGAGATTCACGTAATGCATATCGGTATATTTCTATCCTCTATGAACAAAACGACGATTTACACCTTGTTGAATTTATTTCCCTTCTTTCGAATGCAAGAAATAAATCACCTAAACTCACACAATTATCGTCGACTATAATCACGGAGATACTGAGCGTATGTAAATCATTCAAAATCATCAAAATGTTTGAATATCAAATTGCAAAATAGAATTAAAGACTTCACAATGCGAGATTCATCGTTCACCTAGTACATGAAAAGTTTAGCCTAGCATAATGAAATTAAAACAATAATAAAAATGATAGAATGAAAACATCACCAAAAATTGGAGTTTTGGATCTTGAATCTTGAATCTTGATGTAAAAACCCTTGTTCTAGCCTTCGATCTTGCTCAAAACTGTTGTTTTTCTCTCTAGGAAGGCGTAACCCTAATTCTGGACGTCCCTCGTATTATAAAGGAGTCCTAGATATTCTTTCCAAAGGAGTTCGAACCAGATAAGGAAACTGAAAATTTTCGCCCAGAAACCTTCCTTGCGATCGCAAGGAAGGATCCCTTGCGATCGCAAGGAACAATCTGTTTCCCCTCTTTTTCTCCCTGTTGAAGCTTGGGCGATCGCAAGGTATTACACCATGCGATCGCAAGGAAGAAGGGGTTTTCCCTCTTGTTCATTTTGGTCCCCAAGGTTTTCTTCCGTTCGTCCTTGGTCCTGGTCCCTTCTCTCGCCACCTCCAGTCATCCATTTTGTTGGCAATTAGGTCTTCCATGGATGTTTGTGCTCGATTGATCATTCGGGTCAACTTCTGAGTATTTGCAAATTAGTCCCTGAACTTTCGTTGACTTGCATCTTGGTCCTTTTCGCCTCTTTTTGCTTTCATTTCACTCCTTCTATCAGATTCACCCTACAAAAAATAATATATAACTAATCAAGTTCTTTTCGAGCTTTTTGCAACAACATTCAATCTGTTTTGTATCACAATTACTTGTGTAAAACACACTTATCAAATACCCCCAAACTTGAATTGTTGTTTGTCCTCAAACAAAATGATAACTTAACACAAAACATAGTTTAACAGCTTACCGTGTCTCAGCATTAGAGTTCAGTAATAGCACACTGAATAGTTTCAATAATGCAAAAATCAAATCAATTTTTCACCTGTCATGTATGGAACTCGATGTGTATGTGGGTGCTTACTCATGCAAAGCATACCAAACTGATGATGGGTGTAAATCCCGACCTGCAGTAGTCAAATATTTCCTTTCTTCACTCTAGAGATTCACACCCCCCCAAACTTGTTCTTTTCGCTCAAAGATTAACACGTGTGTTCTAGAATAGAGTATTTGATTCACTTAAGTCCTCACCCTCTCTAAGTTTGGATAGATCTCACAGTCACAGGTTTGCATTTCAATAAGCAGGGCTTCTCCTAATTATTTGATTGTTTCAACCGTCGAGACTAGACTCAGTTACTTGCTTCGTATCAGAGAAATGGTTCTATCAACAGGATGTCTGGGACTAATCAGTGTATTCCATACATAGGAGTGCGTATGTTATTCATCAATGGAAATTTTTTTTTTTTTTTTTTTTTTTTTGACATCGTTCATTTGCTTTCTATATAACCCCTGTAGCGAGCTTTGGGTCGATGACTCCCAAGTCAGATGACCATAGGGCACCAGGTTTTAAACCCTTACAGACTTAATCACTCGAGTTATACAGGCTCGAACCGATGTTTATTTTCAATGATTAGTGCAATGCCCCTTTTCTTTTAGACATCTAGTTTCCAGAACTGCCCTCTAACTTGAAACTTTTACATTGTTTTCGTCTCATTGGTTTAATCCAATCCACACAACATAGTTTCCACGCATGGAATCCCTACTCATCTCAATGTTCCTCTGTGATAGCTAAATCATCTCCAAACTTCTAAAATAATGGTTTCTTGATAAGTGCACTAGAGGTTTTCGGGGTTGACCTATCATGTCCATATCTACTCTAATTTTTTTTTTTTTCATCACTAGGTTAGTATGCCCAACATCAGCATTGTGCTCATGAATGTCAAGTTTCCATATAGACAAGTGTAGATTAATTCAACATGCACAATGTCCACAATTCATAGCTATACTGTTCCCAATATTCTCATCATTGCAGGTAAGGCTATTAAACTCACACAAGCACACAAATAAAAAAAGATTGCTGAAGTGAACAAAACTAAAAAAAAAAGAAATGAACATAACTTGTAGAAAAAATAAATACTTTTTTTTTTTTTTTTTTTTTTTTTTTTTTAGAAGGTCAATGGGGGTGTACTACGTGTATGCATGTAGAAAAATCGGTAAAATTACTAAACTTGTTAGTGGTGTGATTTTTGTGTAATTTTCACCAACAATGCAATTTTTCCACAAACAATTTTTCACCCAACTGTGTAAATCAAAATTTATGTGCCACAACTCTCATATGGATGGAACGTAATTATGCAAAGTAAAGAGTGATTTTAAACACGTGTTAAACTTGTCGAAGCTCATGTCCCCCACTTACATCCAAAGAAACCAATTTCTACCCTTCCAAAACTCTTGCGACCTATAGAAGTTTATCTAAAACTTGAAAAGTGCATGGAAGCAAGAATTAGGTGTGAACAATAGAGTGCACACTTAACACACACAATGGTATCGAAAATCTCCATGTTTTGATCAATGAGTCCCCCATGTCACACAACACCCCCAAAATTTATCAAGCCATATTTTTCACTCCCCGAAGTGCTGATGAACAGTGATAACACATCCAACACCAATATCAACACCACAAATGATATATGATGCATTCAAAACTATTGTGGGCTATGCATGGAAGCTCTGTGAACTAACTAAATGATTGATGACCTAAAACTACTAAAATGCCTAAGAAATTTGAAATTTTGCTTAAATGATTGCAGAAAGCGAAATAAGTAAAAGAGTAGAAATGATGGGTTGCCTCCCATCCAGCGCTAGTTTATAGTCGTTAGCTCGACTGTACCGTATGGAGATCATTCTGGTTCCTGAAGATGAACGGTGGATTTGTCTTTCGAGAATTCCCCGCTCCAATAGTGCTTTAAGCGCTGCCCGTTGACCTTGAATGTCCCTTTGCTCTCATGTGTAATTTCAACAGCTCCATGTGGGAACACCTGGGTGACAGTGTACGGGCCGGACCATCTTGACCTCAATTTTCCCGGAAAAAGTTTTAAGCGAGAATTGAATAACAGAACCTGCTGCCCCACAATGAACTCTCTTCTCTGAATATGCAGGTCATGAAATTTCTTGGTACGCTCCTTATATATTTTTGCATTCTCATAAGCTTCCTGGCGAAATTCATCCATCTCATTCAACTGAAGTAACCGCTGTTCACCAGCTGCTTGCAAATCCATATTCAACCTGCGAAGTGCCCAATAAGCCCGATGTTCCAACTCAACTGGCAAGTGACATGCTTTTCCAAACACAAGACGGTATGGTGACATGCCAATAGGTGTTTTGAAAGCTGTTCTGTACGCCCATAATGCATCGTCCAATTTCTTGGACCAGTCTTTCCTTGATGAATTCACCGTGACCTCCAGTATTCTTTTCAACTCTCTATTAGATATTTCAACTTGCCCACTGGTCTGAGGATGATATGGGGTTGCTACGCGATGTTTAACTCCATACTTACTTAACAACTGCTCAAACTGGCGATTACAGAAGTGTTTCCCCCCGTCACTGATGATAGCTCTCGGTGTGCCATAACGAGTGAAAATGTGCTTCTTTAGAAATCCAATCACCACTTTTGCATCGTTAGTGGGTAATGCTACTGCTTCCACCCATTTGGAGACATAGTCAACAGCAACAAGTATATATTGATTTGAGAATGACGGTGGAAATGGTCCCATGAAGTCAATCCCCCAAACGTCAAATAGCTCTACTTCCAGGATACTTGTTAAGGGCATTTCATTCTTTCTCGAGATGTTCCCTGTGCGTTGGCACCGATCACATCTCTTCACGAATACAAAGGCATCCCTAAACAATGTAGGCCAATAAAATCCTGACTGTAAGACCTTAGCTGCCGTCTTGGAGGCTCCAAAATGTCCTGCATATGCGGATGAATGGCAATGCTCCAGAATCTGATGTACTTCGTCTTCAGGCACGCATCTTCGAATAATCTGATCTGCACCACGCCTATAGAGAATGGGATCTTCCCAAAAGTAGTATTTCAGATCTGCATAGAACTTCTTCCTCTGGTGATTCGAATATTCTGGTGGAGGAATGGACTTGGCCAAGTAGTTGACAATATCAGCATACCAAGGGGCAGTCTCCACACTGAAAATTTGTTCATCAGGAAAAATCTCATTTATCTCCACTGACTCATCTGGTTGGCCAAGCTCTAGTCGAGATAGATGATCTGCTACAACGTTTTCACTACCCTTTTTGTCTCTGATCTCAATGTCAAACTCCTGCAACAATAACACCCAACGAATTAATCTTGGTTTGGCATCCTTCTTTGTCATTAGGTACTTCAATGCAGCATGATCAGTGTAAACCACTACTCTTGACCCAACCAAGTAAGGGCGAAACTTATCAAATGCATACACAACTGCCAATAATTCCTTCTCTGTGGTGGCATAATTTAGCTGTGCATCGTTTAAAGTCTTGCTGGCGTAGTAAATCACATGGAAAATTTTGTCTCTTCGCTGCCCCAAAACTACTCCCACTGCATAATCACTGGCATCACACATCAATTCAAACGGTAGCTCCCAATCCGGTGCAACTACTACAGGAGCTGAGATGAGCTTTTCTTTGAGAGTGAGAAAAGCTGTTAAACACCCATCATCGAAGTCAAAGGGATTATCCTTCATCAGTAAGTTGCACAGTGGCTTAGTTATCTTCGAGAAGTCCTTGATGAACCGTCTGTAAAAACCGGCATGACCTAGAAAACTGCGAACACCCTTTACAGAAGTAGGTGGTGGTAATTTCTCAATGACTTGAATTTTTGCTCTATCCACTTCTATTCCCTTAGCTGAAACTCGATGTCCCAAGACTATGCCTTCCTGCACCATGAAGTGACATTTCTCCCAATTCAAGACCAAATTCGTTTCCCTACACCTTTCCAAAACCAAGTTCAGATGTTTCAAACACTCATCAAAAGAAGACCCGAACACAGAAAAGTCATCCATGAAGATCTCTATGAATTTCTCCACCATATCAGAAAATATAGCCATCATGCATCTCTGAAACGTAGCTGGAGCATTACATAAACCGAAAGGCATCCTCCGATAAGCAAAAGTGCCATAAGGACATGTGAATGTGGTCTTCTCCTGGTCCTCTGGTGCTACTGGAATCTGATTATATCCGGAGTACCCATCAAGAAAACAGTAGTGTGAATGTCCTGCTAACCTCTCCAACATCTGATCAATGAAGGGGAGAGGAAAATGATCCTTCCTAGTAGCTGTATTGAGTTTGCGGTAGTCAATGCAAACCCTCCATCCTGTAACTGTTCTGGTAGGAATAAGTTCATTCTTCTCATTAGGTACAACTGTGATTCCCCCTTTTTTCGGCACTACTTGAACTGGACTGATCCATGCGCTATCAGATATAGGATATATGATTCCCGCATCCAAAAGTTTCAATACTTCAGCCCGAACCACGTCCTTCATATTTGGATTCAACCTCCTCTGACTCTCCACACTGGGGCGAAAATTTTCTTCCATGAGGATCTTATGCATACATAATGAAGGACTGATCCCCTTAATATCTGCAATAGTCCATCCTATAGCTGTTTTGTGTTCTCTGAGTACCCGAAGTAGTTTTTCTTCCTCCACCTCACTGATTGAGTTAGATACAATCACTGGAAGAGTGCATGAATCTCCAAGATAAGCATATCTGAGGTGTGGTGGTAGCTGCTTTAGTTCCAATTTAGGCGGCTGCTGAATCGAGGGTATATGCTTCTTGCTCTCTGTTCCAAGTTCTTCAAATTTTGGGAAGTGCTGTTTTCGAAAATATGGTGGGTTGGTCTCCATAAACCGTGCGCAAGTTTCAATCTCAAGTGAATCAGAATTGGTTGACTGAGAATGAGCAATGCACGCCTCATATGCATCCGAATGATGTTGAAGTAGAAAAGTATCATTCACCACCTTATCAATGACATCGATTTTAAAACAACTATCTGCCTCTGAGGGAAACTTTATGGCCTTGAAAACATCGAAGGATACCTGCTCGTCACCCAATCTCAAAATCAGCTGCCCCCTATGAACATCAATCAGTGCCCTTCCAGTGGCCAAAAATGGTCTACCTAGAATTAGTGGAACGTCTTTGTCTTCCTCCATATCCAAAATGAGGAAATCAGCAGGAAATATGAATTTTTCCACCTTGATGAGTACATCCTCTATGATTCCTCTTGGGTGTGTTAATGACCTGTCAGCCAGTTGCAGTGTGACTGTGGTTGCCTTAGCCTCTCCTAATCCAAGTTTCCTGAAAACAGATAAGGGCATTAAATTAATACTAGCACCAAGATCACATAATGCTTTATCAAAGTAAATTTCACCAATGGTACAAGGCACAGTAAAACTCCCTGGATCTTTCAGCTTTGGTGGAAGCTTGTTCTGAATTCTGGCACTGACTTCTTCAGTCAACATTACAGTCTCATGATCTTCCAACTTGCGTTTGTTTGATAAAATATCCTTCAAGAACTTCGCGTAGCTCGGTATTTGGAAGAGTGCATCAGCTAATGGAATGTTTATATGGAGCTTTCTGAACACTTCAAGGAATTTCTTGTATTGCTGCTCCATTCGTGACTTCCTCAATCGTTGTGGAAATGGAATGGGTGGTTCATAAGGATTTACTGAGTTATCTGGCAATTGCTGTGGCACTGCTGGTTTCTCCTTCACTGGTGTTTGCTCGGTGCTATCAGTCTCTTCTACAGTCTCCTTCTCCGGTGGAGCCACTATCTCTTGGTTTACTCCTGGCCTTTTCACATGTATCTCAGGTAGCTGAATTCCACTTCTTGTAGTAATGGCCTGAACGTGCTCCCTAGGATTCACTTCTGTATTGCTCGGTAAAGCACCAGGTACTCTTCCTGTCATAGAAAGAGCTAGTTGTCCCATTTGAGTCTCTAGATTCTTAATAGCTGCACCCTGATTCTGGAAGTTTGTTTCAGTCTTTCTCATGAATTGATTTGTGGTTTCCATGTATTTATCTGTTTTCTCCATGAGTTTCGCGAACATATCTTCCAACTGAGGTTTCCTCTCCTGCTGAAACTGCCCCTGAGTCCGAGCGTGATTCTGATTGTGATTCTGATTACCACCCCAAGAGAAATTTGGGTGATTTCTCCATCCCGGATTGTATGTCTCAGAGTGAGGATTGTTTTGCTGACGTTGACCCCATTGAGCGAAATCCACCTGTTCCATCCGTTGTGCAACAATGGGACATTCAGCTGTACCATGCTCTGCTCCACATTCTTCACAACTGGGCTTCTTCACTTGTGCTGAATTCACGGTCTGTGTTATACCCTCTATCTTGTGAAACAAGGAGTCAATCTTTGCGGATAATGCCGAATAGGTGTCTACCTCATAAACTCCAACTGCTTTCTTTGCACCTACTCTATCTGTAGACCACATGGCTGAGGTATTAGCCATTCTCTCAAACAGCTCCCAAGCTCCTTCAACTGACCGGGTGGTTAAGGAACCATTTGATGACGAATCTACCATGCTTCTGAAAGTTGGTGTCAGTCCCCAATAGAAGTATCTGATTTGTTCTTTCTTGTCATATCCATGTTGAGGACACTTTCTTAACATGCCCTTGAACCTGCTCCACGCTTCATCAAGTGATTCAGTCTCATGTTGGCTGAAAACTGATATGTCGTGCCTCAATCTCGCCACTTTAGCCGGTGAGAAGTATTTGGTGCAGAATTTCTGAGCCAAGTCATTCCAAGTAGTTATGCTCGCCACCGGGAGTGAATCGAGCCACTCAATTGCTTTATCCCGAAGAGTTAGCGGAAACAGCCTTAGTCTGATTGCATCTTCTGATATCCCAGGGTATTTGAAGTGTTGACACATATCCAAGAAACGGGAAATATGTGTATGTGGATTCTCGTTGGCTGTTCCGTAAAATTGATGTCCATTCTGAAAGAGTTGAATGATATTTGTCTTCAGTTGAAAGTTCTTTGCCCGAATCTTTGGGTAAACTATCTTTGGATTGGCTTTGAACAACATACGGTGCTAGGAAATCCCCAAGTATAGTATTCCCATCATCCTGAGCTTCAGCATTGGCTGGTGCTGCAGGACCCATCCTCGGTTCCACTTGTTGATCAGCCATTTCAATTTGTCCTTGATTGACCTGATGTGCTACTCTTGCTCCTTTCTGTCTGCGATGAAAGGTTCGTTCAATTTCTAGATCAACTGGAAATAAACCACAGCTGATTGATCTTCGCATGCAATACCTGAAAAGGCAAAAACAGTAGTAGCACTTAGCTTAGCCTAAGTAATTGAACGAAAAATAAAATAAAATAAAACTAAATAAAACAAGTTCGAATTAGTGTCTAGATAACAAAAATTAAATTAATACTCAATCCCCGGCAACGGCGCCAAAAACTTGTTCACGAAAATATGTTTCGAGTTTGAATCACCGCAAGTGTACGGTTCGTTGACAAGTAATAAAGTGGAAATAGTAAAATTTCGAGTATCGTTCCCACGAGGATTGGTCTAACTTAATTTCTATTATTGTGACCTTAACCGAAACTATAAACTCAAGTGATAGTCGTAATGATTTTCCTATGAAATTGTAAATAACATGCAAATTAAACTAAAGTTGCGATGTAATTGTAAAACAACGATTGAATGCAAAGTTTGAGAAAAATAATATATGGAAAAGCGCACTAGGATCCCGAATCACCAAGCAAAGTTCACTCTTAACCCCTATTTCACAATTTGACAACACAATGAATCTTTTGAAGAATCAATGTTTCTAACCTATCCAACAATCTCTTTCGAGTAGAATTGAACCTATCCTAGTATACCATTTGACTATATTTCTATGACAAATGCAATATATAAGAATGCATGAAGTTTTGTAAACACTTAGAGATTCACGTAATGCATATCGGTATATTTCTATCCTCTATGAACAAAACGACGATTTACACCTTGTTGAATTTATTTCCCTTCTTTCGAATGCAAGAAATAAATCACCTAAACTCACACAATTATCGTCGACTATAATCACGGAGATATCGAGCTTATGTAAATCATTCAAAATCATCAAAATGTTTGAATATCAAATTGCAAAATAGAATTAAAGACTTCACAATGCGAGATTCATCGTTCACCTAGTACATGAAAAGTTTAGCCTAGCATAATGAAATTAAAACAATAATAAAAATGATAGAATGAAAACATCACCAAAAATTGGAGTTTTGGATCTTGAATCTTGAATCTTGATGTAAAAACCCTTGTTCTAGCCTTCGATCTTGCTCAAAACTCGTTGTTTTTCTCTCTAGGAAGGCGTAACCCTAATTACGGACGTCCCTCGTATTATAAAGGAGTCCTAGATATTCTTTCCAAAGGAGTTCGAACCGAGATAAGGAAGCGAAAATTTTCGCCCAGAAACCTTCCTTGCGATCGCAAGGAAGGATCCCTTGCGATCGCAAGGAACAATCTGTTTCCCCTCTTTTTCTCCCTGTTGAAGCTTGGGCGATCGCAAGGTATTACACCATGCGATCGCAAGGAAGAAGGGGTTTTCCCTCTTGTTCATTTTGGTCCCCAAGGTTTTCTTCCGTTCGTCCTTGGTCCTGGTCCCTTCTCTCGCCACCTCCAGTCATCCATTTTGTTGGCAATTAGGTCTTCCATGGATGTTTGTGCTCGATTGATCATTCGGGTCAACTTCTGAGTATTTGCAAATTAGTCCCTGAACTTTCGTTGACTTGCATCTTGGTCCTTTTCGCCTCTTTTTGCTTTCATTTCACTCCTTCTATCAGATTCACCCTACAAAAAATAATATATAACTAATCAAGTTCTTTTCGAGCTTTTTGCAACAACATTCAATCTGTTTTGTATCACAATTACTTGTGTAAAACACACTTATCAGTACCGCCCTCCTTTAACAAAAAAAAAAAAAAACACATTTTCCTACTAGCCTTGATTTGTATGTAGGGATGTTTCCATCTATGTCGACCTTTTTCTTATAAACCTTACAACCTATGGGTTTTATCCCATCAGGAGGGTCGACCAAGTTCCAAACCTTGTTTTTATACATTGAGTTCATTTCGAATTCCATGGCCTCCTGCCATCTCTTTGAGTCAACACTTGACTTTGCTTATGTGTAATTAATAGGTTCATCATCCTCAATTATTAATGCCTGATTAGTAATCGTGGATTCGTACCTTCTATGAGGTCAAATGATCTTACAAGATTTACACGGAGCTGACGTCTCCTTAGAAGTCTCTACTTTTTCATCAAGAGTATGTCCCTCAACAGATGTGAGATCATATTTAGGTTCATCTTCTTGTTCGACTATATTTGTGGATTCTTGAACTCTTTCAAATTTTATTTTACTCCCACTATTCTCTCATAGAATGAACTCTTTCTCTAAGTATATAGCATATCTTGAGATGAACACTTTCTTCTCAACGAGATTATATAATTGATATCCAATTGTCCTTTTTCGGATATCTCACAAATATACATTTTTCTGCCTTCCATGACTCGTATGGAGTTTTGTCAACCAACTTAGATGGGACACGATTTAGTGCGTAGCATGTCCTATTCTGAAATAGTTCTTAGTAAATGTGATAAGATGAGAGAAATTTCATCTAGCATTAATTGATGATGGTCATACATCACTATGTATAAAACCTAGTAATTGTGCAAATCTTTCACATTTTCAAATAAAAGGGGATTGGTTATTGTACCTAATAGTCATGTTTCGTATTTGTTAAATGATTCAAAATCATTTGACCTAAATATACATCTCTATATAATTTTGGAATTGCATTCTTATTTATGTGACCATATCTGCAATGTCAGATATAGGTGTTATTCAGATTATCATTTTTATGCATTTCAATTTCTATACTCATTATAGAATACTTAATATTTAGAATATAAATGCCATTTTGGAATTTACTATAATCAGTAAGATCTTATCATGATAAAATGAACAACAATTGTCTTTTTCATTAATATAATTTATGTCCAAACATGAAATTTATTTAATGTTCTGGTAATGGTGGGTACACAGTAACATTTCTCTAATTCTAATGCTAAGCTTAAAGGCAATGTGAAGAAATATGCTCCTATAGGAAATGCAGCGACCTTTGCTCATTTTCAACGTATATGGAAACTTCTCCCTTCTAAAGTGATCTACTTCTATTTAATTTCTGCATATTTATACAAATATGAGATCCATATTTTCTATCCAATACCAAAGAAGTTAATGAAGTAGATATAGCCTTCCAGTTTCCTTTCCAATGACCTATCATTCCAAAATGATATATGGGTTATTAAATTTGATATTGTCCTTATTCGTTTTAACTGTCTTAGCCATCTTGGTTGCTTTCTAAAACATCCTTTAGAATTCTCCAGAAGAATCTATGAGTAATATTTGCCCACTACAATAATAGATATTGGACTTAATAGTTTTAAGCATATTTAGCAACTCAATGAGTATGCATTCAAATGTATTCATGTTAAGTTCATAATTAGTTCTGAATAACTCTTCGGCAGAGATTGCAGAACAAAGTCTATACTTAGTTCATGACTGAACTCAAATGAGATAGCTTCTCAATATAGTTAACATCTTCAGTACATGAGCATCGACTGAAGATTCTTTTACCACTATGCACTAGTATAGTTACTAGGAAATTTCATATCTTTTCGCACGTGATTTTTCATCATTCAACACTTTGAGATGAAAAATCATGTGTTAGCATCTATACTCTCATGTTGCTTTTGTAACTCAAGTGCTATAGTCGCAAGCATCACACATATTGTGTACTATTGTTATCACTCTGTTTATTATAGTAGTCATCTCTTCCTTTGTCAAGTCATCAGCATGTATATTGGAAAGGGCTACTCAAGGACATAACCAATTTTCTCATGCGTGAGAACAATTCTCAGATTGCAATGCTAATCAAGAAAATTTGATTTGATAGTTGACATCTAATATACTTCTCAAATAAATATGGTCACTCATGATTCAATAAATGTAAATGATGAAAAAGTAAAAGAATAATATATAGAATTCATTAATTAATTTAACCTTTTATTAAATTAATTATACTTCCACTGTTTAACTCAAATTTATGACCATCTCACATAAATATATGGAATCCATACTTGACTCCCAGTTGGCTGAGATCTCATTTGTTATATTAAAATCTTGAGTGTACTCAACAAGTTTTAGTAAAATATTTGGGTAGATACTATTACCAAATGTATCTCGATACAATTCCTAAATTATTAAATTGACAACTCTTTATCTTCACACATCTTATGTGTTAGTTTAACATACTTCTAAAATTTATCTTTTTGAGCGTACTCAACAAAAAGATAAATTTTAGTTAAGTCAACCCATTATTCAGAAATATTTAACATTTCATAGTGTCAAACATATTTCTAATAGACCAGCTTTGAGTGTACTCAACAAGTTGAGATCAATTGAGAACTCTGATTTTTCACTATAATGGTGGAAGACGAATATAAATATGATTTAATATTTTAACAATGGGTTTTGCATGCAAATGTCTCATCATAATAATTATATACATTTTATTATACATCTAGTATGCAAATAAACATACATATAATAGTGTGAAAGATTATGGACTTTAGTATATGGTCTTTCTGAGCTATAAGAATACTAGTTGGTCAATTTCTAGGAGACATCATTGAATTATACAATGCTCTATATCTATGATCTCCTCTTCTTATTTCTTCAACTAGTCCATATGCTACATGTATCCTATATTAGTTGGCACACAAATCCATAAAATTATAACTGACTCGCATGTCCAAAAAAAAGTTTGCAAGCCCATAAGATAACAAGAATAAAATAAACCATTCAATACATCCATATGGTCAAATCCATAATTATCCACTAATAAACAATTTATATAACATCTAATATTATACGCAAATATATTTCAAGTTTCTAACAATTAAAGTTGTCTAAAATTATTTAAACAAATGGATCGGAATAATTAAATAATCTAATTAATCAATTAATTTAATTAGCGGATTTTTTTTAATTAAAATCAAATTTTAATTAAATACCAAATTATAGTCCAACTCTAATTCCACAATTATAAGGCGAATTTATTTAATTAAGATTAAATTTTAATTAAATACCAAATTAGAGTCCAACTCTAATTTAGAAGTTTTAAGGCCAAACAATTTAATTAAAATCAAATTTTAATTAACTATCAAATTAGAGTCCAATTATAATTTCAAAACTTAAAGCGGTTGAATTTAGTTAAAATAAAATTTAAATTAAATATTAAAATAAGAGTCAAACTCTAATGTCAATATATTAGGACGAACTTATTTAATTCAAATAAATTTTAAATAAATACTAAATGAGAGTACAACTCTAATATCAAAGTTTTAGGACGAGATAATTTAATTAAAATCAAATTCTAATTAAATATTAAACTAGAGTTCAACTCTAATTTCAAGAATATATTAGGGTGAGATAATTTAATTAAAATCAAATTTTAATTAAATATCAAATTATAATCCAACTCTAACTATAATTGAATTAACATTTTAATTTAGGATAGAACTTCTAAATAAAATAAAATTCAATTTAGGGTCAAAGTTTAATATTTAATTTAAAATCCAATTTTAATGGAAATATAAAAAGTCATCAATTTTAAATAAAATTTTAAACGGGTCAAACTTGAAATTTTAAGGTCAAACCTTTTTAAAATTAAATTCAAAACCAATTTTAATATCTAAATTCAAAACTATTTTGAAAAGTGCAACCTGACTCTTATTTTAAATTTTATAGACAAACCTTAGAAATTTCAGAAATATCAATAAGGCCCTTATGTTAAAATTGCATTATGGCCTATTTTATAATATTGCAATCAGGGATTGCAACTTCAGAAATTGCATTAAAGGTCCATGCTCCCAAAATTTACCCCGACTGAAACCCTAAAGGGAATTTCCTTTTCCCTTATCGACTGCGTCGGCAACTATTGGTGTCGTATCTTCTGAATATGGAAGGGGCTCGTCGCTGTCAAAATAGCGACGGCCTCCTGTCGCCTTTGCGTTGCATCACTCATCGTAGCTGTGCTCGCCGCTATATCTTGCAGCGACGACGAGCGTCGCAACCCGTAATGGCTATAGTCGCCCCTGCTTTCGCCTTGAGGTGGCACACTAAGCGAGCTACCTCGTGCGCCCATGACTAGCCACACCACTGTCGCTTGCCGCAGTTGCCTGCTTTGATGTTCCCATTTTTTTGGTAAATTGCTAGAAATAAGAAAACAATATTAAACTTTTGAGTGTTCAAATGTGCAAATCAGTTTCTAACAAACACAAAGTAGGCTTTGATACCACTTTTGATGAATTGTGCAAACTCATTTGCTGATTCTTGGAACACGAACAATCACGATCTGTAATCCACAACTGTCCAATTGTCCAGCCTCCAATAGAAATCCACACAGGGAACACGAATGAGAGAAAATTAGGGTTTCTATTTTCTTATGCTAGCAAAATAATGAATTGTGTTCTATTCTTTTTTAAAACCCTAATGACTCATTAATATAAGTCAAAGTGGGTTTGACACGTCTCTTAAATTTAATTCGGTCCAATATTTAATTAATCCAATTAATTAAATTCGATCCATGAATTAATTAATTCGGGTCTATTAACAAGCAACCCAATTAATTAATTGTACAACACTTCTTAATTAATTAATTGAAATATCATTCTTCTAGTTCTCCTTTTGTGTATGGCCCATTAGATTTTCGATCACGATATCTAAAGACGTCTATTACTATTTTGATCAAATCAAAATTAATAAATTAAAATAACCCCTTTTAATTTATTATTTATTCACATTCGTCGTCCGAAATTGATATATAGCAATGCGTTAAGACAATACATGTGACTAAAAATGTAACGTGGTATGACAAAACCAATCTTGTTCGTTTACCGTGAAAATTATAATCTTGTCGTTATGATCTAATCAAATACGAGATAGGATATGTGTTAACTCAATTATTGATCATATTTTTCATCCCACTATTAAGTCAATATAAATTAAAAACTCCTTTTTGACTTATGAGTACACATTGGCCAATGATTTCGTTACAAACATAATTGAATGAATTGTAGATCATAATCTTTTAATAGAGTGACGAATTTTATATTGATCATTCATGTCATTCATATGATTCTTGATATACTCGAACGATGTCGTATTAGCGACCATTGGCAGAGCAACATCTAATATCACCAAAGTATGACTATCCTCATATAAGGCACTATGATGATATCAAGTTAAATGACAAATTCCACTACCGAACGTTAGAGATTAACCATTGACACTCAAATAGTTATCCATGTGAAATCTCCCCAGCGAGTTTCCTATATTTTGTTCTATAATAAAATATCAACGTGTTCATTTAAGTGTCACAACATTTTAACTTGTGAGATCATCTATTTACTTCACAAGTAAGAAATGTCACACGTGATGGTCTATCAGTAATATCAATATCTGTATCTTATTATTACTTATGACCACGAACGATTCAAGATTAAGTTATATTGTAATTTGTATCTCACAATCGCAACTCCTTGTGATGAACAAATTACAAAGACTTGAATATATGGATTCTATTATTTAATTTATTAGAATATTAATTCAATTAAATAATAGATCTTGCCATAAATATGCATAAATTATATATTAAAAGTGTTTTTGTTCAAAATTGATTGGACCTAGGGCATAACACTTACAACTGTCCCCTCAACTTCCGAAACATCAATATCAGATTGGCAACTCAAAATTAAGGTTCGATCTCTCAAAAAATGAGTGTTTTTTTTTCTTTTTGGGAATTGAGAACTTATGGAACAATTGTTGTGTCCAATCTAGAAAACAGCGTAGGATCACTTGTAAGTCCACTTCGAAGTAGTCAAAAGAGCTTATTTTTGAGGAAAATTGAAATAGGTCACCACAGGAGGTCGACCTAGAAGAACCCACGAAGGTCTATGTGAGAAGTAATTTGGAAACACCATCACGACAAAACCGAAAAAGTGTCACTCTATGATGTCAACACCATTTATTACTATGAACTAGAAGAAAGGGACGATAACCTAAGTTACCTGCTATGACTTAGGCATCATTATATAATTCGTTGTCATTGAAATCTCCAACCAAAGAAATCTCTTAGAACAGGACACACACACATCATAGGTTGGACACTATAGCTGACAAGATAAGGACGGCAAGCTCCAGTTTTGTGACCTATATAAGAGGTTAAAAGTCCAAGAAACAGGTCGACCTAAGTTAGTTTTGTGTAAAACCATTAAAGCAAATTTTCAGCAATACTATAAGAGCCTGTCTGCCAAAATTTTTTTTTCACCTTATCAGCGTTTTTTGTACCGTTTTTTG
This sequence comes from Fraxinus americana, assembly GCA_035079005.1. Classification (NCBI taxonomy): domain Eukaryota; kingdom Viridiplantae; phylum Streptophyta; class Magnoliopsida; order Lamiales; family Oleaceae; genus Fraxinus; species Fraxinus americana. The sequence continues at coordinate 22,599,447 of CM068713.1, forward strand.
TCAAAGTTGCGGGGCCCACATCTCACAACCAAGGTCAATTCTTGCGGCTAAACGGTAGAATTTTTGCTACAAATTTATACCAGACAACTTCTAAGTCTTGTTTGCATTTCAAAATTCGAGCAAGCAATTATTTAGTTGAACATCAAATTAAGCTTATCTGAAAGTGTCACGTCATTTTCGATCATTAACATAATTATTTATGTTATTACTTTAATATTTTATTTCATATTATCGTATATAATAATTAGCTTATCGTTATCATGTGAAGTCTTCAAAGGAAAAATATTGACATTGTTTACTCAAATATTTCTATAGTAATACTCAAATTATAGCAATATATAAATTGCTTAGTCTAAGCCACCAATTGTTTAAAGTTGATTTTTTGGTCCTAAGAACATGGTTATATAACACGGTCGCATATATCCGTTAGGAAATGTCTTTTCACAATGCCGGAATTTTCAAGCCCCAAGACTTTATATGTTGAAAGAATTGAATGACAAAATCAGTGTAATCAACATTTTCACACCCTTGTCAAGTGAAAACTGATGGAGAAATGCTTCATAATCAATTACTTTCTCCCGATATTTCAACAAACTTTATCAAATAGGTCATCGTATCAAGTTGAATGTTAGTATATATGTTAAATAAGTCCCTGTTTGATGGTCATATATTTTTTTTTTGAAAAAACATTGTTTTAAACAGTGTTTTTTTTAATTTTTAGAATGTGTTGTTAAAAAATATGAAAATTTTTTTGGATTTACGTATAGAATATTTTCTTGTATGGCTAAATAATGAGTATGTAAAAGAAAAAAAAAGAGTTTTGAAATAATGAAAAACAAACATGGGCTAAATAATATACCTTAAATTGACCTAATAAGAATCAACAAAAAATGGACAAATTAATTTGTATATTAGAAGAGTTGAAAGTTATTCTATTTTTCTTGTAAAGTAAACAACTAGTGTGACTATTTGCATAACTTATTCATATATGAAATTTTTATATTGATTTCAAGGAGTTTGCTTAGTTGGGAAGTTGGACTATCTTAAGCAAGGACCCTCACACGGTTTCGTACATTCTTTCAATTTTTAATGCTTTCAGTTTAATGTTTGAAATGCCAACATGTTTTCTTTGAACCCACTGAATGATACTATATTATTGAGGCAACATATCATTGTTTTGAATTTGCCAACAAAGAAATACGCGTTTGGTATAAGTATTTGTTATTGGGATTGACAATTTGACATGCATATGTCATATTTCCTTGTTGTTACTATGGTTATAACTATTGAACATTTTAATTTATTTGTTCTATTAATTTATACTATTTATATTGTCCAATTTATCTTACTAAATATGTCATGAATATTTTTGAAGCGAGTTTTATGGTTTTGACAGAAGTTATCATAAGATGAAACTAATCTATTTTCACTTTGGCGTTCGTAGATAACAAAAAATACAAAATTAAAAATCTCAATAACAATAGTAATTTCAACGTTTTTTTCAACAATCACTGAATTTTAAAATTTTTCTGAATAGTGACAATAGTACTTTCAATATTTTCCAACTTGTCACTTTTCTTCTTCCATTTGAAAAATTAAAATCTCAACATGACAAACAAAATTAATATTTTTTTCAAAAAGATTTTGAGTGAATGGAAAAAAGATACCTTTGAAATTATAGTAATTATTCGGAAACTTTTAAAATTTAGTGAAGAATGAGACAATTTAGAAAAAAATTAAAATTCATTAGTATAGTGTTTAAAATTCTGTCACTATAAGAAACAACATTAAAAACACAATACCATTGAGATTTTTTTTACCAAAAATATATATGTTTTTTACCATTGTTTAAATCGACTATAATCAAGCACCCTCGACTTCGATAGCGTTGGTTATACCTTATGTTCGACAAGACTACAAATCGACAAAATTGGCTTAACATGCAAATGGCCATACGTTTGGCAAACCATGAATAATTCTGTAGTGAGTTTGGCATAGATATTGGAATTTAAGGTTTTTGAACATGGCATCTTTATCATTCCTAATTATGAAACTCAGGAATTTCTTTAGATTTCTTCAATTCCATTTCTTATTTCTTGACTAGCATGATTAGCAATTAACAACTATTCATTGCATTGACAATTGTGTTCTATTTAAATAGTGAATATGTCATTCCAACAATAATTTCCAGCATGGATAGTGATGTCCTAAGGTAGTTAGTCTTTGATAATTTATTATAATTAGAGTAGTAGTGACTTATTTTCCAAAGTAGATTTTGTTGTCCTGGATTATTTAACAAGAAATTTTTTATTAGTATACAGGTCTGAATCAAAGTCTGGTAAACAAAATAATAAAAATAGTTATAGTCAACAACTATACTTTTTGTCTCAATATTGGAAAGTAAATAATAAGAGTAATGATAGATCCCCCCTAGTATGTCGGGATTGTAAATTACATAGCCTCCTTGATAAAAAAATGACGACTCCTTCAGAAAAATGAAGTACTTAAATTCTTTTCTCTAATGAAGTCCCAATCTGATGGCCCGATGAGTCATCTACATAAAATGACCCTCTCCTTCAATTATTCGATCATTCGATAATTATTGAATACGTAGAAAAAAATGCTTCTTGCCGCTCCTGATGTGGCTGTAGTCGAGGTGGAGGCTTAAAACCCCATCAAAACTTTGAAGGTGTTTCCATTTAAAAAAATTATAACAAAGTTTATTCGAATTAATTCTGGAATAATGTGAAATATTTCTCACTAGAAAACCATAGAATTTGGTTAAATATTGAATTGTTAGTATTTTTCCTAAATAATGTGAATGCGTGGTACTGTAAGGCATGTGTATCACAATGGAGGAAGGTTGGATGCCACCCAGATTGTACTGTCACTTATCTTATTGGCTTCGTACACAGTGTTTCTCCATTTCTAGAATTTACATACCACAAAAAATTTATTTATACATTCAATTGACAGAGACATTTTGCTACCTGATACTGACGTACGTTCCTTTTTTTTTTTTTTTGAAAAAAAATCTATCTCAAGAGTCAATATGATAAATGATTTTTAATATCGTCTAAAAATGTTGCTAGAAAGGTAGTTTACCTGCTTGTGGATAAACTAAATTCCTGTTTGGTAAAGATTAAAATAAAATTTTGACAAATTTTGATAAAAATTGATGAAATGTATGGTTCAAAAGTTGTGGGGCTCTGTGAAATGTGTGATTAAAATTAATTATTAACATTGATTTAAATTTTAATCAATTTTTTTTTTAACAATACCAAACATGGGCTAAACGGGACAATATTCCGAAGGTGCTTTTGGTCCACTAAATTCAATCATATAAAGATTAATTTAGTCGAGTCCAGTACTACATGGTGCAAGTAATATAGGAACTAAGTTAATCTTGTCAACTTCTAGTTTGGTATGTTGAAGTTGAACTTATAAAATAATCCAAGGTAGAGATGTGTAAATGATGGATTAGAATCAATTAACACATACTTTTATTATAGTGAATTATTGCCTTCTTATTTTTAACATTGAAATAAATAACTTTGAATAACATTTTTTTACTTAAAAGTAAGAAAAGAATATGTTATTTAAACTTTTTAATAATCTCTCTCTTGATTCTTCCCTCCAAATTCAATACGTTGTACCAATTCAACCCAAAATATTAATAATTATACAAAGCAAACAAGGTATCAATAGCTGACTTTGGCAAGAAACACAAAAAAGCTGGTATAAGTTCACTAACTAAAGTCTTATTGGTCAAATTAAGAGAGTGCATGCATTTGAACATTCTTCTTGGACCCTCGAAATCTTTTGGTTCAACTTTTTTGAATATTTACTAGACACCTTTACATGCTCAAATCAGTTCTATGCATATTTTCAAAGTGCTGTTTAGAATAGTGAAGTTGATATGTACACAAACGAAGAATGAATGATAGCAATATTATAGATCTTATTTTCAATAGTTAAATATATAAATGCTTTTATTTTTGTCAATATTGGTCTTGTAGAGTATAAAATTCTTTAAGTAAATGTAATATCCGTCGAACTACATAAGATCCTCTCTTTTATTTTATAGTTTATTTGTAATACGTTTTACACAGTTAACGCCAAAATTTGTCACTAGGAATTACATATGCTTTTAATATTGTCGAAATTTTATTTTTTATTTGTGTAACCAATTATCTGATTTATTCCCCAATTAATGACATCAAAAAATTAGATGAATCTTCGAAAAATAAGAATTGATTTTTATCAATAGAAAGTACCATAGTAAAAAGTGAAAATACGTAGTTCGACTCTAACAATACATGGGGGGGGGGGATGAATATGTGATTATACAGAATTAAAAATTACTTTACAATTAAATAGCAACAAGTCACTATTACTTATTTTCTAGATGGTTAATCATGCAGTCATATTTTCTTATGTTGAATTACCGCAATTATGAAAGCAATAAATAACACAGAATTGATCATGGAGAAACCTAACAAGGTAAAAATTTTTGGCAACAATCCACTATAAACGATTTATAACTTACAGTCTGCTAGACTAAACGACGACACGCACTATCTGATCTCCTGACTGTAATTCCAATAGTTCTCGTGGATTTTGTGTTCCACACCAACTCCAAGTTGCAGTTTTCAAAACTCTCATGGATTGCGCTCTCCTCCAGCAACTCATAGCTTTGTGAAATCGTCTATCTCATGTGGATGCATGAAGAACACCGTGTTCTTCAACGCTTGAGATCTAGTCACCTTCTCTTGATCTTCAGAAACTCTGACAGATATGAATGAAGCAACCGTTTGGTATTTGGATTATGAATCTAATGTTTCACCGTCAAAAACCAATAACAAGACGAAGGTTGAGAGCAAATAGATGAAGATGATCTCAAAGAATATGTTTGTCTCAATGTTCAACCTTCTAAAACAGTTCTATGGCATTTGGATATTTATATGTAGGTTAGGGAATGAATGAGTCGGACAACAAGCCTTTAAAAAACAAAATAAAAATTTACCAGATGACCTTGTTGGTCGAGCGAGGGATAAGCAACAGTAGAACGACAGATTGTCGCTTGACCGAAGGCGAGACGACAGTTAGGTGATGAAGTTTTTGTTTCTGACGTTCGAGCCAAACCTTGGCAATAGTCTAGCAAAATTTCGGCGCTGTTTTTCCATCTTTTCCATTCTCGAACTCTAGACCTAATATAACACAATTTTCACTAATGGCACACTACTCATTGACTTTTTACAATATATCAACTTTAGTTATTTTTGTTCACAAACTTGCCAATTACATAAAATACCTAACAAGCTCCCACTTAGACATTTTGTGAAAACTACAATCTAAGTCAATGTAGTAGTAAAATAAAATTATAGGCTCAAAACAACTGACACAACCAATAGCTGTTTTGAACAAATTCTGCATTTCATTTTTCAATACCCGTTTCCTGAAATAGACAACTCAAATATCCAGTGTAAAATGTATGTCAAACAGTATTTAGTGTAAAAACAGTTCAAGCAGTTCACAATGCAAGTGATTCATAATGCATCTATTGAGTTTCATATCATATGCTAAATTAAGACATAGTACCAATGCAACCCAACATACTAAAACGAAACATTGATACTACTAAAACATCAAAACTTAATCTAGCAAAACGGAAAATATATCATATAATCAAATAATGCCTTGGCGTCTAGCTTGTTTTAAGATACATCATGTTAAAGCAAAATAGATAGATACATCAAATTATCTATTCCATCAAAATCTAGATACATAAAAAATATATCTATTCCCCATTTTTGTCACAAAATGACAAGGGGTAACCCAAAAACTAAGCAGCATCATCACCATCGGTTCTCTCCTCTGAAGCTGCATTATCATCCCAATGTCGACGAATCCAACGGAGCCCACGCTGAAGATAACCAACAGCACCATGAAGCGCAGTAAACTCAGTAGTGTGTTGATCAACTATAGCCTGCAACTGTGTAGTCTTCGCCATTATACGCGCTTGTTACTCGATCAACATAGTCATTTGTCCCATAAGTGCAACAAATGGATCAATGGGAACAGATGGAATATTAGCAGGTGGATGAATAGACTCAGAGCAGAAGTAGAACACGATAGAATATCAGTGGGTGGAGGAGCAGAGGAAAAAGTAGGAAAATATGAGGGATCAAAAGATATAAGGTCATCTATAAGATTGACCGGCACAGTCGGGTTAGCAGGTTGGGCTGGCTCAGAAGAAGCACGTGGCATACTCGGAGCAATAGTGGTATGGCCAATCGGCCGGGAAACCCACTTTGGAACCCCCTCTAGAAAACTCACTTCTAGGGTTGTTACTAACCTATAAATCAAGCAAGCATAAGGCAACCCCACTCTCGTCCTCGTGACACAAAAAGCGCTCAAAATCTGCTGGCAAATGAACAAGGGTAAATAAATGGAATCGCCATGTAATAAGGCGTACAAAAATAGAGCATTCTCCATGGGTAATGAAGAAGTATGTGATAAAGGCCAAAGATTCGTGCACACAATGTGCAACAAAATCTGGCAATTAGTAGGAAGAGAGCCAGTGTGGATCACACCAGGACCTTCCTCTAATGGTGTGTTAAACATCGTCGAATGAACAAGAGAGTCCGCCGGAAGAGTATCAGTCTTCAAATAAGGAAATAAGGGGTGGATGAACCTAGAAATATGAGCTATGCTAGACACAACATTAGGAGTGATCTTAATCATCTTACCCCTAAGAAAGACTTTAAAAGACGAACCGCTAATGTCATGGATGTTAGTATAGAACTCATGAATAAGAAGACTCGGTGGAGGGATCAACTTGACCAACAAAGGTTCCCAACCCCGGGAAGTGAAAATGGAAGCGAGGTCGGGTGATAGGTCAGACATAATGACCTCACGCTCAAACAAAACAGGTTTCAATGAAAACTGTGACCCAAAAGTGTCTTAGGCAATAGCAGAAATAAACCTAAACATACTCTAAAAGGTGGATGTACCAGGTATCGTCGTATCAGTACGAGCTCTCTTAGGTGGCATCTGAAACGTGTCAAAACAATATATCAATCCCTTGATATGATATGCAAGAGATGCATAAGATGCATAGACGCATGATAGTACGAAAACCGAGGTAAAGAGGGTAAATGTAACGTTCCCTAGAGTGAATTCACAACTGGATGTCTTGATGCCTGGACATAGATAACGTGAAGACATGATGCATGCTGTGATGTCATGCCATAGTGACATGGCATCACCTCGCAGTGCCAACACCGAAAACAATGTAACCGCCAAGTAGCGTGAGCAAGTTCAAGACAACAAAAGCAAACCACCACCTCAACCAAAACTTGTGCGAAAAAGGGACCAAAAATACCAAAAACATACGCCAAAGATTGAAAGATAACACACTCATCTCCACAAACTCAATATTTCATACAACAACCCTCACTCAAGCACTAAAGACCACCCTAATTCCACCAAAAGAGATTTGAAAGGCGACAAATGCAAAAACACACATGGAAAATTTGCGGGAAAATTACCCGAGGACAAATATTTGTTGCAAAATTGTGCAATAAGTGATGACACTCTATGATAATGACAAAACCATGTAATGCAAAGCCAAAAAAAAAAAATGAAGGAAGAATGACCAAAAGTCGAAAAATTCCAAAATAAGTTCAAAAATGGGAGGCGATTCTGTTTCTGCGAAGAACAAACACAACGTAGGGTATTTCTCACAGTAATTTTGACTGATTCAGCTAGAAATTAGGAGGATATGACCCAAGAAGGGGATCTTCCACCTCGGAAGACATATGCGGATGTTACATGAGGAAAAATGAATCTAGCTTCTGCGAAGGAAAGATCGTTTGAAGATGTTGCCAGAGATCTCAAATCCGAGTTGTGGCGGTCAGAGATGCCTTTTTTTTCAATAATGAGCCGTTTATTCAAGTCTCCCAGGAAGAAATGCAGAAATTATCACATTGGTTCAAACGGATTAGTGGGTATATTTTTTCACAAAAAACCTGCACTTAATTTGATTGTTCAAGCTCTTAATTCATTAAACTCGGAGGGGAAGTGAATGTCGGGAATCTAGATGGAAAACATGTTCTACTAAATTTTGAAAAAGAAGAAGATTATTGTCGTATCTTCTCGAAATCTGTTTGGTATATTCTTGGCACATCCATGAGAATCTTGAAGTATACTTTTGATTTTGATCCACAAAAGGAGTCGCCTATAGTTCCAATTTGGATTGCATTACCCAATTTGCCTCTAGTTTACTATGACAAGGCAATTTTGTACTCAATAGCTTCTGTTTTGGGAACTCCTTTAAAAATTGACGAGCAGATTGCCAAGAAAACCAGAACTAATCTAGCTAGAATCTGTGTGGAAATGGATGTTAATGCCCCGAAATTGGATAGAATTACAATTGGAAATGAGACGTTTGCAGTTTGGCAGAAGATCATATATGAAGAACAACCTTTATATTGTTCCTTCTGTAAACATGTGGGACATGAAATTGGGAAATGTTATTGGAAGAAAATAACGGGGACCAAAGTTAAAGATAAACAACATGAATTTGTTCCTAGAGAAGCAAAAAAGAAGGACAAGGAGAAGGATGAATGGATAGCCATACAAAAAGGGGGGAAATTACCTATACAAATTGAGTTTTTGAAAGGAGAAAGTTTCAAACTCAATAACTTTGAAGAAGGAGAAATTGTCAATGAGGATCTACAGTGTAAAGATGCTATTCAGAAGGAAAATGTTGAAGAAGTAAGTGAAGAAGAGAACAAGGCTGAAAGTGAACCGATTATAGATAATGAGAATCAGAATGTACTGATAAAATCAGGATATTTTGATTGTTTATAAAATTGTGAAGAAGTAGAACTAATTGGTGTGGAAATTATAAAAGAGTTCCCACTGGAGGAGGTCAATAGTAAAAAAAATAAGAGCAATTTAGCCCAGAACTTCATTGATCTCGATGAAGTGAATGTCAACGAGGTTACTGATAAGTGTATTTTATACACTTATTCGGGCTCCAAATTATGACATTTTATGGTTCTTTTAATGAGATTATAGCCTAATTTATGATATAATGTGTTATTAGGTGAAACTCGATGGATGATGAAGAATTGGAGAAAAGAATGCAAAAATTGGCGAAAAAGTGGAAAGATTCAAAGCTTGAGGGTTAAAGTGCAAATACACAAAAGTTGTGTCGAAGCTCACGATGAAGATTCAAGAATGCTAGAGGTCAAATGGATGCAACGAAAGATCAAAAGGAGTGAAAACAAATCAATTTCCAACCGCATAAGGATGTCTAAATTTTAGTTGGAGATTGAGACACATTTTTGGCCTAGATAAATTTCGAATTAAAGAAGAGCTATTTCTATCAAAGTTGTAGTCTTTCGAGTTATCTTTCTAACGCAACTTGAATCATCTCAATCGGACATCGGAAGGAAAATTTATGATAGAATTACTGAAACAGACGCAAATGGACAGAAACTTGGCGCCCGAGCGCTACACACTCAGCGCTCAAGCGCTGCACTAGCCAGAAAATGGATTTTTAACAGATTTTCAGCGCTCAAGCGCTGTCCCATAGCGCTCAAGCGCCGCGCGCCGCCACAGATTCTAGGTTTTTATTGTTTGGGCCGCGAAAACTCTACAAAAAGACTCCAAATTGGCCAAGAACGGATATGAAAGTATAAATAGACCTAAGGAGGCTTGGAAAGTGGGGGGATTCTCACACATTGGAAAAGAGGGAGAGATTGCAAAATAGAGAGGAGAACACAAGATCAAAGAGGGATTTTCAAGAAGAAACATCAAAGATTCGATATCAAAGCAAAGATTGGAAGCGGAAGAAGACCTTGGTGCAAGAGTTTATTCTTTTCCATATCTTTATTCCAATAATCCGGTGATGTATTCCAATATGTTTATTCCTTTCATATTCTTCATCATGTTTAGCTAAATTTATTATTAGGGCGAACAATGTAATCTTTTGAAACCCTTAGTTGTTTAATTCAATAATTTCTGAGTTTTATTCTTCCATGTGTTGATTTTATTATGTGTGTAATGCTTCAAATTACCTGATCAATAATTTGATGATCCATTGAGTTTCTTACGAGTCGAGAGGTGAGTTCGAGACTTAGAACGTGTAATAAAATCTGGTAACGAGGTATAACGTGTAGAGATACATATACTAAGTACTACGGTCGTTATATGAATTCCTAGTGCCTTAACTCGTTTAACTAAGGAGAATTCGCATAGAGATATGGAATTAAATTAGTTAAATAGGCTCAATGAGAACTCGAGAGGGGTAAATTGAATACCGTAGGAGAGTTAAGTGAACACTACATTAGGCTAGAATCTTGAATTGTGAACTAAGGTGATCATTAGATGAAGTTGTTTTGTCCTAATACATCTTACATACATGAATCTTTGATCTATTTGTATTTGTTATTTCTGCATACTTTTTATTTGTTTTAGACATTTAGTTCATTTAGAAAATCAATATTCACAATCCTTCATTTGTTTATTCCCATCAAATAGGAGTTAAGAAAAGTAGATTAAGACTAAAGTATAGTCCTCGTGGGAACGATAATCCGGACTCTTAGATCCACTTTATTACTTGTCACGATCCGTACACTTGCGGGATATAAAATTCGACAACAAGTTTTTGGCGCCGTTGGCGGGGACTATTTACTTTTAGTCTTAGTTTATTTTATTTTTACCTCTTATTTGATTTTATTTGTTATTTACTTTTCTTTAATTTTTTTTTTACGTTTAAGTAACCCCCTACAGTTTTAATCTACCTTGTGTTGGTATTCTCTCTTTGCATTTTTCAGGTATTTATACATGATTCCGACTTTGGCAAAGTGATAAAATTGTTGCAATGACAAATTTCTACATGGATTGTAGAAATATTTTTGGAGAATATCGAAGTTGTGAAAATTGTTACGAGGTGTATTGTTCTGGACAATGCTCGTTCACTTGTTTACACACGCCGAAACTTATGAGCTTTCGAAAATATTTGATATGTAGAAAACAAGCAATTGAAAAATCTGATGAAAGGTATATGCTCATGGGAGATTTTGTACCTTACGATTGGGATGAGGACATCAAACTTGTGGGAGAAGGTCCTCCTCTATTGAACGAGAAGGTACTGGCAAAGTACTTTAAAGAACTTGCCAAATTGGATCAAAGAGATATGCTTATGGGAGATTACATGTACTGGAGTGGATTTCGACAATGGGGGTACAATCCACTTCAAGAGGTCATCAGGACCGACTTCTCCTTGCCCGTGGATTTAGATTGCGGACCTAACACTGCACCCGATGAGAGTTCAACAATTGACGAAGAGTCAGAAATAAGTGAAGATTTAATCACAACGAAGCTAAACGAGGATTTAGCGATCAATAAGGAGGAAATCAACTCACATTTTTCCCACTTTATTGATTGTCCAAAAATTGATTTTGTGATTGGGCCTGACGAGGAGATAGAAATCTACATAGTTGAGGTTGAGTCGGATGGAATAGACAAGTCCTATTATGTTGAAAAGGGCAAAGAAGAGCTGTGGAGATCAAATGAAAAGTGGATCAAAGCCAAAAGAAGAAAAATGGACAAGGCATCAAAAGCCTTCTTTAGGTGCCCGTGATCGACCGCCGTAGAGTCGAGCTAAAGACTATAAAAAAGCGCTTCTTGGGAGGCAACCCAAGCTTTCTTTTTATTTATTTATTTTGTCTTTTAAGTTTTAGGATAGTTTAGTTTATTTTTATTTGGGACTCATCAACCTTACCCATTTTCCCCTTAGGTCTTTGATAAGTAAGTTGGATTATTAGATGTTAGAGCTAAGTAACACATGTTCCAGTTATTTGATTTTAATGCCTTATTTGACTTTTCAGGAACATGACGTCGCGGAACATTTAACCAACATTGACTAAGGAGCCAACTGAGCAATATGAAAGATAGCCATGGAATTACACGCCATATCAGGGGAGTCTTTTCTTCATATTTTTCCCCACCCCTTTATATGCGAATTTAGGATTAAAGACATTGATGACAATGTCTAGTTTAAGTTTGGGGGTGGAAAAATGAGTTTTCATTTTATTTTTGTGTTTTTGTGTGAGTGTTCTTTTTGTTTTTGTGTGCTTTAGTATAAAAAAAAACTGAAGAATTTCAAAAATATTTTCATTTCGTGTGCTTGTGTGAGTTAGTTGGCCTGGTTGGCAATGATGAATATATTGAATTATAAATTGATCTATGAATGATGAATAAGTTGCACACTTAGATTACTTTTTGCTTTTCCATGTGAAATTTGATATATATTGAGCACGTGAATTGAGTTAAGCATTATATAGGAATGAGTTGATTTCATAATTGGATAGGTTGAAATAGTGGACCATAGATGCTAAACCCAAAATCACTAAATGTTACATTCTTAGACCAAATTTAGAATAGTTTGGGGAGATTTCACTGATGTATGGAGATATTGAGATAAATAGGGATTCCATGTGTGAAATTAAAAATCTTGTGTGGATTGTCTAAAGTCAATAGGATGCAATTTGGTAAAAATCTTAAATTAAAGGTTGGTTTACTTGAATAAGTGTTTAATGAGGGACATTGCACTAATCAAGGCATAAAAAAAATATTTTATTTGAAAATTTCTCTTCGTAGCCTTTATGACTCGAGCAATTAAGCCTGCAAGGGTCTTTACAACCTGGTGCCCTATGGTCATTTGACTTGGGAGTCATCGGCTGAAAGCTTGTTACATGGGTCATTTAGAAAGTTTAAGGGAGAGAATGTTTCATATAAAGAAAAAATTACTCATATGAACTAAAAAAATAAATAAATAAAACTAGAAAAAGCAGGTGCATGAAACAGAAGACGCACCAAATGCCTTGATTAAGTACCGAACACTTGTTTAAGAAAATTCGACTTTTGATGAGGGATTATTAGCCTAGTTAAGTCCTAGAGATTGAAACAATCATATAGAGAATCCTTATTTATTGACATATTGACTTGCAATTAGTGAGATTTACCTAAACTAGAGAGGTGAGAACAGTATAAAATTCAACCGTAGTTCACACACTTGAAAAGAGAGAAAAGAATAAGTTTGGGGGTGTGTGAATCTTACGAGTGATGAAAGAACATATTTAATTATTGAGGGTTGGGAATTGAAACAACTTATGAATTCATAATCCTATTCTTAATTATTCACACACACACGTCAATTTTTCATTGGAAAAGTAAATTTTAATTTATGTAGTGTGATTTTGAAGCTGTGTATCAATTTGATATTATGATTTCAATCTTGAGATAAAAAGCCAGGTTAGCAAGCTAAATCATTTTGTATTGTTTGATTGACTGGCCACCAATTAGATAATTAGCATTACATGTTCGTTGTTTATTAAGTTAGGTTACGGTTTTGTTTGTGGACAAACAAATGTTTAAGTTTGTGGGTGTTTGATAAGTGCATTTTATATACTTATCCGAGCTCCAAATTATGACATTTGGTGGTTCTTTTAATGAGATAATAGCCTAATTTATGATATAATTTGTTACTAGGTGAAACTCAATGGATGATGAAGAATTGGAGAAAAGAATGCAAAAATTGGCGAAAAAGTGGAAAGATTCAAAGCTTGAGGGTTAAAGTGCAAATACACAAAAGTTGTGTCGAAGCTCACGATGAAGATTCAAGAATGCTAGAGGTCAAATGGATGCAACGAAAGATCAAAAGGAGTGAAAACAAATCAATTTCCAACCGCACAAGGATGTCTAAATTTTAGTTGGAGATTGAGACACATTTTTGGCCTAGATAAATTTCGAATTAAAGAAGAGCTATTTCTATCAAAGTTGTAGTCTTTCGAGTTATCTTTCTAACGCAACTTGAATCATCTCAATCGGACATCGGAAGGAAAATTTATGATAGAATTACTGAAACAGACGCAAATGGACAGAAACTTGGCGCCCGAGCGCTACACACTCAGCGCTCAAGCGCTGCACTAGCCAGAAAATGGATTTTTAACAGATTTTCAGCGCTCAAGCGCTGTCCCATAGCGCTCAAGCGCCGCGCGCCGCCACAGATTCTAGGTTTTTATTGTTTGGGCCGCGAAAACTCTACAAAAAGACTCCAAATTGGCCAAGAACGGATATGAAAGTATAAATAGACCTAAGGAGGCTTGGAAAGTGGGGGGATTCTCACACATTGGAAAAGAGGGAGAGATTGCAAAATAGAGAGGAGAACACAAGATCAAAGAGGGATTTTCAAGAAGAAACATCAAAGATTCGATATCAAAGCAAAGATTGGAAGCGGAAGAAGACCTTGGTGCAAGAGTTTATTCTTTTCCATATCTTTATTCCAATAATCCGGTGATGTATTCCAATATGTTTATTCCTTTCATATTCTTCATCATGTTTAGCTAAATTTATTATTAGGGCGAACAATGTAATCTTTTGAAACCCTTAGTTCTTTAATTCAATAATTTCTGAGTTTTATTCTTCCATGTGTTGATTTTATTATGTGTGTAATGCTTCAAATTACCTGATCAATAATTTGATGATCCATTGAGTTTCTTACGAGTCGAGAGGTGAGTTCGAGACTTAGAACGTGTAATAAAATCTGGTAACGAGGTATAACGTGTAGAGATACATATACTAAGTACTACGGTCGTTATATGAATTCCTAGTGCCTTAACTCGTTTAACTAAGGAGAATTCGCATAGAGATATGGAATTAAATTAGTTAAATAGGCTCAATGAGAACTCGAGAGGGGTAAATTGAATACCGTAGGAGAGTTCGACTGAACACTACATTAGGCTAGAATCTTGAATTGTGAACTAAGGTGATCATTAGATGAAGTTGTTTTGTCCTAATACATCTTACATACATGAATCTTTGATCTATTTGTATTTGTTATTTCTGCATACTTTTTATTTGTTTTAGACATTTAGTTCATTTAGAAAATCAATATTCACAATCCTTCATTTGTTTATTCCCATCAAATAGGAGTTAAGAAAAGTAGATTAAGACTAAAGTATAGTCCTCGTGGGAACGATAATCCGGACTCTTAGATCCACTTTATTACTTGTCACGATCCGTACACTTGCGGGATATAAAATTCGACAACAGTTACTTATGACCCCAATTGTAGTAAGTTGAAAAAGCAAGAGTCATTTGAAATATTACAAAGAGAAGATGAAGAGGTAGAAGTAGAGGATGATACATGTTCAATTGAGGTCCGTAGCGCCACAGATGGAAAAGACCTGAAAGAAAGTCATAAGAAACTCAAAAGCAATAAGAAGAGAAAGGGAGACCATCCAAACGTTAACTATGCAGTTTAATGTATTCATTTGGAATATAAGAGGAATTTACAATTCTATGAAGAGATTTAGAAATCTGGTTCAAATTCATCACATTTCTATTTTACTCATTTTAGAACCTATTGTAGAGAAAGCTCAAGTGCAAGAATATTGCAAAAAATTGGGATTCGAAAATTGCTATGCTAACTTGAATGGTAAAATTTGGGGATTGTGGCAAGAGGAGATTGAATGCCATGTTATTGAAGATAAGGAACAACATCTTACCCTCAAGGTCAAAAGGCAAAACAAAGAGAATTATATCACCGCGGTGTATGCTAAATGCTTTGTCCTACTTAGGAGAAATCTATGGCATGACCTTACTCTGTTCTCTGAGAATTTGGATTCTCCCTGGCTTGTTGGAGGAGATTTTAATTTCATATTAAATAGAGGGGAAAAGGATGGAGGTAACTCTCTTAATAGAAGGTCTATGGAGGACTTCAGTAATATGTTGATTAATTGTGGTGTGGATGAGCATATTATTAGAGGAAGTAATTATACCTAGACTAATGGCAGGATTTGGGAGAAATTAGATAGAATTCTGGTTAACGCTCAATGGTTAAATGACTATAATGGCTTCGAGGCTGATATGCTAAACGGGGACACATCAGACCATTGTCCCTTTTTAATAAAGTGTAATGCTCAACAAATCTATGTGAAGACCCCATTCAGATTCCAAGCAATGTGGTGTCAAAATGATAGTTTGCTGGATACTGTTAAAAGATACTGGGAAGCTCCACTTTATCCTTACTTTAGAGGCTCATTTGGTTTCTATTTCAAACTGAAAAGACTCAAGTCCACTCTTAAAAAGTGGAATAAAGACATTTTTGGTAATATCTTTGTTGATATTGCTAAAGCTGAGGAAGAGGCTCTGAATAATGAAATTGTGTATGACAGATCCAAATCTCCCAATAATAGAATGGAAGTAAATGAGGCTTTTGCAAAGCTTAACCGATTGCTTTCTATGGAAGAAGCATTTTGTAAACAAAAAGCTGGGATCAAATGGTTTAATGAAGGAGATAAGAACTCTAAGTTTGTTCATGCTTGTGTCACAAAGAAATGGGCTAAAAAAAGTATTAATTTGATATCCAATAATGGAGTTGCAATGAAGGAGCCTAGGGATATACAAATATTTGATGTGGAATACTTTGAAAAGATTCTCACCAGAGAACCTACTGGATAGCATCCCACAGTTGGTGTCTCAATCTAAAAATGACCTACTTAACAAGCCCCCTGATATTGAGGAAATAAAAGAGACTGTTTACAGTATTAACAAAGATAGTGCTGCTGGTCCAGATGGGTTCTCTAGTCTCTTCTACTAATATTGCTGGGAAATTATCAAACGTAACCTTTTAGATGCTGTACTGGATTTCTTTAAGGAAAGGGTAATTCCTATGGGAATTACCTTCACCACTATTACTCTTATACCTAAAAAAGCTGAGGTTGTGGAGTGGAAAGACTTTAGACCCATTAGTCTTTATAATGTGGTCAATAAAATCCTTACTAAGGTTCTCTCATCTAGACTCAACAAAGTTCTGCCAAATATTATTTTCACATCCCAAGTGGCTTCACTCCAGGGAGAGATATTGGGGATAACATTCTTCTGGCCCAGGAGCTTATTCAGAATATTGACAGGAAGACTAGAGGAGGTAATGTGGTCCTAAAATTAGACATGCCTAAGGCGTATGATATGGTCGATTGAGAGTTCCTCTATAAGGTGATGGAGAAGTTTAGTTTTAACCAACAATGGATTGACAAAATCAAGATGAGTATTAATAACTGAAGCTTTTCAATTTTGATTAATGGAGAGCTAAAGGGCTATTTTAAATCCACTAGAGGGCTGAGACAATGAGACCCCATTTCACCCTCATTATTCATCATCTTGGCTGAGTGTTTGTCTAGGGGACTGGATAACCTTTTCTCTAGAAATGACTACCTGCACTTCAAATATGGTAGTGTTATCCTAGTTTCCCATTTAGCATTTGCAGATGATAATGTAATTTTTACCAATGGCCAAAAACCTTCTTTGAATAAAATCATGAGGTTCATCAAGTTTTATACTGCTAACTTGGACAGGCTATCAACTGTAATAAGAGTTCATTTACCACAAAAAAGGAAACCCGCAGAAAAGTGATTGCAGACTATACTGGCTTTCAATACCAGCCTCTGCCTCTGCTTTACCTTGGAGTACCCCTTTATAAAGGGCATAAGAAGGCTGCTTTGTTCGAGGAATTGATTAATAAAATTAAAAGAAGACTTCTTGGATGGGAGCATAGATGGTTGTCTGTAGGTGGCAGGCTTGTTCTTATTAAGCATGTGTTGAACTCTATGCCAATACACTTATTACAAATCCTTGACCCGCCTAAATACATCATCAACAAAATTTCCAGAATGTTTAATGGGTTCATCTGGAGGGAATCTAGCCAGAGCGAGAAAATTCATTGGACTAATTGGGAAAATATTGCTATCCTGTTGAAGAAGGGGGTATTAGCTGCACCTCCCTTTCTGACTTGAATTTTGCCTATGACTGCAAATTATGGTGGAAGTTTAGGGAATAGAAATCTCTTTAGAGCTAAGTGTTGCAAGCTAAATATTGCAGGATCAGGCATGCTAGTGTTGTCAACCACAGTACCCAAGATTCTAGCCTTTGGAGAAGAATGATCAATGCCAGAAACTTAGTTGAGCCTCAAATTGTTTGGAGAATTGGAGAAGGTAAAGTTATTTTTAAGAATGATACCTGGCTTAAATCTGGTGTTATCTAAGGGAGGCTGAAACAGGATATATCTCAAGACAAGTTTGTTAAGGATTTAAGAAAAAACATGAATGGGATACTACCATACTGAATAACATTCTACTTGTTGATGTTGTGAGTGAAATTCTAAAAATCTAGGTTACCAATTTCTTGATAAAATGTTCTGGAAACCCAATCCATTTGGGGACTTCACCATCTTTTCTTGTATTAATCTTTTCAGGCAAAGTAAGACCAGATAAATGGCCGATAAACATATTTGGGATAAGAATATTCCTCAAAAAATTGATTTTTAGGATGGAGACTTTGGCATAATTGGTTACAAGTTGAGGAAGTCATCCAGAATAAATTTGGCATCCAGTTAGCCTTCAAATGTCAATGTTGCTGTAACTCTGAAAATATCAACCATCTGTTCCTGGATGGACAAATTGCTAAGGAGGTCTAGTCTCATTTCTGTAGGGCTATCGATGTTCAAGATAATAAGTGTGATCAACCAAGAGCCATGTTATGCACTGGTTTTTGCAGAAGAAGGCTAAAGTAGAGGAGATCAGATCAATTATTTCGCTGATTACCATCTGGTTTCTATGGATGGCTAGAAATAATGCTAAACACAAATACCATCCAATGAAGGCTGATAAGATTATCAAGTAAATCTATATCTTGATTAATGCACTCCATAGGGCAGGGAAGATCAAACAAATCGGGAGTAGCAAGTCCAACAAACCTATGGCAGTCAAGTGGGTTAAACCTGATACAGGTTGTTATAAACTCAACACGGACGTGGCTTTGAAATCTAATTCTATGGCGGCAGGCAGGGGAATTCTGAGGAATAACTTGGGTAATGTCACATGGGGATTCTACGATTACTATGGAGAATGCTCTATCATGGAAGCTGAGCAAAGAGCTATAGAGACAGGGCTGCAACTGTGCTGGACTCATGGAATTAGGAAGGTCTGGTTAGAGACAGATTCAAAGACGGCACTAACCTTGATTAAACAAAATAATGGACCATGGTGTGTTCAATATATTTTGCAAACCATTTGTTGGTTTTTGGAGAATATGGAGAATAAAATTACTCACATTTGGAGAGAAGGAAACCAAGCTTCTGACTGGTTTGCTTCCAAAGGATACAGTGAAAGAAAGTTTAAGTTTGTTGAAGCTGATGAATTCAATGCTAGAATCAAAGGTATTGTGAAATTTGATAAAATTGGCATGGAGACCATTAGACTAGTTTCTTAATTAGATCTTGCATATTTTCCACTTTAACTTTGTTGCATCATTTGTAATTCATCAGTAGACTTCATAGAGTTCAATTGTAGTTTTTTAGGGGTTAAGGCACATACGTCGCCCTCCTCGCATTGTAATTGACTTTTTATTAATAAATTCATATCATACGGCTTGGATTTTCAAGCTAGAATATTTTCCCAAAAAAGAAAAAGTTACAAAAATGGGGAGAAACCAAGTTCTTAGTCATTTACCTTTTAAATTCGTTGATTTGATGAAATGGCACCACCAATGTATGATTTGGGATGTACGAAGAATGGGGAAAGCAAGAATTTTATGTGGGTGGGTAAGATTTGAGAGAAATTGGAGAAAATGAGAAAATTCACAAAAAACCTTGAAAAAAAATGTTAAAATTCAAAAATACGGCAAACAGGTGAGAACGGATATTTTCCCAAGTAATGCATTATCCATAAAATGCATGTGTTCACAAGTAATGCATTATCCATAAAATGAAATAAAATCACATGTATCCAATTCAAGTTCAGTTGGAGTAGAGTGTGTAAGTGACTCACGTGTGATAAGTGTCACTGTTTTCTCGTGAATATGACTCCAAACCTTAAATTTGTGAGAAAGGATACGCGAACAACACTGTTAAATAAGTATTTTCCTTATTGATGAAAGTCAAACCCATAAGATTTTTAGGACCTGATAACGAGCTCAATTATATAAATATTTTTCCTTTCTCCGATTGAATTTGAGCATATAATTTTTTATGTCACTTTTTTCAAATATTGCATCTTATGTGCAAACTCTGGTCCATTAATCTACTAATTGACCCCTGTAACGATCTTTAGGCCGGTTAACCCAAGTTAGTTGACCATAGGCACTAGGTTATGAAAAACCCTGCATGCTTAATTGCTCGAGTCAAATAGGCTTCGAACAAAAGTATAAGATGAACAAAACTATTATATAATTTTTTGTTATTGTTGTTTAAATAATACAGGGAGATGCATTATAAGCTAATGTCATCTAAATGTAGGTCAATTCACGTTCAAAGTTACCTGACCAATAGATGACAGCCATCCCAAATCTCACACATGCGGTCCAGACTCACTTACAAGATCACAGTGTATGCTGTGCAGATTGTTCATGAAGAAACTTATATTCAATACTCCATGTTAAACCGAACTATGTAATGGAAATGATAGTACAGAATAGATAAATGAACACTTGACCACAAATGCAATGTTTAAGAGCACCATGAATTGTTTAGAGCCCAAAATTATTATTTTTAAATAAAAAATATCAATACCTAAAGAAAATAAATACAAACCAAAATAAAAATAAAATACAAATAAGTGAGATGCATGCAAGAATGAATGGACTCAATGAACTGCATATGCATGTACCTAAAAAATTAATCAAGGAGAACCATGGATGCTCTTACCTTTAAGAGCACGATCAATCTTACGACCTTCTAGATCATTCTTTTTAACTCAAACTTTCTTAAAAGTAGAAGTGATTCTTGTTAACCGAGTCATCATCTCAGTTAAATGGTTAACCTGATTGGCGAGGAAGTTAATCTTGCTAGAGAAATCTTGATTTTTACTTCTAGTCACGAGTTTACAACATCTAGGTCTTGTGTGTCCTAGAGCCCCACAATGGTGACATGTGGGAATAAACCTAGATTCAAACCTGCTCAGAAGTTGTTGCCGGTATGTAGGACGATTGACCCTACGTTGTCTAGTAGGTCTCATTCTTAAGACATTTTTGGCCTTTGGTTTAGGATAAACAATATTTCGAGCTTTGTTAGTGGCCGGGACGAACGTGGTCTTGGATGTACTAGCAGTAGCATTACCATTTTGAACACAACCCAGACCATGCCTATTCTTAGCGGACTTATTCATCCCCAACTGATTATCAAGTTTCTGCGAACCACTCATGAAAGATTGGAGTTGAGTATTAGATTTTTCAAGATCACTTGTTAAGGATTTAACATTTGGCTTCCAAGTTCTCATTAACAAGCTCCAAGTCATTCAGATTTTTTAATAGAGTCCTGAAGGTCACCTATGAGTTTTTCTTTTTTTCTTTCAAGATCATTTACCTTTTTTTAGTACAACTTTATTGACCTTTTTAATCTTAAGACTCTCCTCAAATAGTTCATGATAAGATTCGTGAATATCAGATTCATCCTCGAATTTTTCACTCTCTTCATCACTTTTAACCTTATCAATCTCCTTATCAGATTCAATCGTAGCTGTTGATATGAAGGCTATGAAATTTTGTTCATCCTCACCACCAGATGTATTACTCTGAGCACTCGAATCTAACTCATCACCACTCAAGGTCACTGCTAAAGCCTTACGTCTTTCTTTATTTGAACTCTTTTTCAAGTTAGGACATTCATGCTTATAGTGACTGTAACCCTGATACTCATGGTATCTAACATATTGAGTTTTCTTAATGGGAGTCCTAGAGTTATTTTTCTCACATCTATCTTTGAGAATTATTAGGGACTTTATTTTTTCGTTATTGAGGCTTTCTCCTATTCCTCATCACCTTCTAAATTTTTTTTAACGAAATAAGCTATTTCGTCATCCCTAAGTGTGTCAGCATCAGTTGAATCATTCTCTTCTTCTCTAATAGTATTCATGGCTATGGATTTAACCTTTTTAGGTTGAGAAACTGTGAGTTCATAGGTCTAAAGGGATCCTATGAGTTCTTCTATTCTTAACTGTATCTAAATCCTTACTTTCTTCAATCGCGGTGACTTTAGGTCTAAATCTTTCAGGTAGGGATTTAAGGACTTTTCTAACTATCTTTAACTCAGGAATCTTCTCACCTAGGTTAAAACTCGAATTAACTATGTCATTCAGCTTCGCATAGAATTCATCGAACGATTCATCGTCCTTCATTCTCATTTCTTCAAACCTAGAGGTTAACATCTATAGTTTAAAATTTTTAACCATTTTAGTTCCCATGTATGTGGTTTCTAAGATGTCCCAAACTTCTTTAGATGCCTCACACATCAAAACTCTCCTAAACTCTTCTTTAGACACCGCTATGAACAGGGCATGAATGCCCTTACTGTTCCAGTTACACTCTGCTAAGTCATCTTTAGTTCATAATGAAATGTCAGTGGGTGTAACTACACCAGCAACATCAGTTGAAGGTGGGGTCTACCTAGTTTGAATGTTAATTCATATACATTCATCCAAAACTTTAATGAAGTCTATCATTCGAACTTTTCAATAAGCATAGTTGCTTCTGTCGAAAAATGGAGGTACAGACAATGACAGACTCATCTAGAATTTATTAAGGGTCAGGTATCAAATTAAGTCTCTGATACCAATTGAAAATACGTAGTTCGACTTTAAAAACACCTAGAAGGGATGGGGGTGAATAGGTGTTTATGCGGAATTAAAAATTACTTTACAATTAAATAACATAAAGTCACTATTAATTATTTTCTAGATGGTTAATCATGTAATTCGTATTTTCCTATGTTGAATTACCACAATTATGAAAGCAATAAATAACATAGAATTGATCACAGAGAAACCTAATTGGGTACAAATTTTGGGCACTTTGCCAGTCAACAATCCACTATAAACAATTTATAACTTACAGTCTACCAAACTAGATGACAATACGCACCATTTGATCTCCTGACTGTAATTCCGATAGATCTCCTGAATTTTGTGCTCCTGCACCAACTCCCAACTGCAGTTTCCAAAACTCCTATAGATTGCACTCTCATGTAGCAACTCCTAATTTTGTGAAATCGTCTATCTCCTCTGGATGCACGAAGAAAACAAGACGAAGTTTGAGAACAAAATAGATGAAGATGATCTCAAAGAATATGTTTCTCTCAATGTTCAACCTTCTAAAACCGTTTTGTGGCATTTGGATATTTACATGTAGGTTAGGGAATGAATGGACCGTACAAAAAGGCTTTAAAAAATAAAATAAAAATTTTCCGAATGACACTGTCGCTCGAGCGAAGGCGATGCGACAGTCGGGCGATGAAGTTTCTATTTCTGACATTCGAGCTAAACCTTGGCAATAGTCTAGCGAAATCCCGACGCTGTTTTTTCATCTTTTCCATTCTCGAACCCTAAACATAATATGACACAACTTTCACTAATTGCACACTAGTGCTTGAGTTTTTACAACATATCAACTTTAGTCCTTTTTGTTTACAGACTTGCCAATTACATATAATACCTAACAAAAAGGGATGTTTATTTTCGTCCTAATTTAATCCAATAGTTGACATAGTGATGGATATTAATCGTTAGGTAAATTTATATACCTAACAAATGCAGAAGTGTGGAGTGTTATTAAGGAACTTTCGAAGTAGAAATCTAATGAGTAACCAAGTTCATAAAAACCATTAACTTCTAGTTATAATATTTTTCAAATTGATCAATTTCGACAACTTGTTGACTCGATAATTACTATAGTCAGAGGTGACAAACTGCAATATGTATTGTAGCCCGATTACTATTGTAGTTAGCCTAAAAACTATAGTGTAGTAGGTACTTGTGAATTGTATTAGCCATCATGACCCAATTAATACCGTCATTCTTAGAGATGGCACGGGGCGGGACACCCCGCCCTGCCCCATTTTTTATTCTCAAAAAATTCTAGTTAAAATACAAATTCAAAATTTTAAATTTCAGGGCAAATAATGTTCAAACTAACTACATCAATATCCAAAGCAAGTACTCGAAACAAATAATATCCAAAACAATTTTTTTATTCTTCACGGGGCGGAGCGAGGCATATTTTTTTTCCATCACTAGTCATTCACGACCCAGTTACTACCATACTCGGCTTGAAAATTTTCATTGACCGTCAAAACTCGATTACTATTAGCGTGGTCGACGGTGGGTAAGTGGAGTAGCTCTCATAACTCAGTTATCACCATAGTTTGCCTTGGCAAGTTGTAGTGGCAATCATCTCCCGATTATTACCATGGTCAGCCATGATGAACTAGAGAGGCTTGTTGTGAAATTTTTTTGAACAATTTTAACTCTACTACAATTTATTTATTTCAATAATACATTACTTTTCGTTTTCCATATATAATACATACTATAAAATTCTTGTAATGTATGCTTTTCGTATTTCTAATTCTTAGTTAATTAACATTCATATTAATCTAGATTCTTAGTGAATCTTGATTTACATGAATCTAGGATTATTATAAATGAATTTATTTTTATTCATGTATTTAAGAATTTTAATGGGTGTTTAAATTCATGTATTAATAATTAATTTTTAAGTACCAAATGTATTATAAAAATGTTGCTCATTTGTAGTATTTCATCGTCACAAAAAATTTAAATCTTTGAAGTTGAATTTTGAAAGTACATTTTCTTCTTTTAAATTTATATACTAAATTTCATTTTCTTTAGTTCGTTTGAGATTCATCAAATTCTCCCAACAACTTGGTATCAAATATTACTTTTACAATATTTATAAAGTATTTCAAAATAACGTGCAATGGAAGTTCAACTCTGTCTAGTATATATAAATATCATATCAAGTGAGAATAATTTTTTGGACGATTATAAACCTACTACAATTCAATTATTTCAATAATATCTTATTTTTTCGTTTTTCAATATTATTTAATTTACAAACTGTAATAAATAATATAATTAATTCTCAATTAATATGGTGTGTTTGATGAATATTATTGAGAAAATAATGTATTTTAAAATAGTGACATGATGAGAAATATGTGGTTAAAATATAAGGAAAAATTATTGATGTGATGAAAAATATTATTTTATTGAAAAATGTGCGGTTGAAAATGAGTTTTGAAAGAATGTATGTCAAATAGGAGCTAAAATTCACATTCATTTAATTAATATTAACTAGAATTTCACATTTACATTCGCGTTCACGTCCATGTCCCTATTCTTAATTCTCAATTAATTAAAATCCACATTCGTTTAGTTAATACGAATTAGAATTTCAAATTCAAGGATGTAGTTCATTATACACGTAATGTCCATGTATGTTAATTAACATTCAGTTTCACTTAATTGGAAATTAAACTATATTCATTTAATATAAATGATTTAAAATTCATTATCGCATATAGATTCCTTGGTATTAATTCTAAATTAATTATCAGTCAAGTTAATTCATATATCGTATTTTTCATTCATCTTGATTTATGTATTTAGTTGTAATTCTAATACTCACATTTAAATATGCATTTCGCTATTTACGTGCGTGTATAATAATTAACATTTAGTTTCAAGAGCTTACATTTCTCTTAAATTTAGATCAAAAGGATAAATGAAAGGTCAAATATTACTTTCAGGACACTTATAAAATATTTTAAAATAAAGTGCAACACACGGTCACTATGACTAGTGTGTGTGTATGTATATATATATATATATATATATATTGTTTTGAGATTGATATATATGACCTATCAATCTCAAAACAATACTCAAATCATTCAACTATTGGCCAAACAAATGAAAGCATTAAAAGCAATAACAAAACTTTGCATGAAATTGTACTTGAAGTCAAAATATGATAATTGAAAATAAACCATCAAAACTAGGTTACACCTTCCTCCTAGCTGACAGACTTAGGTCGTGATCCAATTACAAAAGCCACAACTAAATATGAAAACATTACCAGAATTACTAAGAAAGAGAAACAAAGTTGAGAAATTGACCCTCCAATGTGCCCCTTCAATTACTAACTGTTACTCTAGAAAAAGATGTGTTAACACTTCAATGACTTTGATCGAGTGTATTATAAATTATCCCCTAAAGTCGATTGCAAATGAATCTTGGATTGGTTTGATATTGTTGACCCCAAAAAATGTATCTCCCATTACAAATAGCGTACAATTTCACATAGATACCTTTCTGAACATTTAGAACACACTGTTAGTCACCTATGATGTTTCTAGTGGTGGTGAAAGCAGCCGCGAGCATTCGATGGTCAAGTTAGTCAATGATATGAAAATAACGATGGAACATTATTGCAACGAGAACGACCTCAATATTTAAAAAAAGGGGAAGGGAGAGAACAAAGTATCTATTTTTTGTTTGAAGTTGTATTACCTTCAAAATGGCACTAAGTGTGAGCATATATAGGAAAATAGGCGGATTTGGGACCATTAGATGGAGGGACATGTGGTCTCATTCTTTGGTCGAAGTATCTTCTCCTTGGTGTCAACCAATCACTCCTTATGTGGGTGGGATCTATTTTCCTCTTATATGACTTGGCTCTTTGGCGCCAGTTGCACAAACGTCACATCAATCAATCATATAAAGATTTCATTTTAGATTATTTTTATATAAAAGATCTCTTGGATAACAGAAACGAGGCCGCATGATAATATCTCAACAGCAGGTGTTGTTCTTCCTCATACCACTTTGGCATATATCACTTCTAACATATAAATGAACCACTTTACCTCGGCACTTCAATGCTTCGGTGGTGTGTGGTGGCGCAGAGTGTGGACCTTGTTGATTTTTTTAGCTAGCTGCCACGTTAGCGATGATCTAAAGCCACTTCATAAGAGGGGTAACAATAGTTCTCCAAGTCCATATATGTGTATTTATATAATGCGTAGACTTTTTATGTAAAGTTCAAGGTCCATGCAATAATTTGTGCCAACCATCAAGGAACGGCCACCATTGCATTCAAAATCCTACGACAGGGATACTGCTGACCTACTATGAAGAAGAACGCTAAAGAATTTGGAAGAAACTGTGATGCATGACAGAGCCATGGAAACTTGATCTATGTTCGGACCGAGCAACAGATCTCTATCTCTGGAGTATGTCCCTTTTTTAATACGGAATGGATATCTTGAGGCGCTTGCTCGTGGCCAAGGGACAGAAAGTTTTTCTAGTCGCCGTCGACTTCTTTACTAAGTGGGTAGAGGCGGAACCATTGGCCCCCCATCATGACAGGTAAGGTGCTAGGCTTCGTGTGGAGAAATGTTATATGTAGGTTTAGGATACCTAGAGTGATCATTATTGATAATGGCAAGTA
This sequence comes from Fraxinus americana, assembly GCA_035079005.1. Lineage (NCBI taxonomy): Eukaryota > Viridiplantae > Streptophyta > Magnoliopsida > Lamiales > Oleaceae > Fraxinus > Fraxinus americana. The sequence continues at coordinate 22,626,825 of CM068713.1, forward strand.
GTTTGATAACCACAGTTTTAGAGCTTTTTGCGCAAGTTATCGTATCGATCATGGGCTGACTTCAGTTGCTTACCCTCAATCCAATAGGCATGCCGAAGTGACAAATCGGGCCATACTGTAGGATCTTGAGATAAGATTGGAAAAAAAGAAGGGGATTAAGGTAGAAGAATTACCCAATGTATTTGGGCATATAACACAACCTACACGAACCAACCCTCGAAACACTTTTCAAATTGTCTTTTGAAATGGAAGCAGTTGTTCTTGTTGAAATCCTAAGTGAAGTCGACAGAATGAAAGTCAAGCAATTTGATATCACTGCAGCAACCAACACAGAACTTGATCTGCTTGAGGGGTGAGAGACGACAGCCATAAAGATGGCGGTATACAAACTGAAGGCCGCACAGTATCCTAACTGAAGGGTAAGACCAAGGATTTTCTAGTTGTGAGATCTTATGCTTAGGGATACAGCAGCAGCAATGTACCCTCTACCGAAGCTTGAGCCAAATTGGGAAGGACCGTATGAAGTGATTCGCGATCTTGGAAAAGGAGCCTATAGTCTGAAGGACATGAAGGGGAAACCAATAGATGGAATGCTGGGTATCTCAAGAAATACTATCAATAAGCTACTAAGTAGAAATATAAGTTATGACTCTTGTATATAAAGTAGATAGGTTGTTCTATCGATTTCCTTAATGTAATGGCTTCTATAGGCATGACCTATTAAAATTATTAATGTTATCTAATGAAAGGCCTGGATGGTGACAGATGATGAGGGGTAAGGAAAGGCAACCTAGCTAGGATGAATCGATGTGCTTTCTGAGCTCTCAAATTCAGGCAATTTATATATTAGTGTGCTACTTCGAACCCCTTTAGACACTTCCACTGCGATCCGCGATAATAATGGAGAGCCTTCAAAACCAAAAATTGGTTAAAGCCCTAAACATCTAGACCATGCACTCTACATTTGACACATCCTGGGGAGCTAGACCAAGAGCAACAAAACCAATAAATTGGTTATAAACTCAACTACGTTCTACCGTCATGGTAGAGAGCCTTCAAAACCAAAAATTGATTAAAACCCTAAACCACTAGACCATGTGCTCTACATACGATACAACCCGGGGAACTAGGCCGAGAGCAACAAAACCAATAAATTGGTTATAAACTTAACTGCATTTTACGATCATAGTGGAAAGTCTTCAAAACCAAAAATTGGTTGAGGCCATCAACCACTAGACCACACACTCTACATTCGACATAGCCCTGGGACTAGGCGGAGAGTAATAAAATAATAAATTGGTTAAAGCTTGATAGTACCCTGCGGTCACAAGGGAGAGCTTTTAAAATAAAAAATTGATTAAACCTTTAAACCACTAAACCATGTGCTCTACAAATTAACACGACCTAGGACACGTAATTTGACACTTACCAAAGGCAATGATACGAAATAACTACTTAAAGATCAACGAATAAAATCCAAAAAGCGAGATTACAATCTGGCCATGCGGTCGACACGACCGCGTTGTGATCGACCATGTCCATCTACCGTTATGAGCCTAATCGTACTCCCGCTAGTTGTGCCCGCTAACTACTACGCGACCGAATAAGAAAAGTCATGTAAGGATTGGCAAGTTAACTTTTACACATCATCAAGCAACATTTGTACGAGAAAAAAATGGGAAAATTATGCAACCGTGATGTTCAAAAAGGAAACATTCATACTAAAAAAGAAGTACAATTTTACGTCCACATCCCGGACCAGGAAAAATTGATAAACAGTCAAATGATGAAGAAGAATGTCAATAGAAAGGGATAAAAGATGTACAATGAAAAGCTATATCAACCTGAATGCGAAGTCACTTTGCTTCCGTCCCTTGATATGCGCTTAAATATCCTAGATTAAGGTGCTTCACTATCTCTCTCTTTACGCTGCGTCAAAACCTATCGAAACCTGTGGGATTGATAGAATGGTGCTCAACAGATATCCATTCCTCGGTAAATTTGATGGATGCTACTATCGCTTTTCCCTTGTATAAATATAAGGCCTTAACATAATCTGATGACGATTTGTACTATTCCACAGACGTCTCTAAATCTTTAGCATACTCCACTAAGGCTTTATATCATTCCATTGCCTTCTTAGGGCCCAAGCCAACTAGATCGCAAGTTATCAATCTCCATCTCTTGCTCACGAGCCTAGGCTTCTAATGCTTCGAGAGATTTCTTCAAGGAAAGAAACTTTCTTCTTATATTGGTGAGCTTCATTCTTTTCTTTTTTGAGAGCTTTTAATTCCGATGACTCATGATAGCTCGACTTAATGAGCCCAGTCTGTAAGGCCACCACCTAACAGGTGAAGAGACAAAATGACAAAAAACTGTTAGGCATGTTCAAGAGAATAGATAAGCAAAAAGGATGAAGTATAGAAGGAAGCTTACCCTAAATGTAGACAGCCAAGACCCTTTCTATGTCATCAGCACTTCGGTCGAAAATTACCTTGGCACGGGTAGGAGCAATGAAAGACCTGAGAATCTTCATTTCGAAATAGGCCCGAGTGGGAGGGAATCCAAAGTCTTGAAGATAAAGCCTTCACACTCGGATCTAACACGACTCAAGCTACACCATCTAGTCTGGACGGTGAGGTAGCCTTGACGGGCTTGTCCAAAGGTTGTGATATCTCATTGATGGCAAGACACTTTGCTCCTCCATCAACAGTTTTTTTTCAATAGAAATGGATTCGGGTTATCATCACTCTCATGCTCATGCTCGGGCAATGAGTCCATGGTCTCCTTCAGGTCAAATTCCATACTTGTATATGCAAAGTAAAATCCATCAAGCTCATAAAACTACAAATAAAGGTGCGCACAAATAAAAAGTTAAAAGTAAAATGTACTATAAAATACCATCAGCAGGGATAAATCCTCACCTCTCCTCGGCGTGCACAGGGACTTCAAGGCCTCATCCAAGTCAAATTTCATATCTATATGAACATAATTGAGTTCACCAGGCCGGAAAAATATTGAGTAAAAATACATGCAAGTATAAAGGTACAAGTAGGATGAGATGACCTATTAGCAGGACAACTGATCCCCACTATCAACATATTTCTCATAGTCAAAACTGACCCTAGGTCGGGAGCAAGAGGTTGTATATCGATAATTTAATGGATTTGTGCTCTTAGAAGGGAAGTGATCAGAGCTTGACTACTGAAGAGGCGAATTTGAGGATGTCTCCACCTGGTGTTGAAAGGAAATTGACCCTTAAAAGTCGAATAAAGAAGAACCGAGATTTCCTTTCGCTGTTGGAGTTCTTAAATTTGGGAGCTAACAAGGGGACTTTAGAGGTGAAGAAGATGAAAACGTCATATTGAGCTAGCTGGTGCATCTCAAAGATGCATCTAAAGAGGTCAACCAAGAGCAGGATTTTCTTAATAAGGCAAATGTACAACAAATACAAATCCTTCCTTCACGCGTTAGGGTTTATTTAACTAGGAGTGAGGTGAAATTCATTACAAATTGAGATGAAAAGGGATGAATGGGGAATTGAAGGCCACCATCTATAGTGTCTTTATATACAGTAATTTCCCGTGGGTCGGACCTGAGGAGCCTCTCTTCGAGCCTAGGGGTTCTATAAATATAATTGTCTACACGGTTGAATTTGCTAAGTGATTTTTCTAATTTAAGTGGAGAATTATAAGGGTTATAGCATTTTGAAATCTCACGAACAACCACCTCACCCGCCATATAGTCCAGTTTTCAAGTTTTGGTTCGAATACTTAATTGAGCCAATATGTTTTTTGGAAGAGCTTGGTAAGGGGACATGAAGTTCGATTGAATGATTCGGACTATCAGAATCATAGGAAGATCGACTGATCCTATGAGGGGCAATCAGCTGACCAGCCTCACGACTAGTCGATTGTCAATGAGACAACAGGCTGGTCGAATGTCGACCATTCGTCGAGCATCGATCGACCCATCCGACGATGGGTCGATCGATTTCCTTGCCTCCTCACATTCACTTTCGCCAGACGAAGAGGTTAGGATGGTTTTATACATAATAGGAGAACAAGACAAGCAAAAACAAAAAAAAAGCTAGGATGATACGAGAGGAGAGTAGATGAAGAAGTTATCTTGAGAGTGTGGAGGAGATGAAATTTTTGCAAGTAGAGAAGTGAAGGTAAAAGGGACGTTTTCACCTCTTTATGTAAGTGAAAATTTTGAATTTCTCCCCAAGACCAAACCTATACTTAGGGTGTCATTTGTACAATATTTCCATTGCCCTATGCCACTTAGACTGTACAACCCACTTACATTATACCAAATGTCGATAAATGATGAGTCAATTTAAAAAAAAAGAAAAAAGAAAAAGATTGCAGACTCTATCTCTTATCGATAAACTTCGATAAGGTGTAGGGGGATAATGATATTAGGTGGCATCAATAATTGGCTACGAAGATCAACATGTTGAAGACTCTCGATAGCCCTCTACGTAGAGCATCTCGTGCTAGGTTGTCTTCCACGACAAGTTCCTATACTTGTATGATGGGCCCTCTACTGCTACGATGCTCGCTATGTCCACATTGGATTATCGATCACTACGAGAACCTCTATATTCATACTAGACCGTCTACCATTATAAGGCGATCAATCACTATGAGGCCCTCTACGCTCTACTAGGTCGTCTACTATTATTAGGCCCTCTACCACTACGAGGCCAACACAACATTTAACCGTAAAAATAGTCATGACTTGGATGTGAACAGTTCAATGATTATCGTGGACACAACCAACCATTGGATAGATGGATGTCTACTTAAAACGTGGGGGTGGTGGGAGATACTACGTGGAACACGAAGCACGATAACCGTCCAATAGTTATATGACTCTAGTCACCCACAAATACTCCTAAGGTGAGACATATAGGTATCTAAAAAATTTTGGCTATCTGAATTCACACTCTTTTCTTCCTAAGTTTACATTCCTGAATCCTTTACTAATTCTCATGCCAGAGGTACAAGGGAGGAGAAAGCTTCAACCTTATTTCGCAGGTAACATTCGTTCTTCGAAGTAGTATAAGCACTTTGCGCCGCTATGAGGGTACAGAGGTTTGTTTCATAAATATTCCACACATGAACTTTACTAATAAGTAAGTTTCGAAGAAAAATAATTAATCAAAGTTAAAAATAAATAAGCTAAAGTTCATATTAAAAAAAGTTACTTTTTACTTAAAAAAAAAAAGAAGAAGAAGCTACGTTTGACTTATGTTTACAAAATATTTATAAACGCCAAAGTCACTTTTCATCTACATTATAGGGTATCTGCATGTACTATCCACTTATTTTTAATTAATTTTTATCGATTCCGAAACATGCTCACATAAAATATTTTACCTTTACGTTAAAAGGTAAAATATTTTACTTATTATTATTTTACTTATTATAAGTGAATAAGAAAACTGTAAAATGAGTAAATGTTTTACTTACAATTAATTTATCCAATATTCTGTGCAAAAAGAACATATTTACTTGTAAAATTATAAGTAAATAAATATTTTTTATAAGTTTTTTAGTTAATCAAAAGTTATAAAAAAAATTAAGTTTCTTATTTTGACACATACGAAAGAATTATGTTTAGAAAAATAAATTGTACTTAAAAGTAAGAAAAAATGAGTTATCGAACAATATTTTTTTAGAAAAAGAAGTTAAAATTATGTTTACTTTCTTATCTAAGCTTAGATTTTATCATAAATTTTTTTATTTTCAGTACTTCAATGTTCTAATAAGAATAAATCCTAGTAAAATCCTCCCTAATTCCTATTATCTTTATACACCTCTCTTTATTGTATTCCTCCTATTTCAATAGGTTGTGCCAAACCCACCCTCAAATATCAATAATTAGAGAAACGTAAAAAATGTTTACAGAACTAAATAATAATAATAATAATAAAATAATAACCGAAAAGTCAGGCATAAGTGCCCTCAATAAAGTCTTAGCTTGGCAAAATTAAGATACTTTATGCATTTGAACATTCTGCAAACCCCTTTAAATCTTTTGCTTTATTGCGCTTTTATTAAAATTTTAAGTTTTTACTGTCTTTAGCTTTTGTTTAGTTGGGTACCTTGAGTTCAAATCAGTTTTGTGCAGATTTTCCAAGCGTTCAGAATAATGAAACAAATATGAAAACATGTGCGAGGAATGAGGTAATCTTCTCTGCAAGTATATGTTATCGTAATCAAGTAATAAGATAATAAAATAATGTTTCTAGTAGAACTGTGTATTCAATTAATATTGATTTTAATCGAAATGACGCAAATTTGTTGATATTGAGTAGTTGCAAATTATAAATCTTATAACTAAATATCAAACTTTTAATTAAACAGTTTCGCGCGGGCAGTCGCTAACAATTAAAAAAGAATTCAGACGATTGTGTAAGGGACAAACCTTTTGAGACAAAGTCCTAAAAAGTGGTGCTTTATTGATGAGAGTTACAATTAGAAATAGACAGAATGCTTCCAAAGGGCGCAAACACATGAGTACTGAAAATAGATAATTAAATTAATCTAAGAAATTGAAATTACATATTCTCTATTTGAGAGTACTCCATTCGGGGTCTTTTTCTCTATGTTTTCTTTTCCATTTTATATTCCTATGATGATTTTTTCATAACAAACCGCTTGAAAACTGCTTGATTGCTTTATAACTACCAATTTTCTTTATGGTGGCTAACTTGTTTTGGAACTGTCATCTCTAACTGCTGCCATTACTCTTGTCGTTCAACCGCCTTCAAATGGGCTCCTTGAATCGTAGAATGTGATAAGTCTGCTCGATAACTGCTTCAATAACTGCTGTTCTGGATAACCATAATATCTCATGTTGTTAATATTCTGGGCGACTCGAGGTCAAGGCTCTAGGTGACCGTAAGGCACTCAATTCGCTCAGATTCTAGACGTATTGCAAGCGTGGGCAATGATGCAACTGTGTTCGTGTGCTTCCTCTGTATTCACCAATAATCTTATTTGGGCTTTTTCCCTGGACTCCCCAATTGGACCTCACTCTTTGAGCTATTTAATTTGGACTGTACTTTTAGTGTGTCAACAATTACCCTCAATATGGCAGATTTAATACCAAGTATTAATCTATGCCAAATTCACCTTGTATTTTCCAGGCAACATTTGAAATTCCCAAGAATTTCAAAAGAAAACGGATTCTTGAACCCCTTTCACGCTCATGTCACGTCGAGGTACTGCAGAAGAAAAAACAGCAAAATCCGATCCAATTTATCATTATTTCCTTCTATAGACTAAAAAGGTGCAACGTTACAAACCATTATAAACCCAAAAGACACGCCATTTCATCGCGCCACTAAACCACGTATCTATATTTCGCGCTTCTTCCTCACTATTTTACTGTTCATCTTCTTGCTTCTCTGCTACGTTTCTTAGGTAAACCTTAACAAGACTGTACTTTGCACTCAATGGCGACTTCATAAACTCAATCTGATGATGCTTTCAGTTTCGAAGATTTCCGGCAAATCTTTACTAGGCCGTATGTAAATCTAAACTTCCTTGCACAAGCCAATGCTGACCTCAATGAATTCTATTTGGGTCCATCATTAAATAATGCCGAAGCCATTGAACAAGTGGCTGCGAGCCAGCTGTTCCCTTGCACTGAAGACCCTCCATTTCTGAACTCCCTGCCATTGAAGCCAATCCGTTATAAAGGTATCTGTACTTATGTAAATCCAAACTTCCTTGCACAAGCCAATACTGATCCTAGTTTTCGTAGATGGCATGCACGTATAGTAAATCATGGTTCCACCAAAACAATTTTTGATCGTACCAAGATTTTGGATCTATTAGAAATTACCCTTTTTCCCTCAACTTATGACCCAGTGCTTTTCCCAATCGCCCTAAGCTTCTAGTCTTCTGAGTATAACACTTTTATTTTTCCTCTTGGCCTAATATCCATTACTCTAAGGGATGTTGGAACCCTAGTGAATCTTCCGCCCTCGGGTGATACTATCTTTCCTGGTATTTTGATTTCTAGCATTGCTCCACAATTTGACAAGAAAATTGCCGAATCTTATTCAAACATGCAAGGCCTTTATACTGCTTCTAATTCTGAGCCCACTTATGCTGAGCGTGTTGCCTTCCTTCAGGTCGGCTCTGTAAATATGTTCTTTGTGTCCCCAGCCTGAAACCCTCATTGAGTTATCTACCTCTATCGCATAAATTGGCACGTGGCAGATCTTTGAATTTGTGTTCATTCTTTTTAGCCGCCTTTTATAGAGGCATGGCTTCCCTACAACACCAATTAAAGAATTGTGCCTCTCCCACAGGTACTGGGTCCCTTTGGCTTGCTCAATTGTGGTTGAGAGCCTATTTTCCACAACTTGGTGCTCCACCGTCTTTTCCTCGAACAATTAGCTGTTATGAGCTATTCATTCATCAACTGAGCTTTGTAAATATGTTTAGCAGGGATGTTTTCACATTCTTTTATACTTTAAATTCAACGCCTTTTTTTTTCATTTTTCTCCTCATCAAATCCATATATCGTACGACCTCCTTCTACTTTAGCCAAAGTGAGCACTTCTTTACCCATCTGGGTTCAATTTTTAGTTAGGAGAGAACTGTTCCATGACATTGTCACAGGAACAAATGCTAAAGCAGGGGTTGAGATATATGCTCCCCAATTTTTTGCTCGCCAACTTGGTTTCGGCCAAACGTTGCCTGTTCATCCTTGTTATTCTAAGAATTTGACAGAGCGTTTCCGTACTATCAATAAAACCGAGGTGCAAGCCATTGACACTCGTAATAACCTTTTGGCCGAAGGTTTCTCTTTAGCCCCTTTCAATTCTACCGCTGTCACACATCCCATTTTTTACCAACTTTGACCGTTTGTGAAGCGCAGGTTGTTCGCAACTGATGCCAACCATGCTTTCCATCTGCTAGATAAACCAGACAGTCTTCTATTTCTCCCATTCTGGCTGTCCTTGTGTCCATCAGGAATCCTTCCTCACCTGCTTGCGCTAGACATTCTATTCTTCCATCTGCTTCTCCTCCTGCCAAGACCACTAAGCCAAAGGCACCTCCAGCCGCAAATGACCAGTTTCAGCATATCCCATTTTGCATGATGATGATGATGATCCTCTTATCCTTAGGAGAAAGATAACTGAATTTGTTTATTCATAAACATACTTTTCTATGCACTAATGGTTTACTTGAATTTCTCAGAAAAGTTCAGCCTCTCCTTTGAAGGCTCTGGTTTCGGCAGCTCCTGCTTCATCACCCTTCAAATCAGCTGATTCGTTCAAATCAGCAAATGAAGGGACTATGATTAAAGAGAAACCCTTAGTCCCGAAATTGCAACCAGTAGAAAGGCCACCTTCTTTCCAGGGCGTCGACCTCCCAAATGTCGAATCGGAAGGTAACACATATTTTGATGTTTTACCTTTGCTTGTGCTTTTGGTTTTTGATTCGTTGCTTCTTGAATTGTGTAGAGGCTCCTATGGACCTGCCCGTTGTGGTAGAATCTTCTTGCCTAGATAAGGAAAAGTCCCCACAGATAGTAGAGCCAATTGGTGACATGCCTGAATCTCCCAAGATTGCTGATGAGGTAACCTTTTACTTTACTTTCATTTTCACTTTGTTCATCATAGTGAAGGTCCTCAATATTGGCATTTTTCTTTGCAGGGTGCTGATGACATTGTGCATTCCATCCAAGACTTGTTCACTTCCTGGGGACAAGTAAAGACACATCGCTCTATTTCAACCAGTCATTCTTCTGCTTCATCTTCCGCATTTTGGGAAGAAAATATGAAATCTCTCAAGCAGTCAGTATTTGAGTATATTTCTTTCATGGACATGGAAATTGGCCAGGCCAGTGCTGCTAAACAGAAGGATAAGTTTGAGTTGTTGAGTGCGAAATTGGCACAAGCACTTACACTTCCGTCGCTCAATGTTTCTGCTGACTTTAAAGTGTCGTTGAAGGTCGTCTACTCTGACATTCTCTCCTGCTAGCTAGAAATGTTGACCTAAAGGTCAGGAGTACTCAATATCTTCGTACTTCATCTAAAAGAGAGTCTTTGCTTTTAGAGATTAACAAAGCCGAGGATGAATTGAATGAAATCTCTTCAGAAGTTATGATTGAAGACTCTTTGATGATAAGCTTGGCTGCAGAGATGAAGGAGTTTCAAGCAAAGATGAACGATTGTAGGGTGAGGATGGCTACTAAAAAGAGCAATGCTTCTCAAGGAATTGAACTAGCCAAGTCTTTGGTTGAGTAGTAGAAAAAATTAGAGGTTGATGACGATTTTGTAACTGAATTGAACGTCGATTCTTCTCAACAGAGCGAAGATTGGGGAAGACTTAGGGAAAGAATACATTGGGCTTGGGGCGAATTGCAATTAAGACATCCAATGCCTTAACTTTCTTTTTGTAACTTTGCGCTAATTGCCATTGCTAATTTTTGATGTAACAATAATTATCGTCATTAATGAACGGCTGTTTTGTCTACTTGCGTATTTATTCACGTTGTCCTTAATCATCAACCCCCAAGCATTTAATTGCTTTATGCTAAGATTCATGTATATTCTTTCTTGGTATTCCCGTCTCTTTTCCCAAGATTTTGGACCATTTGATTTTAGTTACTATACACGAATGTGGCTGTTCATATTTTGTCTTTTCATCTTCACGACTCTATAAATGCGCGTGTATTTCTCTCTTATCGTTTTCATTTTCATTCTTTTCTTCAACAATTGATCCAAAATTTTCATCTTCAATAGAAATGGATCATTTGATTCACCCATTTTGCTATCTGTCTTGATGTTACCTTTGGTATGCGAGATATAGGAAATTTTTTGGCCTGCAAGTTCTTCCCATCGTCTCTATGTTCCCCATAAGGAGTTCAATTATGGAAGACGATTTTGGAGGATGCCTTTCAGGCCACTTCACCTGCTGAGAGTGCTTCTCAGTCTCATTGCCTGTTATTGCAATAATCCAATTAGGCAGGCGATTTGAGGGTACTTTTCTTCCTTATTGCTTGTTGAGAGTGCTTCTCAGCCTCTCAGCCTGCCTTTGCAGCAGTGCGATCAAGATGGCTATCAAGGCCAGTTCACCCTCTTACTTGACGATCGATCGATGAATTAGTCTGCTCTCAATTGTCGCTTATAGAGCATTTAGTATTTTTTATCTCACAATGTGTAATGAATATATGATAATGAAGGAAATTAGTTGAACGGACTTCGTTCTTGTCTTATTTATTTACCATCATTCATATTGATTACGTTTTTATTTGTTTACTTTCCCATAAAGAAGGAATATACTTAAGTATTTGCCAATAATGAATCTCATGTGCTTGGTGCCATCTAAATCTTCTAAATGATAAGCTCCATTAGGCAACACACTATTTACTTTATATGGCCCTTCCCAATTGGATGACCATTTGCTATATTTCGAATCCTTACTATCCAAATGGAGTATTGTTTTCCAAACCAATTTGCCTAGATTAAAGGACTTGGCTATAACTTTTTTATTGTAAACCTTAGTCATTCTTTGTTTTTGGACTTGCAATCTATCTAGGACGTCAAATTTTAATTCGTCCAACTCCAATAAGTTTTAAACTAGCGACTCAGCATATTCACCATCATTTAACTTTTGCTGCAAACACACTCTAATTGATTGTAAGTTGATTTCCATAGGCAAAACAACCTCCTGTCCATAAGTAAGTTGGAAAGGAGTAACCTTGGTACTTAATCGAGACGACGTCTTATAAGCCCATAAGGCCTTGTTTAGACATTCGTACCAATTTCTGGCATTTTCATCTATCATTTTCCTTATGATATTTTTTAAAATCTTATTAGAAGATTCTGGCCGTCCTTTGGATTGAGTATAATATGGTGTGGAGTTCACTAACTTAACTCCAAACTCGCTCAAGAATTCCTTCACTTGATCTCCATTCAAGGAAGTTCTGTGATCTACCATCAAAGTTTGTGAAATCCCAAATCTATAAATAATATGATCACTGATAAATTCTATGACATTCTTTTGTGTGATCTCCTTTAAAGGTATCGTTTCTACCCACTTAGTGAAAAAATAAGTTGCAACTATGACAAAGGTATGTTGTTTGGACGATGGGGGATAAATCTTTCCTATCAGGTATATCGCCCAACCCTTGAACGGCTAAGGTTTGATAATGGATGCAAATTCTCTTGTCAGTGCTCTTTGTATCGGACCATGCTTTTGGCATGCTAGACAACTCTTCTCATATTGAATAAATGATTCTCCCATCCTGGGCCAGAAATATCCACTCCTAATAATCAACCATCTCATCCTTTGGCCGGCTTGATGAGCTCCACATATCCCTTCATGTACCTCAACCATGATCGTTCTGGCTTCTTGCAAACTTACACATTTCAGTAATATACCATCGGACGTTTCTTAAACAACTCTTCATCTATCAATGTATAATTTAGCAAACGCAACGTCATTTTTTATCACCTCCTTTATTAGGTTCTTTAAGGAACCTTTTAATCTCTGTCCTCCAATCTATTGCATCTCCATCTTGTATGCAATGAATTTCGATCCTTCTCGCCCTTCTTAGAACTACGGGAAATATTACTCCATCTTTACAAGTAGATTCCCAATTTAAAACCTTTGACTATCCTGAGGCCATCTGGTCCGACTCATTTGCTATGTCATTATATATCCTATTGACACATTGAAACTCTACTTGGTCGAATTCTTCCAACAATTCTTGGGCGATTTCATATCGATTTATAATGGAATCACTTTGGCACTTAAAATCGCCAATCAATTGGTGAATTACCAATTGAGAATCGCCCCTAACAATCACATTCCTTATCTCCACATCTATCATTAATTCTAAACCCACAATTAAAGTTTCATATTCAGCTTGATTGTTGGTGCACATTTTATCCAAAGTGAATGCGAACTTGTAACAAATCCTTAAAGGACTTGTCAATGCTACTCTTACTCCTACACCTTTAGAGGTTTTTGACCAATCGAAATATAAAACCCAAGGCTTTAATTCGAATGAGTCAATTTCTAATTCAATTTCTTCAGACATGTCAAGGCATGGATGATCGGCCAGAAAATTAGCCAAAGCCTGATTTTTTATTGTCTTTTGGGGTATGTATTGTATTTCAAATTCTGATAATACTAAAGTACAAAGGCCTAACCTTTGGTGTAAGATAGGGCGAGAGAACATATACTTAATTAAATTCACTTTAGAAATCAAATAAACGGTTACGGGCCGTAAATAAGCCCTTAATTTTGTACACATGAAATACAATGCAAGATATAATTTTTCAATGGCAAACCAATTACATTCACATTTTGTTAACCGCATACTCAAGTAGTACATCGCCCTTTCTTCACCAAATTGGTCTTCTTGCACGACCATTCCAGCTATTGATTCTTGTTCCATTGGTCGTCCTTGGATTGGTGACACCAACACTGGTGCACAGTTAGAAATAAAGCGTCTTAAAAAGTTTATTTGGCTTAGAAACCTTTGCAATTCCTTTTTATTGTTAGGTGGTTTGGCCTCTAAAATGGCATTCATTTTATTTTTGTCAAGTTCAATTCCCCTTTTGTGCACTAGGAAACCAAGAAAGTTTCCTGCATTAACATCAAATACACATTTCAAGGGATTCAATTTTAATTCATATTGTCTCATTCGCTCAAATGAACATCTCAATTGTTCAAAATGGTCCTCTTCTTTAATAGATTTGACTACTATATCATCTACATACACTTCAATAAACTTGCCTATCATATCATAAAAAATCAAGTTCATTGCCCTTTGATAAGTCGCTCCTGCATTTTTCAGGCCGAAAGGCATAACTACCCACTCAAAACATCCTAGAGATCTAGGGCATCTAAAGGCAGTTTTGTATATATCTTCCTCAACTATATAAATTTAATTGTATCCTAAATACCCGTCCATGAAGGAATATATTACGTGTCCGGCAGTTGAATTTACTAAAGAATCTACCGTAGGCATTGGATATTCATCTTTGGGTGTGACTATATTTAGGTTCCTAAAGTCTATGCACACCCTTAATTTACAATTCTTTTTTAGTACGGCACGATAATGGACAACCATTCAACATATCTGGTTGTTCTAATAAAGCCTGATTTTAATAATCACTCTATCACTTTCTTTATTTCGGGAAGACCAGTAGGAGCAAAACGACTAGGGGATTGTTTATGAAATTTAAAATTTGTCTTGATTGGTAATCTATGTTTCACCAAATTTCTATCTAAATCAGGTATATATTCATATTCTCAAACAAACAATTCTTATATTCTTTTAATAAAGCGATTAATTTATCACTAACCTCTTGATCGAGCATCTGGCTGACGAATGTTGGACGATCTTCCCCTTCATTGCCAATATTTACTTTAACCAGAGGGTCTTGTGCTTGACCGTATCTAGGCTTGGTGATCTTCATAACTTCATCGTACATGTCCTTTATGGCACCTCTTCTTCTAAACAATCCACTTTGTTGACTTCTTGGCCAATACTTTGTTCCAACTCGAACACTGCCAATTTGTCTCCCAATGCTTTCAAGGCTACTTCTTCTTTCATCTTGTCTTTGCATTCTTTATTGAAAGTCATTAACTTAGCTATGAAGGCCTGAACATCGACCATTTACTTTTGTTGCTTACAACTCATTTAAAATTCTTTGATTACCTTTTTGCCAATTACTGACTCCTCCAGGGCCACTATGTTTGGCCTCATTTGATTGAACATATCAGTGAGCGCATCTACTGAAAATGGCTCTTCGCTCTGTGCAACAATTTGAGTTTCATCTGCATCTTGGACTACTCTTATAGGTCCATAATTTCTCTCGTATGTGAACCTTTCCATGGAGTTTGCTTCTGCGAAAAAAGGTCTATGATATGCCTGCACCACTTCTGCTTCACCATTGTCATTCCAGAAAACTAGGTTTTGATGGAGCGATGAAGGTATGCAGCGACTTCCATGTATCCAATCCCTTCCTAATAACACATTGTAACTAGTAGGACCATCTATCACGAAGAAGACTGTGGTCCTAGCAGTTGTCCCAATAGTTATGTCCAATGGCATAACTCATTTAGCTGAAATTGCTCCTCCATTGAAACTTGTAAGGATGACTTCTGTTGGAATCATATCACTTCCTGTCTTTACAAATTTCCTCATCATCCTAGATGGAATAGTGTTTATAGTCGGTTCATTATCAATGAGTACTTTCGCCACAGGTATACCGTTAAATAAAGCCTTAACGTATAATGGCCTCAAGTGTTTGGTTAACTTCATGGCTGGTCTTTTAAAAATAACCTTTTCGGCAGCATCTATTTTCACTTCTTGCTTGTTCTCTGTTGAATTATTCTTTTGTGATAAGTCAACGTGCAGTATGTCGCACTGAGCTTCCGCTTCCTAGATTTCCTTTTTACTACCTTCCAGAACTTCCTTTCCAGTTACCCAGCCTGTGGGAGGAGGTAATATTCTTGGAGGTGATCCATACTTTTCAGAGCGATGTACTTTCTTTTTCCTCTTGAACGTCCCGTATAGCACATAATAATCGAAAGAACGCCCAGATAGTTCCCCCAACAAGTCCACTTCACGAACTCTCTCTCGATGTAGTTGCTTCAACAAAGTATTGCGTGATACTCCTCTCTTTCTTCTTTCTGCCTCCAGATCAATTTCCTCTTCGATGTTCATCTACCATCATTGTAGGCCCCTCTGGAAGTTTGGTCTTCTTCACATTCCAGCACACATGCTTCTTCTTCGTTATCCTCATTTTCTTTTTCTTTCTCTTTGTTCTTGAACTCGTCGGCTAGTAAATAGTTATTAGCAATGACAGGAGGTAACTTACCGACTGAATAGTAAGGGGGCTAATCTGGATCTTCTTCATTACTTCTATCTCGCTCAAACTTCGATCTCCCATAAGAACTCTCTGTCAATTCTCACATCGATTCGCCTGTACCAGTCTCTTCACCGTCTTCGAGAACATTTTGATTGGCCACCTCGAGTAGGTTAAGCACCTTAGGACGTGGCAATCCCTATTTTACCTCATCATTCATCCATAATTCTGTTGAAAATGCCTTTATTGGGTTCTAGTCATCTCATTGAAGGGTAACACCCTTCTTGTATTATACTGGAATGAATGCCATACATTTGGTTGGCGAGGTTGCGGCCTAAATGTCCTCATATTATTCATTGGCCTGAACTGTCTCTCCAAAGGTGGTCCTCTATAGAATGACGTACCTCGCCCTTTAGCAGGCTAAGCATTTGGAACAAAATTGGGGTGATGGTGACGTTGCCCTGCTCCTGAGTTCCCTATTTTCGCACTCACTTCTCCTTTACATCTTGCACACAGGCTGTCTTCATCTTTTTTAGGTTCCTTCTCTTTGATACGTTCGAAGATACTGAGGTATGGCCCAGGGTCCTCTTCTCCGTCATCTATGAACAACTCGAATTTTAACAACTTGGTTTTAAAGCCAGTCGTCACCATGTTTACTCCAAGTGGTTGTGGGAAAGAGTTCTCATCCACTGCCATCTTCTTCTTATCCTCAAACGTAATTCATCATGATTTAAAGGCATCCTGTAACACATGGCAAAAAACCAAACAGTTGTTCGTCAAATGTGACCATGCATTATGCCACTTACAATATTTTTTACCCTTAATTTGTTCAGGGCTTGACAACTTATGTTTATCGCTGAACTTTATCTGCTTATCCTTATATAATTTATCAAATATAAGGTCAACTTTGGTTACATCGAACGAAAACATTCTAACCTTTTTGTTTTCATCTTTTATAGGCTCATCCTTGGAGTAAACATGTTTTATAGGCTCATCCGCTGAACTTTAGAATTTTTTATTTACTCTTCTTCTCTTATTAATCGTTTATACCTAATCACGTTTGCTCTCAATTGAAAAAATCTGGAAACTCCTTGTCTTGGAATTTCTTTTTTAGATCGAAGTTTAGATAACTTTGAGCAATTTTGACAAATTCCTTTTCGGGCAAAGGTACAAAACACTTACTTCTTATTGTTTTGAACCTTTGAAGGAAAATTTCTGCCCATTCATTTGGCATTTGACGTAGATTCGTCAAATCGGCCAAAGTAACTTCAGATTCAATCTTGTAAAACTGAGCATAGAACAATTGTTCCAATTGTTGCCATGTTTGAACGGATTTTGCTGGTAAGGTAATGAACCAGGAGAAAGATACTCCTATTAATGAACTAGGGAACAACCTCATTTTATGGTAGTCGGTTACTTCACCACTCTGCAGTGTGAATCACCATATGTGTTCTAGAGTGGACACTTTTCCTAAACCAGTGAATAATGAAAATTCTGGCACTTTGTACCCTCTAGGCCATGGATATGCTTGATCTACCCAATCAGGATATAGCTTCGTGTAAGTAGGCCTAATGACAGGTTGTATTCCAAGAGCCATTTGATCCTGTACTATCTCCATGATTTGATTCTTCAACATGACATTGGGATCAATGGAATTCCTACAGGTTGGTTTAATGGTTAATTTCTTTGAGGCCTAATATTTGGTCCTTGGTTGGAAATAAAATTGCCATTGTTTGGACCATTATTACCATTAAACTGAGTGTTCAAACCATTAGTAACGCGCGGGGCGTTCTGTCCATCATTCAGGACATTATCTCTTACAATTGAATTACCTCAGAGGTTAGTAATCCCATTACCACCAATCAACTTTGGCGTTCCATTAGGCCCTTGGTTTGAAGTAGACGGACCAAAGGATGGTTCTAGTCCTTGATTTAAGTTCAAACCAGAAGAATTATTTGGTGAATTATGCCCCACAATTGTCCGGTTTGAAAGTGGTTTGCAATAGGCATAACTGGCTAAAACATTTGGCCTACTAACTTGTTCATTATCTCATTTAATGTATTTAGTTGTTTGGTCATATTGTCGTAATGTGCACTCCTACTTTGGGTAAATCTTTCCATATTATGAATATTTCGTAGATTTACCTGTTCAACGACATCCTGTGTGAGTTCTCCAAGCAATGCACGCATGGTTCGAGGACTCAACCCTGTCATTGGTTCGTAACGACTGTGACTGCTTTGACTCTGTCCTCTGTTCATGGAGAGTTTTGCTACTTCTCATATCGCTCGATTACAGATTGGACTACTCCCTGGCTTGCTGGTTCCTTATCAGAATATTTAAGAGGCATAATGCTTCACTTTTTGTATCTTCAACACTAAACATCAATATCCCACTGAGTGTGCCAATTATTTCGCACAGGTAGTCACTAACAAGTAAAAAAGAATTCAGACGATTGTGTAAGGGACAAACCTCTTGAGATAAAGTCCCAAAAAGGGGTTCTTTATTGATGAGAGTTACAATTGGAAATAAACAGAATGTCTCCAAGGGGCGCAAGCACATGAGTACTGAAAATGGATAATTAAAGTTAATCTAAGAAATTGAAATTACATATTCTCTGTTTGAGAGTGTTTGATTCAGAGTCTTTTTCTCTATGTCTTCTCTTCCTTTTTATATTTCTATGATGATTTCTTCGTGACAAACTGCTTGAAAACTGCTTGATTGCTTTATAACTACCCGCTTTCTTCATGGTGGCTAACTTTTCGTTGAACTGCCATCTCTAATTGCTAACATTATTCTTTGTCGTTCAACTGCCTTCAAATGGGCTCCTTGAATCGTAAAATGTGATAAGTCTGCTCGATAACTGCTTCAATAACTGTTATTCTAGATAACCATAATATCTCATGTTGTTAATATTCTGGGCGACTCGAAGGTTTGGCCGAGAATGAGGTCATCGCTCTGGGCGACCGTAAGACACTCATTTCACTTAGATTCTGGACGTCTTGCAAGCTTGGACGATGATGTTACTGTATTCGTGAGCTTCCTCTGCATTCACCAATAATCTTATTTGGGCTTTTACCCTAAACTCCCCAATTGGGCCTCACTCTTTGTGCTATTTAATTTGGACTGTACTTTTAGTGTGTCAACATAAACTATGAAGCATTTATGAGAACTCAATTAATTAAAATGAGAAGAACCTTGAATCCCTCTATATTTTTTCATTTTAATATCAATCCAAGAAGTCAACATTATTTATTTAGAGTAGACTTTTAATGTTTCTATTTTATTTAATAA
The DNA here is from genome assembly GCA_035079005.1 of Fraxinus americana. Taxonomy (NCBI): domain Eukaryota; kingdom Viridiplantae; phylum Streptophyta; class Magnoliopsida; order Lamiales; family Oleaceae; genus Fraxinus; species Fraxinus americana. The sequence goes on from CM068713.1 coordinate 22,645,981, forward strand.
TCTCTCAAATAATATTAAAACTATCCTCATGTATGATACTATCATATCTTTATGAAGGATCTGGGCATATAAAAGCAAATGAAATCTCGAGAACGTTCACAAATAAGATCATACGAAGTATAAAGATGTATCTCTATCACCATCGAATTCTAAAATGAATGTTACTACATGCTACTATTACAAATATATTCAATTATATATCAAGTAATAGAAATCATTAATAACTTAACAATCAATCACATCAAACAAGTATTTAAATCAAAGTCTTGGAATTAACATTTAAAAATTCATAATATAGGTTCATCATCATCTTAGTATCTAGAAAATTAGTCGAGAGTCATAAAATTACACAAACACAATTTAAAAAAATAATACGTCACCCAAATTCCTTGTAGAGAGAATGAAAAATGACTCTCAAACTCGTGAATCTCTTCAACAATTATCAAATAACATTATTGAATTCTCCTATTCCTCTTCCAAATTCGAGCAATGATATTGTGTAGGAAAAACACCAAATAGACCTTCAGGACGATACCAACCTCAGAAACTCCATAGCAGGTTTTGGTTATCTCTAAAAACATGATTCTAATCACACAATCAAATAAATAGGTAAAATATCATACATGTAAGTTACAACACACGATTGGATGTCGTGGCTATAACTAACATGGATACAAATCGCACCAATATCTTACACGGAAAATTGAATCACTCTAAAAAGGGCAACTTGCTCACGACACCTTAAAGTAAAATTCAAAAGTTAAGATTGCAAGTTTGGATTCGAAAAAGTGATCTTAGGTGCTATGTTGTTAATGTCGCGTATAAATCTTAAGGGAAAAATCTATGTCTTTGAGAGATTTACCTTCTTATATCAAAAACTCAAACCATTGAAAAAATCTAGAAGATGCTAAAATTATAAGAATAAGGAGCGGTCGTTGTAAGGAGTTTGAGAATGTTAACTTTTCTAACTTCTGCGAAAAGTATGGCATCTTTCCTAAATTTTGTGCTCCTAAATGAAGGATAATGAAGCTTTTATGAATACTTAATCTCATTTTGATCATCATTACTTCAATAATATGATGAATGGTAGTTGGTAGTTTATCATTTCATTTCAAGTCAAGTTGCATTAGATTATAATTTATCCTTGTACTAGTTGATGGGATAGAACACTATTCAAGAAGTATGGTTTGTAATCTATATCATTGACTTCATTTTGCTCAATCAATGACACACGGTTCTTCCAAGTTCTTTCTTCTTCTTTGCTCCAACAAATGGTATCAGAGCTTGAGGAAAAAAAATAAGATCCGTCCAAAACAAAAATAGGGGAGAAGAAGAAAAGAAGACAACCAAAAAAAACCAGTACTTGAAGGAAGAAGCAAAAATCTGGCAAACAAAAATGGTTGGTTTAAACTCTTCATCCTTTCCTCTACCTGCCGTGTTCAATGTCGAAAATTATGATTTTTGGTCAGTTAAAATGAAGACTTTCTTGATGGCCCATGTTCTATGGGAAGTGATTGAGCAAGGCTTGACAAACCGGAGGATGATGTTTCTTACACAGCAGCTCAGTTGAAACAGCAGAAGGATCAGTCCATAAAGAATATAAAAGCCTTGTCTTTCTTGTTTACAACCATGTTAGAGGAGATTTTTCCTAGGATAGTGGTTGCAACTACAGCTAAAGAGGCATGGGATAAGCTTGAGGAAGAGTTTAAAGGTTCAGAAAAAATCAGGGTAGTGAGGCTTCAATCCTTGGCTAGGGTGTTCGAAAATCTGAGGATGAAAGAAATAGAGAAGGTTAAGGATTACACCTCAAGAGTGGTTGATATTGTGAATCAAATCAAGCTAAATGGTGAGAAGATTACAGACAAGAGAGTAGTTCAGAAAGTTCTGATTACTTTGCCTGAAAAATATGATGCTGTCAATACAACCATTGAGCATACTAAAGACCTGTCGAGCCTCACCTTAACTGAGCTTACATGTGCTTTATTATCGTTTGAACGAAGGCTGGCATCAAGGAGTGAGAAGTCAGTGGAAGAAGCCTTTGCAGCAAAGTACAAATAGCAGTATTCCAGGAGCAATGTTGATAGGAGGTAATTTGATTTAAGAAAAATGAGAGAAGGAAATAGCAACAAACATGGGACAAGTAGAGATCGAGATTCACATCCTCAATGTGGTGTTTGTGGCAAAACAAAACATTTGGAAAAGTTTTGTTGGAAAGCACATAAGTGTAAAGTATGCAATAAGGTTGGACATCCTGAAAGGTTCTGTCCAGTTAATCGTCAAAATCACACTCCAACTCATTATCAGCAAAGACACCAAAATCAGCAAGCTACTTTGGCTTCTGAGAAGAAGGGTGAAGATCATTTATTCTTGGCGTTTCACTTGACAAATGAAAAGGAGGAAGACTCTTAGTTCATTGATAGTGCTTGCACTAATCATATGACTAGCAAAGAGGAGATTTTCTGCAGCTTGAGCTCAGATTGTAAAGCAAAAATCAAGATAGGAAATGGTGAAGTAGTGTTTGCCAAAGGAATTGGAACCATTACAGTTCAAACAAAGAAGGGAATGAGGTACATTGACAATGTTTTACTTGTACCCGGTTTAAGTTCTAATTTGATAAGTGTTGGTCAAATGGTTCAAAATGGATATTCATTGTTTTTTAAAGACCATTTATACATGATAAATGATTCAAATAATGTTGAAATTGCTTGTGTGCCATGAGGAATAAGAGTTTCAGTATTTATTGGCAAAATGTGATTGCAAATGCTGCTAAAGTTAACTTTGATGAATCAGATTTGTGGCATAAAAAATATGGTCATTATAACTTTAAGACCTTAGCGAATCTTCATACTCAAGGCGTAGTAAGGGACTTTCCTGCAATTCAAGAGCCAGGAGGAGTTTGTGAGTCCTGCAGTTATGGAAAGATGTATAAGGAAGCATTTCCAACAGATAGAGTTTGGAGAGCAACTCAGAAACTGCAGCTGGTACATTCTGATATCTGTGGTCCTATGAGAACGCCATCATTGAGTGAAAATCGATATTTTGCACTCTTTGTTGATATTGTACAAGAATATGCTGGGTATGCTTCATGAAAAACAAGTCTGATGTGTTCCAAATCTTCATAAAATTCAAAGCATTTGTTGAGAGTCAATCAGGCTGTAAGATTCAGGTCCTAAGGTTTGATAATGGCAAGGAGTATACCTCCAAGATGTTTGATCAATTTTGTGAGGAAAATGGTGTCCATAACTAGCTCACAGTGCCCTATATGCCACAGCAAAATGGAGTGGCAGAGAGGAAAATAAGATCGGTGATGGAAATGGCAAGGAGTATGATGGCTGAGAAGGATTTGCTAAAGAAATTATGGGCTGAAGCTGTGTATACATCAGTGTATTTATAGAATAGATTATCAACTAAAGCTGTAAAAGGCAAGACTCCAATTGAGGCTTGGAATAGTGTGAAACCAACAGCAAAACACCTTAAAGTATTTGGATCTTTATACTACATTCACGTTCCAGAACAGAGGAGGAACAAATTGGATAACAAGGCAGTAGTAAAAGGAAATTTCCTAGGCTATAGTTCTCAGGCAAAAGGCTATAGAGTGTATAATCTAGAATCTGAAATGATTATAGTGTCTAGAGACATCAAAGTTGATGAAAATGCCAAGTGGAATTGGGATGAAACTGAATCACAATCACTGTAACCATCAGTTCTTCTACCTATGGAGCATCAGAATGTTCCTGTGATTCAACCAGAGGTTCAACCACAACAAATAGAGTCTGGTGCTTCAAATGATGGTCCATCTGAGTCGACATCTAGTTCGGTCCATCTTCTAGAGGAACTAGATCATTGAATGAAGTTTATGAAAGATAAAACATGGCTATTGTTGAGCCAAACAACTATGAAGAGGCTGCTAAACATTATAAATGGATTAAGGCCATGGAAGAAGAGATGGGAATGATTCACAAAAATGAGACATGGATGATGGTGCCAAGACCAACTGATAATAGAGTAATTGGAGTGAAGTGGATTTACAAAGCCAAAGTGAATCCTGATGACTTTATCTACAATTACAAAGCCAGGCTGGTAGCCAAAGGTTTTGCTCAATAGTGTGGAGTAGATTACTTCGAAACCTTTGCTCCAGTTGTAAGACATGACACAATGGTGAACTGGAAGAAGGTATCTTTGTAGAGCAACCAGATGGCTTCATTTCAAGGGCAGTTCCTGATCATTTATGTAAGTTAAGGAAACCTTTATATGGATTGAAACAAGCCCCAAGAACTTGGTACAACATAATTGATAGCTACTTGTCTGAAAATGGATTTCAAAGAAGTGAAAGTGAGCACACACTTTATGTAAAACCAGATCTCCATTCAAATGTGTTAATCATCTCTTTATACGTGGATGATTTACTGATTACTGGAAATAATCTGGAGCTGATTAATTCATTCACAACTGAACTAGAGAAGGAGTTTGAGATGACAAACTTAGGTGAAATGAAGTATTTCCTAGGAATTGAGATCGATCAAAGATTTGATCGAATTTTTGTCTCACAAAACAAATATGGAACTGATATTTTGAAGAGGTTTAAAATGATGGATTGCAAGCCAGTTGACACACCTACAGTAGTGAACACGAAGTTATCAAAGGAGGATGGTGATCAGACAGCAAATGAGAAGAACTATAGAAGTCTGGTGGGAAGTTTGTATCAACAAGACCTAATCTCTTGTATGCTGCAAGTCTGTTGTCCAGATTCATGACTAATCCATCACAAGCTCATCTATCCACTGCCAAAAGAGTTCTCAGATATATCAGAGAAACACTAAAGTATGGAATCTATTTTGAAGGAGGAGTTTGTTCATATTTAGTAATATATTCAGACAGTGATTGGGTCAGTTCAATTGATGACATGAAAAGCACTTCTGGTTATCCGTTTACTCTAGCGTCTGGTGCATTCAGTTGGAACTCAAAGAAGTAAGATATTGTGGCTTAATCTATAGCAGAGGTAAAGTATGTGGCTGCAGCATCAACAACAAATCAGGTGGTTTGGCTGAGGAAAATTCTAAGTGATTTGCATCAATTTCAATCAAATCCTACTTCAATTCTAGTGGACAATTAGTCATCTATTGCCTTGGCCAAGAATTCAGTTAACCATGGAAGAACAAGACATATCAAGGTCAAGTTTCATGCAATCAGATAGGCTGGAAAAAAAAAAGAGAAGCTCACTTGCAATATTGTTCTTCACAGGTGCAGCTAGCAGATTTGTTCACTAAGCCACTTGCCAAGAATCGTTTTAAAGAGCTAATTCATCAAATTGGTGTCTTAGATAAAAGCTTCAAGGAGGAGATTGAAGGATAATGAAGCTTTTATGAATACTTAATCTCATTTTGACCATCATTCCTTCTATAATATGATGAATGTTAGTTGGTAGTTTATCATTTCATTTCAAGTCAAGTTGCATTAGTTTATAATTATCCTTGTACTAGTTGATGAGATAGAACACTATGCAAGAAGTATGATTTGTAATCTATATCATTGACTTCATTTTGCTCAATCAATGACACATGGTTCCTCCAAGTTCTCTCTTCTTCTTTGCTCCAACACTAAAACCCCATAATCGAATGTTATAGTTGTGCGGAAGAATAGGTCCCTATAGGATGGTTGAGGTTATGCTGAACAGTAAGAAACTCGTTGTCAAACTAGAGGCTGAGGCAGTTAATACTGCTTATTAAATTTTGAACTGTGAATAATTGAAAACTGGCACCACACAAACACTATATGAAACCTGGAAGGGTATAGTGCTATGTGTTAAATGATAGGGACCATTTGGGAAAACTTGATCATGTGAGTGATAAATGAGCATTCATTAGGTATTCAGAAAATAGTTGGGCCTATAGAGTGTATAACATGAGGACTCAAATTATTGTTGAATGTATAAATGTTAAAATTGATGATACTCTTTTTATTCGCAAGACCCTGAGATTTGGAACTTGGATGAATGAATACTCTCGAGAACAATGCTATAGATTCTGTAAATGACAATCGCAGAACCTCTAGTACCTGGGTTTGGTGATTATAAGTTGACCGCTAAAGGTGGAGACACACTGGAAAAAGACAGCGAACTAGAGAGAAGAAGGCAACCTCTTAGTTGGATTCAAAAAGCACACCCTCTACATAATGTACTTTCTAATCGTCGTGATGGAATGATGACTAAAAGAAGACTTGCTATCGAACTTGGAAATGTGTTTTATATGTCACACATTGAACTCAATAATATGATTGAAGTACTTGGTGATGAACCATGGGTTTTATTTATGCAAAAAGAGTTGGCTCAATTTGAGTGAAATAATGTATGGTAGTTAGTGCCATGGCCAACAGATGCAAATGTCATTGGAACTAAATGGATCTTCAAGAACAAATCAAATAAGTATGAGAACATTGTTAGAAATAAGGCAATACTGGTTGCTCAAGGGTACACCCAAATACTACAATTGATTGATTATTGACAAATTTCAATATTTGCATGTGATTGACATGAGTGGGCTCTTTCGCAAATTTTCAGTCTACAATCTAAACCTGGGAGTTAAATCTTGTCTGCATAAATTAAGGAGTGATGAATTTTGGAAGTTATTCTTGGTAGAATATGGGAAGATTGATGTGCTTTAATAAATAATTGGGTGGATACGTTATTACGAGTTAATTTGAATTGCCTTAATTTGAATTATCAAATATGGGAAATTATTAAAATTGGAAAGGCAAACGGTTACCTAGTGAACGTGGGGGTTAGTTGTGCAAATAACCACTTAGTTTTTATTTTTGAAAACTATAACTCCCTCATGCACGTTCTTTTAAGTAGTTACTATATGCAATTTATAAGAAATCGATTTTCCCCTTTCATACTCATACCTAAGGCACAATCTTTCTCAACACTCATGCTCTCTCATGTTCTATTTGCACTTGATCTTCTCTATGTTTGTAGAGCACATAAAGATGACGAAGGCAAAGGGCATGACCAGCAAAGGAGGGTCATCACTTCTGGAAGAAAACCTGTCAGACGGAGTTCACGAAAGTGACGTACTGTTACTGTTCCGCCCCCACCTCATACTGAACCCATTTTGTTGGATTTTGATGAAGAAATGCTTATTGTTCACTATAACCCAAATGTTGCTATCCATGTTGTTGAAAGCTCTGAGGAGAGTACTCTCCATCCTGCACCGCGATGGACCACACGCATAAATGAGCCAAGTAATTATCCTAGTTGTAGGGTGCAGATTCCTGAACAATGAAGTAATTCATCTGAGTGAGAAGTGGATACTGAGGAGGAAATAGACCAATACCAAAGGTCTAGGAATACTGAAGAAAAATTTGAAGACACTGCAACTAAGGAAGTTAGTCCTAACTCAGTAAAAGGGAATCCAAAAGGCACTGGACGTACTAGTGAGGAAACCCAAAGATCTGGATCCCAGTTTGAGCCCTCTGCTGAAAACACTGGTGAGTCTTCTAAGTCCACACCACCACCCAAAAGTAAGGCAACCATGGCTGTAAAAGGGAAACAAAATGTCACGACCCGTCCCAAGTCACCCTAATGGACTTGACACGTGTCGTGCACTGATGATAGATACCAGCTAAGTACCAGACCCACCACCAAGGCGACTATGACCTGTTCTAATAGTGATACACTTTTATAAAAATTTTGACAAAATTTCCCCTGTAATATGGACTAAAACCACCTGAACAACAATAAATATTCTCAAATCAGTACGTATAATTTAAAACAAGGTACTCCAGCCCCTCACAACTCAAACTATTCACGATACAATACTGGAAAGTTGACTTTTACAAATAGTTAACAAACAAAAGTCTCAAATGTACTCAAAATACTTAATATGCAATGAGCCAATGACATGGATACATGAATTACAACTTTAACTTTCTAACAACAAAAGCATATACCCCAAAAGAAATATGTTCAATGTAAATTGACAAAAAGGAGTCATACAAATATAGACAAAATGTGGCTCTACACGATGGATCGCTAGGTTCCAATGCTGCTCAACTCAGCTACTATCTGATAAAAAAAAAATTGACAGCATATATGAACTTGTAACTCAGCGAGTGGATATTATATAAATAAGGATATTTTTCTTCCATTTATTCATATTTTCTGAAAATCTTTGATTTTATGAAACTTTAAGAACTTCTGAAATCTGATAGTACTTTTAAAAACTTAAACATGATCAAATCATAAAATCATTTGTTCTTCATTCTAAACAAATAACTATAAAGTATAATGAATATAATTAATATGATATCTACGAAATCTCTGAAATAATTTTGTAGTTCAATACTATAAGCTGAAATCTTTAAACTGAAAACTGAATAATCTGAATTCTATAACTGGAAATCAAATAAACTGTAGAAATACTGAAATATCACACCAAAAAGGTACCCTGAATAACCTTACTCATGTATCGATAAGTACTGATATACATGGTAAAGCTATGAAATTCTGTAATTATGAGATTCTGTAATTCTGGTCATACGCGCGCAGAGCTATAATTTGGTCATACAATATGGAAACATATTCACAATAGTGTAGAGAGTGTAAAATCACCATAATTGATCATACACTGTGGAAACACATTCACACCAGTGCAGTTCGAGTAAAATAACCATATGATGTCATACACCGTGGAAACACATTCGCACCAGTGCTGGGTACTTTCTGGTGGTTTTTAAAATAACCTTAAATATACTGAAAGTACCCAGATGATTTTACATTAAATATGTAACATGCTAGAAAAATGATTTCAATGAACTGAATTTAACTTTAAAAGAATTAAGTATAAAATCAACTTGATTCTGAAAATCTTGCTGTTAAGCCAGTTATATGAAATAATTAACTTTCTAATACGATATAAATTCAATAATTATTTATTTCTTAAAAATAAGGTTTTTCACTTACTTAAAACAAGCTACAAGCTACAATCTACGAAGATTGGTAGGCTTTTCCAATCTCTGTGTCACCACTTGAAAAACCATACAAGATAGCTAATTCAACCACTATCAAGTCAAGAAACATTTAATATGCAATGTTATAATACTACAACTAAATTTCTCGATACTTAAATAAATGTCTCAAATTATTTCTATAATCAAATGGGACCAATCACACTTTCTAGTCCATTTACTAATACCCAATAAATCAACATAACCTTTAATCCAAGAATAAATGCAAATATCTACTTCAATCTAGTGAAACTAGCAAACAACACCGCAACCAGTTAAAATTACATATAGATCCATAAAATCATGCTTACTTGTAAGTATTTCATCAACACTATAATTTCCACTAACAACACTCAGTCCAGCATCCATTTAAAAATTATAGGGTTTGCCCAAAAATAGTATTTCTTACCTTGATATAAATGAAGACTAAAGAATCAACAAACTCGAGCTCCAATATATTCTCATATGTCATAAATCTGAGAATTTAAACGACAACTTAAAACCTTAAAAAATTAACAAAATTATCTCCACTTCTAAGAAAATAGCGAGATTGAAAAATCGAAATCAAGCTTTGACAACCACTTTACCTTCTTCTCCTTCTTTTCTCTTTTTCTTCCTCTTTTTCCCCGTTCTTTCTTCTCTTTTCTTGGTTTCTTTCTTCTCTGGCTCACTGTGTGCATGTGTGAGTAAAATGAAATGAGAAATGGGTTTTGGAATTATCTAGATAGTGGGCTTTTTGCAGGGGGTCCCTCAACTTCCAACGTTAAATAAATAAGTCCTCAACTTTAAATTTAATCCATTAAAAACCCTCCATTATTGCAATTATAAAATAAACCCCAAGAAATTAATTTATTCCAATAAAATCCTTATTTGACTTTCACTTTGACAATTCAACCTTTGATTTAGACTAATTAAAATGGGTTTGTAACACAAAAGGTTGGTAAGGACTCTACTACTCCAGCACGTAAGTTAGCATCTCTCACACCTGGTGGTGCTTACAGAGTTCAGGGAACTCCTGATTAAGACCCAGATCTATTCAGGTTTGGTACCTTCACTGGAGATCGACATAAAGTCATACATTTTAGTTATTGTTTCCAGACCCTATTTGTGTCATTTTCTGCTCATCGCAATGTGATTCAGGAGTTTAGGGAACCGTCTTTGAGGACTTTGTAAGGGTGGCATAGATGATATCAATGAATTCGTAAGTTGGAAAACTATTAACCTTTGGTGAAAATTCAATGAAACCTTGGTCAGAGTTCTATTCAAACATCCCCAAACCATTGGTAAAACAGGAAACCTATTTAGACAGAGGACCTATATTTGATGGAGGTTGTTGAGTTTCATCCCTTCTGTGATATGAGATTGACTGGGTATGGATGAAATGATGGAGGAAAGTAATGAGGAGCTGACCAATGATAGTGTGGCCATGGAATTAACTGGGAGGCACTAGCCTGATAAAGTTGATAACTTGCCTGCCTTCAGACTGGCCCCCAAGAATAAAATTGTCTACAATATTCTGATTCACAACCTGGATCCTTTTACTCACCGCTCTGATTTGTCCCTTGAGCGTCCAGTGATGCTGTTTAAGCTAGGAACTAAGGGTGGGACGGACTTCATCAAGCTGCTCTTTGACAGAATTATCTATGAGGGGCCAAGGAGAGCCGAGTAGTACAAACTTCCGTACCCTAGTCTGATTCACCACTTCTTATCTGACTTAGGGATAGCTGATCTAACCTCTTATAGATACTCATCATCCATTCCTACCTCAGGAGTGCGTGAGTATGCTAATTTGTACGGTATTCCAATTTCTGTTTGTTAGCTCCTGTCAACCTTGTTAATGAGCTCCAACAACAACAACCTCTAACATTGAAGAATAGAGGTGAACTAAACAATCTTCTTTATGTGTGAAGATGAAAAAAAACAGAGGAAAGAATAGAGGAGGAACAGGGAAAAAACAAAAAAAAAAAAAAACGAGAGAGAGATCCTTCCATTCTTTTTTTTGATATCTTAGATTGATCTTGATTGTAATTATCATATCAAGCAACCATGCTTCTTACATAGACAACTAGTACAATAAAAATGATAAACTAATACAACATGGCCGAAAATAAGGAAATAAGATACCAACTACCATACATTCTACTGTAGAAGGAATGATGCTCAAAATGTGAGTTTTATATAAAAGCTTCATTATCCTTCAATCTCCACCTTGGAGCTTTTATGTAATACTCCAATTTGATGCTTCAACTCATCAAAACGGCTCTTTGCAAGTGGTTTAGTAAACAAATCTGCCAATTGAGCTTTCAAACGGCAAAATTGTAGATTAACTTCACTTTCCTTCTCGGCTTGTCTGATAGCATGAAACTTTACTTTTATATGCTTCGTTCTTCCATGATTGACTGAATTTTTAGCCACTGCTATTGCAGACTGATTGTCAACCATAATGATAGTAGGATTGACTTGAGCTTGATGCAAGTCACTTAAGATTTTTCTTAACCAAACAGCCTGATTAACTGCTCCTGATGCTGCTACATATTCTGCTTCTACCGTTGATTGTGCCACAATTTCTTGCTTCTTTGAATTCCAACAAAATGCACCAGATCTAAGTGTGAATAAATATCCAGAAGTGCTTCTCATGTCATCAATGGAACCAGCCCAGTCACTATCTGAATATCCCAACAAATCTGATCCAACTCCTCCTTCATAGTTGATCCCATGACTGATTGTTCCTCTAATGTATCTGAGAACTCTCTTAGCAGTAACAAAATGTGTTTGTGATGGATTGGTCATGAATCTGGACAACAAACTAGCAGCATACATCAAGTCTGGTCTTGTTGCAGTCAAGTATAACAAACTTCCCACAAGACTTCTACACTCCTTCTCATTTGTTGGTTGATCTTCATCTTCTTTGGATAGTTTGGTATTCATAGCCAATGGAGTGTCAACTGGTTTGCAATTCTGCATCTTAAACTTCTTCAAAATATTTGTTGCATATTTTTGTTGTGAGATAAAAATACTATCAGTTTTTTGCTCAATCTCAATGCCAAGAAAATATTTCATTTCTCCCAAATTTGTCATCTCAAATTCCTTCTCAAGTTCATGAGTAAATGACTCAATTTCCTTTATATTATTACCAGTGATCAGCAAATCATCCACATACAAAGAAATAATCAAAACATTTGAGTAGGAATCTGTCTTCACATAGAGTGTATGTTCACTCTCACTTCTTTTAAATCCACTTCCACACAGATATCCATCAATTCAGCTGTACCAAGCTCTTGGGGTTTGTTTCAATCCATACAAAGCCTTTTTTAGCTTGCATACACAAATCGGATCTCAACTTAATCGAAATCCTTCAAAGTTGTTCAACAAAGATATCCTCTTCAAGTTCTCCATTGAGAAAAGTCGACTTAATATCCAAATGAATTTTCCATCTCTTTTGAGCTACCAATGCAATCAATAACTCGATTGTATTATGCTCGTAACCGAGCAAAAGTCTCAAAATAATCAACACCACATTCTTGAGAAAAACCTTTTGCTACAAGTCTTGCTTTATACTTATTTATTGAGCCATCAGGATTTACTTTAGCTTTGTAAATCCACTTTACTCCAATCACTTTCTTATCAGTTGGTCTTAGTACCAACTCCCAAGTTTGATTTTTCTGAATCATTTTCATTTCCTCTTCCATAGCATCAATCCATTTTGGATGTTTAGCTGCTTCAACATAGCTATTTGGTTCAACAATTGCCATATAGCATCTTTCATAGATCTCATTCAACGGTCTAGTTCTTCTAAGAGGTGAACTAGAACTAGAAGAAGATTCAGAAGGACCATCATTTGATGAACTTGATTTTGTCACATGTGGCTGAATTTCAGGAACTGCTATAGGAGTATTCTGTTGCACAATTGGTAAAAGAATGATCGTTGTTGTGCTAAGCTCACCATCGAGCATTTTCATCAATTTTAACATCTCTAGAAACCGAGATTTTTCCAGCTTTCTATGTCAGTACACCTCGTATCCTTTTCGACTGGGAACTATAGCCAAGAAATATCCCTTTTTCTCGCTTTGTTATCCGCTTTACTCCTCTTTGATCTCGGAACATGAATGTAGCACAATGAGCCAAACACTTCGAGGTGTTTTGGCCGTGTTTCACCACTCCAAACCTCAATTGGAGTTTTATCTTTCATAGCTTTAGTTGATAATCTGTTCTGTAGATAAACAGAAGTATAAATTGCTTCAACCCAGAACTTCTTTGGTAGACCTTTCTCTACTAGCATACATCTAGCCATTTCCATAACTGATCTGTTCTTCCTTTCTGCAACTCCATTTTGTTGTGGAGTATAAGGAACTGTAAGCTGGTGATGAACACCATTCTCTTCACAAAACTGATCAAACATCTTGGAGGTATACTCCTTGCCATTATCAGACCTCAACATTTGAATTTTACAACCTGATTGAGCTTCAACAAGTACTTTGAATTTCTTAAACACCTGAAATACATCTGACTTGTTCCTCATAAAATACACCCAACACATTCTGGTAAAATCATCAATAAAGAGCACAAAATACAGATTTTCACTCAATGAGGGTGTTCTCATAGGACCACAAATATATGTATGAATAAGTTGCAATTTTTGTATTGCTCTCCAAGCACCTTCAGTTGGAAATGATTCTCTATGCATTTTCCCAAAATTAGAACTTTCACAGACTCCTCCTAGCTCTTGAGTTTGAGGCAAATCCCTTACCATACCATGTAAATGTAGGTAGGCTAAGGATTTAAAATTTATATGACCATATCTCTTATGCCACAAGTTTGATTCATCAAAATTAACTTCAGGAGCATTTGTAATCAGACTTTGCCAGTGTATACTAAAGCTTTTATTTTTCATAGGCACACATGCTATTTCAACACCATGAGAATCACATATTTTGCACAAATGATCTTTAAAGTGCAATGAATAACCATTTTGAATCATTTGACCAACACTTAGCAAATTTGAACTTAAACCAGGTACAAGTAAAACATTTTCAATGTACCTTGTTCCTTTCTTTGTTTGGACAGCAATGGTTCCCTTTCCTTTTGCTGAGACAACTTCTCCATTTCCCATCTTGATGGTAGCTTTGCAATCAGAATTCAGTTTGCAAAAAATCTCCTCTTTGCTGGTCATATGATTGGTGCAGGCACTGTCAATAAACCATGAGTCTTCTTCCACCGAATTTGTCATGTGAAATGCCAGAAATAAATGATCTTCGCCCTTCTTTTTAGAAGCCAGATTAGCTCTCTGATTTTGATGTCTTGGCTGTTGTTGAATTTGTGGCTGATTTTGTAGTTTAGCCCTGCAAAACTTCTCCAAGTGTCCAATCTTCTTGCACCATCTACATTGTTTTGACTTCCAGCAATAATTTTTTGAGTGGTTTGTTTTGTTACAAATGCTACAGGGAGGATAAGTATCTCGATTGTCTTTGATCATTCCAGATTTGCTACTGCTTCCTTCTCTTTTTTTTTTTCTGTCATCAAATTGTCTTTTTCCACTACTTCCTTTTGAGTATGATTGCTTGTGTTTTGCTGCAAAGGCACCTTCAACTGACTTTTCTGACCTTACTGCTTGTCTTTGCTCATAGGCCAAAGAGCTCCGCGTAGTTCCGCTTAATGAGAGACTCGACAGTCCTTTGTATGTTCAATGGCTGTAGTTAATGTGATCAAACTTCTCGTAAAGTGATCAACACCTTTGAACTACTCTTTATCGTAAAGTTTCTCCCCATTCATTTCGAGTTGATTAACTATATCCACAACTCTTGAAGTATAATCCTTGATTTTTTCGCTTCCTTCATCCTCGTATTCTCAAAATCTTCGCTCAAGTGCTTGCACCCTCACCGCTCTCACCTTCTTCGAGCCTTTAAATTCTTCTTTCAAGCTAATCCCAAGCTTCTTAGTTGCTGACACAAAGAACTATCCCGAGAAAAATTTCTTCAGACATCACGTCAGGTACAAGAAAGAAAGAGCTTTCATGTTCTTCATTGATTGATCCTTATTTTGTTTTAGTTGAGCTACTGTATAGTTGACGTCAGTTTCAGGAAGTTCATACCCTTGCTCAATCACTTCCCACAGATTGTGAGCCATCAAAAAAGCCTTCATTTTAACAGACTAGAAATCGTAATTTTCACCAACAAACACTGCTGGTAATGGAAGAGAAGACGAGTTCATTCCTGCTATTTTAATTTTCACAGAAGTCATCGAAATTGCAGACACCGTATTTGAACTTTACTCACCGGATATGAAGTGAAGATACCGGATTTTAAAACGTAAATACCGGATTTGACCCCTTTTTCTTCTTCCTATCGGATTTGAACCTTTCCCACCGTAGTTGCAGTGTGACTACCGGATTTGCAATACAAATACCGTATTCCAACCTTATACACCGGATTTAACTGCTTCTTCTTTTCCCTTCTTCCTGATCCTCTTCCAGAGATCGAACAATGCTCTGATACCACTTGTTAGCTCCTGTCAACCTTGTTAATGAGCTCCAACAACAACAACCTCTAACATTGAAGATTAGAGGTGAACTAAACAATCTTCTTTATGTGTGAAGATGAAAAAAAACAGAGGAAAGAACAGAGGAGGAACAGGGAAAAAACAAAAAAAAACGAGAGAGAGAGAGATCCTTCCCTTTTTTTTTTTTTTTTGATATCTTAGATTGATCTTGATTGTAATTATCATATCAAGCAACATGCTTCTTACGTAGACAACTAGTATAATGAAAATGATAAACTAATACAACATGGCCGAAAATAAGGAATAAGAAACCAACTACCATACATTATACTGTAGAAGGAATGATGCTCAAAATGTGAGTTTTATATAAAAGTTTCATTATCCTTCACTGTTCCCAGGTTCCCAACACAGGAACATTCTGAACAGCTGGACACACGGAGAGTCATCTCAAGGAGGTTCAAAACCATGTTGGTCAAATTTTCTTAACAACCCAAACATTTTTTATGATTCAAGGTTATGGGCAGGCTCATGGAATGTTTGATCTTGGTGATGAGCTAATCAGGACTGCTTGGCTAAAAAGCACTCCAGGTTTTCCAGATATGTGCCAGGACCTGTATACTTAGACTTAGATTAACTAATAAGAGCAGGTGCTTCGCAGGCTGCCACTATCATTCCTCGTCCAGAAGCACTGGAAGCACAGGGTTCTACCTTACCTCCTCATGGTCAGACTGAAGCCACTCCATCGTCAGCACCTGTTGTTGGAAAAATGGTTTTATATTATTGAAATGGTCAATTTTGAGCCCAAATTTCAGTGGGACTCATGCCTTATTTTTAACGGGACATAGCAGATTCACGTTCTACTCCGCAAGAGGATTAACGTGATATATTTATTTATCGAAAACCATTTAAAATTGAATGAAATATTTAATGTCAAAGTAACCCACTTGAAACTATATACTAGTGAAGAATTTGATTTACTGAAAAATTCACATACACTTATCCCACACAGGAAAGTTAGGAAACTTTGCTATAGTTTATATAGTATAAGGTTGAGAATTGGGTTTGGTCCCCAAGTGTACCAATAGTCTTTGAAAGGGGGGAGACATATATTCTATTGGATTCGGTCCAAACACCACAACGCACACCGGCGCCGCCGTCCTGCCTGCTCGGCACGGCACGACATGTGCCCGATCTGGTTCGTGTTAGGGTGCGTCCGTGTACTATATTATCTTTTTGGACAAATTTTATTTAATTTGGATCAAATTGTAATTAATCAAATTCTTGGATACTTCATAAAATTATTTTTTATTAATGAGCTTATTTTCAGACTAAGAAATTGCCTGCCCCTCTGCCAAAATAATTACACCATTTTCACTGCAAATATTCTCTGTATTAAATCTCATTCTTCCTCTCTCTCGTTTTGATATTATTTTTCGAAGTAAATACGCTTCATTGAGTTTATTGGAATTCCTACAGATTGTTGTGCTGCTTCCGTAAGAGACGAAATTCTTTCTATCCGGGAAAACGATTGTTGGACACCTTTAGCACCTTTGAAGGCAACAAATTCATTTTAAGGGAACATCGTAAAGTCGGTGGGCTCGAATTGTTTTTGTCTGATACTGTCAATCATATTGTTACGCTGTAAGGTAATTCTCTCGGATCGTTGGAAGGAGATACTCCAGAAACAACACATGTTGCATATCGCAGGCGTGGTGGTGATCCAAAATCACCCTGTGTTAAAATGCCTAAGAGGCGGTGATGAGCTGGTTTTTGTTTTTTTAACTCCTAACACTTGTTCTAACTATTTGTTGGTAATGTATGACTTAATACTAACTATTTGGAGTATACATACATTGGATGACTGTATGTTTGATAAACTTGTGGTTGGTTGGTGACAAATTCTAAAAGATAAAGAGGAGTGAAGCTGGAGAAAAAAATATATGATAGTGAAATCGTTCACTTAATTAATTTCATCAATGTTTACAAGTGTACATATAGAGATTTATACAACTAGCTAACGAAACGCTAACTAATTTGTGCAATGTCACTAACGGTTTAACAGAAAGAATGAGAGAAGGAATGAGTGAGGAAATTATATATACTTACAAAACGCCTTCTCAAGATGGAGGGTGAATGTTATGAAATCCCATCTTACTTAGCAATGTTTTGAACCTTAATCCTCTAATTGACTTGGTTAACATGACTGCAAATTGATCTTTAGTACATAAATGCATGGTTCTGATTTTTCCTTCTTGAATCCTTTCTCTAACCACATGGCAATCCAGCTCAATATGCTTTGCTCTTTCATGATATACCTGATTTGCTGTTGTATGGCCGCCTAATTATTATAGAATAGGATTGCTGGTTTCTTGTTCTTAATTCCTAAACCAGCAAGTATATATTGCAGCCAGGTTACCTCACACACAGTAGCAGCCATAGCTCTATACTCAGCTTCTACTGAAAACTTTGACACGGTGCTTTGCTTCTTTGAGCGCCATGAAATTAAGGAATTGCCTAAGAAGATACAATACGCTGTGACTGATCTTCGAGTATCTGAACATATAGCCCAGTCTGCATCAATATATACTGCATCATTTCCAACAATAATGATGTCATCGACATAGACTAATAGAATGGTAGATGAGCAGCCATTGAGTTTGGTAAAGAGCGAATGATCTGACTGGGATTGAACAATCCCTAAGATAGAATGAAACTGGACAGCTTGTTGAACCATTATCTGGAGGCTTGTTTGAGGCCATAGATGGACTTATTCAGCTTGAAAACAAGTTTTTCACCATTGGCCCCCTGCTGCTCATACCCTGGAGGCATGCGCATGTATACCTCTTCTTCCAAATGACCATGGAGGAAAGCATTGTTCACATCAAGTTGGAATAGGTGCCATTGCTGTGTTACAGCTACTGCTAAGAGGGCTTTAACCGTGACTAGCTTTACCACAGGTGAAAAAGTGTCCTGATAAACTAACCCGGCTTGTTGCGTGAAACCCCTTGCAACTAGTATTGCTTTCTTTCTCTCTATTTCACCATCTACGTTGTACTTGATTTTGTAAACCCATTTACAATCCACGAAGGTCTTATAAGGAGGCAAAACTGTTAATGACCAAGTATTATTTGCAACTAAGGCTTGAAATTCAGTATCTATTGCTGCACACCAATCATGAGGTTTTGAGGCTTGATAATAGGATTTTAGCTTAGAGGATGATGAAATGAACATTAAAAAAGCTCAATGAGTAGGAGACAAATTGTCATAACCAACATATGCTGAAATGTCATATTGTTTACCGCCTTCAGGTGGAACAATTACCTTGGAATCAGATTGGGGCTGGTACTCATTGTGTATATCTAAATTATAGTGGTAATGTTCAAGATATGAAGGTGGTCTATGGGCTCTTTTTGATCTTCTAAGTGGAGGTGCACACAAGTTAGAAGTTTAATGAGGGGATGCATAGTTTGTTTGAGATATTGCAGGTGAGTGTGCATTTGAAGGATCCTCTGTGGGAATTGGAAGAGGAGGTAAGTCTGGTGTGATGGAAGTTGAAGGATGCTGAAAATGAATGTTGTTGTGGAGGAATAGTGGTGAGTGACTATTGGTGGAAGGATTTTGTGATATAATACTATGGAAAGGAAAAACAGATTTATGAAAAACCACATTCCTTGATATGATATATGTTTGAGAAGTCATGTTGAAAAGCTTATAGGCTTTCATTCCATTGGGATAGCCAAGGAAAATGCAGGCATCAGCTCTAGGATCAAATTTTGTCCTATTTCTCCTAAGCGTAGATGCATAACATAAGCATTCAAATATCCTCAAGGGAGAGTAGGCTGGCTTTGTGTTGAAGACAAGGAATTTTTAAGGGACTTTTTAAAGAGTTTAGAAGAAGGAATTCTGTTTATAAGGTATGTGGATGTAAGAATAGAATCACCCTAGAATTGAATAGGGAGATTGGCTTGAAATACTAAAGATCTAGCCACATTAAGGAAGTGTTTTCGTTCAACCACTCCATCTTATTGAGGGGTTTCTACAAAGCTTAATTGATGAATGATGCCTTTTGATTGGTAAAAATATGTCATGTGGAACTCTGGTCCATTATCTGATCTGATTACTTTTATCTTGGTGTTGAATTGGGTGGAAACCAGATTGTAAAAGGACACAATGATGCTTCTGGTTTTAGATTTGTTGTTGATAAGAAAAGTCCATGTAGTCCTACTATATTCATCTACAATGGTAACAAAGTACTTGGAACCATCAATGGAAGGATATTGAAAAGGTCCCCATATGTCAACACGAATCAATTTAAAGATTGTTTTTGATACATGTGTACTAATAGGAAAAGGTAATACATACTGTTTAGCTAGTGGACAAATGGTACAATGAAACCTACTTTACTATGAACTTCAGGTGCAAATTTATTGATAATAGAGATTCTAGAGCTAGGAATTTAACCAAGTCTACTATGCTAAAGATCGAAGGAATGATTGCAAGTGATATTGACAGCAGACTTAGATGGTAAAATGTTGTTGACAACAGACTTAGTTGTATCGAATGGTAAAGTTTGATGTTGCTGTTGAGATGGTTGGAGTTGCAAATGGTATAGGCCACCATCACTTTTCCCTACCCGAATTTTCTTCCAAGACAAAGGGTCCTAAATAAAGCAATAAGCAAACATGAAAACCAGACAACAATGGTGAACTGAAACCAATTTGCTGGCAGATATTAGATTAAAACTAAAGCATGGAACACATAGAATGTTTGTCAAAGTAAGATCACTTGACAACTGGATTGTTCCTATGTGTGTAACAGCTGCAACATTTCCATTAGGAAATTTTACATTTCTATTAACAGTGGTTATGATGGTTGTAAGTTGCTGGACTGAACAAACAATATGATCCATTGCCCTAGTAGGAATTATACAAGTGTTCTCTATGTATGTGTGAACCGAACATACTAAACTAATACCTGAAAAGGTTGATGTAGAAGGCATTGCTGGAGATCTAGTCGATGTAACCTGTAAGTCCCCAACATGATTAACATATGCAGTAGTGGAAGAAGAAGGTATGAAAGCTTCGAGTTGAGGTTTCAGCAAGAAATGATCTGTTTACATTGATCATGAGTGATAGTAACATGGCTGAGATTGGTTAGTATCTTGGAATTGTTTGATGCATCAACTTGATGTACTGATGCCTTTTCAGGGAATTTTGAAGCTAATAGATGCCCTGGAGAATACCCATGGAGTTTGTAGCATTTATCCCTCTTGTGACCAGTGACACCGCAATAACAGCAGATAGACCTATCCCCCCATTGTCGTAGATTGTTGCTACTCGTGTTTTTGACAAACTGTTGATCATTGAAGCCACTGTAACTAGCAAAAGTAGCAGACTCCACATTCTGATGTAGAGATGTAATTTGTCTTTGTTTCTCCTCTTGAGAAACTAGAGGAAAAACACGATTCAAAGAAGGATTTGGCTTTTGACAGCAGTATAAGAATCATCTAACCCCATCAAAAATTGCATAACTTGATCATCAGAGTGATAAGGATTGTGGTGTTGTGGCCTATAATTAGCCAGTTCCTTCCAAAGACCTTTCAATCTATTGAAGTAAGAGTTGAGAGATCCACTGTTATGTGAAATTGAATAGATCAATTTCTACAGATGGTAAATACGAGGTCCAATGCTTTGATTGTATCTATCATACAACTCAAGCCAAATTTATTGTGCTGAATCATTATGCATGATGCTGGGATAAAGTTCCTTGGGAATCGAATTGATTATCCACGCAGACACCATATGGTTACACCTTTTCCACGGAACATACAACTGATCATTGAAATCTGGTTTAGAAATTGAGCCATCGATAAAACCTTCTTTATTTTTAACACTCAAAGCCATAGTCACTGCTCTGCTCCAAGTGGAGTAATTTTCATCAGAGAGGACAATGGAGATTAGCTGTGCACCAGTATTCTCGCCATAGTGAAGGTAGTATGGACTATTAGGATCGTCCACAACTCGAACACTGGCCTACGCATGAAGGGCAAAATTACCAGCTGGATTTTCTAATGGAATTGATGGTTGCGGGTAGGAGGTCAGATGTTAAACATCTCCTAGAGTCGTAGATGTAGCTTGAGGATTAGAAGCCATGATTGGAAGCTAACTAATGCTCTAATACCATGACAAATTCTGAAAGATAAAAAGCAATGAAGCTGGAGAAAAAAAATATGATAGCGAAATCGTTCACTTAATTAATTTCATCAATGTTTACAAGTGTATATATAGAGCTTTATACAACTAGCTAACAAACTAAGAACTATACAAATTAAACAGAAAAAGATGCTAACTAATTTGTGCAATGTCACTAACGGTTTAACAGAAAGAGGGAAAGAATGAATGAGTGAGGAAATTATATATACATACAATATGCCTCCTCAAGATTGAGGGTGAATGTTACGAACTCCCATCTTGCTTAGCAATGTTTTGAACCTTAATCCTCCAATATACTTGGTTAACATGTCTGCAAGTTGATCTTTAGTACATAAATGCATGGTTCTGATTTTTCCTTCTTGAATCTTTCTCTAAACACATGGCAATCCAGTTCAATATGCTTTGTTCTTTCATGATATACCTGATTTGTAGCCAAGTTAACTCACACACAGCAGTAGCCATAACTCTATACTCAGCTTCTGCTAAAGACCTTGACACGGTGCTTTGCTTCTTTGAGCGCCATGAAATCAAGGAATTGCCTAAGAAGATACAATACGATGTGACTGATCTTCGAGTATCTGAATATATAGCCCAGTCTGCATCACAAAATCCTTTAAGCTGGACCTTTGAATTTTTTCCAAAGAATAGACCTTGTCCTGCAGGCCCCTTTAGGTACCTCTGCACATGTAAGGCAGCATTGAGATGTGGTTGTCTGGGTAAGCTAACATACTGACTGAGAATCTGAACTAGACAAGAATGATCTGGTCTGGTAATGGTGTGATAGAGAAGTGTCCCTACCAGTCTTCTGTAAGAGCTAGGCTCAGGAATTAGCTCACCACCTGACTTAGTGAGTTTTAAGTTTTGTTGCATAGGAGTCTTGGCAGGTTTGGTACCTAAGTATCCTGCATCCTCCAATACCTCTATGGCATATTTCCTTTGACAAATAGAGATTCCAGCATTGTTTCTAGCCATTTCCAAACCCAAGTTCGAGATGTTTCAAACACTCATCAAAAGAAGACCCGAACACGTAAAAGTCATCCATGAAGATCTCTATGAATTTCTCCACCATATCAAAATATAGCCATCATGCATCTCTCGAAATGTAGCTGGAGCATTACATAAACCGAAAGGCATCCTCCGATAAGCAAAAGTGCCATAAGGACATGTGAATGTGGTCTTCTCCGGTCCTCTGCCACCTTGGAATCCGATTATATCAGGAGTACCCATCAAGAAAACGAGTGTGAATGTCTTGCTAACCTCTCCAACATCTGATCACTGAAGGGGAGAGGAAAATGATCCTTCCTAGTAGCTGTATTGAGTTTGCGGTAGTCAATGCAAACCCTCCATCCTCAGAATCGTTTCCGGTAGGGAATAAGTTCATTCTTCTCATTAGGTACAACTGTGATTCCCCCTTTTTTCGGCACTACTTGAACTGGACTGATCCATGCGCTATCAGATATAGGATATATGATTCCCGCATCCAAAAGTTTCAATACTTCAGCTCGAACCACGTCCTTCATATTTGGATTCAACCTCCTCGACTCTCACACCGGGTAAAATTTTCTTCCATGAGGATCTTATGCATACATAATGAAGGGCTGATCCCCTTAATATCCGCAATAGTCCATCCTATAATTTGTTTTGTGTTCTCTCGAGTACCCGAAGTAGTTTTTCTTCCTCCACCTCACGATTGAGTTCGATACAATCACCGGGAAGAGTGCATGAATCTCCAAGATAAGCATATCCGAGGTGTGGTGGTAGTCGCTTTAGTTCAATTTGGCGTAGCACTTTGAATCGAGGGTATATGCTTCTTGCTCTGCTCCGAGTTCTTCAAATTTTGAGAAGTGCTTTTCGAAAATATGGTGGGTTGGTCTCCATAAACCGTGTGCAAGTTTCAATCTCAAGTGAATGGAATTGATTATCGAGAATGAGCAATGCACGCTTCATATGCATCCGAATGATGTTGAAGTAGAAAAGTATCATTCACCACCTTATCAATGACATCGATTTTAAAACAACTATCTCGCCTCACGAGGGAAACTTTACGGCCGTGAAAACATCGAAGGATACTGCTCGTCACACCAATCTCAAAATCACCGCCCCCTATGAACATCAATCGAGTGCCTTTCCAGGTGGCCAAAATGGTCTGCCTAGAATTAGTGGAACGTCTTTGTCTTCCTCCATATCCAAAATGAGGAAATCAGCAGGAAATATGAATTTTTCCACCTTGATGAGCACATCCTCTATGATTCCTCTTGGGTGTGTTAATGACCTGTCAGTGATTTACTGCAGTGTAAGCTTGTGGTTGCCTTAGCCTCTCCTAATCCAAGTTTCTGAAAAATGAGATAAGGGCATTAAATTAATACTAGCACCAAGATCACATAATGCTTTATCAAAGTAAATTTCACCAATGGTACAAGTGCACGATAAAACTCCCTGGATCTTTCGGCCTTTGGTGGAAGCTTGTTCTCACTCGTAATCGACTTCTTCGACCAACATTACGATCTCATGATCTTCCAACTTGCGTTTGTTTGATAAAATATCCTTCAAGAACTTCGCGTGGCTCGGTATTTGGAAGAGTGCATCGGCTAATGGAATGTTTATATGGAGCTCTCGAACACTTCAAGGAATTTCTTGTATTGCCGCTCCATTCGTGGCTTCCTCAACCGTTGTTGAAATGGAATGGGTGGTTCATAAGGATTTACAGTTATCCGGCAATTGTTTGTGCACTGCTGGTTTCTCCTTCACTGGTGTTTGCTCGGTGCTGTCAGTCTCTTCTACAGTCTCCTTCTCCGGTGGAGCCACTATCTCTTGGTTTACTCCTGGCCTTTTCACATGTATCTCAGGGAGCTGAATTCCACTTCTTGTAGTAATGGCCTGAACGTGCTCCCTAGGATTCACTTCTGTATTGCTCGGTAAAGCACCATGTACTCTTCTTGTCATAGAAAGAGCTAGTTGTCCCATTTGAGTCTCTAGATTCTTAATAGCTGCACCCTGATTCTGGAAGTTTGTTTCAGTCTTTCTCATGAATTGATTTGTGGTTTCCATGTATTTATCTGTTTTCTCCATGAGTTTCGCGAACATATCTTCCAACTGAGGTTTCCTCTCCTGCTGAAACTGCCCCTGAGTCCGAGCGTGATTCTGATTGTGATTCTGATTACCACTCCAAGAGAAATTTGGGTGATTTCTCCATCCTGGATTGTATGTCTCAGAGTGAGGATTGTTTTGCTGACGTTGACCCCATTGACCCCATTGAGCGAAATCCACCTGTTCCATCCGTTGTGCAACAATGGGACATTCAGCTATACCATGCTCTGCTCCACATTCTTCACAACTGGGCTTCTTCACTTGTGCTGAATTCACGGTCTGTGTTATACCCTCTATCTTGTGAAACAAGGAGTCAATCTTTGCGGATAATGCCTAATAGGTATCTACCTCATAAACTCCAACTGCTTTCTTTGCACCTACTCTATCTGTAGACCACATGGGTGAGGTATTAGCCATTCTCTCAAACAACTCCCAAGCTCCTTCAACTGACCTGGTGGTTAAGGAACCATTTGATGACGAATCTACCATGCTTCTGAAAGTTGGTGTCAGTCCCCAATAGAAGTATCTGATTTGTTCTTTCTTGTTATATCCATGTTGAGGACACTTTCTTAACATGCCCTTGAACCTGCTCCACGCTTCATCAAGTGATTCAGTCTCATGTTGGCTGAAAACTGATATGTCGTGCCTCAATCTCGCCACTTTAGCCGGTGAGAAGTATTTGGTGCAGAATTTCTGAGCCAAGTCATTCCAAGTAGTTATGCTCGCCACCGGGAGTGAATCGAGCCACTCAATTGCTTTATCCCGAAGAGTTAGCGGAAACAGCCTTAGTCTGATTGCATCTTCTGATATCCCAGGGTATTTGAAGTGTTGACACATATCCAAGAAACGGGATATATGT
Source organism: Fraxinus americana (assembly GCA_035079005.1). Lineage (NCBI taxonomy): Eukaryota > Viridiplantae > Streptophyta > Magnoliopsida > Lamiales > Oleaceae > Fraxinus > Fraxinus americana. The sequence continues at coordinate 22,671,637 of CM068713.1, forward strand.
GTATGTGGATTCTCGTTGGCTGTTCCGTAAAATTGATGTCCATTCTGAAAGAGTTGGATGATATTTGTCTTCAGTTGAAAGTTCGGCTGCCCGAATGCTGGGTAAACTATGCTGGATTGGCTTTGAACAACATACGGTGCTAGGAAATCCCCAAGTATAGTATTCCCATCATCCTGAGCTTCAGCATTGGCTGGCGCTGCAAGACCCACCCTCGGTTCCAATTGTGGATCAGCCATTCCAATTTGCCCTTGATTGACCTGATGTGCTACTCTTGCTCCTCTCTGTCTGCGATGAAAGGTTCGTTCAATTTCTAGATCAACTGGAAATAAACCACAGCTGATTGATCTTCGCATGCAATACCTGAAAAGGCAAAAACAGTAGTAGCACTTAGCTTAGCCTAAGTGATTGAACGAAAAATAAAATAAAATAAAACTAAACAAAACAAGTTCGAATTAGTGTCTAGATAACAAAAATCAAATTAATACTCAATCCCCGGCAACGGCGCCAAAAACTTGTTTACGAAAATATGTTTCGAGTTTGAATCACCGCAAGTGTACGGTTCGTTGACAAGTAATAAAGTGGAAATAGTAAAATTTCGAGTATCGTTCCCACGAGGATTGGTCTAACTTAATTTCTATGATTGTGACCTTAACCGAAACTATAAACTCAAGTGATAGTTTTTATGATTTTCCTATGAAATTGTAAATAACATGCAAATTAAACTAAAGTTGTGATGTAATTGTAAAACAACGATTGAATGCAAAGTTTGAGAAAATTAATATATGGAAAAACGCACTAGGATCCCGAATCACCAAGCAAAGTTCACTCTTAACCCCTATTTCACAATTTGACAACACAATGAATCGTTTGAAGAATCAATGTTTCTAACCTATCCAACAATCTCTTTCGAGTAGAATTGAACCTATCCTAGTATACCATTTGACTATATTTCTATGACAAATGCAATATAAGAATGCATGAAATTTTGTAAACACTTAGAGATTCACGTAATGCATATCGGTATATTTCTATCCTCTATGAACAAAACGACGATTTACACCTTGTTGAATTTATTTCCCTTCTTTCGAATGCATGAAATAAATCACCTAAACTCACACAATTATCGTCGACTATAATCACGGAGATAATAAGCGTATGTAAATCATTCAAAATCATCAAAGTGTTTGAATATCAAATTGCAAAATAGAATTAAAGAGTTCACAATGCGAGGTTCATCGTTTACCTAGTACATGAAAAGTCTAGCCTAGCATAATGAAATTAAAACAATAATAAAAATGATAGAATGAAAACATCACCAAAAATCTGAGTTTTTGATCTTGAATCTTGAATCTTGATGTAAAAATCCTCGTTCTAGCCTTCGATCTTGCTCAAAACTCTTGTTTTTCTCCCTAGGAAGGCGTAACCCTAATTCTGGACGTCCCTCGTATTATAAAGGAGTCCTAGATATTCTTTCCAAAGGAGTTCGAACCAGATAAGAAGCTCAAAATTTTCGCTTTAAGGAACCTTCCTTGCGATCGCAAGGAAGGATCCTGCGATCGCAAGGAACTTAACTGTTTCCCCTCTTTTTCTCCATGTTGAAGCTTGGGCGATCGCAAGGTGTTACACCATGCGATCGCAAGGAGGAAGGGGTTTTCCTTCTTGTTCATTTTGGTCCCCAAAGTTTTCTTTCGTTCGTCCTTGGTCCTGGTCCCTTCTCTCGCCACCTCCAGTCATCCATTTTGTTGGCAATTAGGTCTTCCATGGATGTTTGTGCTCGATTGATCATTCGGGTCAACTTCTGAGTATTTGCAAATTAATCCCTGAACTTTCGTTGACTTGCATTTTGGTCCTTTTCGCCTTTTTTTGCTTTCATTTCACTCCTTCTATCAGATTCACCCTACAAAAATAATATATAACTAATCAAGTTCTTTTCGAGCTTTTTGCAACAACATTCAATCTGTTTTGTATCACAATTACGTGTGTAAAACACACTTATCAATCTTTCAGCTTAAAAGGTTGATCTAGAATTTTCTTAAACTGAACAATATATATCGCATCATTTCCAGCAATAATGATGTCATCGATGTCGACTAATAGAATGATAGATGAGCAGCCATTGAGTTTTGGTAAAGAGCGAACGATTTGACTTGGATGTTGAACATCTCCTAGAGTCGCAGATGCAGCTTGAGGATTAGCAGCCATGATTGGAAGCTAACTAATGCTCTGATACCATGACAAATTTTGAAAGATAAAAAGTAGTGAAGCTGGAAAAAAAATATGATAGTGAAATCGTTCACTTAATTAATTTCATCAATGTTTACAAGTACATATATAGAGCTTTATACAACTAGCTAACCAACTAAGAACTATACAAATTAAACAGAAAAAGATGCTAACTAATTTGTGCAATGTCATTAACGGTTTAACAGAAAGAATGAGAGAATGAATGAGTGAGGAAATTATATATACATACAATAGTTGGTATGTTTTCTCTCTTACCTTAATAGTGGACCTTTCAATTAAAAAAAGGGGTATGAGTTTTTGGATGGTAATTGGTGATTTAAAAAAAATGAAATTATGCATAGTATGTAGGATAGTTCATTTTGCTAAGTGTGATAAAGTTTTCGGTTTGAAGTTGTATTGCTCTATATTGCGATTATTATCTTGATGCACGTCTGGTAGTTTTACATGGGCCTGAACACTATGCAATATTGACTTGATTCACAATTTTCAGAATGTGAATTAAAGGGGAGTTGTGTGTGTATACGAGAAACCTAACTTAGGTGGAGTTGCTCATATGCATTATCTTGAAAACACTTCACAAACACTCACAAACATGACATTAAAAATCCAAAAGATATTTTTGAAATTAAACTAAGTCAAAGGGTGAGATTGTAGGAAAAATATACTTCATACTTTTACACATTAATATTTTCTTGGCTTGCATAATATGGAATGATTTTCAAATGTCAAGGACATCCAATAAAAAAATGAATGACAGGATGCAGTCCAAGAATGTAGTCAGTTTAACTGACTAGATGGTACAATTTTCAACAAATCTCTACGGTTGCGCATTTTAGTGTTTCATTGATATAAATTGAGAGCAATCTACGCTTTCCTTATTGCAGCCAACACGATTCTAATATATTTTTACCGTGCAATTTTGTTCAAATTTAAATAAGATGATCTTATAACTTGGAAACACCTCTGCATAAGTAGGGCAAGATCCTAGCCGTAGAGAAAAAAAAATCTTGGCAACGATGAGTTTTGTCATTCCACGGCAAGTTCAACCGGTGATGTGCATGATTGAATAATCTCATAGCAAAAGCGTGTTCTTCAACCGTTATTGAAGAAAACAAAGTTGTACATAAATGATTTAATCCTATTCAAAGATCAAACTACTTGGTGTAAGTTAAGATTGATGAATTTTAATCTAAGTGGTGGTTACAGCTGAATACAATAGTGAAGTGGTGATAAAGTTAAGAACGAAGTACTTGATTCCACTTCTTGAACAAGTCAAAAGACGAATAAAACAAGGGAGTTGTTCTTAGCATTTATGTTGATTGTTATTTGTTAATTTTGCGAAATTATAAAACCGTGACTATTTTATTTTTTATTGTTTGATAATGAATTATTTACCCGTGGCATGGGGTCCATTTCCCTTAGGGGTTGACTACATTATATCTAGTGTTCTTACTTGTTTGTTTTTGTATTCGATTAATTCATGTAGAACAATAGGATATGTCTACTAAATCCAGTCAGACCTACTTCAGTAATTGCTTATAGCATAGTGATTGTTTGATTTCTCACAAGTGAACGGGGTCTTGATCAAGTAATATAGTAGTCTGTAAGGTGTTGAACCTACAAGAACTACGTGTTTGATCGAGTTAAAGTTAATAATACCCTTAATCGAATAGCAATAATAGTTTATAATAAATTTATACCTAATTTATCACGTACAAGAAATTAAAGTAAGGGTTTATCAAATTTATGAGATGTATTGCTAAGATCTAGAATCCCCCTTATTCATCCATTTTTAGTTTAACAATTAAATTGACAATTTGTTATCATGCGAGTTGGTTGACGTTCCAAATTTATTTAAAAGCCTCTCTCGATAGTAATTAAATATAATCCTATGCGTGATCTTTTTATATCTCTATAAAAGATATCAACATATAAGAAAGTATTAAACGAGTTAGAACATCTAAAAAAACCATGCAAGACATAAAGGTATATCTTTATCCTCTATCGAACCTCACAATATTTATTACTATGTCCTAATGATTCTATTACTTCTCTCGATGATAATAAAATTCACAAACAATTCAACTAGTGGCCAATTAAGTGAAAAGCAAACTAAACCATAATAAATATCCACATATTCAAATGAATTAACGTCAAAATAATTAATTAATACTAAAAATTGCAAAACATGGGTTCACCTATATCTTTAGCAATGTAAAAATATAATTTAGCATAATATTGAAATTAAATAAGCAAAAGTGGGACGACATCACAGAAAATTGACCAAACGTGAATAAATCTGGTTTTAGTTCTTTTCCTGCCTCTATGCATGAATATAAAATGAAGCTGTCTCGATTTCCGTGTGTGTATATAATTAATTTCAAAAGCCACTTTTCCCTTTTTCTCTGCTAGTTCTAGCTTCCTCTTTTTTCTTTTTCTGCGAGAATATATAATGAGTGGCAGCCAGCAACCCTTTTTATTTTTTCCAAAAAATTCGCCGTTTTTCTTCTCTTCGCTGATTGCCGAATTCTTTCTCCCGGCTACGCAGTTTTATATATATATTATAAATAAAACCTAATTTATTTAACCAAACAAAAATCCATCCAAATTGAGGCCCAGTTAAATTCATTGCTTAATTAAATTAATACTTACTTCCAAGTCCTCAATTCTTCCATATAATGCAAGTTGGTCCTTGTACATTAGATTTTGTCATTTTTCGCCACATTTTGCTTCCTTTCATCAATTCTTTTTTCATCCATAGAGTTTCACCTATTAAACAAAAATGCAACATTTTAGAATATATTTTATCAAAGGAATTATCAAATGTCGTTATTTTAGGTCCCGAATAAATGTAAAAATTACACTTATCAAATACACCCAAACTTAAATATTTGCTTGTCTCCAAACAAAATTATAGCCTAAATAATAACAAACATAGAAGCATGCAAAAATATTTGATTAGACAATCTAACTTTTACCTCAAAATTTGAAATCACGGTATTAAATCTATAAACCGCTTCAAAATCACAATACCAAACCAATATCTACTCTTCCAATCCAAAATCGACGTGTGTGTGAAGAACTAAGTAGTCATCATAACTTTACAAGTTGCTTCAATTCCCAACCCTTTGTGGTTAAATATATCATTTCATCTCTCGTATGATTCACACCTCCAAACTTGTTCTTTTTTCACTTTATTCCCAGTGTGAATCTAAAGTTGAATTTTTAATCACTAACTTCATCCACTCTAGTTCAGGTGGACTTTACCAATTGCAAGTCAACACATCAATAAACAAAGATTCTCCAATTCTTTGATTGTTTCAACATCCAAGACTCAATTAGGCTAATTATCCTTCATCAAAAGTCAAATTCCTCAAACAAGTATTTAGAGCTTGATCATCAAGGCATTTAGTGCTTTTTTTTTTTCATGCACTTTTTTTTTTCTGATTTTCAAATGTATTTTTTTTTTGTATTCTCTCCTTTAAGCTTTCTAAATTACCCATGTAACGGGCTTTAGGCCGATAACTCCCAAATCAGATAATTTTAGGGCACTACGTTTTAAACACTCTTACAGGCTTAATAACCTAAGTCAAAAAGGTTTCGAAGAGAATTTTCACATTTAAAAATAATTTATACCTTGATCAGTATAATGTCCATTATCAAACACTTATTCAAGCAAACCAACGTCCAACTTAAGATTTTCGTCCAATTTTATCTCGTTAATCTAAGACAATCCCCAAAAACGTTTTCACACATGGAATCCCTATCCATATCCGTATCTTCTTACAACTGCAAAATCACCCCAAAACTATACTAAATTTGGTCTAAGGATAAGTAATTTAGTATGATTTGGGTAAAACATTTATGGCCAACTATATCAACCTATCAATTATATGAATCAACTCATAGCATCATAATGTCCAACATAATTCTAGTGCAAGTATAGTATCGAATTTTTGCAAGGTTAAGCATCAATTAGCCTAACATGAAACATTTTCACGATTCATAAATCAACATCAAATCTCAATTTTAATCATCATTGCCGGCCAGACTATCTAACCCACGCAAGCACACAACCTAAAACAAGAAAATATATATTTTTTATTATTTTATTTTATTTGTGTTGAAAATTTTCAAAATTTTTTGATTTTTTTGATTTTTTTTATTATATACTAAAGTAATAACGAAAAACAAACACACAAACACTCAAAAACACACGAAAAGTGAAAACTCAAAGTTTTTCCCACCCCCAAACTTAAAACCGACATTGTCCTCCATGTCATAAATCATAAATAAGAATATAAGGGGACGAGGAAGAAAAAGAAGAAAATACTCCTCGAATTTTTCTGTTGAAGGTATGAGGCATTATGTGTGACGGATAGACAATCTTCTTTATCATGCTTTCCCTAAGTCTGTGTTTGTTTGAGTATTTCGCGACATCATATTCCTGCACATAGCGATCAAATCAAACAATAAAGATCAAATAACCTATAACATGTGTTACTTAACCCAAACACTCGAAATAACCAAAAATAAATGCAATGGCATAAGGAAAAATATGATAGGATAGTGAAACCCTATAAATGATTATAACTAATGCAACCTAATGATCAAAAATAAAACCACGTGCAATGCAATACGAAAAACAAAATACACAAAAGAATTAGAAAATTAGGTTGCTTCCCAATAAGCACTGAATTTATAGTCTTTAGCTAGACTGTATGGAAGGGAGGATCATGGTGGTTTACGTTGGAGTCTTGCAGCCTTACACTCCTTGCAATCTCCAACTTTACATTCTTTGTTTGCCTTCCAAACTTTGAACACTTTGTTCTCCTTTTGACTAAGGCGCCCTAGGAGTTTAAGCTTGATCTCTCTCGAGTCTTGTTGTACCTCTTCAACAATATACTTGCACGCATCCTTAGCCTTTTTACTAAACTCTTCATGTAATGGGTTCTCGATATTAGTGTAAATCTTGAACTTCTCTTGTTTATCATCAACTTTCAAAGTCAGTTTGCTACTTTCAAAGTCCATGATAGCTTTACTTGTTGATTGGAATGATCTGCCCAGGATAAGTAATATATCTAGGACAACAAAATCAACCGAGAATATGAACTTGCCCACTTTAATGAGCACATGTTCAACCATTTCTCGCGGGTATTTGATTGATCTGTCCGCCAATTGAAGGGAGATGGATATATTCTTCAGTTCTTCCAAACCTAAATTTCTATAGACAGAAAAGGGCATTAGGTTTATACTTGCTCTTGAATCACATAAACAATTAAAATTAGAATCACTTCCTATTGAACAGGGGATTTTGAGACTCCCTAGATCTTATAGTTTAGGAGGTAATTTGTTCTGCAAGACAGGACTACACTCCTCATTTAACTTAATGGTCTCGAAATCTATAAGCTTTCTCTTTGTTGATAGGATTTCCTTTAGAAACTTTGTATAGTTTGGAATTTGAGATATAGCTTCAATCAGTAGGATATTGACATGAAGCTTCCTGAAGATATCCAAAAACTTTGTAAACTAGTCTTCCACATTCCTCTTTTGCAATCTCTGGGGAAACGGGATATGAGGCACATAAGGTTTAATATGAGTGGTTGCCTTAACCTTTGGATCTTCTGATACTCTTTCTTATTCCTCGTTTTGATCGGACTCTTCCGATTTTTCCTCAACCGTGGTCGGTACTTTCTCTTATATAGCAGCTGGTCTCTTTATATTAATCTCTGGCAGTTGAACTCCACTGCGGGTAGTTATTGCCTCAATTTTTTCTTCCTCCACAACCTTCACTGTCATTACCTGCTATTTGGGATTTATCTCAGTGTCATTAGGTAGTGCTCCTGGTGGTCTCTCTGAAAGTGCTTTCACTATTTGCCCCATATGATTTCCAAGTTCTTGATGGCAACTCCATGAACTTGCAAGGTTTTGTCTGTTCTTTGCATGTGTTGAGTAGATATCTCAACCAATTTAGTCACAAGGTCTTCTAATGAAGATTTCTTCTCAGGTTGCTGAAAACCTGGTCGTACAATCTGAGCCTCTTGATTATTGTTCCATGCGAAATTGGGATGATTTCTCTACCCTGGATTGTATGTATTTGAGTAGGGATTATTTTGCTACCTCTAGAAGTTTTGTGTGTAGTTAACATCTTCCACTGATTGGACAAATGGACTACCCACGGTACCATCTACGCTCTCATGGTTCTCTCTACAATGGTTACGATTTGGTCCCACTATCTGAGTTACATTCAGCCGTTCCACTTTCCGAGTTAGAGCTGCCAGTTGCGATGAGATTGCTGTTAATTGATCCATCTCATGTATCCCAGCTGCTTTCTATGCACCTTTTCTCTCTGTTGGCCACAATGCACTGGTGAATGCCAAGTCTTCCATGATTTGATCGACTTGATCCGATGTTCTCTTCATAATTGATCCATCGCAAGCGGAGTCAACGTTAGCTCTGCTTGTTGAATTTAGCCCAATGTAGAAATATTGCACTTGGAGCCATTTTTGCAGTCCATGTTGTGGGCACTGGCGGAACATTCCCTTGTATCTTTCCCAAACTTCATAGTAGCACTCCGAGTCAAGTTGAGAAAATGAAGTGATTTCATCCCTCAATCTGGAAATTCGTTTTGGTGATAAGTATTTGTTCAGGAATTTCTGACTTAGGCTGTTCCAACTGGTGATGCTTTGAGGAGGAAATGTGTCCAACCATTCCCTAGCTGAATCTCTCAAAGTGTATGGGAAGAGCCTCATCCTGATTGCTTAGCACACATGTCCAAGAATCTTGAGATATGGGCATTGGGATTTTCAGTAGGTCTCCCAAAGAACTGTAATGCATTCTGGAACATGTTGATCACGTCCATCCTTAGGTGGAAGTTTGCCTGAACAAACGCCTGATATATTATACTGGATTGGCTTTCCACGACCGGTGGAACCATGTACTCTCCCATTAACCTTGTATTCATTAGCTGCAACTTCATGTGGTTGCTCTACTCTGAGATTAGCCCCGATGGCTATTTGATTCGGATTTTCTTGCCACATCTTTCTCTTTTTGTTTTTTGTGTGCTTCCAACTGTTGTCTTTTTCGAATGTTGAATGTTCGTTCGATCTCCGAATCAAATTGAGCAAGATCACCAGTTCTTGAACTTTGAATACACGTTCTTGAAAAATCAAGCAGGAAACACGATAATTTTAATTTTTTTTATTTATAAAATTGAACTAAAGAAAAAGGTAAAATTCAGATTAAAGTTAAAATTAACTAAATGTATCAAAAGCAGTAGTCCCCGACAACGGTGCCAAAAACTTGATTGTTTGATTCCCTACAAGTGAACGGGGTCGTGATCAAGTAATATAGTAGTGTGTAAAGTATCGAACCCACGAGAACTACGTGTTTGATCGAGTTAAAGTTAATAATACCCTTAATCGAATAGTAATAATAGTTTATAATAAATCTATACCTAATTTATCATGTACAAGAAATTAAAGTAAGAGTTTATCAAATCTATAAGATGTATTGGTAAGATCTAGAATCCCCCGTATTCATCCATTTTTAGTTTAACAATTAAGTTGACAATTTTTTATCATGCGAGTTGGTTGACGTTCCAAATTTATTTAAAAGTCTCGTTCGATAGCAATTAAATATAATAATATACGTGATCTTTTTATATCTTTATAAAATATATCAACATATAAGAAATCATTAAACGAGTTAGAATATCTTTAAAAAAAAAAATCATGCAAAGCATAAATGTATATTTCTATTATCTATCGAACCTCACAATATTTATTACTATGTGCTAACGATTCTATTACCTCTCTCGATGATAATAAAATTCACAAACAATTCAACTAGTGGCCAATTAATTGAAAAGCAAACTAAACCATAACAAATATCCACGTATTCAAACGAATTAACGTCAAAATAATTAATTAATACTAAAAATTTCAAAACAAGGATTCATCTATATCTTTAGCAATGTTAAAATCTAGCCTAACGTAATATTAAAATTAAATAAGCAAAAGTGGAACGACATCACCAAAAATTGACCAAACGTGAATAAATCTGGCTTATATTCTTTTCCTACCTGTATGCGTGAATTTAAAATGAAGCTGTCTCGATTTCCATGTGTGTATATAATTAATTTCACAAGCCACTTTTCCCTTTTTCTTTGCTAGTTTTGGCTTCCTCTCTTTTCTTTTTCTGCGAGAATATATAACGAATGGTAGCCAGCAACCCTTTTTATTTTTTCCAAAACAGTCGCCGTTTTTCTTCTCTTCACTGGTTGCCGAATTCTCTCTCCCGGCTGCGCAGTTTTATATATATATATATATTATAAATAAAACGTAATTTATTTAGGGGTACTTACAAAAATATCCTTAAAATTAGGGATGTTTTGAAAAATCATATGAAAGGTTTTTAAGAAGTAAAAAACACTGTGTAAAATGAAAAAGTCACAATATCACTTTTTTACATTTTAAAAAAAAGTGACACAAACTGAAAAAAAGTGACACTCTCAACAAGTGACAAACTCAAAAAAAGTGACAAATATCAAAATAGCATCATCCATTTGTGCAACACCAGCAATCATGTTCTTAAAATAATCAGCACGTCCGACCAATCCACATCCTGATTATGTTAGGAAAATATAATATGTTATTTCACTTTTTTTTTATTTTCTTAAAAAGTGAAAAAAAAAACTTAAAAGGTGACAAAAACCTAAAAAAGAGTGACACAATGTCACTTTTATAAAATTGACGAGTGGGGTTGACATCAGTGCAAAAGCTACTGCAAGTTTTTCACTGTGGTACGAGAGAAGAAGTTCCTTTTCTCTCTTTCCCACATCATGGAGGTTAATATCTATCATAGGAACATATCCATCTTTGGCCATTAAGAGGCCCAACTCCTCAAGTTTTGCATATATCTCTTCACTTCTAGAATGGCTTCTATCTCAAACTATAAACGTGTATATTTTGTCTTTTACCTCTATCCAACTCATACCTGGTTCCTTATTCACTTTACTGTTTTTCATCAGTCTTCTAAATTTTGCAACATTTTCCCATGATCTTGCTGTGGCATAAATATTCGCAAGAAGAACGTGAGTACCAGATTTCTTTGATAGGCCAAATGAGTATGGTGTAAATTGCATTCAACAATGGTCAGTGCAAAAATCCAAATACATTCTGTCAAATTAAATTGTACCAAAGTATAAAAAATATTGATTGCAGCTCTATGGACACATAATTGATACAAATTGCAATCAACTCAATAAATGAAGAATCAGATCAAATTAAAAATACGGGCTACGCTGCTCGCATTTACTCGTTTATTCGAGTAGAGCGATTAGCCAATGGAGAACAGTGTTTTCTGTGAGGATAGAATAGCATCCAACTCTTCTTTTGCTTCAAACCATATCGTCCCAATATTTCTGGAGTTTGTCCATCTCCATCTGTCTTGATCAAACTGTTTTTGAGTTGGATTCATTTTCAACATCACTAGCCTTCAAGACTAAACTCAAGTCCAATGGGGTTTCATTCAGAACTCTACGTTCTACAGGATTTTCCTCTAGGGCCCGAGTATCATCCATCGGTATACCATTGATATCAGGCTTTTCAGCATGCCCATCACTCTTGGAGGTTGTCTCCACTGTATTTATCTCAGTTTCAATTGGCTTAGCTTCATCCTTGAACTGATCTGAGGACTCGTTCGCTTGTTCTTCCAGCACAGCAATCGGAATGTACTTAAATTTACGCTTAGGCGGCTCTTCCACCGAATCATTATCGTCTTTACTGTAGTTCTTCGATTCATTGTTCCCGTCATTTCCATTATTCTCTTTGTTTTGGTTGGGAGTGATCGGTGTCCATTTGTACAACAAGAGATGTGAAGAGCAATTAACGCCGTTAACTTTTCCATTAGCTTCCGTTTGATTGGAACTGGACGGCGTTATGTGGATCCACTTCTTCTTCCACTTTCGGACGGGTCTGGTGAAAACGGTGGTGGGACTGTATCGAGTTGAGGACCGCCCTAGCCTAGCTCCCACTCCCTCCATAATTCAAGATAAATCATGTGGCAGCGGATTTGCAGAGAAGGTGGTGGATCACGACTAATAGTTTAGAAAGTATTAATTACGTGATTAAGTTATTTAATTAGTTTATAGGGTATTATTTAAATTAGTTATTTTTTAGAGGTAGTGGGTCTAATTTTCCCATTTATTTAACCAAACAAAAGTCCATCCAAATTGAGGCCCAATTAAATCCATTGCTGAATTAAATTAATGCTTGCTTCTAAGTCCTTCATTTTTCCATATAATGCAAGTTGGTCCTTGTACATTGGATTTTGTCATTTTTCTCCACATTTTGCTTCCTTTCTTCAATTCTTTTTCATCCATAGAGTTTCACCTATTAAGCATAAAATGCAACATTTTAGAATATATTTTATCAAAAGAATTATCAAATATCGTTATTTTAGGTCCCGAATAATTGTAAAAATTACACTTATCACATAGTCTAACTGACAGGCATACATTGTCTAAATCGAATAATTAAGACAAATTGTTTAATTAACTAGAATTTAGTATTTACAATTGAATTTTTGTAAGTTTTTGCATTTGTGAATCAAAGCTTTCTCTCTCTGAATGCTAGAGAAATCTCCATTTTATAATCCCATGATTAAGGTAAAATTCGTGTTAAATCCTCATTCCGTATAGAAGTCTCTGGCTTGCCTTATGATATCTTGTGATCGCATGGTTCAAAGTCTTGTAATTGCTTGGTTCAAACTCAAAACATGAGGTTGCTTGCCATATCCTTTCTTGATGTCACAAGGTTCAAACATTGTGATCGCAAGGGTTTAACTTTTTCTCTTCCTCTTCAACACGTCCAAGTTACATCCCTCAACTTTCATATTGTTGTGATTTAGCCCCAATTTTCAGATTCATATGAGTTTGATCCTTCTTTTAAATTTTTTGTCCGGATTTGGGCCTTTTCCGTCCAAATCTTCAACTTTGATGCCACAACTTTCAAAAGTTTTGATATTGGTCCTCTGCAAGTTTACAAATTATTTCTTAAACTTTTCAAGTGTTAAATTTAGCTCCCAAAACTTGTGATTTCCTTCAGTTTCTCTATTAATACTTCTTATCACTGTCGAGCAAGTTGACTTATCTTTAATTGTTCTGAACTAACTTCAAATTAGCTTAAAATTGTCTTTTTTTTTTTTTTTGCCAATTACATGTAAATCTGGTATTTTCTAATAATTTAAAAGTTATACTAAATTAGGTACAAATCTGCTTAATTGGAAATAGTTTATCAAGTCTAATAGAATGAATAACTGTGTAAAACACGTTAATCAAATACCTCCAAATTTAAAGTCTTGTTCGTCCTGAGTAAAATAAAAATCAATACACTGGATAACATACCATCTTTTCTAACATTTTTGAAATATCTTGAAAAATTTATAAAGTTCTTCTAAGTAACGTTATCAAAATAATTTTTACTTATCCAATGCTTGATCGATATGTGTGAAAATAATCAATTCATTCACTATAAAATTTTAGATTGGTTATATCCTAACTCTCAATGGTCTGTCATTTTCTGTCCCTCCTGCAAGATGTATACTCCCAAACTTAATCTCTCCTCCATTGTGCTTATACTTAAGTTGCTTTTGCAATGCTCTCGTTTATTTTCCTCTCAAGTTTCGATTAAGTCTAACCAATGAAAGTAACTATTTGATATGTGATGATTCTTTCTAGATTTTGAATTTCTCAATGTACAAGCTTCAACTAGGATAAGCAGCAACCTCACTAGAAATCTAGATCCCAAACTTAAACCAAAAAGTGCAGTGCTTTTCAATATTGTCACTCCTTACATACTCACATAAAAAAAAGTACATATTTTTATTATTTTTCTCACATCTAACTTGCAATAACTATTTCACTCAAACGTCAGGCTGCATCTTACTACTATTTCTTCTCTCCACATTAAAGTAGCTAGCACCTCTCAAATCAATTAAAAACCCTCCAAGAATTATGGATGACGTTATCGTTAAAGTGGACAAATTTATTGTTTCAATTAATTTAATTGTGTTGGACATGAAAGAAGATCGAGACATTCTACTAATCTTGGAGATGTTTTGGCTACTATCCGTACTTCTATTGATATTCAACGACGATAGTTGATTTTTAAGGTTTAGGATGAACATGTCACTTAAATGTGTTCAAGGCAATCAAATATTTTTTTTGACACTTGTGTTATATAATTGCTTTTAGGTAATAGTGGCAGACACTTTTATACTTCAGCATCCTAATTAACCACTTGAATTTTGCGCTGTGCATTCTAATTCAACCAAGTTAGAAAATCAAAAGATTGAGAAATTTGCATGGGAGGTCTCAAACTAGTTTTTCAAAAAGAAAACTGTATTTCGAGTATCTTGGTAAAGGCCGACTTGTTGCGAATTTACTTAATACATGTACAACGAAATTTGAAATAATTTCAATTATCATCAAGAATTTTTTGTGTTTAGATAGAAACTGAGATTAAAATTATACCTTTAATAAATTTTGCAAACTTTTTTGATAATTTTGGAACATGAATAATAACGATCTCACACATCATAATTGTCTCATTGTCCAGTTTCTAATGGTAATCCACAAAAGGGAACAAGAATGAGAGATTATTATTTTTCTCTTCTTGTGCTTACAAGATTCTAAATATCTATATTTTTCTCAAACCCTAACAACTAATTAATATAATCTTAAGTGGGCTTGACCCACCCATTGAAGGGAAGAGTTCACAAATCAGTTATTGACTTTGACAACTACAAAAATCAGGTGTTAAGTTTCAAACTTGCAAAAATCAGGTATTTATTAATTAATTAATATTAATTAGTTAAAAATTAATTTTCGGTCACAGTTTTTTTGCAGGTCACAGATTTTCCAAATTATTTGGTCACAGATCAAAATTTATAGGTCACACAATCACAGATTTTCAAATTAATTGGTCATAAATTTTTTCACGGTCACAGATTATATAATTTTTAGGTCACAGATAACAAAATAGTTGGTCACAGATTATAGAATTGGTCATGTTTCAGGCTCAATTGGTCAAGACCCATGGTTGGGCTAGGTGCGCCATGTGAGGGGAAGCCTAGACTAGGTAGTCCGCCGCCACGGGTATTGGAGAGGCTAGAAAAGAAGATGAAGGAAAAGAATTTGGATTATATGGTTGTTTTGATTTCTGAATTGACACCTAAAAATATTGAGCTATTTGGAGATGCAGTGGATGCTTGGGTTCAGATTGCATGCCCCAGGTTATCCATTGACTGGGGTGATGCATTTAAGAAGCCATGATTGACATCCTTTGAAGCTGAGATTGCTCTTGGGGATATACCAGTGTGGTGGGAGAGGAAATTGAAGTGCACAAAGAGTGAAGATTGTTGTAAATATGAAGGCGTGCAAGAGAGAGGAGATATGGGTGTGGATTATCCTATGGACTATTATGCACAGGATGGAGGTGAATGGATCTCTTGTTACTCGAAGAAGCCTAATTGGCCTCTACGTGGAAATAGTCATTGTAATGATAGTTGTGTTAAAAGCTGAGATTTTCGCCGGCCTACTATTACGTCATGGAATGTTTGATGGGAGAAACAATCCAGCACAGGTGAAGCTAGCCAGGTAATTTACGTACAGTCAATGGGGAAATAATCTTTCAGTTTTTGGAGCATATTTGAGTATGAGTTGGAAGAGCATATTCTAGAGAAAAGGAAGTTTGTTTGTGGGTTGAGAGAAAGTGAAAGGTGAACGGCAGCGTTGTACCATTCACAGCAGGCAGAGAGAGACGAGGGAGAGAGGGAGAGGAGAAGGAGGAGGAGTTGCTACACAGTAGGCAGAGAGAGACGAGGGAGAGAATGGAAGGAGGGAAAAGGGATGAGGATGAAATGAAATTAGGGTTTGGGTGGTATAATATTTAATTACCTAAATTTTGATTAAAAAATTTTCACACCTGATTTTTGCACTTTGAAGTTTAAAGACCTGATCTATGTAATTTTCCCCCCATTAAATGTGTCGGTCCAATATTTAGTTAATCTAATTAATTAAGTTTGACCCATAAGTTAATTAATCTAATTAACTAACTTGGGTCAATTAAACAACAACCCAATTAATTAATTTTACAAATGTTCAACAATTGTCGATTAATTAATTAGTAAAAATGTTCTTCTAGTTCTTGTTTTTGTGTATAACTCATTAGATACCAAATCACGATATCAATAACATAAACTATTATTTTAATCTAATCAAAATATGATAAATTAAAATACCCTTTTTAATTTATCATTAATTTACCTAGCTAGATTAATTAATTTACGTTCATCGTCCCATATTAACATCTAGCAATGTGTCAGGGCAATACATGCGACGGAAAGTATCACGTGGTATGACAAAACCAAATTTTTTCATTTACCGTGAAACTAAATCCCTTCTTTCGATCAATTATAAGATATGAATATATATCAATATTGATTGTCAATCATGTCTGTTGTCCAACTTTTAAATCAATATTAGTCTGAAAATTATTTTCGAATTACATTGGTCAAGGATTTCGTTATCAACTTAACTAAATGAAACGTATATCATAATATCTTACTATCCAAGAGTGACGAATTCTCTATTAATCATTCATACATTATATAATTCTTGACATATCCGAACAATGTTGTGGCAGCGACTCTAGACAAAGCAACATCCAGCATCACGAAAGTATGACTATCCTCTATAAGGCAATATGATAACGTCAAATCGAATGGTCAATTCCACTATCGATCATTATAGATTAGCCATTGATGTTTAGATATTTATTCATTTGGAATCTCTCCAGTGGGTCTCCAATATTTTGTTCTTATAACAAAACATCTACATGTCAATTTAAATGTCACAAATTTTAGATTTTGAGATTAACTGCTCACTTCATAAGTAAGAAATGCTACATCTTCTAGTCTATCCATAAAAATGATATTCGTATCTCGTTATTACTTATGTCAATGGATAATTTAAGATTTAGTCATACGTAATTTATTTATCACAATCGCAATTTCTTGTAATCTAGAAGTTATCGAGACTTGAATATAAGAACTCTATTAATTTAATTTATCAAAATAATAATTCAAATAAGTAATAGATCTGCCATAAATAATAATACATTAATCATATTAAAAGTGTTACCGTAAAAAACCAATTTTCCTTAGGCATAAGACTTGCAAACTTCCACTTGCACTAGATCCAATCACTTATGTATCTAAAACTATAAGAGTTTGCATAAAAAACATGTTTATGTTGCAACAACTTTGTACCAATGAATTTGCAATATTATCAATTTTGAACTTGTTCTTTCTTTACGTCATTTCTTTGTATTATCTCTTTGTTAAGTTGATACCCCCTTAACACATATTTGAATCATGGATAATACCTTAGTTCATTCACTTGCGCGATAACTCCATTGTTATCACAATATAGAGGTATGTGATCAATAATATTAGGAACTACTCCAAATTAATTAATGAATTTAATCTAGACCACAGCTCTAGATGCTTCTGAAACAATGATGTATTAGGCTTTTGTTATTGAATCAGCAATTATTTTTTGTTTGGAACATTTCCAACTAACCACTCTACTATTAAGAGTAAACCCATATCCTAATCGAGACTTGCTATCATCATAGTCTAACTAGAAGTTAGCTTCAATGTATTAATGAACTCTCAGTTCATTTTCTCTATATAAAATATTCTTTAGATTTTATCTATATAGATTAGGATAAGTCAAGCAATCTTCTAGATCTATTTCTATAGATCTTGATTACTAAGATATAAGATACTTCTCCAACATCTTTTATGAAAAAATTCTTTGATAATCACAATTTCACCGATTAAAGTATAGGAACGTCGTTTCCCATTAACAATATTTCATATACATATCCTACTTAAATAAAAGAGTGAAGGATTGTGGCACTATTCATAAGCCGCTGGCTCGGCGCGGCATTTTTTTTTTTCAAACCGAGCCGATAGACTTTTAGTCTCGGCTCGGCTAAGCCGCTGAACTGGTTTTTTTTTTACGTTTACTTTAATATTTTATGTTTTAAATATGCGTTCTAAGCGATTTAATTTTTGTTTTGAAATGTTGAAGTGCGGCCATCCTAAATATATGATCGACTTGGTCAGGCTTTTTTTTTTTTTTTTAATTATGTTTGATTTTGATTCCAAATGACTTTATGGGTCGACTCGTCCAATACTTTTTTTTTCTTTTTTGTTATATAGGTCGGATTTGCTAATCTTTTGTTTTTTTTTTTTAACGTTTGATTAAGTATTTTAATTTACGAATGTTCATTTTAAGCGATTTAACAATTTAGCTCGGCTCGAACCTTTTTTTTTTTTTTTTTTTTTTGCGTTTTCAAACCGAGCCAATAGACTTTTAGTCTCAGCTCGGCTAAGCCGCTGAACCCGATTTTTTTTTTTTTTTTTACGTTTGCTTTAATATTTTAGGTTCTAAATATGCGTTTTAAGCAATTTAATTTTGTTTTGAAATGTTGAGGTACGACCATCCTAAATATATGATCGACTCGGCCAACCTTTTTTTTTTTTAATTACGTTTGATTTTGATTCTAAATGACTTTATGGGTCAACTCGCCCAAAGCTACTTTTTTTCTTTTTTGTTATATAGGTCGGATCGGCTAAACCTTTTTTTTTTTTAATGTTTGATTAAATATTTTAATTTACGAATATTAATTTTAAGCGATTTAAAAATTTATTTTTCATGTCAAAAATAATTTTACATTAATTGTGAAAACCCCTTCTTTTTGCGTCCGATTCAGAATTTTAAGTTAATTTCTCTTTTCTAACCCACCATCAACCTCATACTTACACTAATTTCTCCCAATTTCATTTTTCTTAAGTTTCTGCATTTCAAAAGGGTAAATTTATGGCGTCAAAATGGATTTTTATTGAACATATCACTATAATAAATATTATTTATCCTCAACCTATTTGGATCTATTGCACATGATCGTATCATTTTTTTGGACCGATGTCATCAAATTTTATCATTCAATTGAAGAATTGACATGAGAAGAAAGATAAGAAAAAAGAGGACAAACTCGGTTGGCTGAGCAACACTGATGTAGAGAGTATCCACGAACTTCCTTTTATTTACGTTTGATTCAGTATTTTAAGTTACGAATATTCGTTTTAAGCGATTTAAAAATTTGTGGGTGATGTCAAAAATAATTTTACATTAATTGTAAACATAAAGTCGTGATTGTTTATTTTACGTGTAATATTATTTTATTAAAAATGTTTAATTATAAATAAGAGAAAAAATGTCCATATTTTTTGAATAAAAAATAGTGTGCATCTAACTCTTTCTTTTTCCTCTCAATTTTTCTCAATTTCTTCATGCAATGACCATACCTTTTACTTCCAGAATCATGCCTCTTTAGTCCATCTGTGAGTTTGCATCTAACCCTTTCTTTTTCCTCTGTGAGAGGGTACTTAAAGTTAGATGTTATCTGGTTGTGCATAACTGGAAATAGTAGAGATGTTTTACTGTTATACCATATCTACCTATGGATATTGTGTATTTTAACCTAATCTCATGATACCCAGTTAATTTCATACTCTAAATCAATTTATTATAGCATCAAAGCGTCATTTCTGTAAGAGAAGAAAAACTTGATTTTATGTACTGTTGTAGTTAGTATGTTTTTTGTCATTAAATGCATTGAAGTTCACCCACTCATTGTTTCACTTTTGTCACCATCGTTAGACTTCAATTTTTTATTCAATTAAGGCACTCCATCTTATCAGATTAATGAATATGATGATGTGGTATGGAAAATTTGGTTTGTCCATATATTCTAAGAAAAATGCTATTCATCCCCAGTTTATGTGGATGTAAATGATTGGTTAAATGATAGGTGAAATTAAATGACTTATTTCATTTCACCTATCATTTAATGTCACATTAACGCCACATAGACTGGTGATGAATAGCATTTCTCATATTCTAACCACTTACATATATTCTATATTTTTTCAGTATAATTACAATACACTTACAAATTATGTCAAAACCTTCCTCATTTTCTTTCATTTTTTTCCTTAAACAACACACTATTTAATACCCAACTTTACCAACGGCACGTGCATCGCACGTGTGTCAAACTAGTAATATTAGAAATATGACCACGCTTCCACCAGTCTTCTTGTAAACATATGGTTCATTTTCGTTTTTGATAAAACCAGACTTTTTTTATTGTTCATCAAAGCGAAAATTCCAGCTCCTACAAACTTGCTTCAATTCATATATAGATCGAGCAAGTTTACACACATTGTTAGTATCTTTGGATTCAAACCCTTTGAATTGTGTCATGTACACTTCTGTTTGCAAGTTTATGTTAAGAAATTCAATTTTGACTTCCATTTTTCATATCTTATAGTCATGGTATCCATTTATTGTAAGTAAAATCCAAATGGACTTAAGCTGGCTACATGTGAGAATGTTTTATCAAAGTCAACTTTTTGTCTTTGTTTGTAATCGCTTGTCTTGTTTTGTATGTATAGATGTTTCCATCCATGTCGCCCTCTTTTCATGTAAACTCATTTATTGCCATTTGGGGTTTATCCCATCAAGTAGTTCATCCAAAGTCAAACCTTGTTTGCATACATCAAGTTCATCTCGAATTCTATGGCCTCTTGCCATCTTTTTGAGTCAACACTTAACTTTACTTATACATAATTAGTAGGTTCATCATCCTCGATTAGTAATCGTGAATTCGAACCTTCTAAAAGGTTGAATGATCATACTATACTTATGCGGAGTTGACGTGTCGTCTAGAGCATCTACTTCTTGATCAAGAATTTATCCCTTAGTAAGTGTAGGATCAACCTCAGGTTTATCTACTCGGTCAACTATATATGTGGATTTTTTGAACTCCTTCAATTTCTAATTTTCTTCTACTATCCTCTCATAGAATGAACTCTGTCTCAAGGAAGATGGCATGTCTTGAGACGAAAACTTTCTTCTTAATGGAATTATAGAATTGATATTCAAATGTTTCTTTTGGATATCCCACAAATATGTATTCATCGGACTTAGACTCCAGCTTATCCAATTTAGTACATTTCAAATAAGTGTCACAGTCCCAAATTTTTATATGAGATGACTTGGGTTTTTTCCCTTTACATAACTTGTATAGAGCGTTGTTAACCAATTTAAATGAGACACGATTGAGTATGTAGCACGCGACAATTAGTGCATGACATCAAAATGATTTTAGGAGGCTTCATATTTAATAGTGTGTGATACATCCTTTCAGATACATCATTATGTTACGGTGTATGTGTAGAATCCATTGCGAGAGAATATATTCTCTTTTAGATAATCTAAAAACTCATCTTTAAGATATTCTCCACATCGATTAGATCTTAATGTGAGAATATCTTTACCTAATTATTTCTCTACTTCTAGCTTGAACTTCTTGAACTTTTTAAGTGCTTTATGCTTGAATTTTATTAAGTATACATAACCATTTCTGAAATAGTCATCATCAAATGTGATAAAATAAGAGAGATCTCATCTAGTAGTAATTGATATGGGTATACATACATCACTATGTATCAAACCTAGTAATTGTGCATCTCTTTCTCATTTTCAAGTAAAATGGAACTTAGTTATCTTGCCTAACAACCATGATTCACATTTGTTTAATGATTCAAAATCAGTTAATCCTAAATATCCATCTCTATGTAATTCAAAATTGATTATTTTTATTTACATGACCAAATCTGCAAGGTCACATAAGTAATATTTAGGTTATCACTTTATGCTTCTAATTTCTATACTCATTATAGAATATTTGGTATCTAGAATATAAATGTCATTTTGTTATTTACCATAATCGTTAAGATCTAATCGAGATAAAAGGAACAACAATTGCCCTTAACATTAATTGGAAAACAATTCATGTCCAAACATAAAATTAAAATAATGTTCTTTGTAATGGTGCGAACAAAATAATATTTTTCTAATTCTAATACTAAGTCTAAAAGCAATGGTAATAAGTATGTTCCTATAGGCAATATAGCAACCTTCACCCCTTTTCAACAAGCAAGTCAACTTCTCGCTTTTGTAGTGATCTACTTCTTTTTAGTTTCTACATATTTATAGATATATGAGATTCATATCCAGTATTTAACATCTAAGAAACTAATGAAGTAGACATATTAACTTTAATAACAACTATGCCTGAAATAGAAGCTTTAGAAGACTTCTTTTACTTCAAGCTCGTGAGGTATGCTTTGCATTTCCTCTTCCAACGACCTTTTATTCCACAACGATAGCAAGGGTCAACAGGTTTGGTATCATTCTTATTTGCTTTGACTGCCTTAGTCATCTTGAATGCTTTCCCAGAAACTCCTTTAGACTCCTTTTAGTGCCCTTAGATGAACCAATAGCCACAACTTGCACACTACTAACTTTGATGTTGAGCTCAAAAGTCTTAAACATGTTTGGCAACTCGGTGAGTTTTCACTCGAGCTTATTCATGTTAAATTCGTAATAAAGTAAATAGCTCTTTGGTAGAGATTGCATAACCAAGTCAATACTTAGTTCATAGTCCATGATTAAATCCAGTTAAGACTATTTCTCAATGTAGCCAATGATCTTCAATACATGAACATTGACTAAGGATCTTTCTCCCATTTTTTACTGGTTTAGTTTCTTAAAAGTATTATGTCTTTCCACACGTGATTGTTCATCATACTCTTATGTTGTTTTTTAACTCAGGTGGCATAGCTACAATCATCACATATGCTTCAATATTATAGTCGTCATTTCTTTATTATTAGCAACCATACTTTCCTCGGTCGAGTCCTCGACGGGTGTCTCTGGAAAGAGAAATTTAAGGATATAAATACTTTTTCTTGCTTGAGAACAATTCTCAAATTGTAGTGCTAATAGAAGATTTTTGCCCGATTAGTTTGTTGACATCTACTATGCCTCTCAAATTCATATGGTTACTGTGATTTAAAAGCTTTAAAGGTAAAGAATTAACATGTATCAAAAAATGCATTATATAATTTAGTATGATCTTTTATTAAATTAATTATGCTACCACTATTTAATTCAAATGTATGATCATCTCACATAAATTTATGGAATCCGTACTCAATTCCAGTGAACTAAGATCTCATTTATAGTATTAAGACCTTGAGTGTACTTAATAAGACTTAATAGAGCATATGCATTGATACTATTATCAATTGTATATCTGTACAACTCCTAGATTATTAAGCTGCAATTATGTCTTCGCACATCGTATATGTTAGCATAATATGCCTTTAGAATTTATTTCCTTAAGTGTACTCAACAAAAGATAAATTTTAGTTAAGTCAAATTCATAATTCAAAAATATCTAATATTTTATAGTGTCAAACATATCCCTAATGGACCAGCATTGAGTGTACTTAAAAAGTTCAGATCGATTTAGAATTCTCGTTTTTCACTATAATAATGGAAAGTTAATAATAATTCTGACTTAATATTTTAATGAGTGATTTTATCATATAGATGTCTCATACATCTAGCATGCAAATAAACATACATAAAATAGTGTGGACAACTATAACTTATACTATCTAGCTTTCTTGAGTAAATGAAAGACTAGTTGTTGAGTTCTTAGGATTATAGCATTGCCTCATACAATGCTCCATCTCCATGGTCTCATCATCTTCTTGCTTCTTCAATTAATTAAGTTACAATTTGTATTCTATACCGTTGGCATGTAGGCCTAAAAGAATTGGACTCGCAAGTCAGAAATAATTAAGAGTTCGCAGGCCCAAAATAACAATAATTAAAACTATTTATTCAACACGTCCCCACGGTTAAGTCTATAATCATCTACTAAATATGCATTTATCACATAAATGTATTCCTATATAATATCTAGTATTATATATAAACATATTAGAAGTTTGTTACAATAAAGATTGTCTAAACTGATTTAGATAAATGGATAGAAACAATTAAATAATTAATTAATGAAATTAATCAATTAATTTAATGTGTGGATTTGTTTCCTAAAATACTCAAAACTTTTAAAACGAGTTTATTTAATTAAAATTAAATTTTAATTAAATACCAAATCAGAGTCCAATTCTAATTCCAATTAATTATAGGGAGTGCTACTTTAATTAAAATAAAATTTTAATTAAATTCTAAATTTGAGTCCAACATAATTTTAAAATATTAGGGCAAATTGTAATAATATTTTAATTCGGGACAAAACTCCTAAAAAGTAAAATTCAATTTTAATGATAATTTAAAAAGTGATCACTTTTAAATTAATTTTAATTGGGTCAAAATTAAAATTCTAATAGAAAAATGAATTTAAGATCAAACTCTTTTGAAAATCTAATTTAAATTCTTTTTTCAAAATTGCATTCACAACCTCTTTTGAAAATTTGCATTTTGGCCGATTTTAAAATTATAATCAGGTCATTCCAATTTTGAATATGGTAGAATAGGCAATTGCTTTAAAATTTGCAAACTGACCCCTCAAATCAATATTGTAGACAGTGGCCTCTAATTTCACAAATTTCAAGAGAGGCCGCTGTCCCTTAATCCAATTCGAAACTCTAGGGCCGATGATGAAGGCTGTTGCCATCGACCACGCCTCTCGATCCGATTTTCGACCCAAAAACTATTTTATTTTCAAAAATAAATTTTAGAAGTTGGAAATTAATTTTTCTTAAAAGCTAGAAAAAAGAACTATTGATTGTTTCCAAGATTCAAAAACAATTTCTAACAAACTCAAAGTCGGCCTGATATCATCGTTGGAAATTTATTTATAAATGCATATGGAAATTTAAAATGATTTTAATTTTCACCGATGATATTCTTTGTGTTTATAAAAAACTATGATTAGAAATATATATTTAGCGAGTAGATTAGGGTTTTCTTTTCCTGTGCAAGGAAGATTATGAATGTTTATATTATTTCTCAAACCCTAACAATTTATTATTAGAATTTTAAGTGTACTTGATCTACCCATTAAACAAGTTGACCCAATATTCATTATTCAATTAATCTAATTAATTAACTTATGTCTATTAATAAGCAAACCAATTAATTAATTTTACAAATGTCCAATACTTGTTGATTAATTAATTAGTAATAGCATTCTTTTAGTTCTCATTTTTATGTATGATCCATTAGGTTCTTGATACTAACCTAACGACGTGAACTATTATTTTAATATAATCAAAATGCGATAAATTAATTTATCATTGATTCACCTAAATTAATTATCTACATTTATCATCCCAAATTGTCATCTAGTAATGTGTTGAGCAATACATGTGACGAAAAGTGTCACTTGGTATGACAAAATCAAGTATGTTTGTTTATTGCGAAAGTATAATTTCTTTGTCAATATGATTCGATCAATTAAAAGATATGGATATGTGTATTATCGACCATATTTTTTCATCACACTCTTAAGTCATTATTAGTCGAAAAATATTTTTAACTTATAAACGCGCATTGGTAGAGGATTTTGTTATCAACTAAATTGAATAAAACGTAGATCATAATTTCTTATAATTTAAGAATGATGAATCCTTTATTGATCTTTTATATCCTTCGTATGATTCTTGACATACCTGAACAATCCTACATTTTATACACTCGGCTTAGAAACTTTCAACGTCACAAAAGTAAGTGTGTCCTCATATAAGACATTATGATGACGTCAAATCGAAAAACCGATTCAACTAGCCAACGTTAGAGATTAACCACTGACGTTCAAATAGTTATTCATGTGAAATTTCTTTAGCGGGTCTCCAATATTTTGTTTTTATAACAAAACATCCATGTATCTATGATATCAGTTACTCCATAAGTAAGAAAGACCACACGTGTTGGTCTATCCGTAATAACGATTTCCGTATCTCATTATTCTTTACGACCATGAATAATTCAAAATCCAGTCATACGTAATTTCTTTCTCACAATCACAACACCTTGTGATTAATAAGTTATCAAACCTTGAATTTACGATCTCTATTAATTTAATGCGTTGGAGTAATAATTTAACCATAAATAATAATGCATTATTAATCATACTAAAAGTGTTTACGTCAAAATTTGATTGGACTTTGAGCATAACATTTACATGAACTACATTTTTATCATCTATTGAGCAGTCTATTATTCTTAAACTTAAGTAGTAGCCGTCATATCTATGATATACGTATTTGGATGAGTCTGGTAGACTTCGAGTTATATATCAAGTTCTTTAACTGAAGTGGAGGAGTAAAGTTCTTTGGGATAATAAGACTACAGCAGGTTAGTCCATTGGTGACATCAGAGATGTGAGTCAATCTTTATGAAAAGGCACAAACCGCACAATATTAAAACAATATACAAAAGAATCGATCACAACAGAAAGTAAACGTTGCAGAAATTAAAATGAACACAAGATATGTTTTGGCCTAAGCCCCGGAGGTTCAGCGATCGGATCTAATGGCTACATCCCTCGTTGAGCATCCATATGTTAGCCCAAGAATAACTAACCAAGAGGGGGGTGAATTGGTTTTTGAAACTTTTTCGAAGAATTAATCTAAATTCAACCAAGTAAAGACTAAATAGAATAATTTAAATAATAAGCACAAATATAAAAGCAATAAGTAAAAGGGATAGAAAGTGCAAACGATATGTTATGGATGTTCGATCCAATGCAATGATCTACGTCCCCCGTTACCAAGCTCTCCGTCACGAGCAAGGCCAATTTTACTAAAATGGTAACTTACAACAAGGAGTATCGATCCTTTACAATGTTGATATTTCCGGGACCTCAACACGACCCACACTATTGAGCTTTACGGGAGCTCAATATGACCCACACGGTGACTTATAACAAGGCGCACCAATCCTTATACAATGTTGATCTTTAAGGGACTTCAACACGATCCACAATTCAAAATGAATTTCACAATTGAAATCTTCTCTTCTTAATGAATAATAAATTTAAAGTTGAGAACAAGAAGAGAAGAAGGCAAACACTTCAATAGATAGCAAATGATAAAGCTCGAGTGTTATGTTGGAAAACTTTGATGAATGAATGATAATGAAATAGTTTGGCTCAATATATCAAAGTTTTCAACCAATTAATCTCTCTTAACAAATAATAACAAGTTAAGTATAAAGAGAGATTTACACTTCAATAAGTGTTGGGCGAAGAAAACCTTTATCAAGATAGAAAATAGATGAGTTCCAAAGTTTTCTTACAAAGTTGATTTCTTGATGAAATAGATAAATCAAGTTTTGGATCAATCAAGAAATTCTTGTAATAGATGAAGTGAAAGATAAATCAATGTAAGCTCAATAGAATTTCAACAAAAAAATCTCTCAAAAACTCTCTAATAATTGTTGAAATTGAATGGAAGAGAGTTGGGTATTTATAGATGAAAATCTGTCAAAACTCTGCCGTATCGGATGACCCGTACCGGACGTTTGGTAAAATATCGGACAGTCAGATAGCCGTTATTTTTTTTCAGGAAATTGGACCGTTTAAAATATGACCGTTGGCCAAAAATCTGCCTTACTGGACGTACCGGACGCCCGGTACGACAGTCTTATGCCGGACAACTTTCAGTATTTTGATCATATCTTTCTCTCCCAATATCCAATTAAGGTGATTCGAAATGGGTTGGAAAGCTAACTCAAAGGGTTACAACTTTGATTCAGAAATTATCTTCAAATTAGATCATCTTCCATGTCAAAAAGCTGTCCAAATATGAGATTGAAAATCGGAGTATAACTTTTTGATTGAAAGTTGAAGTGTGATCTTTTAAGGGACGTTTGAAAATGATTTTTTAAGGTTTTTGATATATTACAAATGTTCATTTTTCAAAATCATTTTCATGTCAAAACAATTTATGCAAGTGATGAATTTATGAAAAATATTTGAGCTTTATGTACTTGCTAAACATTGATGAGTTATACCTTTACATTAAAAATGAGGTTCGATAAATAACTCTATCTTCAACGTTCTTGATCTCTTCGAGCCTCTCTTTGACTTGTATCTTGATTTGCAATTATGTTAAGTTCCAATTTGATTGTCGTATGAAAATCACTATTGTCTCGAATGATTTGTCTTTAATGCTCGTTTAACCTTCACTTGTACTTCATTTGAGTGTGAATAATAATCTTTATAATTTTGAAGGCTTAAACACTCAATTCAATTTGTTAGTAAACAAGATGGACTTGTTTGTTATAATCAAAACATTAAGGTCATGATCAACCATAGGTCAACACCATTAAATGGATAAATGCTCAGTTGCACTAATAAGCCCAAAATGGCAAGAGAAGTTACAGATCGTTCTTCAAAATACAAGAGAAAGGCACAGAAGAACTTATCTCTAACACCAAACTGCAAATCTAGTGAAGGAATTACAAAAGATAACCGTCTACAGCTTACTGAAATTACAAGACCGCAATAAACCCCTTATTCTCTCGACTATCACTCGGATAACATATTACAGAGGCTAAACCACTAAAGATCTCAGTTTACAAGGTTCATCATAAGGGATGAAGAACACGAAATCTCAAACCCTAGTTTACAGTAAAAGATAAACTCTCAGAAAAACCTAGAAGAACGGCGGAAGAAGAAAAGCCAGAGACCGAATGAGAGAAAAAATCTCGAGTTTGGTATTTATATCACACACCAACACACCACAGATCTAAGGGCCAGCAAGAGACTACGTGTCATCATCAGGATAGAATTTAAACACTAAAAGAAATGCCTTTTAGTTAAACACAATTTTGGGAGCACACATCATGGATCCAGGGTTCGAGCCTCAACAATCTCCACCTTGCAACCAAAAATTGGGCTTTATACAGTGCAGCCAGGAGCACTCTATCACATTTATTTCACTTGCTCCAAGTACCTGTTTAGCATTACAAAGTATCAATAGATAATAACTTCAAACAGTTAAGAAACTTATTTAAAGGTATTATCTTAGTTCCCATATCTAAATGATTAACCTGGGTAGGAATTTTACCAATTTTCATAATTTCTTTTGATATGACATCTCTAATAAAATGATATTTAATATCTATATGCTTAGTCGTATCATGGAACATGGGATTTTTACTCAAGTGTATTGCACTTTGATTATCAGAATACATAATTGCATTTTCATCAACAAAGCCAAGTTCATTTAATAGTCTACTAAACTATATCCCTTCTTTAACAGCATCTGAAGCAGCTATGTACTCTACTGCAGTAGAAGATAGGGCAAGAACCTTTTGCAGTTGGGATTTCCAGCTTATTGCAGTATCACACAAGGTAAAGAAATAAGCAGAAGTGGACTTTCTATTGTCCCTATCCCCAGCAAAGTCAGAATCAGTAAAACCCTTTAACATAATTCCTCTTTTATCAAGCTTAAACACAAGTCCTAAATTTAAAGTTCCTTTGAGGTATCTTAAAATCAATTTCAAAGCATTCCAGTATTCTTCACCAGGGTTATTCATAAACCTACTCAGTATGCTAATACCATGTACTAGATCAGGTCTAGTACAAACTATAAAATACATCACTAAACCAATAACATTTGCATATGGAACTTTTGACATTCTATCAAATTCTTCACCAGTTTTAGGACAGAGGTCAGATGACAACTTGAAATGATTAGTAAGAGGCAGTGTCACAGGTTTACATTCAAACATGTTAAATCTTTTCAGAAGTTTAACCACATAATCATGTGATGCAAAAATGACATGTCCTTATCTCTATTTCTCAGGCTTTGTATGCCAAAGATCTTTTTAGCTTGACCAAGATCCTTCATATCAAATTCTGATTTTAACATACATTTGATATCATCAATTTCAGCTTTATTGCAACTTGCAAGCAACATGTCATCAATATACAGTACTGAAAACAGAGAATTCTTACCTCCATTACCTTTATAGTACAAACGTACATCATAATTGCTTCTTTGAAAATCACGTTTCAAAACAAAAGTGTCAAACCTTTTATACCACTGCCTGAGGGCTTGCTTGAGCCTATAGAGAGATTTCTTTAATAGGCAAACCACATTTTCAGGATTACCATTAACAAAACCAACAGGCTGTCTCGTATATATCTTTTCATTTAAATCACCATAGAGAAAGCAGTTTTAACATCTAATTGATCAAGTTCCCATTTAAATTGAACAACAAGAGCAAGAATGCATCTAACGGTGGTATATTTAACAGCAGGAGAGAATATTTCAGTGTAGTCAACACCTTCTTTCTGTGCAAAACCTTTTGCTACTAGTCTAACTTTATACCTTACACTGTTATTACCTCCTTCACCTTCTTTTATTTTGAAAATCCACTTGCAGTCAATTAGCTTTTGGCCTTTAGGTCTTTTAACCAATTCCCAGGTTTTATTTTTAAGAAGAGAATTCATCTCATCATCCATAGCAGTCTTCCGATACACAGAATCTTTACAGTTTATAGCATCATCATAGGAGTCAGGTTCATTTTCATATTTATCTTGATAAGTAAATAGTGAAACAAACTCATCATTATCAAATCTCACAGGTGGTCTAATCTGCATCTTTTCTCTATCTCTTATAAGTTGATAGTCATCAAGAGGTGGGTCAGGTAAATCAAATTATTCTTCAGATTCAGAAATATTATCAATTTCAACAGACAGATTATTATCATCAAGAACAGAATAATCAACAGCAAGTGCAGGTGGTGCATTATTAATAATAGGACCTCAATTTGAACATCATTTTCATTCAAATTATTTTCCTTACCTTCTAGACATGGCATAATAGATTCATTGAAGATAACATCTCTTCTAACAATCACCCTATAGCCTTTTTCATTTTTAACCCAAAGTCTATAACCCTTAACATTTTCTCCATAAGCCAAGAAAACACATTTAAGTGATCTAGGTTCTAATTTTCCAATATTTTGATGAGCATATGCAGCACAACCAAATATTTTTAAATGAGAATAGTTAACAAGATTTTTAGATCACATAGTTTCAGGTACTTAAAAATTTAAAGCACTAGTAGGCGTTCTAATCACAAGATATACAAAGTTTTTACAACTTCATCCCAAAACAGTTTAGGCAAACCAGAAATCAGAAGCATGCATCTTACTTTATTTAATAAAGTCCTATTCATTCTTTCAGCTATGTCATTCTACTGTGAAGTGTAAACTACTGTTTTGTGTCTTAAAATGCCATATTCTTTACAGAAATTGTCAAACTCATAGTTGCAAAATTCCAAACCATTATCGGTTCTTAGGGTCTTTATCTTATGATCAGTTTGATTTTCTATTTGTGTTTTCCAATCCTTGAAAACAGAAAAAGTTTCATCTTGTGATTTTAATAAGAAAAGATCATATCTAAAACCAGATAAGGTACACACAGATGCAGGACCCCCACAAATCAGCATGCATATATTCAAGTATTTGTTTGGATTTATGAGTTCCATGTAAAAAAAGTAATTTAACTTGCTTTCCAATAACACACTGTTCACAAGCACCAAAATCAACAAGATTTTATTTTCCAAAAACTCATTTATTTTGTAATGATTTCAAACTTTTCTTGCCAATATGGCCAAGTCTTTCATGCCACAGTTTGGACAGAATAAAATTGTCAGATACGGCAGCAGCAGTTAAACCAAGTAAAGGCTTTGCATTCAAGAAATAAAGACCATGTCTCTTATGGGTACTTATAACTAAGTCAGAACCCCTAAGAATTTCAATGTGTCCTTGACCCAATTTTATGTTAAACTTCATGTCATCAAACATTCCTAGAGACACTAGATTTCTCTCTCAATCAGGCACATATCTGGTCCCCTTTAAGAAGACTACCTTCCCAGTTTCAAGAAGCAGTTTAATAGTTCCTATTCCTTTCACTTTACAAGTCATATTATTTTCCATAATAACCTGCCCCCCCAAAGGTGGCTTCAAAATCAAGAAAACGGTTTTTATTGGAACATATATGAAAGGAACAGCCAGAGTCCAGTATCCACTCTTCACTCAGCTTATTCTCATTGTGAACAAGGATTAAACCATCTTCAGAATCAATCTTATTATAGGCTAAGGCAGCATTCCCATCAATGAAACTTTTATCTTTTGCTTCATTCTTTTTCTTGTAACAATCTTTAATAAAATGACCCAATTTACCACAATGAAAACATTTCTTACCTTTTGCCTTATTCTTGTCATTCCATTTGGGCCTGTTTTCATTTAAAGATTTAGTGTGAAAATTAGGTCTACTAAACCCTTTACCCTTAGTAAGCAAGTTTTCTCCATTATGACTCCTATTTTCAGACTTGATCTCTAGGGCCTTGTTTCTTAAAGCACTAATAATATCATCAGTAGTGATCTCAGCCCTACCATATTCAAGAGCAACCTTGATGTCTCTATATTTGTCACTAATGGAGTTCAAAAAAACTACAGCCAACTGATATTTTGAAAGTTTTTCATCACAGTTGGCTAAGTCAATGGTCAGTTTAGTAAACATGTTCAAGTTTTCATCCAAATCAACAGAGGGATCCATTTTAAAATAAAAGAGTTGTTTCAACAGAAAACATTTATTTAAGATAGTCTTAGTCACATATTTAGATTGAAGTTTAGCCCACAGTTGAGAAGCAGTTTTGGTCTCACCAATTTCTCTTACAACATTGTCAGATAAGTACAAGAAAATAGTACTCCATGTAACCTCTTCAAGTTCAGTTTTCTTACTAGGTAGTAAGTCTGCATGCCAACTATTATCAAGAGCCCTAGCTACTCTCATATGCATTAAGATAGCTTTCATCTTTTGGCACCATATATTAAAATCACATTTACCATCAAATTGTGGAACTTCAAACTTAGCAGAAGCCATGTTTGAAAACATGTATGATGCTTAAGTAGGAATTCAAGATAATAGAAAAGCAATCAGAGACTTATAACAACTTCAACAACCCAGGAAATCACAGTATAACATGTAGTAATACAAGATATCAAGTAACAATCAAAGATATCACTAAAACATACAGAACAAGCTTAATTAAAGAACACACAGAGATCACATTCTATGTTTCATGGATCACTCCAGCAAGATTCTCCAGAAAACACACCCAAATTTGATTTATCTCAGATTCCAAAAGCCTCGCAGGAGCCACTAGACAAAGATTAGTCTCAAGGGGATTTCAACGGTGTTTTGGTAAATCAAAGGTATGATCAAGAAACCCTAAAAGTATTTAAAACTTTTACAGAAAGTAGAAAGGAAGGATCTCACCCAGCGAGTTAGCAAAAACTCAAATTCTTTAACATGCTTTTCAGCAGTTCCAAAAATTTTTGATCTACAATAGATCGAACCTTTCCTCGAAGATCCAGGTATCTTTCATTTCAGTTCCAGGCTCTGATACCACTGAAAAGGCCCAAACCACACAATATTAAAATAAGATACAAAAGAATCGATCACAACAGAAAGTAAACGTTGCAAAAATTAAAATGAATACAAGATATGTTTTGGCCTAAGCCCTGGAGGTTCGGCGATCGGATCTAATGCCTACATCCTCCGTTGAAGCATCCATTAAATGGATAAATGCTCAGTTGCACTAATAAGCCCAAAATGGCAAGTCAAGTTACAGATCGTTCTTCAAAATATAAGAGAAAGGCACAAAAGTACTTATCTCTAACACCAAACTGCAGATCGAGTGAAGGAATCACAAAAGATAACCTTCTACAGCCTACTGAAATTACAATACCGCAAGAAATCCCTTATTCTCGCTACTATCACTCAGATAACATATTACAGAGGCTAAACCACTAAAGATCTCAGTTTACAAGGTTCATCATAAGGGATGAAGAACACAAAATCTCAAACCCTAGTTTACAGTAAAAGATAAACTCTCGGAAGAACCTAGAAGAACGGCGGAAGAAGAAAAGCCAGAGACCGAATGAGAGAAAAAATCTCGAGTTTGGTATTTATATCATACACCAACACACCGCAGATCCAAGGGTCAGCAAGAGACCACGTGTTATCATTAGGATAAAAGTTAAACACTAAAAGAAACGCCTTTTAGTTAAACACGTTTTTGCCAATTTTAGGAGCACACATCATGGATCCAGGGTTCGAGCCTCAACACTTTATGCATACATAAAATAGTTACGGACGATGATTATAAACCATCTCTCGTGAACTAGCATAGATTGAATTCCCAGTTGAAGGATGTAATGAAGGCTAAGGTATTAAAATAATTGAATTCTAGTATAATCTAATATATCTCAAATAGTCTATGGATTAATTGTGTGAAGGCTAGGGTATTGAGTGAGTCGATCTGAAAATTTTAATATCTAGAACCACCTATTATATTTTGGACATTTTTTAAGTGAAACCATTCGGGTCCACATATTTACTAGAACCAAACTTGAACTAGAACCATTGATTCGAGTTTAGGTAAAAAATTGTGAGCTAACAATACAAATTATGTTCTTCATATCTAGCAAAAATAGAAAAAAATACAACATCTCACCAAATAGCATCCAATCTAAAGTGAACTATGCCACCAAATAATATCTAACATTTAGAAGAGCATAAACACCAAATTAAATACCCGACGAAAAAATAAAAATCAACAAGAAGGAAGTACTAAATTCCACAAATGCTAAAAACAACATAAATTTCATTGGTTATTGAGAAGTGTATTTTCTACACATATTCGAGGTTTGAAACTATAGAATTTTATGGTTCTTTTGGCAAAATATAACCTGAATTGTGTTCTATTGCATCTTGTAGGTAAAACTCAATATTTGAGGAAGAGTTGGAGAAAAGAAGCAAAATGTGTCGAAAAATAGTCAACACTATAGAAGTTGAAGGACTTAATTGCATTAATTCTAAAAAAAGGAATGACTGGGAGAAAAATAAAGTTAATGGGCTGGACCTCTTGCTGAAGAAAAAAGGGTTTCTGCTATTTGAATTAGAGAGATTCACGTGAAGGAAAAAACAAAAGAGGAGAGCCGGGGGCGGAAATTGGAGAGAAAAAAGGTAGAAAACGGCGAGAATAAATTGAGAATTTTGGTGGCTGCCATATTTTATTCTTTACACACACATTAGTGGGCAGAATTAAAGAGATAATTTGTTTTGAGTGGGCTGCAACTTGCAGGTTAAAGTGGAAGGATTTGGTTGCTAAATTAATAGTAAACAACATACATATACACGCTCACAGGGAAGAACTCATTGGCCGGCTGCTATTCATACTAGATTATACTCAATTTTGCAGATTTGGGACTGAAAATTGGCAGGTTAAGGGGTTGAAATTAATTGAGAAGAAGTGGGTAGTTGCTGCTGAAACTAATAACATCACGCACGCATGTAGAGGAACGGAGGAAGATATGCATAGCAAGAAAATTGGGAATTAATCACGTTCGTCAAATTTATAGGTGATGATGTTCCACTTTTATATGTTTAATCTCGATAACATGTTAGGCTAAATTCCTTCGTATTGGATAGATGATGAAACTATTTGATTTTTAGTTTTAAATTCAAGACTATGTGATTTTAATTTAATTCTTGCGTTGCGATTTTATATATATGCATAAGTGTATTGTTTTAATGTTTGCGCACCATCGGGACAATTAGTTGCTTATTTGTAGTGTTGGAAAACTCATGATAGGTAGAACAATGTTTATGGAACACACTGGTAATAAATATTAGGAATAATATTTATGGCATGTGCGATCATGTTTGATAATCCTAAACGTCTGTCATATGAATTCAAACTAGGAATAGGATCGTCTCGTGACAGTCACATGTTTATTATATCTTGGGAAAGAATAGTAAATAAAAGTAGAATTATCGATCGTCACCATTGCATGAATTAAATTAATTATCACTAGTTGAGAATTGAAACTAAGAATTGAATAGTGGAGTCGGAAATCCAATACACTTACCCTCATTTGATTTAAAAATCATTTTTATTGCTTTCGTAGTTATAGTACATAGTTAACTAAAAATAAATTATCTTTTATTACATTTGCGAATTTAAATATATAGGATACTCTAAAATTGAGTCTTATTCCCCGTGGGACGACAACTTACTCATCACGATTATTACTTGTACAACGAACCCGTATGCTTGCGAGATTTTCACGTAACAAGTTTTTGGCGCCCTTGCCGGGGAATAACAGTGTTAATATTGGGTATTTGATATTTTAGATTCGCATTAATTTTTATTTTTCTTTTTATTTTGTTTTTAGGCTATCATTACACTGCTGAGTTCTCTTGTGTCTATTTTTTTTTCAGGTGAAGTTGGTATATGCAAAATCCTGACGAGCCAAATCTCTTTCCGTTAGATCACGAAATCGAAAAAACATTCAGAAATTGCAGAAGAGTGCAACATCAAGTAAGGAGAATGGCCGCAAATCAAAATCAACTTCAAAGACAAATACCACAGCCAAATCAACAGAGAGACATCCCAAATGAAGCTCTTATTTTAGTTGGGGATTATGTAAACCCAATTCCTGCACTAGTGCAACCTGCCATGGTATACCCTCCCTTCGAACAGCCTAACTTCCACCTTAGATCAGATGTCGTAAATGTGTTCCAAAATCACCAAGACATCAGGTTTTTTGGAAAGGCCACGGAGAACCCTCATGAACATATTTCGGCTTTTCTCATGTTATGTGAAGTGATCAGTCACGAAGGGGTATCAGCAGACGCTAGAGAATGGTTTCTTTGTTTACCACCAGTGAGCATACAATCATGGGCTGATATGGTTCAAAAATTCACGAAGAAATTCTTCCCACCATCTCAAGTCCATCAAATCAGGAATGAAGTCCACACTTTCAAATATAAAGATTTAGAGAGCTACCCTGAGGCATGGGAGAGGTTCAAGAATTTGTTCGGGAAATGCCCTAGCCTTAATATTCCTAAACAAGCTCAGCAGTATCTCTTCTACTACGGTCTACAACAAGAATTCAGGAATATGGTAGATGCCTTAGTGGGAGGATCGGTGATGAAACTTGACGTCGATGAAGCTTATGATTTGTATGAGAAAATAGCCGAAAATCAGTCGTTGTAGCCAATGTTGGAAGATTTGCTAGCTTAGTACATTACTAAAACTGAGACCAACTTTCAAAATCAATAGGCCTCGATTAAGAACTTGGTACAACAGGTGGGATAGATAGCAAACGTACTATCAGATAGAGCTCAAGGGACTTTACGTAGCTATATAGAGACAAATCCTAAGGAGCAAGTCCAAGCAATCACTACCCGTAGCGGGGTCCAGTTACCATAAATACATGTGAAGCGGCCACCACCAGTTATAGAAAAGGTACCTACCTCAGGCGAGGAGCATGTGGATGAGTCGAACAAGGCTACGAGGAAAATCAAGTTGAGTCACCAGATAGTCCATAGGTAAAAGAAACCGCGCCTGTCAAAGCATATGTACCTTCGATCCCATTTCTACAGAGGCTGCAAAAGCATAAGCTCGACAAACAATTTCAGAAATTTTTGGATGTATTTAAGAAGTTGCACATCAACATACCGTTCGCTGAAGCTTTAGCCCAGATACCTAGCTATGCGAAGTTCATAAAGGATATTCTATCCAACAAGAGGAAGTTGGAAGACAATGAGATGGTCATGCTTACCGAAGAATGCAGCGCAATTCTCCAACATAAGTTGCCACCAAAATTAAAAGATCCCGAGAGTTTTACTATTCCTTACAATATTGGTAACTTATATATAGATAAAGCATTGTGTGATTTAGGAGCTAGTATTAATTCAATGCCTTTATCTCTTTTCAGGAAATTAGGTTTGGGTGAAGCAAAAGCAACTATAGTTTCATTGCAATTAGCTGATAATTCGATCAAGCATCCTAGAGGCATTTGTGAAGACATCTTGGTGAAGGTCGATAAATTCATATTTTCAGCAAACTTTATTATCCTGGATATGGAAAAAGATAAAGATGTCCCACTCATTCTGGGTCGTCCATTTTTTGCTACGGGAAGAGCTCCGATTGATGTGCAGAAGGGTCAGTTGATATTGAGATTGGATGATGATGAATTGAAAATTAATGTGTTTAAGGCTTTCAAATTTCAGAACGAACCAGATTCTTGCATACAGATTGATATAATAAAGGAAGCAATATTAGAGACATTCAGACTTGATCACCCTCAGAAACCTCTTGAGGTTTTTTCAGTGCATTCTCAGGATTTACCATGAGAAAATGAGGAGGCGGAAGAATGTGCGCGCTATTTGGAAGCCATGCCACCACGTTTCAAGCAACCATGTTTGGAACTCGGTAAAGGACCCACAAAACCTTTACCATCTATACAGCAAGCTCCAACACTTGAACTCAAACATCTGCCCACTAACCTTCGCTATGCATACTTGGGGAAAAAGAATTCACTTCCGGTAATCATCTCGAATACACTTACAGAAGCAGAGGAAGATCAACTGCTGAGAGTACTTTGGGAGCACAAGATAGCAATATGATGGACTATCTCAGATATAAAAGGGATCAGCCTTTCGTTTTGCATCATAAGATACTGATGGAAGAGGATTACAAAGCTTCAGTTGAGCATCAATGAAGATTAAATCCTACTATGCAAGAAGTGGTAAGAATAGAGGTATTGAAACTTCTGGATGCAGGGATCATTTACCCCATATCAGATAGCCATTGGGTCAATCCAGTATAGGTCGTACCGAAAAAAGGGGAAATTACTGTGGTTCCAAATGAAAACAATGAGCTCATTCTTACGCGCACAGTCACATGTTGAAGAGTTTGCATTGATTATCACAAGCTCAACAACGCCACAAGGAAGGATCACTTTCCCCTTCCTTTCATTGATCAGATACTGGAAAGACTTGCAGGCCATGCTTATTATTGCTTTCTTGATGGTTATTCAGGATACAACTAGATTCCTATAGTGCCAGATGATCAGGAAAAGACTACATTTACATGCCCTTACGATACTTTTGCTTATAGGAGGATACCTTTTGGCATTTGCAACACTCCAGCCACTTTTCTGCGCTATATGATGTCTATTTTCTCGGATATGGTGGGAATTATCATTGAGGTATTTATGAATAATTTTTCAGTCTTTGGAAAGTCATTCAAGGAATGCCTTGAACATTTGAGAAAAGTGTTGCAGCGGTGTGAGGACACCAATCTTGTATTAAATTAGGAAAAATGTCATTTCATGGTTAAGAATGGATCATGTTGGAGCATTTGATATCGGCATGGGGTATTGAAGTAGATAAAGCTAAGATACAGGTCATCGATAAAGCACCACCTCCGGTAACAGTGAAGGGAGTTAGAAGTTTCTTGGATCATGCCGGGTTCTATCGCCATTTCATCAAGGACTTCTCCAAAATCTCGAAGCCTCTGTGCAATCTATTCGAAAAAGGGCTCCATTTCAATTTACTGAGGAATGTTTGGCGGCTTTCAACACTTTAAAGGAAAAATTAGTCTCTGCTCCAGTATTGACTTCTCCAGATTGGGATTATCCGTTTGGGCTTATGTGTGATGCCAGTGATCACGTGGTGGGGGCAGTTTTGGGTCAACACAAGGAAAAGAAGTGGGCAGTTGCTACTGAAACTCATAACATCACGCACGCACGTAAAGGAACGGAGGAAGATATGTATAGCAAGAAAATTGGGAATTAATCACGTTCGTAAAATTTATAGGTAATGTCGTTCCACTTTTATATGTTTAATCTCAATAACATGCTAGACTAAATTCCTTTGTATTGGATATATGATGAAACTATTTGATTTTTAGTTTTTAATTCAAGACTATGTGATTTTAATTTAATTCTTGGGTTATGATTTCATAAATATGCATAAGTGTATTGTTTTAATGTTTGCGCACCATTAGGACAATTAGTTGCTTATTTGTAGTGTTGAAAAACTCCACAGTAGGTAGAACACTATTTATGGA
Source organism: Fraxinus americana (assembly GCA_035079005.1). Lineage (NCBI taxonomy): Eukaryota > Viridiplantae > Streptophyta > Magnoliopsida > Lamiales > Oleaceae > Fraxinus > Fraxinus americana. The sequence goes on from CM068713.1 coordinate 22,711,855, forward strand.
GCACACGGGCAATAAATATTAGGAATAATATTTATGGCGTGTGCGATCATGTTTGATAATCCTAAAGGTCAATGCATGTTTGTCATATAAATTCGGATTAGGAATAGGATCGTTTCATGACCGTCACAGGTTTATTATATCTTGGGAAAGAATAGTAAATAAAAGTGAAATTATCGATCATTACAATTGCAGGAATTAAATTGATCATCACTGGTTGAGAATTGAAACTAAGAATTGAATAGTGGAGTCGGAAATCCAATACACTTACCCTCATTTGATTTAAAAATCATTTTTATTGCTTTCGTAGTTATAGAACGTAGTTAACTAAAAATCAATTATCTTTTATTACATTTACGAATTTAAATATATAGGATACTCTAAAATTGAGTCTTATTCCCTGTGGAACGATAACTCACTCATCACGATTATTACTTGTACAACGAACCCGTTTGCTTGCGGGATTTTCATGTTACAGTTATTGCGCAAGTTAAAAAATGGTACTAGGAAATACCACTTTCAATTTGCTTGCATTGGTTAGGTGTTGGAGAGTCTTCCTGGACAGTCCTATTACTATTTATTGTGCATATTCAGGCTACAATATTTAGATTCCTATAGTATTGGAAGATAAAAAAAGATAACCTTGTCCCTACGGGGCTTTTGCATTTTGGAGGATGTCGTTTGGTATATGTGATACACGGACTACTATTAATTGTTCAATGAGGTCTATCTTCTTTGGAAATTTTATTAAGGTGTTCAAGGATGATTTTTGAATTTTCAGTTCCACTGTTGATGATTGCCTAGAAACTTGCTTTGGGGTTGAAATGATATGAAGAAACTAATTTGGTACTCAATTCAAAAAGTGCCAATTCATATTACAAGAATGAATTGTTTTGGTTCCTGGAATCTCCACACGAGGCATTGAAATCGACATGGTAATATATAGATAATTGAAAAATGGCAACTATTAACTTCATTGAAGAGTATCATATGGTTTTTGGAACAAGTTAGATCGCATATGAGATTCATTAAGGATTTCTTAATGATCAAAAAGGTGTGATGCATTTTTCAAGAACAAAAATGTGTCTTTTCACTTTTCTGATGAGCATTTTACAACTTTTTGCACTTCGAAATCTCATGACGAGACTTATCATAGTTGCACCAGATTGAGGCTACCATTTGAGATTATGCGTGATGTGAGTACCCAAGTGCAGGGAGCAGAATTGATACAGTGCCAAAACAAGATTCTTCATGTGATTTATTATGCCAGCAAAACTATGCTTAAATCACATTATATCACTACGAAGAATAAATTCTTAACAGTAGTCTTTACATTTGATCAATTTTGATTGTGTCTCAGTGGATCAAAGATGATAGTCTAAACTCACCATCCAACCTTCAAGTACGTACTCGTGAAGAAGGATGCCATACTCAGACTAATTCAATGGATGATCTTGCTATAAGAGTTTGATTTGGAGATTTGTGATAAAAATATAACACAACAAGGTCATCTCCGATGATAAATTGATGCAATTGGCCAAAGCACCATTATTTACAAATTATGTCAATTATGTGGCTAGCAATATCACACCTATGGATTTCTCAAATCATTATAGGAAGAAGTTCTACTATGATGTTAACCACTACTACAAGAAGGAACTATCTTGAATAGGCAAGGGCCATACCGAATTATCAAGAGATATGTACTAAAAGGGAATATGAGACTGATACTCGAGTTGTATCTTTTTCAGATTATGGTGATCATTTTGGGAATAATAAAACAACTACAAAGGTGTAGCAATTGGGCTTCTATTGGCCAACTATGTTCAAGGATCCTTATAACCTTGTGAAAGGAGTATGACAGATGTTCCCACATTGGAAACATCTCGAGAAGGAATGAAATGTCCTTAAAACAATATCCTAGAGGTCCAACTTTTTAATGTTCGGGGCATTGACTACATGGGTCCATTTACTCGTAGTGGTGAACTATGTTTCGAAGTGGATTGAGGCAGTTGATTTGCCTAACAATGATGCTCAAGTTGTTATCAGTTTCTAAAAAAGAACATTTTCACTAGGTTCGGTACAAATGTGGCTATAATTAGTGATGGTGCAAAGTACTTCTTGTTGGAAAATGTTTGCTGATTTTGAAGAGGCCCAATTATATGCTACTACTCTGGCCCAAACTTTTGGCACCACTAACTGGTCCAACAAATTAGAAGAATCTGGAATTGTGAACTATATATAACTTCAAGGGTTTCTCTGCAATTATTAGATAGACTTTTGACTTTAGGTTTTAAGAGATATTTTCTCTCAATTCACGTGTCGTTGCCTTCGTCTTTTCATTTTTCTCTCATAGAGCAGTTTTTTTTCATTGTTCTCTGTAAATTTGGTCTCCATTTTCTTCTGTGAATTTGTGATTTGAGAATAGAATAATGAACTCTTGTGTGAGTTTATATGTGTAGTGGAAGGATTGTGAATATTTCTACTGGTTTTGTGATTTTTGTACTGCAACTCGTTCTTGCCTATTTTTTGGGCGTTTTTGTGGATCTGGATACTTTACTTACAAGAATTGCTTAACTCGCCTTTGACTCACTTTTTTTTATCTGTTGTTTGGCCACTTAGTTCCTGTAAATCGGTTCAACTCACACTGAGTTTAGCGAGTTGGGTTGAGTCACACTGAGTCATACCGAGTTTGCCATTTGCAGTGTACACGAGTCATTTATCTTTGCTGTCAAATATCACAGTATATATAGCTGATATTTTAAAGATTTTGGAATCAAATTTTCTTTAAAATTAGGGTTTCGAGAATCTCCTCTAACTCTACATTTGTCTAGGGGTCCCTGTAAGAACCCTAGAATCTGAAGGGTTTAAGGTTTCGATTCAAGAAACCAATTCATCACAAAAGTTTTGAAAAAATGTTTTTCTTGCAATTGTGTAGATACCGTGATATAACAAATTCTTTAATTATGTATTGATTTCTTGGTTATACTGTTGACCTGTACTAATAGTGGAATCGATCTGTTCAGGGGTTGAGATTACTGTTTTGGAAATTGTTCTTCGCTGGAGGTACATTTTTCTGAACCCCCTCTGTTTACTGTGTGTAAGCATAATTGAATAGTATTTTCAATTCCTGTGAGTAATCTGTAGATTATTCTTGCATACTGCTGTCTTATTAAATTTGATTCTCTGTTATTGTCGACTGAGATATATCTTTGACTATATCGTATTTGTACACTGATAAAACATACTGCACACCATGACTTCTACTTTCCTCTTATGTTACAGTTAAAGTGTGCAAAGGTCATTGATGAATCTTGGCCAACAACCTATCTCAAGATAGGAAAACTGAACAAGATGAATTGGCCTGGAGCCCTATGTTTCTACACTTATCTGATTCTGTGATTAGGAAAGTAGGAGATACTAAGACTGCTACAAAACTTTGGACTGCCTTAGAAAAACGGTACCTCAACAAGTCCATACCAAATAAATGTTTTCTATGGAGACTCTTCTTTAGTTTTAAGTTTGATCATAGTCTTGATATAGAAGAAAATATGGATAGATTCAATAGGATCACACAAGACTTGACAAACTATGGGGAGAAGATCTCTGATGACCAGAAGGTAGTCGGTTCACTTAATGGTCTAGGAGATAAATATAGAGACATAAGAAATTCCCTAGAATATGGTAGGAGTGAACTTACTGTTGATATAATTCACAGTTCTCTACTGACCAGAGAATTGTGATTAAAATTTGAATACAAAGAGGTGTTCCATGTTGAGGGTATGAGAAGAAATCAGAAATCCCATACTAAGGGTGTGAGTAATTTCAGTCATTCCAATTTCAACGAGGATAAAAAATTTGTCAGAAGAAAATGGAATAATACCAAAGGAAATGACAAGAAACCAAATCAAGGAAAGGACAATAACAAGAAATGTTTCTACTATGGTAGAACTAGGCACTTTATTAAAGATTTCTTTAAACAGGCCATTGACCAAAAGAATGGGTCTAATACTGGAAATGTTTATATTGCTACCACTTCCAATTATAAAGAAGCAGGAGTGAATATTGGGGTTGTCTATGTGTCTTTATCTGAAAGTACTGAACATGACTGGGTCTTAGGCTCAGGTTGTTCCTTCCATATGACACCCAATATTGACTGTATATCTTACTATTTTGACCTTGATGAAGGATCAGTTAAACTTATGAATGATGAGGTGTGTCATGTTAAAAGAATTGGCAATGTGTTGCGGAAATTCAAAAATGGTCATCACCTACTATTGAAACACACTAGATATGTTCCAACCCTAAGGAGAAACCTCATATCCCTAGGAGTTCTTGATGATGAGAGATATCAAATTGAGATTAAGAATGATTCTACTAATATAATCAGAAATCAAAAACTTAATATCAGTTCACAAAAATTCAATGGAATTTATGTTATAGGGGCTGAAATCACTTCACCTAATAATTCTATGAACTTTGTCACACATCCCAATAAATCAGAGTTATGGTATAAAAGGCTTGGCCACTTGAGTGAAAAATGCCTTAAAACCTTGTCAAGTCAAGGGGTATTTGGAAAGGATAGTGTTCACAAATTAACTTTTTGTGAACACTGCATAATGAGAAAACAGGTCAGACTGTCTTTCAAGGTAGGATTGCACAAATCCTAAGATGTCCTTGAATACAAACATTCTGATTTATGGTGTAACGCCCCAAATTCTCGGAACTCGAAGCATTAAAAGAAAAATTCTTCTTCTTTGTTTGAACCTTTAAATGTTAACCAAAATGATAAAAGTTTTGAAATCCGAAACATATAGGAAGATGTAATGGAAAACTTTTGTTCATATAGATTTGGACAATTCGGTGAAATTTTATTTTGGAGAACATTTGGAGGAAATTCAGAGAAATACCGGTTGCGCATTAGCGGAAAGGAAAATATGTTTGACCTAGCAAACGTTGTCAAAAATTTGTGAAATTTTAACAGAGACTATAAAATTCATATATGCACAACAAGTAAAAATTTGGGGTCTGGACAAAAATGTTTGAAGCACAAAAATACTGCACGACTACGTTGGACACAAAATCCGACATAGTCCCAACGCAGTTTACTAAAACGGGCATAACTTTTTCTCTAGATGCTATTTTAAGGTAATTCGAAAGACCGTTATTAGAAGACTCATAGACCTTTCAAACGCCACTGATTTCACTCTAAAACATACAGTATAGCCTAAGTTATACTATTTTCAAATTTAATGGCAGAATCTAAAATTCAAAGCAGCAGTAGACTTGCATTAGAAACCATATTTCGGTGTATCATGTCACATATAAGGTTGATCGAAAAAAAAAAAAAATTCAATGATCCTGAGCACTATGCCTGCCAAAGCCGCGCTATACCGATTTTGAGGTAAAGAAAGTTTTATAATTATGCTTGTATCTATGTGATGAGTATGAGAAAGTTTATTTTTGATACAACGTTTTACATGTATCTATGAATATCGGTATATGTTGGAGTTTGAGTAGTTTTGTAGATAATCATTAATGTGCAAGTATTTTGAGAATGTGATCAAATTAAATATTTATTTAAGTCCTCGAGAATTAACTAAAAGTTATTAGAGACCTGCTTATTGGACATTGAATATTCAGTATGAATCTGATGGTACGGACTAAGAGAACTTGTAGGAAGACAAGTTCAATGATACCTCGTCGATATGAGATCGTGAGGCAATATGAAGAGTACCGATGGAATCCAACACATGATATGGGTGAACACATTCAAGAGATGCTAATAAGGTGGAAAGAGGTTAGGCAACTAGGCCATATGGTAACGGGTCGTCGGGTTACTCGCCTTCTTATTGATACCTTACCAGAAGAATGGCTTGAGTTGGCCGAATCGATTTACCTTTATTTATGGGAAATTACCGTGCCTACCTTACCCCGAGAGATTGACTATGAGGCTTTCTGCATAGAGCTGACAGCGCAGTGGAAAGAGGCACGAGATGATGCACTTGCAACACCTGAAGACAATAGTGTACCTATTGAGATGTACATTTGTGAGGATGCACCTCCCCCCATTTTAGACGATGAGGCTTAGCCTTCTAAGAAACCTAGGATTCAGGAAGGCTGTACTGACAATGATGGCGATGATGAATAAAAGAGTGGAATTTTAGTAATAGGGGTATTCTACGACACTTTTGTAAAGTAGAATAGAATGATTTGTTTTCGGTTTGCATTAACGTGTTATTGTGTTACTGATGATAGAAGCACCCTTTGGGTGGTTCAAATAAGAGATAAAGAGATTATGAAACGAGTTATCAAACTCGAGAACGAGTTATCAAAACTCGAGAATAAGCAGACTGACTGATCACCAGTTTGCTAGAGAATGACGCTGACACAAATAACCAAAGTTCGCATTTCTGAAAATACATTTATTTTACCAATTACTTAAGTGTCTTCCTATTGAATATTATTTATGATACTCACCCCTATTAAAATTTCACAGGTTAAATCGAGGCATGGTAGTGGTTTGGCATGGTGGCGAGTGCTCGGCAAATTTGAAATGCTTTCAACTTTCTACTAAACATTTTCGGTTGTGTAAACTTGTTTTTATGAATGTTTAGATGACACCCTTAACAATATTTTTAATGTTTATCTTGTTTAGTTTCATGTGCTTTCCATGTCAACGATAATTAACAAATGTCGAATTGACAATGCATGAAGTTTGTCTACTGCTGCTTTGAATTTCATATTCTGCCATTAAATTTGAAAATGGTATAACTTGGGCTATACTGCATGTTTTAGAGTGAAATCAGTATTTGAAAGGCCTATGAGTCTTCTAATAGTAGTCTTTCGAATTACCTTAAAATATCATCTAGAGAAAATGTTATGCCCGTTTTAGTAAACTGCGTTGGGACTGTGTCGGTTTTTGTGTCCAGCGTAGTCGTGCAGTATTTTCTTGCTTCAAACATTTTCGTCTAGACCCCAAATTTTTACATGATGTACATATATGAATGTTATAGTCTCTGATAAAATTTCACAAATTTTTGACAACGTTTGCTGGGTCAAACATATTTTCCTTTCCGCTGCTGCGCAACCGGTATTTCGCTGAATTTCCTCCAAATGTTCTCCAAAATAAAATTTCACCAAATTGTCCAAATCTATATGAACAAGAGTTTTCCATTACATCTTCCTATGTGTTTCGGATTTCAAAACTTTTATCATTTAAAACTTATTTTGGTTAACATTTAAGGGTTCAAACAAAGAAGAAGAATTTTTCTTTTAACGTTTCGAGTTCCGAGAATTTGGGGCGTTACATATGGGGACCTGCCCATATACCAACTGTATCTGGTTTCAGATATTATCTTCTTATTACTAATGATTTTTCAAGAAAAACATGGATTTTCTTACTAAAATCTAAATCTGATACATTTTCAATTTTCAAAGAATGGAATTTACTAATTGAAAATCAAACTAATAAGAAGATAAAAATTTTAAGAACTGACAATGGGCTTGAATTTTGCAATTCAGATTTTGATCAATATTGTTCTGAACAAGGAATATTGAGACATAAAACAGTTATCTATACTCCTCAGCAAAATGGAGTTGTTGAGAGATTAAATAGAACAATTCTTGAAAGGACTAGATGCATGTTAATCAGTTCTGGTCTTCCAAAGATTTTTTGGGGAGAGGCTGTAAAAACAGCTTGCTATCTCTTAAACAGATGTCCTTCTAGCTCTCTAAACAATATAATTCCAGAACAAATCTTGTCTGGTTCATTACCAGACTACTCTTATCTTAGAACCTTTGGATGTGCATCATATGCACATCATACTGATTCAAAATTGGACCCTAGATTATTGAAGGGTATATTCTTAGGTTATGGAGAAGGAGTTGAAGGTTATAGGCTGTGGCTAAGGGATGTGAGAGGTTATAAAGTGATTACAAGTAGGTCAGTGATTTTTAATGAAGAAGATTTTCCTTGTCTTAGTGACAAATCTGGTGAAAAGACAGGAAAAGATGACTTTGTAATCACTGATATAAATCTGAATAGAGAGGCTGAAAGTGACCAGATTCAGTTTGAGGTGGAGCCACATGTGGTGGAACCAAAAAATGCCTCTAATGTTGAAATTTTGGAAGATAACCAGAATGACCTGCAGGACTACCAGCTTGCTAGAGATAGATTTAGGAGAGAAATAAGGCCTCCTTCCAGGTATCAGTATGCTGATTTTGTGACTGAACAATCTGAACCTGATCTGTTTGATACAGAACCAGTTTTTTATGAAGAAGCTGTCTCTTGCAAAGAATCCTCTAAGTGGGTTGCTGCAATGAAGGATGAAATGAACTCTCTTTATACCAATCAGACCTGGATCTTAGTTGAAAAGCCCATAGAATGCAAAGTGATTGATTGTAAATGGATATACAAGATCAAAGAGGGAGACAATAAGACAAATAGAAGGTATAAGGCCAGACTTGTAGCAAAGGGGTTCACACAACGGGAAGGGATTGACTACACTGAAATTTTTTCACATGTAGTCAAATATACCTCTATCAAGATTCTACTTGCTATTGTGACTCAATTTGACTTAGAATTAGAACAACTTGATGTGAAGACTGCCTTCTTGTATGGTTCTCTAGATGAAACCATACACATGACTCAACCAAGAGGGTTTGAGGTTAAGGGAAAAGGGAACTTTGTATGTCTCTTGAAAAAATCTTTGTATATCCTTAAACAAGCTCCTAGGCACTGGTATAAAAGGTTCGAATTTTTTATACAAGGTTTGAACTTTAAGAAATCTGAATATGATCCCTGTTTTTACTTTTAGAGAGATGGAGAATTTGAATTTTTTTATCTGCTCTTGTATGTTGATGATATGCTCTTTGCTGTCATAATTCTGTTACTCTTAACATGATTAAAGAGAAGTTGAAATCTGAATTTGAAATGAAAGATTTAGGACCAGCTAAGAAAATATTGGGCATGGAAATTAAAAGGGATAGAATAAATGGGAAGTTGTTTCTAACACAAATGTCTTATGTTGAAAAAGTAGTTAAAATGTTCTTCATGATGCTAAGCCTGTTAGCCTGCCTTTGTCTGGTAGTATAAAACTTTCTATTGATCAATCACCTAAATCTGAAAATGAACATAAAAGAATGATGAATGTGCCACATTCTAATGCTGTTGGATCTGTGATGTATATGATGGTATGCTCTAGACTTGATATTGCTTATGCTGTAAGCGTGCTAAGCAGATTTATGAGTAATCCTGGTGAATTACATTGGCAATGCATGAAAAATTTGATTAGATATCTGAAAGGAACAAGTCACTTAGGCTTAATGTTCAAAACTAATAAAAATGGACTTAAACTTAGAGGTTATGTAGATTCTGATTATGCTAAAAATCCATACAATAGGAAATCTACAACTACATATTTTTATGTCATGAATGATACATGCATTAGCTGGAAATCACAATTACAAAAGGTAGTTGCTCTGTCTTCAACTGAGGCTGAGTATATTGCTGCAACTGAGACAGTAAAGGAAGGTTTATGGTTGAAGGGTTTATCAGGAGAACTAGGACTTATAGAAAATCAGGTGGAGTTATGTTCTGATAACCAAAGGGCAATATTTCTAAGTAAAAACCCAGTTTTTCATGATAGGTCCAAGTATATAGATGTTAAGTTTCATTTTATTCGAGATATTATTGACATGGGTGATATTAAGTTGGTTAAAATACCAACACAGGTAAATCCTGCAGATGCAGGAATAAAGGTAATACCTATAAATAAGTTCTTAGATTCTTTAAGATTATTGAATCTTGAAGAAAACTAATTTTCTGTTTTTATACAGGTAATAAAGAGCAAATGAAGTTTGATCTAAGTTTCAAATCCACATAAGTAATGTCCCGAAATGCAGCAAAAGGTGGAGATTGTTGGAAAATGTTTGCAGATTTTGAAGAGGCCCAATTATATGCTGCTACTTTGGCCCAAACTTTCGGCCCAACTAACTAGTCCAACAAATTAGAAGAATCCGAAATTGTGAACTATATATAACTTCAAGGGTTTCTCTGCAATTATTAAATAGACTTTTGACTTTAGGTTTTAAGAGATATTTTCTCTCAGTTCACGTGTCGCTGCCTTTGTCTTTTCATTTTTCTCTCAAAGAGCAGTGTTTTTTTTTTTTCATTGTTCTTTGTAAATTTGGTCTCCATTTTCTTGTGTGAATTTATGAGATTTGGGAGTAGAATAATGAACTCTTGTGTGAGTTCGTATGTGTAGTGGAAGTATTGTGAATATTTCTACTGATTTTGTGGTTTTTGCACTGCAACTCGTTCTAGCCTATTCTTGGGCGTTTTTAGTGGATTTGAGCTTATTCCTAACGGATGCTCAACGGGGATTAGGAGTTAGAAGTGGTCGCCGAACCTCGGGCCTTTGTGCTGAAAAATCTTGTGTTCTTGTTATTTTTGATTAATTTATTTTCTGTTCTTATTTACAAATCGAGACATAAAATCGTATTTGGGACCAACACTTCTGCATTGCATGCTTCTGGCTCTTCTAGATAGAAATGGGGTCACACACTGCCTAGCCACAGCTTATAACCCACTGACTAGTGGCCAAGGTGAAAATTCGTGCTGGGAGCCTGGGATCTGAAAAGAATCCTTGAGACTGCAGTACCTTGCACTACGATTGGTTCAAGAAATTGAACGACGTACTTGTGGCATACCTCATGGCCTTTAAAATAACTATTGGCATGTCTCTGCACTACTTGGAATTTAAAAAGGCATGTCAATTATTAGTGGAGTTGGAGCATAAGGCATATTGTGCAATTAAATCATTGAATTTGGACTTGAAAGCAGATGGTAAAAAATTCGATGAGATGGATGAGTTCAGACTGAATGCTTATGAGAATCCCCAGATTTTTAAGGGTTGCAGAGACTTGGCAAGATGAAAACATTTAGAGTAGAGAAATTATGAAGGATTTGCAAGCTCTTCTGTATAATTCCCGACTAAGGCTTTTTTTCTGGAAAGCTGCATTCTAGATGGTCTGGTATGTTCACTGTTGTTCAAGTAAAAGTTAGGGTAAATTAGATTGGTAATTAATAACTCAGTTTTATGGGATCGATACGGTATTATTTGATGTGATTTCATAAGTTTGTGATTTTCATGAACGGATCCCTCACGACGTGTCGTTATCAGGACGGATCCAATCCCCAGCCCGTTAATTTTGTTTAGTGTAAAAGAAACATATTTTTCTTGTAATTTTTTTTATGTGTAAATTTATTTATTTTCTACATATTAGCTCGCCTCGTAGTCCGGTCTTGAATCCATCTCTGATTTTTACCAATAAGTCATTATAAAAGAGGAGAGAATGTTTTACTTCTAGCAACTCCACAAGTTCACGATATATGGTAAAATTTATGTCAAAATGAATTCTTGGAAAGCCAACATAGGTTGTTCCATGATTTTCAACAAATTTATGTGAATTCCTTAGAACTTGTTCATTGTAAGTGTATACAAATGCCAGATCTCACATGGTGCAAGACTGAAAGCAAAATAATAATTGCACTTCAGCGAACAGGTCAAGTGCAAGTTTGACAAGGAAATTCATGAAAAAAAAAAGAGTTAAAATTATGTTGACAGCATTAGTTCGATCAAAATTTCCATTACAAGTAGTTCCAGTCCTTTGCCCAATGAACATCTTCCAACGTATATTTTTCCATGACATTTCTTTTCCTTAGGAAAAGTAATAATACAAGAAAATGAGCCAATTAACTAGGATAAACATCTCCACGAGTTTTAGTTCAAGATGTAAATCCCATGGTGCAATACATTTTTGGTAAACAGCTAACTAGGATCAACTATGTAAAAATTAGATGTAGCAACCTCTTAGTTTCTCACTTCAAATATTGCTCAGGTCCAGAGGGGTTCCGGACCCATGCTGAAAAAGTTTTCATCGAAAAGGAATCGTGAATTCTCGTCTTGTTGGTCTTGGGGGGAGTTTTCTTGATTCTGTAACATTTCTTGGCAGACGAATTCCACCAAATTGGCATTTTGGTATTGCATGTTTAAAATTTCAGCCTGTGATTTTGCCAGTTCTGCTTGCAGCTCACTGATTTGCTTCTGAAGTTGGCAAATTGCGCCGGCACAACCGTAAACTGGATCCCTAAGCCTGGCGTTGGCTTCATAAACCATACTATTCACAGCATCTGCTCTTTGAGCTTCAGGAAGTTCCTGCACGCAATATATATATATATGTCATGTACTAATGAACATAAATAGAAGAATTTCCCCAACTAAATATTTTTGTCCCGTTTGGTCCAATCTCAAAAAACTCATTTTTTCTCAAACTAATTTCCAATAACACATTTTATGAGACCCGTAATTTTTATTAACTTTTCAACCACTTTATTAAAATCTACTTAAACACCGATTTTTAGCAAAATCAAACAGGGGCTTAACATATAATTACGTCAGTTCTTGATAGCAAATAGGAAGTCCCCATTATTTTAGAGGTGATGTCACTTGTAGTGTGTTGACGACTTTTTATTTGCTAACAAGAAGTGACATGTCTAAATTAAGGCCCTGTTTGGGAGAAATTTTAATCAAGATTTTAATCGAAATTCTAGCCGTTAACTATCAAATCAGTCACCATTTTTTATTTTCCCTCTCACAGGTGGGGCCCACAGGTTGACTATAACGGTTATAATTTTGATTAAAATCACATAAAAATTGCTCCCAAACACGCTCTAAATGTTAACAATTTAGCGAGAAACTGTCATAAAAATAGTCAAATGGGAACAACAAATATCAATTGAGGTAGTGATTGAAGAGAGACAAAATACAGGTTATTATAAATTAGCTGCCTACTTCCATTGACAATTGAATCTATCAGTGGAAGCTACTACAAGTGCGATCAAGCACCACTTTAAGTAAGCAAAGGTGGCAAAATTCTAGTCAAAAGAAGAAGAACTATAGTGAATTATCTACTACCAAGTACCACCTCTATTATAAGAGATATAGAAAAACTTATTAGTGGATTAGAAAGAGAGACATTGGCTTTTGGGTTTGGATCGAAATGAAATCTTAGCAACTGCTCTTAATGCAAATCTTGACATTATTTGTACAGACAGACTTTTGGACTTTTTGGATGACAAGATCCAAAGTCCAGTGGAAAACCACTTAGATTTTACGCTAAGGTCAAAGCAATCACTAGGTGAAAAAAAAAAAGTGATCGAGCACTCCCATTCCAACTCGAAAGCCAAGAGGAGCTGAATTATTTGGTTGATACTGAAGTGGTCTATTCATCTTCAGATACACTATTGTATCCTCAATACTCTTTATTACTTTTTATTCAAAGGATGTGATTACTGGCAAAAACTTATTGAGCCCATGTTTCGTAGAGATTAAAACAAACTTTTAGTAAATTTTGATAAAATTTGCTAAAATGTGTGGTTGAAAAGTTGTAAGTTTCACGAAATGTGTGATTAAAATTAATTGTTGATTTCGACTTGAAATTTCAATGGAATTTTAATCCAAACCAAACGGGCTTGAATACATCGTTTTGACTCGTAATAAATAAATAAATACCCACTTAAAAATACCTGCAACAACTTGATTATGTTGCTGGCGCCGAAAACTCTGTGAGCAATGGTGAATTTGAGCGGCTCCGACGGCGGAAAATAAGGCGCCAACACACATTTATCAACACATCTCCGGCGGAGGATTTTGCATGCAGCACAAGGACTAGCTAAAACAGCTCGTGGCGGAAAAGATGGAAAAGATCCAGCCGGTGATGATATATGAGAGAGTAAGGAGGTAGGAATTGTTGCTGCCACTGCAGCGGTGGCGCCGGTGGTGGTGATGCTGGGATTTTCCCTGCATTCCATGTTGATAAGCCTGTGCGTGTATTTGTTCTCGTTGTACTCTACTAGTTGGGGCAGAAAGGAGGAATTTATAGGGAAATGGAAAAACTGTCGAGGGGGTTACAGCTAGTAAATTGTGAGTCAGCTGATGACGTCAACGTTGCGTCATAAATGAGTGTGTGGACGTTATATTTTCAAATAATTTTAAACAATGACCAATGTTGAAATTAAGAGCTTGTTTGTCTCCCATTATTGGGAGAAAATTAGTGTAATGAATAGTATTTTTTGGAGAATGTGTGGTTGAAAATTAAAGTAATTTTATTGATTTGTGTGTAGAATATTTTATTGGGTGAATGTATGGTAGAGAATCTTACTGTAGCAAACAATTTTTTGAATTAATGATAGACAAACAGGGGCTAAACACTCTTTTGTAAATCAGACTGCACAAGACAAAGTTTAATTTAAGGCCTTTTTGTGATGGTTCAACTTTTTATTTATGTTTTCTTTAATGATAACTTTCTGAAAAGTGATTTTTTAAAGTACTTTCAATAAGATAGAAATGATTCGAAAAATCGTTCAAACGGTGAATAATGCACCAATCTTAAACTATCCACAATTGTAATAATAGAAACCCTTCATTGCTTTCATAGTGCACCACTAATATCCACAATCAGTGTCTTTTCCTCAATATAATTTTCTTGAACATCTTCGTTGACCTCAATGATAAAATGGGCTTGCCATCATAATACTAGCCTAAATCAATATCCCAAAATGATTGAAGGAAGCCAAAATTTTTATCGTCACATTCGTAGTCCTCTATTATGCCTTTGAGATCGTTAGGCCATCATGATAGAAAATCATTGTTTTGCTGCTTCAACATCTACATTTGTCAATGCAGTTCTTCCATCTCTTCTAATAAAATTATAATGCATTTTTATTCTTTGAATAATATAGTAGTGATTTCACTATTACTTTATTTTGTTATTCATCATCACTGTCGATGAATAAAACTATTCATAATTTATATGGAGTAAGCCGAGTGCACCGCAACTATCTCCAAATTTCTCTCTCTCTCTCTCTCTCTCTATATATATATATATATATATATATATATATATATATATACTTTTAATGACTAGTCGTAAAAAGTTATGATTGGTTGTTTCATTAAAAAATGGTCTTGAAGAAAGTTTCAAAATGTAAGTATCTAGTAGGATTAAAAATAAAATATTTGCTAATGGATTGGGTTTTCTCAGGTTGATATTTGATAAAGAATTGATTAATGTATTTTCCTTGAAACAAAAACTCAAAATTAATAAAAATATAAAATATAAAAAAAATTAAGTTTCAAAAACAGCTCTAGAAGTCTCGTGGTCAAAATAATTGAATTTTAGTTGTAGATCTCATACTTTTTGGTATTTAAAGTTAAGACAAAACAGAAAAAGACAAAATTCAAGCAGGTAATAGTGAATTATATAATATAATATTAATAAAGCTTTAATGTCTTAAAGACTTATAATATCAACTCTTGCATATTATAAAAAAGGTTGAACACCCGTCCTGCTCCTAGAGCATTGAGGAGGAGGTAAATCGTTGGATGTGACTCATCAGGTCAGGATAGTCATACTGATGCCCATAAAGAGTCTAATTACATATCTTGTAAGAGACAGGAATCGAACTCTCACACTGCGGCTACAAGATCAGCTGAGACTACCTCACTCATGTCATTTGTACCACTGAGCTATGCCCCGAGGGGCAACTCTTGCATATTATAGCTCATATTTGGTGGGGATTAAAATCAATTTTTTAGTAGATTTTGATAAAATTTGATGAAATATGTGATTACAATTAATTATTGATTTTAATTTAGATTAAAATTTGGATTTTAATCGGTACCAAACATATGCATATTACGGTCTTCGATTCATTTCAAGCTAATTAATTTGTGTCAATAAGTTATTGGCCTGTTGAAAAGGCGGACCGGTTATTTTCATTGCACAAAAGTGTGATTTATATTGTTTCCTACTACAACCGACTTTGATGTTATTATAAGGTTTTGTTCAAGAATCTAATCAATGTTTTTTTGTTTTTACTTTGTTCTTAACCTTAGTTAATTAATTATGTGTGTATTTATATTTATTGAATTATACGTTAGTTTAGGTCAGAAAACTAAAATAGGAAAACATTTTCCTATCATAAGGTATTTATTATTAAATATTTGTTACCAGATTCAACTCTCATGCCTTAACAGAGGACTACAACATTATCACAGTTCACACTTCAAAATTTAATGCTTCTCTAGAATTCATTTTAGATTGTAACAGTAAAAATAAATGAGTTCAATCTAATTTTGTGATTTGTTAAATAAGAAAAAAGCATTTTTGAAAAAAATTAAATTATTTCATTTTGACCCCCGATAAAGGATTCGTTAGAAAAGCTCGCATTTTTCAATAAAAGGTGTGTACATGAAGACTTCATATGTTGATAAGGTTGACTTTAAACTCACATTTTAAGATTATCTTATTCATTTAGAATATACAACAATAAAATGACTAAATTTTACTATCAAATTTTTTTAAGTGAAATGTGTATAAAGATTGATTTTATGAAATGTAAAAATGTTTTATCTTAATTGTTAGAATCCGAACAAGAATTATGTATGTTGATATCACTTGTTAGAAATAGAATAAATGAGATAAGATAGCACAATATGAAGTACAAATCACAACATACAAAAAATTTGGCAGAAGAATGAAGAATTCATTATAAAGGAAAAATAATTACAAAGATTGTGTGTTTATCACAATTCTAATGAAGTTTAACTTGTTCAAATTATGAAGAAGAGTTAACATATATAATGGTAAAATGGAAATAACATAAAAAATTACGTGAAATAAAGAAAACAGTCTTAGGCTAGACAAGCACAGCGCTCGAGCGTGAAGCTCGTGGTAAGAGAGCGGCATGTGCATCGTTCGAGTGCTAGGCAAGCGCTAGCTCTATGCTGAAAGTTTCGTCCTGCCAATGACTGACAATACTGTGTATTTTCTTTCTTTGTCCATATTTTTAACTCTTCAAAATCCAATACAACAAATCTACAACTACCCAATTGAATTTGAGTCAAACTTTAACATTAACTACTAACTTACCACAGCTTTTTTGCACGACCAGTAAAATGGGATAATAATAAACAATGAACCAAATTTTGCAGGACCAAGCTCCATACTTTAAATGCTAAATTATATACTAATTATTCAGCCTTGAAAGAGTAGTAAACACGTACGCCAATCTTGCCGTCCGGTGTAGCCGACTTTTAACCAATAAAAATAGACTATACAGAAGCAGCCACGGCTGAGATAGCATAATATTCCAATACTAATTGGGTATGTGGCAAGCCATTGTTAGGTAGTTGAGTACTGTTGGGGCTCATGTGCAACGAGAATGAGACTCTCTTTTGACATTTATTTCATGCAAGTATAGACTACTAATAAATTTTATTATATATCGTGTTATTCAGAAAGTTATATCCATTGTGCTAAGAATTAATGTTTTGAAAATTGATTTTGTACATTGATTCGAAAAGGATAAAAAGTTAAAAGGTTAAATAGCAAATTGACGTATTAACAAAATTTTGGGAATGAACTAACCAGTTTTGGAGTAAATCGACTAGTTATACGGAGTATTTTATATATATTAGATAACATCCTTAAATTTAGAGAGATAATTTTTTTATACACTCTAACAACGCTCTTTATTTCAGCTCTTCATTTTTCTTCTCTTGAAACATCTATTGATTTCCCCTTATCTTTTATTTAAAATATTTTTTTCATGTGTCAAGGACCAATCAATTCAAATATGAATTTAATAACAGAGTAGATATTGAAATATACAACTTATTAAAGACAATCATATTTGGAGAGTCAAACCCACTCTCTATTGTAAAAAAGTTAAAATAAAGTTAAACAATGACTCCTTCAAACAAAGAGTATATTATATTTAGAGAGACTTTGATGCTATAAAAAGGTTGAGACGCACTAAATGTTACTCACTCCATCCCAATTATATAGGCTTGTTTCGTTTTTCACACGAATTAAGAAAACTTCTTTAATGTTATTGGAAAATTATTTTTGTCAAGATTTTTCCTAATTTACCCCTATTTAATTTTCAATATGTAAAACTAAATTATTGTTGGAATTAATAAAGAATTTGAATGATGTAATTTGATGAGAGTTGTTTCATATTTCCAAGAAGTGGAAAATGTGTGTATTTGGATGATTTCAAGAAGTTGACATATTAAGTGGGGAAAATTTAATAAGGGTATATTAGTAAATGAATATAACAAAAATTTCTATATTAGGAAAAATGTCTATATATTTGGGACAAGAGAAAAAGGAAATTCAGCCTATATAATTGGGACGGAGGGAGTATTTACTTTATATTCAATCTAATGAAAATAAGTTGCAAAATTGAAGGAGGTATACAACCACTAAATGTGAATTACTAATTGATTAATGTCGTTTGTTTCTTTTCTAGCTAGACTTGAAAATTTGTCAAATATAGTTGGAATGAAGATTGGTATAATTTGGAAAATACTTCCTTATAATTCTCACTCTATACCTCAAAACAAGTCTATTTCGCCCTGAAATGAAAATATTTTATGTTACAATACGGAAATAAAATTGTATTTATTTATTTTTTAAAATGCGTGAAAAAGAAGATCAAAATTTGTGAATGGCAGTGATACCTCACCCTCCAAATGATTAA
Organism: Fraxinus americana; assembly: GCA_035079005.1. Classification (NCBI taxonomy): domain Eukaryota; kingdom Viridiplantae; phylum Streptophyta; class Magnoliopsida; order Lamiales; family Oleaceae; genus Fraxinus; species Fraxinus americana. The sequence continues at coordinate 22,730,465 of CM068713.1, forward strand.
TGATTGCTTTTATCAAAAGATAATAACAAAATAATAAAGGGCCAAAGGCAGCTTTTATGGTTCAAGTGTAAACTGGCATATATCTTAGCCAGTCAGGTTTGAAATTGACCATAAGATAAATTTTTTAACATAAAATTATATAAAAAGGGTCATTGTTCCAGCATAAAACGCGTCTCGCTTTAAAATTTGTCTTACCTAATTTTAATCAGTTGCTTTTATGTGGTTTTTTAAAAACAGGATTAAGATATTTAAGAGTGAGATTAAAGTATGATAAACTATGGTTCAAAGCATTTAGTGGAGTTTTTCTTAAGCATAGTTTTCGATTCTAACCACTTAATCTTCTCTTATGTAGGTGGATGAACACTCTTTTTAATATTTTTTGCAAGTGAACGATATCGTATACGTACAAGTAATAAAATGATGAATAAATCATCGATCCCAACATGACTAATTATCTACTCTAATTAAAACCCAAGATAGGTCTCTGACTGGAACACTATCTTGTAGGGGTATGTTAGGAATGTATCCTAGTTCAATTATGACTTACAAACAACTCAAGCTATACTAAGATAGAACTGTTTTAAAATAAGTTTGAAACTTTCAAAATTTAAAATGGATTTTTGAAAGTTATGAGTTTGACCCCAACTAACACCTAGAGAGGAGTAAATATGTGTTTGTATGCGGAATTTAAATTTGTTAATTAATAACATCAGCAAATTTAAATTATTAATGTTATACAGATGAATTCACATGCAATACTATCCTATGTTGAATTACCGATGGTGATATATTACATGAAAGTATACAATACTACAAAATTGTTGACGGAGAACTCGTGTTCTCCTGATTTTGGTTGAATCAAAGAAGAATCAATAATATGTATTATGTGATAACAACAATCTTATATATATATATATATATATATATATATATATATATATATATATATATATTCATATTCAACCTCTCTTTTCACGAAGTGAGGCTTCGTATTTATAGTATTTAGGTTTTCTGGTAGTATAGGATAGGTAGGATTCTCGAAAAACATAAATTAGGGTTTCATAGTTAGCACCGTCGTTTGAGCAAGAGTCCAGTTACAGGCGAACGAGAGATGCTCCGTTCAAGCGATAGGCTAGCGGAGGTGTTCTTGTTTTGGACGCTCAAGCAACAACTTGACGGCAGGCTAGCACAAATTCGACAACTTTTTCTTCTTGTTCCATAACTGAACATAAGGACTCTCAAACCATCTATACAACCTATCAATTTACTCATTGACTTTCAAAACTTTTTTACAACTATATTTTTGTCTAAAGGTTGCCAAAAACTATAAAACCTAACAATTTTAATTTTCAGTTTTCTTTATTTTAATTTTTCAGTTTTTGTTTTAATTTTCGGTTTTAATACAAAAGTAACAGTAATAATTTTTAGAGTGTAATTTATATTTCAATTGGATTAATTTTCATTATTATGGGGTTGAATTTTTCACTATAAAAGAAAGTGAATTTTTCACCATAAAAGGACTTGAAAATAATTTCTATACATTTTAATAATCTATACTCTGATAGTTTTTCGCAATATAATATAAAGTTTGTTCTGTCTTTCCCTGTGGATGCGTTCATAGAAGAAGAGCTATAGGTGAGCTATAAGAATTTTATCTCGGAACTGTGCTTTTTCGATAGTACTCGTACAAAGGGAAGACCATACGACTTTAGGACACAATTTTTTGCGACTCTCTTATGCTAGCCTTTCTAGCTCTCTTCCAATCTTTGTGTTTTTTATTTTAATAATTGATATTATATTATACAAATCACTTTCTTTCCATAACAAAGAACTCTATGCATTTATTTTAGTTCAAGTTGTACTTGTAAATACTAATAAATATCCAGCTGACAATGCAAAATATGAACTCTCCTACATCTAGAACACTTATAAATGCTGTTCAAATTCATCAATTTTCAATTGAAGACTTTAAATTCCCACGACAAAACATCAATTTGAAAAAAAGGTCCAACATATAATTGATTTCAAATTTGTTAAGACTAAAATTTTGAATTGTTTATGTTGTCCATATTGATATTTGACTTTATCGGAGTTCAAATTATTAGCACGTCGTTATCACGTGGAGAAAAGAAAATGAAAATAAAGACATTTGTTAACTCAAATATTTCAATAGTAAATACCTAAATTATAATTTATTGTAATCTGTTAGCCACCAAATGTTCAAAGTTGATTTTGTTGGTCCTAAGCACATGGTTAAAAAACATTGCGGAATTTAACTACTTGGAAAAGTGTCTTTTTCACACTGTCGGGATTTCCAAGCCCCAAGACTTTAGTAGTATATGTTGAAAAATTAAAGAATAAAGTCATTGCTATCAACATTTTGTCAAATTAAAAAATCGGAGCAATGCTCCACCATCTAGTTCTTATTTACGTATAGTGATATTTCAATTAAGTTGGGACGTCTGTAATATCCTCACCATCTAACCATTTTAACGTGTTATTAATAACAAGAAGAAAATAAATAAGAATATATTGTTATTAATGTCATAAGAAGCTTATGTTACCAAATTCTTTTTAATTTATCATGCCAATATGTCGAGAGCGATAAATAAGTAATACATATTTCACAATGTAGAAACTTCAGGAATTCACTAGAAATTACGTACGTCGAAATAAAATAATAATATTAGCTTAATATATCATTTTTCATATAAAGTAGTTGAGGTTAATTGACAAATGTATATATTACTAGAGTTGAAAGTGATTCTATTTTTCTAGTAAAGTAGACACCTTAGCTTGACTATTTGCACAGTTCTTCACATTTAATATAAAAAAATCATATTCATTTCAAAGAGTGTTGCTTAGTTGGAAGTTGGACGACATATGTGAGTGACCTTCACACGGTTTCTTACATTCTTTTACTTTTTAGTGCTTTTAGTTTAGTGTCTAAAATCACAACATGTTTTCTAGGAACCCACGAAAGGGAATTACGCGTTTGGTACCACTCATGCATATATATATATATTAAGGGAATTGACAACTTGACATGGAGATGTCATCTCTACTTGTCATTAAAAATAATTTTTTTATAAGTGCTTTGCATTGAAATTTTAATCATTACACGTATATGATCAGAGAATTCATGTAGATTGATTCATAATCCTGATATAAGGTAGTGAAAAAGTTATTGACAATCATTTTTTGGTCAAATTTGATTTCGAATAATGCTATCTAACACCAATCATGCTAAAGAACCGATATATGTGGCATTGTGTGATAGATCCAATTAAAGGTAATATTATGTAATTCGGCTCCGTTTGGGAGCCATTCTTCTTTAAATAATACATTTTATCTTTCACATCAAGTGGGGTCCATGAAGAATGTGTGGTTGAAAAAAAAAGAAAAATTATTGATGTGATGGAAAATATTATTTTATTGAAGAATGTGTGGTTAAAAATGAGTAGAAGAATGAGAATGAAAATTTTAATGGTTACCAAACGGAGGCTTCATTTAATTGAATCTGCTATTAATGTCACTAGTGTTACCACGTAGATTGGTGTTAGATATTATTATTCTTTGATTCTACATGAGTAGCTCAAGTATTGTTTACATTAGTTTTTGGTTCAAATAAACTTTAATCGAGATTGGACGGTTAGAATGGGTTTCATTCTGCCAAATATTAAGTTGCGAAAAGTTGAAATATAAATGGGCATGACCAATCCGTTTTGAGTTTGGTACAGGAAATTAAGATTTTTTCAACCATTCTTATTGTATTGAATAACATGATTAACAATTAACAACGGACTGTTATAGTAGAGAATAAAACGAATGGTTGGTGCTCTAAGACATATCACATTGGGTAAGGTTGGATTCCACCTACCTTCTAGTGTCATTTTTTCTTCGGTTTCATACAAAGAGTTTCTCCATTTCCAGAATTTACATTCATTTGACAAAGAAGGTCTTCTGAAAATTGATCTATATTAAGAGTTAATGATACTATGATATATAATTTGCTTGGAATTAATTCAAATTAGGAGTCGAAGTATTAATATAATTAAAGATTTAATTCGATAATTAGTGTTTGGGTGAAAAAAGGATTTTATAAGAAAATGACTCCTAATGTAATTGGGGAAATGACTTCATATGCAATTAGTAAAAGAATGAGGAATTTAATTATAAATATGGCTTGACAGATAATGCTTGGCACCAAGTTGATGTGAATTCGGGCACATAATTACATGCACCCAAAATTTCGTGCGAGGGAGAGAGAAACGAGAGAAAATAGTATGCGAAGAAGTTGTAAGAGATATTGTACTATTAGGTTTTCTAAACTAATTAAGTCTTATTTTCTTATTGTCATCATTGGTTTTCCGAACTAAGTTTAATTTGTGTTTTTTTTTTCTCTTTCGTACTCTTTTTTTTTTTTTTGCTGCACTGTGGGGGATTTTTTTCCCTACAAGAGGTGTCAAAGCTCACAATTCAAACTCTAGAATTTGTGGTGATGAATGGATCTATGGCGAAGATATAATCACACAAGGCTATTGTTGTAAAACAAAAAAATATCAGAATAACTCTGATATCAATTATTGTAAAACAAACAAGATACCATAATAACTCTGATACCATTTTTTGTGAAACAAATCACCGGATTAAGATGTCGAAATTATATGACAAATAATAATGAAATATATGATCAAACAAAAGAATAATAAAAACAAAAATATGACAGATGAATTAAGAGATTTTATTGACTTAGGAATTAAGGGTAGAATTCTGAAACATGTAATTGGACCAATTATTAGAGTGGAATGAAATTCATTCCTTTTGGGCAAAAAAAAAGGAGCAGGAATAGAATTCTAATTACAAGAGGAAGACTGGCGACAGAAAGAAAAGGATGAATGAAATGTGTTGGGTTTTTTAATATCCAATAAATCATGGACGAAATATTAAATCGATGTTGGATAATTTACATCGATACCTTAGTGATGGCTCAACCCGAAAATAACTTGAAACCACTAGAAGCAACTTAATTGAATTAATGTTAATCGTGGTCCAACACTCGTGGATGACCCAAGTTGTGGTTATTAGTTGGATAGTGATATATGGGTTCATTCACTATGCATATAAAAGGCTGAAAACCTATTTTTTTCCCCTTTTCTTCACTTTGCGAAAGTTTTAAACCTTGAGTGTTGAAAATATTACCACTTTCCTTAGTATTTTTCTGCTATTTTCGATGATCAACTCCGTTCTCTCTCATTTCCAAGCATTCTGGATCTTAGTTCTAAGTGTTTGTGTAAGTGTTTATCACTATCGAGGTATTTTCTTCATCTGTTGAGTTAGATGGCTTTTTCCTAAAAAAAGAACGTGTCTGAGGGGTCTTCTGGGGTGAACATGGCGTTCATTTGTCCCGAGACGGGTATTCCTCCAGTGATTCATACTAAACGGATCATGGAGGCAATGGGGGCCCCTCATAGTGTATGGATGATGCCAGAGGCCCCATAGACTATAGCATTAGATGGGGGCGTCCTTATGTCCAATAGATATAAAAGAGGGTGAGTTAGAGACCTTCCAGGAGAGGTATAGGATCTCAGATAACATAGAAATGGTCGTACTAATCCTAGAGGAGAGGACCTACTTTCCTAGAGAGGGGTATGTGGCAGTGAGTAAGGCCATTCTGGCTGGGAGAATGAGGCTGTCCCTTTACCCCCTTCTTCAGATATATCCTTAGGCAGTATAATTTGGCCCCTAGCTAAGTAGTACCCAATGCATGGAGTCAATCAGCATGGACCTTCCTTCTTCGAAAGGAAGCCACCCTTGGCGAGGATATGCCTCCTCACATTTTCCAGACTCCTTTCCAATCCCGAGCCTCGAGTGGGGAGAGCGACTGTAAGAGGTGGTATTTCATTAACCCCTAGGCTCGTACTCTCCCTTCATTTTGGGGACTCCAACCTCTATCAAGAACTGAAAGTTGTCTTGGTTTTTGGGTTAAGGGTCGTTAGAAGACGATGGAGGGAGATATGTCCTAGAGATAATCGCGTCGACCCAATATCACGAGTATAGTGAATGTAGCCATAGTTACAGCAATGTTTACTTTATGACATTACTTTTGATTCCTTGTTTCTAATGTGTGCTTTGTGCAGCTGTAGTTAATCGGTTCGAACTTGAACCTTCGGAGCTGGCCATTATAAGGGCCACTTACGAACTGCCTATAGAGAAGAGGCACTTCAAGAATACAGTTTCCAAATGAAACCTCTTCGTTACACACCAGTCGATGACTACCAAATCTCTGGTGGTTCTACTTTCCTAATGTTTATCTGATAGCGACCTTTTATGTTTTGTAGGTCAGCACTATAAAAAGAAGTGTGTCATACCCTACATGCTTTTTATGAGAAGCCTCGAAGAGGTGAAGAAGAAACATCCCATGAGCTCTTGTTTCGCTACTTATAAGCATTAAAGGGATTAGTTGACCCGCTTGTTCAAGGTGAACCCACCGCCTCTCCTAGAGAAGAAGGGAGAAAAAGAGGAGAAAGGGGGCAAAAAGGACACCGAGCCTTTAGTGGAGAAGCCCCTTAAAAGAAAATTGGTGTTGAAGAAGAATACTGGGCATCCATCTCCCCCCAAAAGCCAGTCAACTATTGGCATTCATTTAGGTGTCCCATTGTTGTCGAGCCCATTTCTTAAGTGACAATTATTGATGTGGAGGAGGTCGCTGAGGAGGAGGCAAGCCTCGTGAAGAGGAAGAGGGTTAGGGAGGTTAGGAGTGCCCCCTCTGAACGAAAAACCCAAAACCTTTTAGGAGGGAAGGCTGATGAGATAGCCTTCCCAGTGATGAAAATGATCCATGTTGAGGTCCAAAAGGTTATGAGGGTCCATCATAAATACTGGACTAATAAGTACTCCTCATATGCTGAGACCTAAATGGAAATGAAGTGTAACGCCCCAAATTTTATTGATTTAAATTCTGGGGTGTTACCAATATCATTTCATAATCATACATAAAGTGGAAAATATTAAATAAACTTTAATAAAACTCAAATTTTCATAATATCAAATTTAATCAATCCAAAACATTGAATTAAAACTTAAAGCGTCAAATAGAAACTAAAAAATACTAATCTCTAAATATAAGAAAAAATTTCTGTTGTTCCTTTGAAAATATTTTATTTGGCAATCTGCGTACCATTCAGCCACCATCCTCGTTGAACCGATCTAACCTGAGAAGTTAACATTTTGAAGGAGTGGGTATTTTAAACCCAATAGGATGCGTGCATCTAAACAATAGAATAATTCTTTAAACATAAATCTATAATATTCCATACCATCATTTTATCAAGAGTAATCGGAGATCAATCGAAAGCTCTAGCATTTTGAGAAAACTCGAAGGAGATCTCACATTACATTTCATTTCATCAAGACCCGTAGGTCTATTAGCATTTCGTGAAATAAATCATGTAAAAATAATTAAAATATTGCATAGACATAACTACTTGCACGTAATATCCTACCTCGATTGATGAAACGAGCTTTTGATATAAAAATATACTTAAAATTTACAGCTGCTTTCTATATGAAAATTGCTGTGTAGTGAATTGTGAAATATGGGCACACTATTTATAGGAAAAAATATAGTAGTTGAGCTATAATATAACTGTGATAAAAATCATGTTTATCTAACTTGATAAGAATGATTTTTTCTTAAACCAATCATAGTACTTGAATTTTTTGATACAATAGTATTTTTCAAAACTAAATACACGTGTAACTACACACGTTCAAAGAAACTGAATTTGATATAAATCTTTTATTCAAAATTTAAGATAACATGATTAACTAATAAAATAATATATTCTTGCATATAAATATATATACACAATTACAGCACGCACGACGGTAGGAGTTTGAATTGACAACAATTACTAACAAAAGGAAATAATAATTTAATAAAGGAAAATTATCAAAGTAATACACGTGTAGCTGCCATAGTAAATTTGGAAGAATTGCATGGCTGCCAACCAATTAAATTCCAACCACTTAAAAGTTTTAAATAAATAAACAACTTAAAAAAAGTTTACAAAAACATAAATCTTTATAACTACAATATCTTGGCATAACATATCCAAATTAACTTTTTCTTGAGCCTAAAATGCATAATTAAGTACGAGCTATCTAACGAGCCCAAAATTCATATACTTACCATTACTCTATCAATATTCAAATATTTGACACAATTAAAATTGAAATATCACTTATATCACTTTAGTCCCTAACCTTCCAAAATGTAGCATATAGTACAAATAAAATTTTCTATAAATTTTCGGGGTGTTACAATCTCCCCTCTTTAAAAAAATTTTCGTCCTCGAAAATTGAACATATACTTAAGATCTCTTTGTGCATTGCATTGTCTAATAATTTTAAAAGAATGATATTTCAAAACATGAAATAAGATAACACATAATTTTGCTAAAATAACTTTCATACCTTGGATCAACTGGAGAGTGGTCGAATAGTGAGCGTCGCGTACCAATGATTTGTTTTTTTTATATCATTACATATTTAAAATTTTTCAAAACATTATCCTTAAACTCCTAGTCCTCATAAAATTTCTTTTTATTTATTTAAAAAAATTTCCTAAAATGGAAATTCCAAGCAACAAAAGTTCCACGAACGTCGAGACTGCAACGAATAAGGCTAAGGTTGAGGCTTTACCGGCCAATGAGGCCTTCAAGGTAGGCAACCTGAGGCTGAGTCGAGGGTGGAGGCACTTTCCAAAGAAAATGACTAGCTGAAGAAGGAAGCCCACCTCTGCAAGTTCGAAGTCAATGCTCAGACGAAGTAGGAGGAGAATTATGACAACTTACAGAAAATAGCTTTGTCAGCATTGGAGGTGGCCAACAAGGAAAATGGGGAGTTAAAGGCCAAAATTGAAGAGCTAATTACTATGGCTGCTAATTTGAAGCAGCAATTAAGTGAGGCAGGGACAATGGCCGTGAATGAATATTTTGGCCATTTCCATGAAACAGCTGAGTACGATGGGCTCGACTTATACTGGCAGGGAGCCGCTTACAATAAAGTGTTCGCGAAGCTTACCAAGTTGCATCCTCAATTGGATTTGGTTATCATAAAGGAGAGTTCCATTCTACTGAACCGTCCACTTCTGACAACGAAGTCGAGGATTTAGTAGAAGAAGTAGATGTTTCTAAAGAGCCTCAGCAGAATGATGCTGTTGTTTCTTAAGATAGGCCTATATTTTTGTAACATTTCTGCAATGACTCCCCCCATTCTCCTTGTAATGAATTTGAATTGATTTGAATAGATGAACTTTTTCGACTCTCAATTTGATTAAAAAATATAAGCTCGCTAGACTTAACAAGCTGACCTTCAAAAAATTTTGCAGAGTGTTTAATGGTTTACGGGCTCCCCATATTTGTACTCTAATAAACAACCATAATTTATAAGTTTGTCATTTTTAATCAGTAAATAAATAATTAATGGGATTGCCATAATTGACTTTTACTAAACAACCATAATATATGAGCTTGTCATTTTTAATCAGTAAATTAAAAAATAATGGGCTCGCCATAATTGAATTTGATAAACAATGAGAACGCATGAGCTAGTCACACAGAAGTTAATTTATGGGCTCGCCATAATTGAATTTTTTAAACAATAAGAACGCATGAGCTCATCACACATAAGTTAATTTATGGGCTCCCCATGATTAGGGTAGCTGATTGACACATGGACTCACTGTAGTTGGTTTGGAACAAATAAAAGGAGCTCGTCGTAATTATTTTGATTGGATTACATGTGGGTTTACCATACTCCAGTTTGAACAATATATATGGGCTCGCCATAACCATTGTAGTTGATCAAAAGGGAATGAGCTTGTCATAGTTAAAAATAAAAGGTACATGCATTAGTCATAAAAGGTACATAAGCAATTATCAGGACCTTTACTGATAATACATCCTTAGATGTTCGACATTCCAAGGGTGGGGCTGCACATTTCCGTCCAAGTTCTTAATTAAGAAGGTTTTTGGCCTAACGTCGCACGATATATGGTAGGGGCCTTCCCAGTTTGGGCCCAACGTGCCAACACCAGGCTTTTTAGAAGACATAAAAATCCATCTGAGCACAAGATTGCCTATTCTGAATGATTTCTTCTTAACCCTGGCATTGTAGTACCTTGCCATTTCCCTTTGATAGGAGGCCAATTTTATTTGCGAGTCATCTCTCATTTCTTCAAGAAAATTGAGCTCGCATCTCCTTGTCTCATCATTGGATACTTCATTGAATTCCAGGTGGTGAGGCAAAGGAAGGCCCACTTCGACTAGGCTTATGGCTTCGGCCTCGTAGGCCATAGAGAAGGGGGTCTCTCCGTCGTGGTTCGTTCGTGGTGCAAATTGCCCACAACATATGGGAAGCTCATCCATCCACTCCCCTTTCGATGCATCAAGCTTCTTTTTCAAAGTTGTATAGCATCATTTTTCAAAGTTGGCCAGTAGTAACCTTGCCTTAGTACTTTCTGGGTCAAAGCTGGGCCCCCTATGTGGATGCTATAGGTTCCCTCGTTGATTTTTCGTAAGAAGTAATTAGCTCCCTCCTCCCAGTGCACTATAAGAGGGGGGATGAAAATCCCCTTTCGTAAAGTATTTCGTCGTGGAGCACATAGTGGGTGGCCCTTCGTCTGAGCTTGCAGGCCTCTTCCTTACTTTTCGGCAAGATGTAATCTTTGAGGTAAGCTATAATAGGTTGTATCCATCACCTCACCTCTTCTACTTTAGCTGTAGAGGGCATAGGGGGTATGAAACCAGTACACTTTTGAGCAACTCTGAGTCTTTGCTTCTGGCCAAATTCGATAGGGCATCCGCATGCATGTTCTCTGTTCTTAGGATTTGGGTCAGCGCAAACTTTTCAAAGCACGGGATCAGGTCCATAACCTTCTTCAAGTATCCTTCCATGCCCTTATCTTTGGCTATAAAGCTGTCGCTGACCAGCTTACAACTAGCCGGGTGTTGCCGCGAACTGCCAGATCTTGACCTGTACTTCTTTAGCCAACTTCAGCCTTGCTAGAAGCGCCTCATACTCAGCTGTGTTGTCAGAGGTCTTAAAGCTAAATCTCACTGCACAATTAAGCTTGTGACCCTATGGGCTTTCCAATAGTACATCAGCCCCTGATCCTGTTACCCCGAAGGATCCGTCAACAAACAATTTCTAGGCTGGGGGGTCTATCGATTCTATCGTTACGTTAATGTTTGTTGCCTCTGTGAACTTTGCTATAAATCTGCCACTGCTTGCCTTTTTATTGAGATCCTTGGTTGATATGAAATGTCAAATTCGCTTAATTCCACAGCCCATTTCATCAGCCTCCCTGATGCGTCTGTTTTATGGAGCACCTGCTTAAGGGAGAGGCTGGTGTTACGAAATAATTCGACAAGTGTACGGATTCGTTGTACAAGTATAAGAACGATCAATATGTTAATTGACTATAAGAGTTATGTAGGAGGAATGGTTACTTTTGGGGATGGTGTCTAGAGCAGAATTAAAGGATTCGGTACAATCGAGATAAACGAATCACCTATTTTGAAAAATGGACTTTATGTTGTTGACTTGAAAGCTAATTTAATTAGTATGGTCAATTGTGTGATGATGACCTTATGGTTATGTTAACAAATGGCACGTGTAAAGTAATGAAAAATGATGGTAGTTGTGTTCAGCGTGGTAACAAATTTCATGATAAATGTTACTTGCTTGAATCCGATATTGCATTTCATGTTTCTAAAGCATATTGTACAAATTTGTGGGACAAACATTTGGAACATTTAAACCACACAGATCTTGTCAAACTTACCAAATTTGGAACCATAAGAGGTGTTTCTAAACTCACATAATAGCCTAAAGATGTGTGTGGTTCATGCCAAAAGGTAAACAGATTAGAACAACTCACAGATAAGGTCAGTTTCTTGCTACTACACACTGTCTATTTAATGGGTCCTATACAAGCTGAAAATCTCAGTAGAAATGGTATATCTTTGTTATAGTTGGTGATTTCTCTAGGTTCACATGGGTAGAATTTTTAAGGAGAAAATCTGGTGTGTTTGAAAGATTTACCTATTTATATAAAAAACTAACTATAGAAAAGCATCACGAAGGGATTAAAATAGGGAGAATCAGAAGTAACTATAGCAAAGATTTTAACAATGCCAGCTTTTCTAAATTCTGTGAAAAGCATGGTATTTTCCATGAATTCTCTACTCCTAAAACCCAGAACATAATGGTGTAGTTGAAAGAAAGAACAGATCATTACAAGAGATGGCTAGAGTAATGTTAAACAATAAGAAAACCCGAATAGTAAGTTAATCAATCCGGCCGACATAATGATCCATTCTCTCGAAAAATAAATCAGCCCTCATACGGGCACTGGATGCATCCTCCGGCACCAGCATCATATGGTCATGTATAGTATTGGTGTGGGTCTCCTCGTGACCAACTCTCAAATCCAAAGACCCCAACAGCTGCTCTATTTGTAGCACGCCTTAAATGGTTTCAGTTGATCCTGCAAGTAATTGTCGTAGGAGCGGTGTGTCGATGATAGGGTCAAGCTATGGTGGCGATATGCCCCATGTAGCTGTTTCTGTTGATGTTGTTGATGGCTCTGCCTACTTGCAAGGATATGTTGCCACAAAATTTCAGTAAATGTTCGATTGATAGCGACACTAGGTGGAGCCAGTTGCTCTGCGGAAAGGAGTCGTACCCCCGAGGATAAACATATCCCATTGATAAGGTTGGGAAAAATAATCTTCTAACGGGTCTGTGGTGCCGAACCAAACTCAACAATTTGATTGTAGATGAAGGTCCCCAAATCAATCTTCAAACCCTATGCCAAGTGGAAGAGAAGTCTCGCTTTGGCAAAGTTGAAAGTAGACATATGCAAGGCGGGCTAAATGTTGTGGCAGATAAATTTCATCCGCACTGTCAATGAGCGAGTCAATCTGCTATATTCAAACTCTTCTCCTACTTCTTCATGCTATCCGTAGAGAATCTGAACTACCATGGCCATATCTTGCTCCAGAGGTATCGAGATGATGTTGTCCCACATCAAACCATAATATCATCAATCACCTTGAGGGTGAACATCATCCACTCATCCCGAATCCAAGTATAGTGATCGTGGTCAGATTCTGGATCGTCTATCTGTCTGTTAAAGTTTGCATAAAATTCATGAACCAAAGTTAGATATACCCAATGGGGCTTTTCTATCACACCTGTCCACCGTGCTCTGTCGATAAGAGTATAGATCTCATAGCCATTGATATCGTCCAGAACAACGTGCCTATCCGGCTACATTTTCCTCTTCTAGAGTATCTACTCAAAAAGCCTCTTGTGATAAGTACTAAGGAAATGCCTCATTCTGTCATCATCAACACGTGTACGTGCTGCAGTGCTTGATGTACCAGCCATTTCTTTTCCTTTAGATGTAGAGGCCGTGCATTGTCATTTTGGTGGCTTTCTATTACAAGGCAAAGAAAACTATCGATCCAAAAGTGAAATAAATGTGAATAATAAAATAGCAGTGAAAGGCATTAGACAGTGGAAATAAGAAGTCGAATGTGCGTAATGCAAAGATGGAATGCCCAAACACGTGCGTTATGTAAATGTGTACAAACGATGGTGCATAGAGGAATGCAAACATGAAGGAATGATCATCTCCTAACCAAAAGTAAGAGGGATGAGAAAGGTGCACTATTGTAGTCAAACTCTTCACATGGGCATTTCAATAAACAATTTGTAGACATATCCAATAACGAACAACCAAAAGCATACATGATTAGATTGATAGCTCAAACACCACAAAAGGATAAGAAAACACAAGCACTACCTAAGCCCAACCTCCATAACTACTTACAAATCACAAACCATAAGAAATGCAAGAAAAATTTTCATAAAAGCAAGGTACAAAAATAGCCATATTACATTTGAAATCTTGAAAATGTATGGTGTGAAGTGAGAAAGGATAGTGACTTGAGGGATGATGATTCATAAATGTGTAAATTAAAATTAATAGAGATTTGTTTTGTGATAGGGGAAAGGGAGAATGGTGTGTATGAGTGAAGGGGAGAGGAAAGAAAGGGAAATGGGCAGCAAAAAATAGATAAAACCCCTCTACTGGCTAAGGCGCACACCTAGTAGTTTGTGAGGCATGAGCCTCACCCAATTGGTGAGCCAATTTCTTCTCAAGGCACTCACCTTGATTGTAGGTAAGGGCACGTACCCTGGTTCACTAGGTGTGCAATTTTTTCTTTTTTCTACTCACCCAAATAGAATGGTCACATCCCCCAACTCATGCAACTCCAAACCTAACCGAACGCATCTAAGACTTTTGTGGCTAATGCAATGGATGAATTATATTGATTCTACATTAACCTACCTAATCAACAAAAATCATAAACTAATGTATCAAAGCTGAACAAATAAAATGGAAGAGAATTGGGTTGCCTCCCAATAAGCGTTGGTTTATAGTCTATAGCTCGACTTTGTTGCTTAAGCTAGTCTGCAATGTTAAGTGGCACGATTGTTTTCTCACTGGTGTAGTCACCTTCCCAATAAGCCTTCAACTGTTGTCCATTCACTTTGAACCTACTTTGCTGATCTTGAGAAACAACTTCCACAACGCCATGCGGAAACATGGCCACTACCATAAAAGGACCTGACCACTTGGATTTTAGATTTTTCGAAAAGAGCTTGAGGCGTGAATTGAACATCAACACATGCTGACCAACCTCAAACTCTTTTTCCCGTATATGCTTATCATGCCATTTCTTGATTTTCTCCTTATAAATATTTTGTATTCTCGTATGAATCCAAACGAAACTCATCGAGCTCTTGAAGTTTAAGAACCCCTTTTTCCTACTGCCTTTATATTAAAATTGAGCAAGTGTATTGCCCAATATGCCTTATGCTTAATTTCAACAGGCAAATGACAATCATTTCCAAAAAATAGCCTATATGGAGACATTCCAATTGGAGTTTTAAGTGATGTTCTATATGCCCAAAGTGCATCGTCTAATTTCCTAACCCAATCTTTACGTAATGCATTGACTGTTGCCTCAAGAATCTTTTTTAGCTCCCTGTTAAAGATCTCCACTTTGCCACTAGTTTACGGATGATACGGAGTCACGACACGATGTTTCACTCCGTACTTAGCCAATAACGATGCCAATAAGTGATTGCAGAAATGTTTCCCACTGTCACTTATAATAGCCATCGGGGTACCATACCTTGTGAAAATGTTCTTTTTCAAAAATTGAGTTACCACATGACCGTCGTTAGTAGGCAGAGCCACAGTTTCAACCCATTTGGATGCGTAATTAGTTGCCACCAATATATATTGTTTACCGTAGGAAGAAGGGAACGGTCCCATGAAGTCGATACCCCAAACATAGAATATCTCAACTTCTAGAATGCTGTTTAAGGGCATCTCATTCTTCCAGAGATGTTTCTGGTCCTTTGGCACTTATGACAATTTTTTACCATATAATGTGCATCCTTAAACAATGTTGGCCAATAAAAACCTGATTGTAGTACCTTTGCTGCTGTCTTGATTGCTGCAAAATGATCTCCATATGGTGCCGAATGGCACGATTCTACAACTTGATGTTGCTCTACCTCCGGTATATATCGGCATATAATCTTATCCGAATGCCTTCTATAAAGAAATGGATCATCCCAAAAATAGTGTTTCAAGTCACTAAAGAATTTCTTCTTTTGATGACTTGAGTATTCCAGTGGAATGATGGAGCAGGCCAAATAATTTACGTAATCTGCGTACCATGGCATAGTAATGATCTGAAATAGCATTTCATCTAGGAAACATCACTAATTTCCTCTATATGGTTTGACTTATGTGATTCAAGACGAAATAGATGATCTGCAACAACATTCTCACTCATTTTTTATCTTTAATCTCCAAGTCGAACTCTTGCAACAAGAGTATCCATCTACTAAGTCTCAATTATGCATCCTTCTTGCTCACAAATACTTCAAGGCAACATGATCCATGTAGAAATTACCTTTGATCTAGTCAAATATGGCCTGAATTTGTCAAAGGAAAATACCACTGCCAATAGCTCATTTTCTGTCGTGGCATAATTTGCCTGAGCCTCATCCAAAGTCTCATTGGCATAGTGAATGGCATATAAAATCTTCTCTTTGAGTTGACTCAACACTGCCCTTACTACGTGATCATTAACATCACACATAAGTTAAAACGGATAGGACCAATCTGGAGCAGCCAAAACTGGAGCAGACACTAACTTTTCCTTTAGAGTGTTGGATGATGTTAAACATTCCTCAGAAAAGTGAAATGGAGCCCCTTTTTCCAATAAATTGCATAAAGGTTTCGAGATTTTGGACAAGTCCTTGATGAATTAAAGATAGAAACTAACGTGACCTAAAAATCTTTTAACTCCTTTCACTATCATCGATGGTGGTAGTTTTTCAATGACTTGTATTTTAGCTCCGTCGACCTCAATATCCCTAGCTGATATCAAATGTCGTAACACGATCTCTTCCGGAACCATGAAATGTCATTTTTCCTAGTTTAGCATAAGGTTGGTTGGTGTGCTGTCGTAGGCACCCAAAAATAGTCCTTAAACCTCTAAAACTAATGTAGTAATAGAAGTAATGGTCGATCTCATGAAGAGTGTGTAATTCAACAATTTATGCTTCTTACAATGATTGGGAGATTTTATTAATAACGAAATCAATCTCATAACAAATAACAATGTAAATTAACGAGTTGTATTAAATCAATAAAACGAGTCTTGATCAAAATCAACTTCCACCATAGGAGATTTATAATCATTCATCAATCTACAAAAAATAATCAATCCAGATTCACAATATTCATCGTTGGAATAAATTCTCATTTCTCCTTAATTTTAGTTAATCGAAAACCAGTGTTTTAATTAACCCCAATTATCAAATAATCTCAGACCAGCGCTAAAAATTCAATTTAGTAATAGCTTTAAACAATAGAGAAATCGATGAATTAGATAATACAAACATCAGCGGTTACATTTAATCTATTTAAACATACTTCTTAAGATTCAATGACATCTATCGCAGAAAATTATCAAATCCTAGTACTTCACAAGTTAAATGATTCAAACAAGTACGGATTTGAGATTTAACTTAGCTATAGATTGCAATATATGAAAAACTAATTGATCTCTTAGCAATCAAGCATGACAATCATAAAATTATGCATAGAAGAATATTCAATACAGAAAATATAAATTAAACGATGAAAATAGGTGGATCTCACAGTTATAATGGTTTCCAAGGCTTTGGTATCTTTCAATCAAGCACCAAGAGTTAGTTACACACGATAGATCTAAGAAAAATAGAGAGAAAATAGGTTGGAAGTGTTCTGGTATGTTCAAGGGTTTTAAAATATGTATTTATAGTTGTTTCCATAGGTAGTTGACTTAAATTAGGAAACCAGAATTTTTGTGTTGGAAATGAACCATGCGGCTGCATGGTTTAGAGGCTTGCGGCGTTATGGGACAAATGAACTCAGTCCTCAAACTCTCGGTAATGGTCTATACGGCTGCATGAAATTAAAGGCTTGCGACCGCATGGTTTTACGAAACTTCCTCTCGATAGATTTCAGTATTGTGGTCATATTTTCTTTTTTCGATATCCAATTGAAACGATTTAAGATGCGTTGGAAACATAACTCAAAGATCTACAACTTTACTTCAGATATAATCTTCCAATTCGATCGTTTTCCAAGTCAAAAAAGGGTCTCAATATGAGGCTGAAAATCAGTGTATAACTTTTCGATTGGAAATTGATGTGTGATCATAATTTGATGATATTTCATCCCTTTGACATTTTCTTTCAACCAATTGACTCGTAAATCTTCATCATTTGGTTTGGCACAACTTTTGTGTATTTGCATGCTAGTCTTTGAACTTTCATTTCCTTTCACTTTAGTCTATTTTCACCTATTTCTTCTAAATTACGCTATATCCATCAAATTGCCACTAAACCAAAATATGAGATTAATAAGTACATTTTGTTAAAAAATAATTATACGAGTGCATTAAATAAAGAGAAAAAACTATGCATTTTACATTCATATCAAATTTTCCCACACTTAGTTTTTGGTCGTCTTCGGGCAAAACTCAAATTTAATTATCCAAAAAATCAGGTTGTAATGCCATGAATATAAAACAATCAAACTTCCTCAAACACATAACACATCATGAATAAATATTCTCACACAACTCATAATCAATTAGTAATCATTTTCATATGAAGATGGAGTAAACTAAACATGTAGAGCCTCGCGGATATAAGCACTCAACACTCATGTGTTTAAAAGGTAAGTGTTTCACTCAAATTCATTCTAATGGAGATGCTCACCATATTCTTGCATATCTTCTCATTCACCACCACTTAGATCACATGCTTTACAAGAATTATAAGGACTTTTTAATGATTGTAACGTGACTTATGATCAAGGAGATAAATATTTGGGTATGTGACTCAAGAGCCATCGAAACTAGTGGAGTAAGGATAAATAGATTTAGCTCAAACATATACATAAGACATGTAAAACCAACAACTCCACATAATAGCTTCTTCATTTTGCATATATCCCAAACAAATCGAACTCTTTCTTGAGATGTAGGAAGAGTCATGAATATAGATTTTTTCAACATTAAAATCACTCTCTTCCACCAAATATTTTCTTTTTCTTTCTTTTCTTTTCTTTCAATCATTCATTTTTTTCTTCGTCTTCTTCTTCTTTGTTTTTCTTGCACAATGTAAACTCCAAATGATACACCAATAATGGAATTCCATCAATTGACATAGAAAATGTGTTCCAATTCACCAGTAATAGCACTACCATAAATCTTGATACCCCCACACTTATTTTCTTGCACACCCACATATATCATGATATTGAACAATACTCCACTAGCTCTAAGGCTTGGGTCAAGACATTATTTTTTCAGTTTAAAGCTTGTAGTGTGAGTTTATACAAAGAAAAGACAGTAAGCCTCAAAGGGGCTCAATAATGGAAAATTCAATTATAGGGTCGGCTATTTGGCTAATGATGGCCTTAATCATGTTCGTGCATGCATGTGTCAATGTGATCTTGAAGAGAATCAAGACAAGTTCTAGAGAATCAAAACCATGAAAGAATATCACACAAAAAAATAATGAGACTGTTATTGATGTGTCAGTCTAAAGACTCAAAATCTTACCATTTTTTGTCTACGAAATTTAGTTACTACCATCCTCTAACAAAATGACTGACTAATCAACTCTAATTTGGAGGATTATTCATTCAATCATGTTATGAGTTCTTCAAAAGCCTAATTAATTATAGCAAATAGCATACACAACCCAAAACAATCATTTAACTTTCAATTTATTTTCTTGAAAAATCGTGCAAAAATTTATGAAATTAAACTCACTCAAAATTTAAATGTAATAAATCTAAATATCTAAATCCCCTCCCCCCACATATAAAACTTACATTGTCCCCAATGTAAGGTGCAACGCAAATAAAAAAACAAAGATAACTAAAATATGAATGCGAAAAACAAAAATAAAAAGATAAAGGAACGAACTTCCTTTGGGTTGACTCAATGTTTCCTTGTTTAGCCAGGGTCTATTATGGTTGGTTTCGATCTTCCTTGCGGTCTAAGTCCATTGAGAATGATAATTGACAGTGTTCATCCATCTTCATGGAATGTATACTTGTAATGACTGAGGTGGGGCTTCAAATCTGGAATGAAAGTCTGCCAAACAAAAAGTAGAAGCCTCTCATTAGAAACTGGTAAAACAAAATAAGAACTATTACCTGAATGCTGTAGCTTTGGAAGATTGTGCAATATTACAACAGTTTCTTGTAACTCAGTGTTCAAAGCCAGCTTCTGATTTTCCTTCCCAAGATACTCTTAATTGACAGTTTTCCATTCTTTTTTAGCATCAAATTCAAAAATATCATGTGCTAATTGATCGATCACATCAATAAAATGAACATGATTATTGTGACATTGATATTTCATGAAATCATAAATATTAAGTTTAATGATCTTATCATCAAATTTCATGGTTAATGTGCCATTATTAAAATCCATTTTTGTTTTCGATGTCCGTAAGAACGGTGTTCCGAACAAGATAGGGGTAGTATGATTACTATTACCCATGTCAAGCACATAAAAATCTGTAGGAAAAACCAACTCATTCACTTTCATGAGAACATCCTCAACTACTCCCTTAGGATAGACATTAGATTTATCAGTTAGTTGAATTATCACACCAGTTTTATTTAAAGGATGTGTATACAGAATATGGAATGACATTAATAGATGCTCCTGAATCTAGCGTGGCATTTTTAAACTTAGTATCGCCTGTCAAGTGAAGGATAGTGAAAATATTTGGATCCATATACTTTGCTGGGAGTTTCTCTTGAATAATTGCAGATACATGTTCTCCAACATTTACCCTTTCAATCCCCTTCAATTTTTATTTTCTCTTACTTGTGCATAATTTTTTCAAAAATTTAGCATAGGAGGCACTTGTTTTATAATATCTAAAAGTGAAATATTGACCTCGCATTTACTGAAAATTTCATGCAGTTCATCATGATCTTGTTCATATTTCCTAGATCCTACTAAATCTTGAGGAAAATGAGGTATGGGTTTATAATCAGAGCCGACTGACTGCTTTAGCTACTTGACCTATTTGATTCTCCAAACATTGAGTGCTAGCTATGGTCTCCTGTTGATATTGCAAAGTGTTAGTGGCAAGAGATTTAACAATATTTTCTAAAGACATACCGGAGTTAAAAGTTTGGCCATGTTGTCTAGGAGGGTATGGCTTATTATATTGTTGGAAATTTTATCAATTTTAATTCATAGGTTGATTCACTTGTCGATTCCCATAGCTAATATTTGGATGATCCTTCTATCCTTGGTTGTATGTGTTTGAATAAAGATCATAATTCATCTGTGGTTGTCCAGGAAAACCACTTGCTGCATTTACGTATTCAACGGATTCTTCTTGAAATGCTGGGCACATAATGGTTGGATGGCCTATCAATGAACAAATTCCATAAGCTTTTGCTGTTTGCACATTACCTGCATCCATTCGACAAATAAGAGTAGTTAGACTTGCAAGTTGTTGTTCAATAGATGAGACATTCACCTCATTAATATATTTCGATGACATGTCGAGTCTAATGCCGAATTGTTGAGAATTGACAGCCATATTTGCAATTAAGATCTTTAAACTATAAAGGAGATTAAAAAAAATATGACAAACAAGTTTTAAAAAAACTAGAATAAGAAAAACAAATAAAATTACATGGTAAAATTCCTAAAAAACAATAAATTGCTTAAAAATCTAGAAAATTATGATTTTTTTTTTTCACAAATAAAATAAAATAACTAAAAAAGTACAAAAATAAATTACCACCACTCCCCCGCAATGGCGCCAAAATTTGGCGTGCTGTCGTAGGCACCCAAAAATAATCCTTAAACCTCTAAAATTAATGTAGTAATAGAAGTAAGGGTCGATTCCACGAAAAATGTGCAATTCAACAATTTATGTTTCGTATAACGATTGTGGGGTTTTGTTTATAACAAAATCAATCTTATAACAAATAATAACATAAATTAACAAGTTGTATTAAATCAATGAAACGAGTCTTGATCAAATTCAACTTTCACCATTAGAGATTTAAAACCATTCATTAATCCACAAAAAATAATCAATCCACATTCACAATATTCATCGTTGGAATAAATTCCTATTTCTCCTTAATTTTAGTTAATCGAAAACCAGCCTAATTAACCCCAATTATCAAATAATCTCATACTAGCGCTAAAGATTCAATTTAGTAATAGCTTTAAATAATAGAGAAATCGATAAACTAGATAATACAAACATCAGCGGTTGCATTTAATCTATTTAAACATATTTCTTAAGATTCAATGACATCTATCGTAGAAAATTATCAAATCCTATTACTTCACAAGTTAAATGATTCAAACAAGTACGGATTTGAGATTTAACTTAGCTATAGATTGCCATATATGAAAAACTAATTGATCTCTTAGCAATCAAACATGACAATCATAAAATTATGCATAGAAAAATATTCAATACAGAAAATATAAATTAAACGATGAAAATAAGTGGATCTCACAGTTATAATGGTTTCCAAGGCTTTGGTATCTTTCAATCAAGCACCAAAAGTTAGTTACACACGATAGATCTAAGAAAAATAGAGAGAAAATAGGTTGTAGGCATTCTGGTATGTTCTAGGGTTTTAAAATATGTATTTATAGTTGTTTCCATAGATAGTTGACTTAAATTAGGAAACTAGAATTTTCGTGTAGGAAATGAACCATGTGGCTGCATGGTTTACAGGCTTGCGGCGTTATGGGACAAATGAACTCAGTCCTCAAACTCTCGGTAATGGTCTATACGGCATCATGAAGTTAAAGGCTTGCGACCGCTAGTTTTACGAAACTTCCTCTTGATAGATTTCAGTATTTTGGTCATATTTCTTTTTTCGATATCCGATTGAAACGATTCAAGATGCGTTGGAAACATAACTCAAAGGTCTACAACTTTACTTCAAATTTAATCTTCCAATTCGATCATTTTCCAAGTAAAAAATGGGTCTCAATATGAGGCTGAAAATCAGGGTGTAACTTTTCGATTGGAAATTGATGTGTGATCATACTTTGACGATATGTCATCCCTTTGACATCTTCTTTCACCCAATTGACTCTCAAATCTTGATCGTTTGCTTTGACACAACTTTTGTGTATTTGCACGCTAGTCTTTGAACTTTCATTTCCTTTCACTTTGGTCCATTTTCACCTATTTCTTCCAAATTACGTTATATTCATCAAATTGTCACCTAAACCAAAATATGAGATTATTAAGTACATTTTGGTAAAAAATAATCATATGAGCGTATTAAATAAAGAGAAAAAACTATACATTTTACATTCATATCATTGGTGTCCTCACACCGCTGCAACACTTTACCGAAATATTCAAGACATTCGTCGAATGACTTCCCAAAGACTGAGAAATCATCAATGAATACTTCAATGATATTTCACACCATATCTGAGAAGATAGACATCATACAATGCTGAAAAATAGGTGGTGTATTACATAACCCGAATGGAATTCTTCTATAAGCGAAAGTGTTATAGGGGCATGTGAAAGTAGTCTTTGCCTGATCATCGGCACTACAGGGATCTAGTTGCACCCCGAATAACCATCCAGAAAGTAGTAGTAAGTGTGTCCCATCGGTCTCTCCAACATATGTTCAATAAAAAGAAGGGGAAAGTGATCCTTCCTCGTGGTATTGTTGAGTTTGCGATAATCAATGCAAACTCTCCATCCAGTGACTTTTTGAGTAAGAATAAGCTCATTATTTTCATTTAGAAATACTTTGATCCCCCTTTTTTTCGGCACAACCTGTACTAGGCAAACCCAATGGCTGTCTGATATAGGATAAATAATCATTGTATCCAAAAGCTTTAATACCTCTTTTCTTACCACTTCCTGTATGTAGGATTTAATCTGCGTTGATGCTCAAATGAGGCTTTGTAATTATCATCCATCAGTATCTTGTACATGCAAAATGAAGGGTTGATCCCTTTTATATCTGAGATGGTCCACCCTATCGCTGTCCTATGATCCCGAAGCACCCTCAACAACTGATATTTCTCTGAATTATTCGAGATAATTACAGAAAGTGAATTCTTCTCTCCCAAATATGCTATCAAAGGTAAGAGGACAATTGTTTGAGTTCAAGGGTTGGAGTTTGCTGTATAGATGTTAAAGCTTTTATAGGGCCTTTACTGAGCTCCAACCGTGGTTTCTTGAAGAGGGATGGTCTGGCTGCCAAATAACGTACACATTCTTCTACTTCCTCTTTTTCCGATGGTAAATCCTGATAGTGCACTAAACAAGCTTCCAGAGGGTCCTGAGGGTGATTAAGTCTGAATGTCTCTGTTACTGCTTCCTTGATTACGTCAATCTATAAGAATTTGGTTCGTTCTGAAATTTGAAAGCTCTAAACATGTTGATTTTCAATTCCTCATCATCTAATCTCAATATCAACCGACCCTTCTGCACATCAATCAAAGCTCTTCCCGTAGCAAAAAATGAACGACCCAAAAATGGAACGTCCCTATCTTCTTCCATATATAGGATAATAAAGTCTGTTGGGAAAAAATTGTTGACCTTCACCAAGATGTCTTCACAGATGCCTCTAGGATGTTTGATCGATCTGTTAGCCAATTGCAGTGAAACTGTAGTAGGTTTTGCTTCTCCCAAACCTAATTTCTTGAAAAGAGATAAAGGCATTAAATTAATGCTAACTCTTAAATCACATAATGCTTTATCCAATTACTAATATTGCAAGGAATAGTAAAGCTCACTGGATCTTTTAGCTTTGGTAGTAACTTATGTTGGAGAATTGCGCTGCATTCCTTTGTAAGTACGACCGTCTTATTATCCTCCAGCTTCCTGTTGTTTGATAGAATATCTTTCATGAACTTCGTGTACCTGTGCATCTGAACTAAAGTTTCAGTGAATTGTATGTTGATGTGCAACTTTTTGAATACATCCAAAAATTTCTAAAATTGCTTATCGAGCTTATGTTTCTGTAGTCTCTGTGGAAATGGGATCGAAGGAATATATGCTTTGACATGAGTGGTTGCTTTTACCTGTGAACTATCCAATGACTCGATTTGATTTTCCTCTATGGTTTTGTTTGACTCATCCGCATGTTCATCACCTAATGTAGGTACCTTTTCTCTGATAGTTTCTGGTCGCTTTACATGTATGTCGGGTAGCTGAACTCCACTCCGTGTAGTGATTGCTTTGACTTGTTCCCTAGGATTAGTCTCAGTATTTCTAGGTAATGTCCCCTGAGTTCTGCCTGATAATGCGGCTATTATGTGTCCCACTTGCTATTCCAAGGTTTTGATTGAAGCCTGTTGATTCTAAAAATTGGTCTCAGTCTTTGTGATGTATTGAGATAGCAAATCTTCCAATAACTATTTTTTCTCTTGTTGTTGATGATGTTGGAATCCCGATGGTCTGTTCTAATTGTTTCCTCATTTTTCCCTATCCTTGCCCCTGAGTGGTATGACCATTGCTTGTATCAGCTACACCACAATACTAATAAAAATTTTGAGTATTAGTTACTTTATGTGGACGACATGTTGTTAATTGGACCTAACATGAAAATGATAAACAAGATTAAAATGGAGTTGGGGAAAAAATTTAACATGAAAGACCTAAGACATGGTAGGAGAATCCTCAATATAGAGATTTACCGTGATAGGTTTAATTCTTATTGTATGTGCATCAAACTCCTTACGTGCTCAATGTTTTGAAGAAACTTGGTATGCTTCATTGCAAACCTGTTTTCGTGCCTTTTGAAAACTATTTTATTTTGTCGAAAGAACAATCACTTGTTAATGATGAAGAAACATAATTTATGAATAATATTCTTTATTCAAATGTCATTGGCTCTGTTATGTACCTTATGATCTATACTATACTTGATTTAGCTTTCACCGCGAGTGTGTTAAAGTGTACATGTCTAATCCTGGTCTCAAACATTAGGAAGCGTTAAAGTGGTTGCTTAGGTACTTGAAGGATACTTTTGATGCGGGATTAGTTTATAAATCTGCTAATGAGGATGTGAAATTTAAAGGTTTCATAGATACTGACTATAGTGGTGATAGAAATAATAGGATATCTATTTCCTCTTATGTATTTACTTT
Source organism: Fraxinus americana (assembly GCA_035079005.1). Classification (NCBI taxonomy): domain Eukaryota; kingdom Viridiplantae; phylum Streptophyta; class Magnoliopsida; order Lamiales; family Oleaceae; genus Fraxinus; species Fraxinus americana. Next base: position 22,756,318 of record CM068713.1, read on the forward strand.
GTGTGACTGATAAGTACATTTTATACGCTTATTTAGGGTCATATTACTATGATTTTATGTCGTCAAATTGTAAATTTATACTTAACTTGGGTTAATTTTTTTTTGTTTTGTAGTTGTGGACTCATTTGAAACAATTGGAAATAAAAGAATGATTGAAATTGAATGAAATCGACAATTTTGGGGATAAAAAGCTACACTATAGAAATTGAAGGACTAAATTGCATTAATTCTAAAGCTTGAATGACTTGGAGAAATAAATGGTTAATGGGCTCACATGTGGACTTTCAATTGTGATAAGTGGAAATTACATAGAGGCCTACTTTTCAAGATCCAAGTTCAAAAATAACATTTTAAATTTTAATGTTCAAAAATCAGATTTTTTATAGATAGATACATATTTTTATATTTAATTAAATATTAATAATAATATTATAAAATTAAATTAACATTTGTACCCACCCTACTACTTACCCCCACCAAATTTATATAAAACCTAAATCTATCAAACCCTAACCTAATCCAATTCATTTCTCTCCTCTCTTTCCCATCCCCGTTGCCGTCGCCACCTCCACCTCTCTCCACCGTTGCCGGCGCCGACGCCGGCGCCGCCTCCTCCTCCCTTCTCCTCTCTCTCCCTCCCCTTCCTCCCCCTCCCTCCCTAGGCCGCGACGTCGCTCGTCTGTGAACAACAAAGGCTGCCGGCAATCGCCGCTACACCCACGCAGCCGGCGTCGCGCGACGCCGTTCACAGCAACGTCGCGCGATGCTGCTGTGGTAGCGATGGGCTCTGCAAAATTCTCCCCCTCTGCTGTGGTCACGATGGGCACAGAAATTCGAGGCTGCCAATCCCTTTGGCTCACCAAAAAATTCGAGGTTGTGGTTGGAGGCGGTCGATCTGTGGTATGTTTTCTGATTTGTGCGATTAGTGTAGCGGTGGTGCCTTTTTTGTTGTTGGAGGCGATGGACAGTGACGGTGGGTAGGCCGTGGTGGTTCGGTTTTGTTGGTGATGGAGGTGGTTGTTGGTGGTGGCAGTCACGGTTTTGCATTACTGTTAGTGGCGGCAGTTGTTTGAATCTGTGTTGTGTTTTGTGACGCGTTGTGCTGCTTGTGCAGTGGGTTTTGTGTTTGGTGGGTTTTGTTCCGTGACCTGAGCTATGTGCCGTGACGTGAGCCATGTAATCGCGACCGATGTCGCGTGACTATCAATAAAAACCTGAGCAATGCCCAAAAAATATTCTGTGACCTGTGCTGTGGCCATTTGAAATAAACTTGTGACTATCAACCAGAATCTGAGTCATTTGAAAATAAAATGGGACTACGAACAAAATCGTGAGCCATGTACAATATATTTTGTGACTTGTGCTGTGACCATTTGAAAATAATATGTGACTATTAATAAAAATGTGAGACGTGAGCCTATTGTGTTATCAATTATTATAAACAAAAAATCATGTGTTGTGACCTATGACCTTGGCTGTGACCTGAACTGTGACTTGTGACCTGGGCTGTGACCGTACAAAAAATGCATGTCATCGGAATAGTCGTCAGAATCGGAGCAGTCACCGGAACAGTCACCGGAATAGTCATCGGAATCGGAGTGGTCGCCGGAGAAGTCGTCGGAATCGGAGACGTCGCCGGAGCTGTTGCCGGCGTAGTGGGGGTGGTGGTGGTGGGGGTGGGTTAATTTTATATATATATTATATATTTATTTATTTATTTATATCTTTTTATATATTTAAATAAATAAATAAATATTTATAAATATGTGTATATATAGGTCAAAAAATCTGATTTTTGAACTGTAAAAGTTGTTTTGTTATTTTTGAAATAGGGTAAAGATAAAGTAGGGAAAGTGAATTTTTCCCTTGTGATAATACTTCATTACCTAATTACATTACCTGGGAGATGACTTAATTACAGGGTATAAATAGAGATAGACGGTTGCTAGTAAAAGTTTGGGGGGACGGGACCGGGGGGGGGGGAGATTTGTGTTGAATTATAAAAGGAGGAAGAGAGAGCAGAATTTGCGACGGCAAGAGACATTGGGCTGACTTGCTGGGAAGTAAATTATATATATACACGCAAGGCATAGGAGAGGAGAGGAGAGGAGAGGAGAGGAGAGAAATTAGATAGACAGGTTGTGGTAGCTTGGAAAGAGGCGGCTGGAAGCAAAGTCATACATTCATAAATGCAGGCATGTACCAGCAGAGAGCTGGGAGGAGAAAGTATATATAAAAGTTGCTGCTGAAAGAGAAAAAGGATACAGGGGCTGCTGAATATATATATATTTTACACAGGAGCGGCTGAATTGCAGAGAAAACAGGAAGAAGACGGTGGCAACACGAAATTGAAAATCTTTCACGTTCCATCATATTTTGGTGATGTCGTTCCTCTTTTGCCTATTTTATTTTCACATTATGCGTAACTAAATTATTTTTAGGGCGAACAATGTAGCCGAATTGGGATCCTTTATTTCGTTAATTTGAGATTCTTGTTTTTATATTTTATGTGTTGATTTTTACTATGATTTTAATGCATTTAATTACTTGATCACTAATTGAATGATTTTGTGAATCCTTTACGAGTCGAGAGGTGAGTTTAGGGTTTAGACCAAATAGTAAAATTCGGTAAATTGGCCTAACGTGTAGAGATACCTATGTTAATTATTGCGGACATAATTGAATTCTTAGAACCAATGTTTCGTTTGACTAATGTCAATTCGCATAGAGAAATGAAATTGAATTAGTTAAATATGATCAATGAGAACTCGAGAGGGGTAAATTGAATACAATAGAAAAATTCGATCGAACACTACCTTAAGTTATGAATCTTGATTTAAGGAATAAAGGTGATCAATAGGTGAAGTTGTTCCGCCCTAAGAACCGTCATTATTTGAATCTCGATAAATTGTGTTTGTTTTCAATTTAATTTAATTTCACGTGTTTAAATTAAATAGTCTCAACAAATCCGTGATTTTGTTTATTTTTCTCAAATAAGAGTTAGAAAAATTAAATTAAGTGCTAAACAATAGTCCTCGTGGGAACGATAATCCGGACTCAAAAAGTCCACTATATTACTTGTTACGATATCGTACACTTCCGATATAAAAAAATAAACGCAATAAGTTTTTGACGCCGTTGTCATGGACTATTTACTTTTAGTATTTGTTTATTTTATTTTTAACTATTATTTGATTTTATTTGTATTTATGGATAAAAAAAAAAAGAGTGTTCGTTGTATGCTCCGTACCCAAGGCGACGATTTTGAACCATTTGACTCGGAGATAGGACGTACTTTCAAACGAAGACGCAAGGAACCCAAACAAAAACAATATCAAATGAGTGACGGTCAAAACATTCATATTCCTATTCAGTTAGTTGGACAAGTGGCCACAAGAGTAACGGCACTACCCGATTAGCAGCAGGAGCGGATGGAAATAAATGAAGGAGACCTGCCAATTTCAATATTTTTAACGCCAATAGCCGCACTTGCACGCTCTAGTATTGTGTATCCAGATTTCGGGATAAACAATTTTCAGATAAGGGTACAATGGATCAATTTGATGAGCAATACTTTTCAATTCTACGAGTTACCTCATGAAAATCCAAATACACACATCTCCAGATTTCTCCGAAATTATCAGAATTTTCATGCTCCGGGGGTCAGTGAAGATGCTATTAAATTGCGGTTATTCCCATATACACTTAGAGATGCCGCATTGGAGTGGTTGGACACCGAACCTCATGGAAGCATCACTACATGGGAAGAACTGACCAGAAAATTTTGCAATAAATTCTTCCCACCGACGAAAATAGCTAAAATCAGATTGGAAATTCAAACTTTCGAACAGTAGGATGGAGAAAGCTATCACGAGGTATGAAACAGATTTAAAGAGCTGATGCGAAAGTTTCCAAATCACGGGATCCCAATTGGTAATCAAGTGCAATACTTCTACACGGGACTTTCACCACTGTCAAAATCTCAAGTGGATTCTTCTGCGGGTGGTTCAATCATAAGAAAATCAGTATAACAAACATTGAATCTATTTGAGCTAATTGCCACTAAACACTCAATGTTTTCATCAGAAAGAGTGGTACCATCGAGAGCACCCAGGATATATGAAATGGATAACACTGCATCTACGAATGCACAGATAGCAGCATTGACGGAGCAAGTAGAATTGTTGGTGAAATCTCAAACAAGGGAAGCACATGCAGTAATGAGTAGCGTATCGTGCGAAAATTGCGGGGCAAACCATGCAACTAAAAGCTGTATGTCTATGGGTTTCCCAGAATAATGGGTTAATTTTATTCAAAATGGCTCCCGCAACTTCAACCCCTATTCTCAAACTTACAATCCAGGATGGAAACACCACCTAAATTTCAGGTGGTCTGATACTCAGCCAGGGAATGTCCCAAATAATGCTCAACTAGAGAAGAAACTAAGTTTGGGGGAGATGTTCAATTAGTACATGCAAAGGACATATAAGGTTTTCCAACAAATTGATACAAACTTTCAGAATTAACAAGCTTAAATCAAGAAATTGGAAACACAAATTGGTCAGATAGTTCAGTAGTTAGCAGAACGACCCCAAGGGACATTACCGGGCAACACTATGATCAACCCAAAGGAGCAAGTGCAGGCCATCACAACTAGAAGTTGAGTACAGCTACCCGAAATACATGTACAAAGGTCTAATAGAATAGAGAAAGAAGCAGAAGTAGAAGGGGAGCTGGAGAAAGAGCAAGCTGGAACTCATGAAAAAGAAGAGAAAGAAGAACCAGCTGCAATTAGAGCACCGAGTCCTGTTAAAGCTTATGTGCCACCGATCCCCTTTCCTCAAAAGTTGCAGAAGAGGAGGATGGATAAGAAATTCGCGAAGTTTGTTGAAATCTTTAAGAAGCTCCAAATAAACGTACCATTCGCCAATGCAATTGTACAGATGCCTAGTTATGCAAAGTTTTTGAAAGAGATCTTGGCTAACAAGAGGAAATTGGAAGAACATAAAACCATATGCTTAAATGAAGAATGTAGTGCAGTTCTCCTAAAGAAGCTACCTGCTAAACTAAGAGATCCAGGGAGTTTCACTATATCATGCACCATTGGTTCTATGTATTTTGAACGTTCTTTATGTGATTTAGGTGCCAGTGTTAACTTAATGCTACTATCTCCTTATAACTTGCTGACCATTCGATAAAAAGGTTAAAGGGAATTGTCTCAAAGGGAATTGTTGAAGATGTGCTTGTCAAGATTGATAAATTTATCTTCCCGACCGACTTCATAATTTTGGATATGGAGGAAGATTCCAATATTCCTCTTATCTTAGGTAGACCGTTCTTGGCTACAGGGCGGGCATTGATTAATGTTTACGATTGCAAAATGATCCTTCGTATGGATAATGAACAAGTCATTTTCAATATGTTCAAAGCAATGAAACACCCGCTGACATCAGACACTTGCTGCCAGGTGGATGTTTTCGACGAACTTGTAACAGATGTATTTCATGCAACAAATCCAGAAAAAGATCATGAAGCAGACAGTACAAAACTTGAAGAAGAAAAGTTAGAAGGAACGGAATGCATGGTGAATTTGGTTGAACAATCAAATGCAAAGAGACATTGGCAATATGAGTCTCTTGGTTTAAATCCCACACCATTAGTACCATCAGTGGAGAAAGCACCGAGTTTGGAGTTAAAGCCCTTACCATCACACCTCCGTTATGCATATTTGGGAGATGCTTCAACCTTGCTTGTGATCATCGCTAGCGACATTACAACAGAGAAGGAGAAGGAGAAGAAGATGGTGGGTGTACTTCGGGAACATAAAATTGCAATTGGATGGACAATAGCTGACATTCGGGGAATCAGTCTCACTCTTTGTATGTACAAGATTTTGATGGAGGATAAGTCCAAGCCATTGGTGGAGGGGCAGCGCAGACTGAACCCAACTTTGAAGGAAGTGGTTAGGAAAGAGGTGTTGAAGTTACTTGATGCAGGAATTATCTACCCCAATTCAGACAGTTTGTGGGTCAGTCCAGTTCATATGGTGCCTAAGAAGGTGGAATTACGGTGGAGAAGAATGAGAACAATGAGTTAATTCCAATAAGATTAGTAATGGGGTAGAGAGTCTGCATAGATTACAGGAAACTAAATAATGCCACCAGAAAGGATCACTTCCCATTGCCTTTATCGATCAAATTTTAGAATGGTTAGCAGGTCATTCTCATTATTGTTTTCTGAATGGATACTCGGGGTATAATCAGATAGCAATTGCTCCAGAAGACTAAGAGAAAACAACATTCACATGTCCTCACGGTACTTTTGCTTTTAGAAGAATGCCATTTGGTCTCTGCAACACACCTTCAACTTTTCAGCGATATATGATGTCAATATTCTCTGACATGGTTGAGAAATACATAGAAGTATTTATGGATGACTTTTCAGTATTTGGAGATTCATTTGATGACTGTTTGGAACGTTATCGCTTGTCTTACAAAGGTGTGAAGAGAAGAATTTGGTGATCAACTGGGAAAAGTGTCACTTTATGGTAAAAGAAGGGATAGTACAGTGTCATCGAATTTCATCACAGGGCATTGAAGTTGACAAAGCAAAGATACAGGTGATTGAAAAATTGCAGCCGCCTACTTCGGTAAAAGGGATTCGAAATTTTCTAGGCTATGCGGGGTTTTACAAACGATTCATCCAAGACTTCTCGAAGATTACAAAACCTTTGTACAAATTATTGGAGAAAGACGTGTCATTTATCTTTTCTGATGAATGATTACATGCTTTTAACACTTTGAAGGAAAAGTTAACATCTGCACCTGTTATAGTGGCACCAGATTGGAAACTACCATTTGAACTCATGTGTGATGCTAGTGATTTCGCAGTGGGAGCAGTGCTAGGTCAACGAAGGAGAAATGTCTTGCATGTCATCTACTATGCCAGTAAAACATTGACAGATGCTCAGACCAACTATGCAACAATTGAAAAGGATTCGTTCTTATCTGATTGGTTCGAAGGTGATAGTCTACACAGACCATTCTGCTTTGAAGTATTTATTTTAGAAAAAAGATGCCAAACCCAGGCTGATTCAATGGGTTCTGCTACTGCAAGAGTTTGACATTAAAATTTCGTGATAAGAAGGGGATAGAAAACCAAATAGCGGATCATTTATCAAGATAACATAAATGTCGACCCACTATTTCGATTTTGCTAGTCCTTAGGAACAACATAACAACAGAAAAATCTAGAGGCCAAGCGTTGATTCTTTCTCCCGGGCATTATGCTTTTCGATCAACAAGCTACAAGTACAAGACACGTAAAATTAAGGAAAACTTACAGAAATTTGTCATTTTTTTGATAACCGTGGATGTTCGGGCCAGCTTGCGCGCACCTCGACTAATTTCACGGGGCCCTAAAGTTTACAGTCGGGTACTCACATCAGTGGCCCTGAGGGGATTCGAACTGGTGACCATTGGGGAGCAAACCTAAGACCTAACCAATTGAGCAACCCCTCAAGGTTTTTGTCATTTTGTATCAAAGGTTGTTTCTCACATGCATATAGGGCACGTCAGTTTCAGCCACCAAGCTAATAGATGCTATTTCGACATCAAATTCAGTAAAGAAAGGACTTATGACCATCAAACAAGTTAGAACTGGCATAGGAGTTCAAACAATCGTTTGAATCAGAACATTATTCAGAAATTTATTGGAACAAAGTTAGCCAAAAAATTCATAGACCCTTCACTAGCACAGGACCAATTATAGCTCAAACAAAGTTATACAAATGCCATGCTAATGGTGCAAATAACCTTTTTTTCTGGAAAAACCATCATACACTGTAAACTCATTATGATCCCTTGATTAGTGAAATCCACTTCCTGCAAGGAAGTTTAAAAAATGATTTATTAACGAAGGAAATAAAACCAGTAAAACACAGACAGCTAATTTCTGAACACGGGCTACTAAAACTTCTTTAATAATGGCTTTAGAGTAGAAGGGGAAAAGGGAGGGAAACAATTTTCAAGAAGTATTTCAATGAATGTGTGACCCAACAAATGAATATGGTCCTCTCAAGTCATTGACATTCATTTATCAACCATAGTGATGCAATATTCAATTTTTTTTTTGATAACCGTGGATGTCCGGACCAGCTTGCGCACACCTCGACTAATCCCACGGGGCCCTGAAATTTACGGTCGGATACTCACCTCAGTGACCCTGAGAAGATTCAAACTGGTAACATTGGGGAACAAACACAAGGCCTGACCAATTGAACATCCCCTCAAAGTTATGATACAATATACAAATGAATAAATGTGTATAAATAGTAAACACATAGCATATTAACCAACATAACAAAGAGCCAGTGTGTATAATCATGAGCAAGATCAAAAATAAGAAGAATGGACTAAAGGTTCAATTGGGTAGCCGTTTAGTAATGGCGGACCCAGCATTCGGTGAGGGGGCGCGGCCGCGCATGCTGGGCTCATTCAGAATCGTGGGTTGTGGAAGAAAGAGGAAGAATCGAAGGAAGAGGACGACTGGAATTCTTTCTGGTTTTTTTTTTTTATTATAGTTTGGGCTTATTCTTCCAGCTCTGACCTGTGGGCCTTTTTTAAAATAACTAGGCCCAATTCATCATTGAGTCATTGATCCATTACCAATTTAATGATCCATATGAATTTTGCCCACTGTGAAAGAGAACGAAGATGAGAAGAAAGAGAACGCAACACATGCACGCCACTGGACACGGCAGACGGACCACACCATAGTGAGCTCAGCTGGGAGTGTTACCCATGTTGGAAGAGCGTTGTTGTGCAGCCGTGATTCGTGTGGCCGCAGCGCCAAAACGTTGTTGCATGCGGGTGCGTTTGCAAGCAGTGGAAGAAGAAGAAGGTTACAAAAGATGTGGTCGAGAAGGTGTCCGTTAATCCATAGGCTGCAAAAATCACCTTCCCATCTTGCCTCAAGAAGGTTAAATTTTTATGTTTTTGGTCAATTTTGAAGTACTTCTGTTTTAAATTAGTGATTTGGGAATTTCGTGGATTTTGATATCAGTGATCTGAGTCTGGCTCGAGAACTGTTGTTCATTTAATAACTATACACAATCAGGGCATCCGAATTGGAATAGAAATAACTCCCTTCGAATTTGATATGGTTGTTTATGAATGGAAATCGTCATGTTGCCAATTGCTTTTGAGAAATAGCTGTAGCCTGTTAGTCATTTTCTAATTGAACCAACTTTAGTTCATTTGTATTTAATTGATGATTCTATTTTGTATAATTTCAATAGACTTGGGCTAAGTTTCTTGGAATAAAATGATACATATGCTTTTACATTGTGGAAAGTGAAAAATTCTTGAGCATTGTTTTGTAGCAGAAAGTATTGGTTTTGGCATTGGAATTGGGTGGGGATAAAAGATGGGTCAACCTAAGGAGTTGAAGGTCTACAAGATTTTGTATTCCAATCAGTCTTAAAAAATTCATTTGCGACGATGAGTTTAGAATTGTGGAGAGATGACGAAGATCAAGTCAGAGGCTTGTGTGTCACAGGATCTATTCCCATTCAAAGAAGCCTTTTTTTTTTTTTTAATATGTGTGTTCTAAAGGGGTATGTCGTGTTGTTTGAGGAGTTGACAAATGTTGCGGTCAACGATCAATGATTAACGACCGCCCTATCTCACTCGAAATCCTGGATCTGCCACTACCGATTAGCTTGCCAACATATGTATCTAACTGTGCAATCTTGAATCCTAACAGTTATTGGCTAAGAAGCACGAATTCGCATATGAATTTTATCTTAATCCTTAATTTTTCCAACTTCATTTTTTTCAACATCAGCAACATCATTTTCTTCTTTATTATCATTAAAAATAACACTCTCCAATTTTGGCTCGTCTAATGATAGATTAGCAACCTTGAGCAGCCCAACACATTCAATAGTATCAAATGAGTTCCCATCAATGTCCCACATTTAGAATTTTATTTGAAGAATATGTGGTTGAAATGAAGAATGAGAATGAGAATGGGAATGAGAATGAGAAATTAATGGGTGCCAAACAGGGGCATAATACTATTATCCATTTTCAATAATAAAAATATACTCGTCAATTATTAACACGATTTTACAGGTATTAAAAGATATAAAACTATTGTGTATTTCCAATAAAAAAAAACTCTTAACTGTCAATTAAATTAAAATTCTAGTTGTGCATTTCCAATAAACATTATCTATTTTTAATAACTTATTGATAATTATAATAATATTTATCTATTAAGTAAGTTTTTTTTGTCAATCTATAGTTTATAACTAATAAAAATCTTATTCATATGTCCTAGCATATCCGACATGTATAAAAAATAATTAAAAATATAAGTTAATTAAGAAATATGCATCCGATACGTATCAGAAAAAAAAACAAAACAATTAATAAAAAAACATGTATATTTTTGGAGCGTATCGGAGAATACCCAAGCTTGGATACGTATCAAATACGACTACTTAATGAGTTTACAGATATCAGTGCTTCATAGGGTATTGGAAGTCTTGCCGACTAAATCATGTCATCCCAGACCAAGAGAAACTAGGAGCCTCTTTAACATGTTTCAGACCACGAGTCCCTCTCAAAAAGATACGAGTATTAACTAAAATTAAAATTCTTTCCTTCTAGCAGAAAGTTTTAGCTAGTGCTGAACCAGCCCCATATGTTTATACTTGATGGCTAAATAAAAATATAATCCAATATAATGAGAAGATAACAACTTACCAATTATCAAGACTGATAGACATCAGGTAGCCGGAGACCCACACTCGCAGCAGATTTTCCTAGTATTCTTTTCATCTCATCAGATCTATCCACTGCAATGTTGTATGAAAACAGTAGATCCTGCATCACCACCATGACACAAAATCAAATTTTGAAATATAACTAATTACTAGTATTGCAATTAGGAAAAAGGCTAAGAGCTGACGTGCTTACATTTTGAGTTCAGTAAAAGGGTTATTCAAGCTAGATATTCCCACATCCGCATATATACAAACACAGATAAAGAAGAAACATTTTAAATCAAGTCAACCAATTCAAAAGTCAGTCCAACAGGCAGAAAATAGTGGTCGTTTTTTAGAATCATTAAACTCAAGAATGAAATCCATGCATATTATTGTGCCTTAAATATTGAAGGTTGATTGGGCAGTAATTTCTGACAAGACATCTATGAGCAAGTATCAAGTAAACATAGCAATAGTAGGCACAGATTGAGGACCCTTCTTGGCAAGCAGAAACCAATGGCGGAGTTAGGATTTAGCCCGAGTGGATGACCCTATGCCCCCCCACACCAAATTAAAACAATATATCTCAGCCCATGAAGTGGTATCTTTTTTAGGTCTCTATCAGTCCAAATTGAAATTTTATATAAATCTATTTTGATGAATAACAGAAACACGAATAGTCTCATATCTTCACAGAAGATAAATTTAAGAAACAAAAATCAAACTTCTTCAAGTTTTCATTAATCCTAATGCAGAATAGATTGAAATTTCACAATCGAATTAATAAGCAGCGTACGCCAAACAGAAGAAGAAGCAGGCACCAAAAAATGGGGTGAACCGGGGGAGAAGAGAGAAATCAGGGGAAAGGGAGAAAAAGTGGGCAGCCGCCAATCGAAATTTTATCAATTCATTAATTGTTCCAATTACAATGAAAAATCTAATAAATAGTAAAACCTAACCCTACTAGGGAAGGGTTTGGGCTAACTCAATAAGACAAGCCAATAATAGAAAACATAAATAATAAAAATTGACAATAAAAATAATCTCAATGGGCAAGCTCAATAATAGAAAATATAAAATCCACAATAAATTTAAATTTCGATGATGTCCGCATCAACTCTCTTGGAGTGGGAGAAAAACTCGACCCCGTCGAGTGGATAAGTCATCAAAGGCGGCAATCAATCGCCCAACCATAAACTAAGAGATTGAATGAGCTTCTTTCGACGTCCATAAAAGCGTGTCAGTGGTGGTCTGAATCTGGTGTCCCCATCAATGTCCTCTGAATGTGTATAAGGAGAACTGAGCAAAGGAAAATCTTTCTGACTCTGATAGAGCTCCAATAAATTTGGGCCAAGCTGTTGGAGGGTCTGTCTAGTAATCCATGTACAGTCAGACTTAGGCTAATTAGCCCAACGAACAAGGAAGCGTTGAACCACTCCATCTTTAGTCAACATAATATGTTCATCTAAAATAGTATCAATTTTATCTATGTGCTGGGAAATGTGGTATTGGGTTAGAAGTGACAAGAGATTTAAGGTCCAGGTGATGCGGACATCATCGAGATGATCGAGATTTATTTATTTTTATTGTTATTGGATTTTATTATTTATGTTTTCTATTATTGGACTTATAGTAACGGGTTAGCCCAAACCCTTCAAGTTAGGTTTTTTTGCTATTTATTTGATTTTCATTGTAGTTGAATCGATTAATGATTGAATTAAATTACAATTGATGGCTACTAGGCTTTCTTCCCTCCCTTGTTCTTCTTACGATTTCTTCCCCTGCCTTTTCGTTCTTCTTCTTCTTTTGCTTTGATTCGTCTTTCTATGGTAATAATTTCCAATTCATCCTACATCAATAGCTAAACTCGAGAGATAATTCGTTTACACAACTCTCAACCACGGCCCACCATCGTTGTGAAACTAGTCGGCTGCCACTTCCATCAGCCTCTCCAACAATTACAACAGCCGCCCAAACTACAACTCGAACAATTGAAACTGTCCATCTATTCCACCAAACCATAGCACACCAACAATTTACCACCTAATTCCACCGCCACAGTCATCTATTACGTGCAGCCAACTCCTCGACAAAACACACAATTGTCGACACGACGCTATAAAAAGAAAAATTCAATCATCGTCGATCGTGATCCAGAAATCTCACCACTTACTATAACTTCAACCCTCACCACCAGCCACTCCTCACAGTCGCCAATAAAATCGACATCGTCTCTATTCTAGCCGCCAACAGAGTACCAAGAAATCTCACAGGCTGCTTCGAATCAACGACCCTGTGAAGTTAGCTCCTCTCACCGGCGGCTAGAACCATCATCGACCGGAGTAGCTTCACTATCGACTTCCCTGCGTTGGCCTCAAAGTTTTATTTCAGCCATAGTTTGTAATTTAGGCCTCAGTTTTGTCGATTTGATTGGTGCTTTGGGCATCGATTTAGGCCCTTTTTTTATTGTCATTTGCTTTAGTTCCTTTGGACCTCGGTTTGGCCCCTTTTTTTGTAATTTGCTTTTGGTTAAAAAAAATAGTGTGCGGAAAAAAAAAGTATTTTCTAACATTTTTGTAGGTACCTCTTTTTGACCTACTGATTGAATCAGTTATTTCAACGAACAAAACGAAGAGCTACTCTTTTTTTGTCTTGATGCTCAGTTACCTTGATGAACAAAGGGGAGTTCCTATTTCTCTATATTTCGTTTATACTACTATTTCATTTTAAAATTGCATCAATTGAATTTTTGTGCTGCCATTATTCTAATTTTTATCTGCGATTCACGTCCCTAAATCCCTAACCGTGTTATAGTCCCACTTTATTCTACTTATTTTAATTCTTAACCTTATTATATTCTCACTTTTATCCTACTTATTTTACGTGATTAAGTTGTTGATTAGTATTTGGCACTTGCTTTATTATTTTATATCGCTTGGCGGTATCAGTTTGCCATAGTTGGATTTACATAATCCTAAAAAAAAGAAGTGTTGATCAGGTTGTTGTTTCAGTTTTAAAAGGAGTTGTTTATTGATCTCTCCATACACTTCATTTAGCTGGTAGTATATTGCATACAGTTACATGGTGGTCTTCTTGTCATATCTAGTTCCAATGCACTTCATTTAGCTGGTAATACATTGCATGTAGTTGCATAGTGGTCGTCTTTTCATATCTAATTCCAATAATCTGACCATGAACCCCTCCCAATTTGATGCCCTCACCCGACAATTCGCACAACTTGCCACTAACCAGCAATAATTACAAACTCAATTAGCGGCTGTCCAAACTGAGATGGCCGCTACTCGTGAAGAGAATAGAGACTTAGCTGCTAGGTTGTCCACATTTGAACAAACCTCACATTCGAGTGAAGCTGAAAACTCGGAAGTGTCCAACAATAGGTATTATAGTCGTCCCCAAGTGGCCGAAAACACTTTGGCGTCACCGTAGGGATGGACATCAAGTTCATGAACGGAGGCAAGAACTTCCCCGTCACGATGCTCAGTCTACTTATCGCTACGATGAGCGTTTCTTTGGAAATGCCCTAACCTTTGATTGTTGCTTAAACCCTAGGGTATTTACTCAATGGATTGGAGATATGGACTGTTTCTTTGCATAGTATGGGGTCCCAGAAGACTAGAAAGTTCAATTTGCTAGTCTGAAATTAATTGGGACTGCTCAACTCTTTTGGGAAAGTGTTGAAAATCTCTTTGAGTGACGTCGTGCTCTCCCTTTTGGAAATTGGGATGAAATGAAGTATCGACTTCAAGATAAGTACTTACCCCAATCGTATAGGGGTATTTTGTTGGACTAATGGAATAAGGAGGCCCGACCCGTGACTGAGTACGTCACTCAGTTTGATGAATTTTGAATGAGATTTTAGGTCTTTAAGGATGAAGCCAGAACCTTGAGTAGGTTTAGGCAAGGCCTCAGGGATAATTTTAAACATGAGTTTGTCCTTCGGGGTGTTTCCTCCGAGACTATGAGTTAGTTACTAGGGTTCCGTATAGAAATCGTGGTGACAACCGTAACCCTATCTCTTCAGTGCCCACTCTTCCCCCTAAGTCTATCCTAGGACCTCTTCCATTTAAGGTTCCTCTTGTAGGGAAAAATAAAGGTAAAGATCCTGAAATTCCAAGGACATCCTTTGTTAGCATACAATTTTGTTGCATGAAGGGCAAAACAAACCTACTTGAAATGATCCAATGTTGATCCTTAGTTTTACTATAGACGAGAATGTCATCAAAGTAGACGATAAGGAACTTACCTATAAAAGGTCGAAGAGTCTGTGTCATTGCTCGCATAAAAGTACTTGGAGCGTTGGTTAGTCTAAAAGGCATAATCAGCCACTCATAAAGACCATCTTTCATTTTAAAAGCGGTTTTCCACTCGTCATCGGGGCAAATCCTAATCTGGTAATACTCACTCTTCAAGTTGATTTTAGAAAATATTGTAGCACCAACCATCATGTTTAACATATCGTCAAGCTTAGGAATGGGAAAGCGATACTTCACCGTGATCCGATTGATGGCACGACTATCTATGCACATCTTCCAAGAACTATCTTTTTTAGGCATCAATAGGGTAGGAACTGTGCAATGACTTAAACTCTCATGGATGAATCCTTTGTGAAGGAGTTCATCCACTTGCCTCTGAAGTTTAGCGTACCCGGTAGGATTTATCCCATAATGAGGCAAAATTGGAAGTGACGCTCTCGGGACCAAATCTATGGCATGTTGAATGTCTCGTAACGGAGGTAGCTGGTCAGGTAAGTCCTCAGGGAAGACATTCTAAAACTCTTAAATGATCGCCTAGATTTCAGGAGAGGATACTATTGGGAAGTTCAAGGGAACCTCCATGACAACCAAGACAAACACGACAAAATCGCCCACAAGTGTGTGTTTGAACTCCATAGGGTTAATGATATGTAACTTTTTTCGTTCCTCGTTTTTCTTTGTTTCATGTGAGCCAACAGGTTTCGGAGGTAGTAGGTTAAGGTGACATGAATTGGATCGACCATAAATGATTACATCTAAATCAAACAACCAAGGTCGACCAAAAATTACGTGATCGACATCCATTCAAATGACGGCACACCATATATGATCCTTATACTCGAAAAAACTAAATAAGTACCAGACAACGTTCTTTTATAGCTATCGATGAAAGTATAAACCCAAGAGGTGCTATATGGCTGAGGGTGAGGAATTGGTTTCAACTTAAGACGAGATACAGTAGCCATCAAAAGTGCACTAATCTAACTACTACTATCCACAATGACTTTACAACCCTTATTATTGACCTTGATATGAGTGTCAAAAATGGCATGATATCGCCAATCATCAACATTTTTGGGATGAATCAAGGTACAACGTACAACACCTAATGAATAAGGGGTCTTGACCCTAGATCCGCGAGGAGGGTCCGAATACAACCTAAGAAGATATCTTCATTATCATCCAATTCCTCAAACTCTTCGAACTTAGGCTCATAAACTTGATCCTCCAACGGGTCATCCACTACACCCTCATGTTCCTCCATAACTAGGGCTCTACTAGGACAGTTGATGAAATGTGATCGAAACCCTTACAGTTAAAGCATTGCAAGTAGGAAGATGTCCTTGGAACTTCAGGATCCTTAGATGGGGGAGCTCCTAGGATAGACTTAGGGGGAAGAGTGGGCGCTAAAGAGATAGGGGTACAGTAGTCACCACGATTTCTATACGAAACCCTATTAACTAACTCATAATCTCAGACAAAAGAATAAGCATGGTCAGGAGTGGAATCACCCCGAAGGACAAGCTCACGTTTAAAATTATCCCTGAGGCCTTGCCTAAACCTACTTAAAGTCATGGCTTCATTCTCAACAACCTGATATCTCATTCGGAAGTCATCAAACTGAGTAACGTATTCAATCATCAGTCGATTGCCGCCTTGTGTGAGAGCATTCTATTGATCCAACAAATTACCCCTATACTATTGGGGTAAATACTTCTCTTAAAGTCGACGCTTCATTTAATCTCAACTCCCAACAGGAAGGGCACGACATCTCTCAAGGAGCTCCTCAACACTCTCCCAAAAGAGTGAGGAGTGTCATTAATTTCAGACTAGCAAATTGAACTCTCCGGTCTTCTAGGACCCCATACCAGGCAAAGAAATGATCCATATTTCTAATCTATTGAGTAAATACTCTAGGATCTAAGCAACCATCAAAGGTTGAGGCATCTAATTTAATGTTTATAAAGAAACGCTCATCGTAGCCACGAGGCGACTGAGTATCTTGACGGTGATGATTTGGCTCCCGTTCACAAACTTTGACGTTCATCCCTACAGTCACGTCTAACATGTTGTCGGCCACCTTAGAGACGACAATAATGCCTATTACTGGACGCTTCAAAGTTTTCAACTTCAGTCACATGTGGGGTTTGTTCAAAGGTGTTCAACCTAGCATGTAGGTCTCTATTCTCTTCATGAGCAATAGTTATCTCAGTTCTGACAGCCGCGAATTAAGTTGGTAACTGCTGTTGGTTAGTGGCAAGTTGCGCTAATTATTAGGTGAGAGCATCAAATTGGGAAAGGTCCATGGTCAGGGTACTGGAACTAGGTATGACAAGACAACCACTACGCAACTGCATGCAAAGTACGACGAGCTAAATTAAGTGCATATAAAGATCAATAAACAACTCGATTTAGAACTGATAATAACAACCTAAGCATTTAAATTTATTTATTTTTTCGGATTATGTGAATCCAAATAAGGCAAGCTAATACTATTGATCTATGTAAAATAGCAAAGCAATGGTCAAATACTAGTTAGCAACTTAATCACGTAAAATAAGTAGGATAAAAGTGAAAATATAACAAGATTAGAGATTTCGGGACGTGAATTGTAGGTAAAGATTAAAATAACAGCAGCACAAAAATTTAAATGATGCAAATAAAGAGATAGTAGCTCCCCTTTTGTTCGTCGAAGTAACCGACTCAATCAACAGGTTAAAAGAGGTACTTAAAAATAAATGTATGTTAGAAAATAATTTTTTTCCACTTCTTTTTTTTTTTTTTTTTTTTGTAAACAAAATCAAACACATATATAAACAAACATGGGCAAAATTGGACCCAAGTGACAAATTAGGGCGGTGGTCCAACGAAAGGCCCATCCGATCGAGTCTGAGCTGCCTGTCGATGACTGAAGATAGGTCTGACTGCCAATGAGGTAAGTGAACTGCTTGGGGACGTCGATTAGAAGCTGTTGGTGGCGTGTTGGTTGCCGTAGTAATTGGTAATTGGGGCTGTCAGCGTGTTGGTTCGGGCAGATTTGTGGGCGGTGGTGAACCGTCTAGGGTTTGGGTTGACCGTGTTGTAGTGTTATAAAGAGGGGTATCGATTGCTTGGTAAACAGACTTTAGTAATTAAAGTACAAACTTTGGTGGGTTGCAGGTTCATGGCGTTGACTGAAATTTAGGGAAAACTGATAGTGGTTTATGAAGGTACAGCAGTGTTTGGGTGCTATTTACTTAGCCATGGGTGGTGGAATTGGTTAACGCGAAGAGGTTGAATTGGGTGGTGGATGACACGTTGGTTAACGCGGAGAAGTGGAATTTGGTGTTCTAGAATGCAAATTGATGATGAAATCCAGGTTTAACTCTGATACCAAATTTGATGCGAAATAGATTGAAATTTCACAATAGAATTAATAAGCAGTGTACGCCAAACAGAAGAAGAAACAGGCACCAAGAAAGGAGGTGAACTGAGGGAGAAAGAGAAATCAGGGCAAAGGGAGAAAACGTTGGTAGCGGGCAATCGAAATTTTATCAATTCATTAACTGTTTCAATTACAATGAAAAATCTAATAAAAGTAAAACCTAACCCTACTAATGAAGGGATGGCCAACCTAATAAGACAATCTCAATAATACAAACCATAAATAATAAATTTTCCACAATAAAAATAACATCGATGGGCATGCCCAATAATAGAAAATATAAAATCCACAATAAAAAAATAAATCTCAATGATGTCCACATCAAATCCACTGTACGAAAGAGGGAGATCAAAGAATTTAAATAGGCACAAAGGATGGGTCAAGATTACTTAAAAAGAATGATCCTTGAACCAGGGGGAAAGCCCAGTTAAACATGAAACTATAGAAAAGCATTGCAGTGACTACACTTATTGAGGTCAAAGAAGAAAAAATTCTGTGAATTGGAGAAATAAAAAAAATTGTAGAACAGAGGTAGTTCCCTCTAGAAAAGGTATCATTTCTCCACAATGAATAACCATAAGGTAGCATTAGAGCCAGTGGATTTGACAAGAACAGGACTACCGAAGAAAAAGATAAGAGAGAAGCTGCAACCAATTAAATTGTGGCAAGATATCATTGAGGAAAATTTTTTCGTGAAGAACATTTCAGCCCCTCATTTGACAGTTCCAAAGGGGAATTTTACTTAATGTGTTATTTTTCTTTCGCACTTGAGTTGTTGTGAGGGTGGGGGGGGGGGGGGGGTGCAGAAGCCCCATCAGTCGCAAAAATAATTTCTCTTAGCCACAGTAATCTAGAAACATTAGAACAAGAAGTAAAACATCCCAGAGAAGCGGGTTATGCATCAAAAAGTGTGGATTAAGAAATGTTTCCTGTCTCTAACACGCACAAGGATAGATAAATATAGCAAAAAACAGATGACGAGAAAACCAGTTAGGTGAAGACAAAAGCACGAAAGAATACAGCAATCAGGCATGATTGTGCATCAAAAGTTGTATATCATATTCTAAAACTACGGACCAAATGAATAGGTACAAAACATAGGTGATCAGAAAGAAGCTTAGAAGCAATGGTCATACTAATCAAGGAAGCAAATTAAGCAAGATTTTAATTATACTACTGCACTCTAAGCTTTGAAGCGTGAAGGGGTATGTAGGCTCTGTAGGAACTCAACGATCATATTTGGTCAAATACCTTACCTTGGTTTACGACTTATATTTTATAATTCTTTATTTTTATCCAAAAGAAAAGGGAGGATTACATCTCATTTTTTGTTCAAATTCACTCTGTTGATTCAATCATATAATGTTTATAATCCTGTCAGAACAAGGTTTATCCTTGCAGCATAACATACAATACTAATCCATCATACTCTATGCTTGAAATTCTAAGCTAGTTCCACCAAAACTACTTTAATTTTTCTTATTTCTTAACATTTAAGTAAAACCCATATCTCTGTAACAAACTACCAATTTTCTACTGCTATAGAAATGGTAGTATCAAAATGTTTAAGGCAAATCAATAACCCGAAAAATTGTATAGCAGTACAATAATATACCTTGTGATGATGAACACTGTTGAGATAGACTGTGTAATCATGCGCAAGCTTCAATTTTGTTGGGTTCTCAGAATTGACACAATTCCTGAATTCTTGCTTGATGAAATCAGTGAAATGGGAATTATGTTCTTGTTTTCCAATGTGCTTCCTCACCGCTTTCAGAAGTTCCCTGTACACCATCTTTCCTGTTCTATATGGGCCCTGAAACGATGAACCCATTTCTCCCTCTCCTCTTCCTTTTATTTTCTGTTTTTCACAATAAAATGAGTAGGAAGTTACTCTTATTGTTGGTGCGTCAATTGGGCTTTACACAGAAAGCTTGGTGGTCCATTTCTACATTGAAAACCACGATAGTAAAAGGTATCAAGATTTTCCATTTCAATTTCTTCCCAAGTAATCAGAATAATGCGTATTCCAATATAAAATCTGCAAGAGGGGCTAAAGGAAAGAGGTAAAATAACTGACCTTGGTTCTGTGAGAAGAACTGCGACTGACGAGATGGGGTAGTTGGAGACTAGTTGTGCGGCTAGTTGAACATGGAGATGCTAATCGAGGATTGAACCAAATCTTAGGCCCGTTTGATTTGTTAAATTTTCCAAGGAAAATGGAAATATTTTCCTACCTCTCACTTTTGTGACTTTTGTGCTGTTTGATGGCACAAACTTTTCAAGTAAATTTTTTCCCCCCAAACCCACACACGTGTGGGAAAATGAATTCTAGTTTTCTGGTCAATTTTTTTTTCTTTTATTGCTATGAAAATAAATTTAATAACCAATTATAAAAAAATATTTCAGTTTAATAGACAATTTTCATATAAAACTAAACCAAACGAACACTAAATTTTAATTAAAAAATAGTGCAAAAATAGTTTTCGAGCAAATTTTCAATTCCCTAGAAAACAAGTTCTAGACAATTATTTTCCCTGGAATTCATTTTCTTTCCATTAATTTTTCACTCTTACAATCAAACGGCTCTTAAAATAAGAATTTTACTAAGTTCTTACAAATTATCATATTCATAGAAAATATATTTCTTCTGTCTAATAATTTTAAACAACTGACTCTTGAAAAATTGTTTTAATTTTATGATGCTACAAGCTCTTTTTTTGCATCTTTGAAACCTTCTAACATAGTTTTATAGCCTTTGTTCGCTCTCCAAATTTTGAGATCCCCTTGTCCGCTCACTTATGTTAGTCATGTTATTGAGTTCTCTTTTTAAGAATATTTCAACCTTCTTTTATCAAACCTTGATCAATGAATCTAATATGTTGGTTCTAATTGTGAAGTGAATAGATCAAAATAGTAGTGCTTCACTATGTCATCGACTATAAAATCAACATAAGATATTTGACATTCACCATCAATTGGGTTAGGTATAGGTAGTGTTGGGTTGTTATTTATCAACTTAGGACTTGAAAGCAAGGGCGGAGCCCAATGAAGTCCAGTGCAAGCACAGGCTTGCACTGAACTTTTGGGCCCAATCCAATGGTCCGAATTTTTTTACTTTTTTTTTTAAAGAATAACTAAATGAATAATGCCTAGCCTAAAACCATACCAATACCCAGGGTCAAACATTAGGCACAACCAAAATGCTCAATCCATTTAATTCAAAAATCTAAACTGGACTGTCAAACCAATTTTCATTTTAATTCATCACCTCCGCCTCCCAATCCCGGATGCTCCTCTCTTTCTCACATTTAATGGTTACTCCTCTTATGTGCTTCCTTTCTAGAGAGAGCCACTGAAAACGAAATTTGATTTCTTGTCGACTTGCCCTTCAGTCTCATAAAATTAAAATAAACCCATGTAAGCAATTCTTTTATGTCCTTTAAATTTTTCATCTTTTCTTTTTCTTGTGCAGGAATGTCAATTTTGCTAATATTTGTAAATTTTTAATGTAAATATTATTTTGTTTCCTCATTGCTCGAAATATGGATGGATTAAGGAGGAAACAGAGGTTATTGAAGGGGAGGTGGTGAAAATACAGACTGATAGGCAAGCAGTGGTAGGGGCGGTGTCTAAGACGGGGAAGTTGACATTGAAGACAACGGAAATGAAGACTGTGTATGACTTGGGCACGAAGACGATTGAGGCATTAGGGAAGGAGCAAGTTCAAAGTGGGGATGTTATTGCTATCGATAAGGCCTTTGGGAAAATCACAAAGCTTGGAAGGTCATTACTTTCGTGGCTCCGCCCCTGGTTGCAAGTGTACACTTGTCACCTTTTTTTTTACAAAAAAATGATGGCAAGCACACTCTTTAGTATGGTACTATATATAGCCTATTTAGCTGGCTAGGTGGAACTTTTTTTTTTTTTGGTTTAATTGTCTATAGATAAAGAGAGCATAAATGATTTGATTTCAATGATATTTTATCTAACTTTTCACAAAATCGTTTAAAACGATTTGATAGAAATTCAAATGAAACGGAACAATTCATCGTTTGCCTTCACAATCTAAATAGGTTAGAAATTCGGAACAAGTAAGAAAATGGAAATTACTTGCCTCGTGCAACTTACTTTACAAATTTCATCTTTTTTGCCCGTTTCTCTCATTTTTCTCACGATTAAGTTTTTTTAATTACCTATTTTACCTCACAAATAGAATTTTAATGTTTTAGGTCCTTTATAGTTCACTTTTTACCAATTAAATGAACGGAAAGGCACTACGCCAAAAATAGGATACGGCAATGTTCAAAAATGTTGCCAAATACCTTTTGCAACGTTTGGACAAATATTGCAAATCCTAGTGTTGCCGTAGAGTGACAGGATACGGCAACGTTTTAAAAAATGTTGCCAAAGACCTTTTGTAACGTTTGGACAAATGTTGCAAATCCCAGTGTTGCCGTACAGTGACGGGATATGGCAACGTTTTTTCGTTTAAAAAACGTTGCCAAAACCTTTTTGGCAATGTTTAAAAAACGTTGCCGAAAGTGAATTTTTTTTTTTTTTTTGCAAATTGATTGACAAAATTGAAAATGACTCCTTATAAACAAATTTTGGAATTGTATAAAAATTAATAATTTCATTACAATTTTTGAATCCATACACTTGAACATTACAAATTTTTGAATCCATACACTTCAACCTATGTTTGAACCCGGACTCTATTAGTAGAAACTAGTAACATGTCACCAACATACAACTTTCTTTCAAATCCAGATACGAGTAAGCCAACCATTTTGCAAGAGCACTATTCTTGGGAAGGTTGTCATCCCCCATTAGTCTGAACTGTTGTAGTCTCCTTGACCACATCAGAAGCAATTTCTGAAGACTTAGATTTAATCTCTCCATTTGGGTTATCTTCCCATACCTGCGTCTATACAAAAAAGCAGGTACATCAAGATCATTTTCACTAAACAGGAAAAGCATTCCATAGTGGCCCCAAATCCTTAAAAACTAAGCCAACTAAACAAAATAATATATTTAATAAAATACCTGCTTCTGAAACTACTGTTACTTAGCTTTCTTCTCTAGAATTCTCTTTTGGCGATCCTCATAGAATTCAAAATCATTCAAGACGCATTGTTTGCTCGAATGATCTTTGAATATTTGAGCATTTGAAGCCCCTGCTCCAATTTAACCTGAAAAAGAAACTTTTTGAGCTTTAATATATGGAAACTTATTTCTTTTGATTATTTCTTGCAACCACAAAAGTACAAATGAACAGTATAACTATCGATAATCAAATATAGTTGTCATTCAGTTAAGCAACAGATTACATCCTGGGTATCCCTGCTATTAGTAACAGGTTTGTTCTCATTGTTTTCTAGGATGATGTGCTTCAGCAAGCTGTTGGGTACATCCTTCACAATGTGCCATGTAACAGGAAAACAATCAATCCACTTGTCCTGCAGCCAGTACTCAACATTCTTGTTGAGTAGTAATCCTTGTTGCCTCAGCATTACATTGTTACTTAAAAGAATGAAATCAAATTTATAAATTTAGGTTTCCATCAATCGTGAGATAACATTCAAGAATAAGACTGCATCGTCCGTTAAGATATGATTATACATTGATACCATGGGGGGCTAGAGACGAACACTTGTTATTATGCCACTAAAGATAATGGTAAGCAATAACTAAAGCATGTCTATCGTCTACCTAGGGGTTGAGATTAAAACATCAATTAATTTATCATAAACAATGTACTACAGCACATGCCAGGAATAATCCTTTCATATAAATTTGTACCTTTACACAACTTCTATTATATGATAAACTTCAAACAAATCCCATGAGTTCCATATCTTTATCTCTACTTTCAAAATAAAATAATAAAACCTTACACTTATCAGGCTGCCACAAAAGCAACTCAAACTCACCTCTAACATAACTCATTTAAAAAACGAGAAGCCAAATCATACAAATTCAATCACATCTAAGACGAGTAAAGCTCCAAATTTCATAAATCAATTTCAAAAGCATCTCAGATTCACCTCTAAAATCCAATAACTCAATTCAAAACGAGAAACCAAATCATGAAAATCGAATTTTTCGCACAAACCTTCAATCGCAGCCAACAATTGAGCAGGTTTTAGGTGAAATTGGTGAATGCCCATTACTGGGCTAGGTGCATAAGGCTGAGGGAGGGCTAGCCCAGGTGTTTCGCCCCCTTGGATGGCCTGGGTTGCATCAGAATTGGCAGAAATCAGATTCTGCGTTCGTGAGTTCGCATCAGCCTAGACTTCAGATTCAAATTCGTTTCGATTTGGGCCAAACTGGTGAAGAGCCAATATTGGGCTAGGTACGCTAGATGAGGGCGCACCTAACCCAAGTGGTGCGCACCATGGTTCGCCGGAACCTCGTTGGAGATTGCAGTAGAGTAGTGCATTGTCGCGATCTTCACGACAGTCTGTTCTTCAGGGGTAAATTCGATCTGTTGGGAAGTTGTTTGGGATGAGTTATTGGCATGTTTGGGGTTGTCTTGAGGTGGGCTTTCGACCGGCGTTGAGTTCCAGTCAAGAGGGTGGCCGAAGATGAGTTGTCTGGCATTTTGGTAAGGGTAGGTTTTGGCAAGGCGGCTTTTTGGCAAGGATAGGTTTGGGTTAACAAGGGAGGAGTGAATAAGGGTTGAAACTTTTCTAAATAAGCGTTGAAACTTTTGGTAACGTTTATTAAACGTTGCGAAAGGTCCCACCTTCCGCAACACTCCATAAACATTGCAAAATGTCCTTTTCACAACATTCCTCTAAAAAAATGTTGCCAAAACTTATTTATATTAATTAATGGCAACATTTACTTACTAAAATGTTGCCAAAAAACCTTTTTAGCAACATTTATCAACAAATGTTGCCTTTTTAATGTTGCAATTGATTTTTTTTGACGTAGTGAGGGTTGAGTCAGAATCAAATTCTAAAATAAAAGATTAAGAGCTCAACACCAAAAATAAAAGATTCCACACCCCATTATAGCATCTCCCTGATCTTTAAAATAAAGTACATATTTGTTATTGTAGAGAATATTTTTAAGAAAATGAAAATAAAGAATGTCAAGTTCTACAATACTTTTTGTTGGGTTTTGATACCAATAAATCGGGGCGATGATGAAAAATAGTTGTCGAAAATTTATCGACACCATAAACTTGGCTCTACTCGAATACTACCGACACTTATGGAATCTCCAAGTTGGAGTTGGATTGAGGTTGTGATTGGTTTGTGGTTTAGGTTGAATGTTAGGCCCATTTATTGGTATTAAGTTGACCCATTACCTTTGGCCAAATAACATGTGACCTAATCCCATTAGAATATATATACATCCCTTTGGAACCGTGAGTTTGGTGTGGTGCAAGAGAAGAGCCGTGAGAAAGAGAGCAGCCCGATTTCTTGGTGACTTTGGAGCCATTGTCTTCTTCTTATTTCTTCTTACCTTAGTAGTTTATTGCATTCACCCATTATTGATCCTTTGTGGGTTAATATAGAGTGTAAGTTGTGGCAACCGAGGTGGAGGGAAGTGTTTAGGTTGAGCTTGAGAAGTGTGGTGTCAATTGTAGTTGTTTCTGAGCCCAGGAAGTAAGGTTGGAACACCTAATTCTAACACTTTTCATACCTATTCTTTATTTTGCTCCTTCTCATAAATAGTTATGACCCAAACCCCCTTTTTTTTTTTCTAAATATGCGCCTTTGATGCCTTTTACGTTCCTTTTTTTTTCTTTATTTGGTGATTTGTGTGTATAAATACTAGCAATTTGATTTCTTAATTTATGAATTGTGAAACTTCATCTAGGGTTTGTTTTTATGAAATAGATGCCAGCTGCACGTTTGAAAGTTTATGAGGGTTTCTCACCTCCACATGAGAAGACAGATGATGTTCATAGTCAGGTGTCTGAGACTTCACGCT